>JAQQPM010000001.1:10068477-11268477 GCA_029339225.1 Phyllachora maydis | reverse complement strand
TTCTACTTCCTCCTTCCTAAGAAGGGATAGTATATCCTAATACTAAGAAGAGAGAGGTAGCAGACCCTTACTAATAAACAAGCCTTGATATATATAGGCGTAAAATATAAGAGCAAAGAAAGAAGCTAGGTAGTATACCTATAATAGGAACAAGAAGGAAAGGGTAGTATACCCTAACTAAAAAGAGAAGCTAGGGCAGTATACCCTAAGGAAGAGGCAGTATACCTCGACCTAAATAAGGAAAAGGTAGTATACCTTAACCTAAATAGGAAAGGGCAGTATACCTAGACCTTTAGATCTAGCGAGACTTACTATGTTAGTTTAACTGCCTTATTACCCGGATTAGCCCCTATAGAGATAGTAAGGAGTAGAGAAGAGACTGCTGCTAAAGTGATAAGCTAGTATTCATAACACTAGAGGTAGTTTATAAGGCACCTGTAAGATCAGTAGAGGTAAAGGGAGCATGGTAAAAGAGATAAGCATTCCTAAGCTGAATGGCAACCTAGCAGTCTCTAATAGAATAAGGTATTACGCTGGTTAACTACCTAGATAGTAGACTATAGTAACAACCGTTAGGTATCCCTAGAAGTAAGATTACGATAGTTAAGAAGAGCCTAACGGTTTCCCTTATAAGAAAGTACCTCTAAGATTAGTAAAGAAGTAGGTTAGGGAGAGAGCAGTTAACTTTCCTAGACTCTATCTAGGTTAGCAACCAGCAATATCTGTTAGAAGCCCGATCTTAATAATCTAGAGCACTCTAACAAGTCCCGATAGAGGAATAGGACTATAGGGTAGCAGAGCAGCTAAGTATTACCTATTAGTACAATCTCTTTTTCTAATTAAGCAATGGAATAACTACCCTTCTACTAGCCTAAAAAGCACTGTATAACCAGGGAATAGAGACCTTAGAGGTATTAATAATAGTTACTAAGAAAAATACGATACTGCTATCTATAAAGCCTGATTATAACCTTTATAATCCTAGAATATAGGTACTATAAACGTATATTACCGCTAAATATATTATTAATAAGAAAGAGCCTTATAGCAAGGCCTAGGATCGCTATTGCAAACCCGGACCTAGGGGTATGTTGGACAATATAGCGCTTATATCGCTTTGGTAGAACCTCGGTATCCCTATTAGAAGCAGGGTATAGGGTTGCCTATTAACTTGGGAGCAGGGTACAGAGAGGCCCTAGTTAATTAAGGTAGATATAGCCACGATTCCCTATATTAAGCAGATTAAGCCTACTTTAGGGCCTGTAAACGTTGTAGGAGGATAGAGAAAATCTCGGTCCTAGGCGGCTAGAGCGCAGGTCAAGGAGAGAGAACACAGATCAGTATACGGAATCAATCACCGGAGCCCATAGATTCTAACAAATACTATAGGACTTAGATTTCTTAGCGATTTCTCCTTCTAGATTTTCAGGCTTTTTAGTCCTTAAATAGCCTTTAATAAGATGTAATATATAGCTTTTTAGGGCTAATAAAGTACTATATTTTCAGCTATAAGAGGCTTAAATAGCCCTATTGTTAAACGTATAAAATAAGCTATAGCGCTCTAACGGTTATAGCTTAGGCAAAACGGATTTCAGTTCTTAAACTACTAGATATATAGCTATATTCTAAGGGTGGACCCACTTTTTTGGATATCGCTGACTAAGCAATATATTCCACTATATAGCCTAGAAATAGCTTTAAAAGGCTTTTCTATTTTTAGATTTATGCCCCACTTTTGTGGAGACAGCCTCCTTAGGCTGTATAAGCGCTAGAAATAGCCTTAAAAGGCTCTTCTACTAGGTCACCTACCTACCCTGTACCTACCCTACACCATAGGAGCGAAAACAGAACTTATAGGAAAAGTCGTGCGGCTTACCCTGTAGCTTAGGTGGCCGTGAGTCGATTATTTAAAATCGCCAGCTTATTTGGTTTTTCGGGAAGTGGCCATGCACCTTGTTGGAATCTATGGGCTCTGATTGATTCCGTGTGCTAATCTATGTTCTTTCTTGACCTGCGCTCTCGCCGCCTGTTGGAATCGGTGGTCCCCGTGATTAATCCCGTATGCTGATCTGTGTTCTGTCTCCTTAACCTGCGCTCTAGCCGCCTAGGACAGAGATTTTCTCTGTCCCCCTTATAACGTTTATAGGCCCTAAAGTAGGCTTAATCTGCTTAATATAGGGAATTGTAGCGATATCTACCTTAATTGACCAGGGCCTTCCTATACCCTGCTTCTAAGTTGATAGGCAATCCTATGCCCTGCTTTTAACAGGGATATCGAGGTTCTATTAAAGTGATATAAGCGCTATGTTATCTAATATACCCCTAGGTCTAGGTTTGTAATAGCGATCCTAGGCCTTACTATAAGGCTCTTCCTTATTAACAATGTATTTCGTAGTAATATACGTTTGTAGTACCTATATTCTAGGATTATAGAGGTTGTAGTTGGGCTTTATAGGCAGTAGTATGGTCTTTTTCCTTAGTAACTATTATTAGTACCTTTAAGGTCTCTATTCCCTAGTTATATAGTGCTTTCTAGGCTAGTAGAAGGGTAGTTATTCTACTACTTAATTAGAAAAAGGGATTGGACTAATAGGTAATACTTAGCTGCTCTGCTACCCTATAGTCCCGTTCCTCTATTAGGACTTATTAGGGTACTCTGGATTGTTAAGATTAGGCTTCTAATAGATATTGCTAGTTACTAACCTAGATAGAGTCTAGAAAAGTTAACTACTCTTTCTCTAACCTACTTCCTTTGCTAATCTTAGAGGTACTTTCTTATAAGGGAAACTATTAGGCTCTTCTTAACTATTATAATCTTACTTCTAGG
The DNA here is from genome assembly GCA_029339225.1 of Phyllachora maydis. Classification (NCBI taxonomy): domain Eukaryota; kingdom Fungi; phylum Ascomycota; class Sordariomycetes; order Phyllachorales; family Phyllachoraceae; genus Phyllachora; species Phyllachora maydis. The sequence continues at coordinate 11,265,650 of JAQQPM010000001.1, read as the reverse complement.
GATACCTAACGGTTGTTACTATAGTCTACTATCCGGGTAGTTAACCAGTATAATACCTTATTCTATTAGAAACTGCTAGGTTGCTGTTTAGCTTAGGAACGCTTATCTCTTTTACTATACTCCCTTTATCTCTGCCGATCTTGTAGGTGCCTTATAAACTACCTTTAGCGTTATAAACACTAGCTTATTACTTTAGCAGCGGTCTCTTCTCTGCTCCTTACTATCTCTATAGGGGCTAATCCGGGTAACAAGGCAGTTAAACTAACATAGCGAGTCTCGCTAGATCTAAAGGTCCGGATATACTGCCCTTTCCTATTTAGGTTAAGGTATACTACCTCTTCCTTGTTTAGGTCGAGGTATACTGCCTCTTCCTTATTTAGGTTAAGGTATACTACCTCTTCCTTAGGGTATACTGTCCTAGCTTCTCTTCTCTGTTAGGGTATACTGCCCTTTTCTTCTTATTCCTATTATAAATGTACTACCTAGCTTCTTTCCTTGCTCTTATATTTTACGTCTATACGTATTAAGGCTTATTGATCGGTAAGGGTCTACTACCTCTCTCTTCTTGGTATTAGGGTATACTGTCCCTTCTTAGGAAAGAGGAAGTAGAAGTTAGGGGAAAAGGGTGTAATTTTTAACCGCCTATATTGTTACTCCTTTTATATAGTGGCTAGTTAGGTGTAAAATCTACTTGCCTTCCCTGGAGCTCTAAAAATTTCCTCCTTCCTATAAACGCGCTTTTTTATCTTTTACACTTGCCCTTCTTACTATAAGGCTTCTTATAATCACTATATTTAGTTTTATAAGCTTTTCTAACTTCCTTTTATCGCAGATATCTACTTAGAGGGAGGAGTCGGTTCTAGAGCAGCCTACTACCCTAGTAGTAGGAGATTTGCCCTTATTAGGCTAGAAACGCGGTTTATCCTTTTGTCTTACCTTTCCTAGGTGGTTCTTCTAATAGCTAATGGTCTATATCTAGTCTGGTTTACCTAGGATAATAATAAGGAGGATAACGATATTACAGTACTACTGTTGTTAAAGAAGCTACGTTTCAGGGATTTAGGTCTGTTACCTACGCCGGCGGCTATTGCCGCCCTAGTCTTAACAGTCCTTAGGGTACGTTCGCCGGCGGCTGGCGTTAGGGGGCTGATAATACCGGTCTGTAAGAAGCTAGTTATAAGTAAGCTAGCGTCGAGCCTAGCCTTATAGTCCATACCTATAGGGGCGTTACCGTCTATGTTACTAGCAGTTTCTACTATCTAGGACGGTAAGCTATATAAGGTGTACTATAAGCACTGTCTTATACACTTGGTCTTGTAGGCCGATTCTGGCGATTTTTCCCCTCTAGCGCCGTATATAGCGCAGTTCGGTCCCTGCATTTCTTCTCGGTTATAGTATTTAAATTGCTCCTGTTGCCGGTATCTATATATCTCTTGTAAGTCTAGCCTATATACCCCCTTAGCGCTGCTCGCGCTAACCTGCATTTCTAGCGGACGATAACAAGATCTTGGCGGTAGTATAGGCCTATTAGGCCTACGTCGTTGAATACTCTTCTGGTATTATAGCCCTAGTAGCAAGTTACCCTATAATCCTATCCTACTATGCTTCTAGCCTATCCTAACTATCCCTATCTAGACGTTATATACTCTTATTAGAGAGTACGCTAGCTTGATCTAAGAGCTATAGACGTAGAAACGGGCTATGACTATCTAGAAGAAGGAAGAGATAAAGATATAGGGGAAACAGGCAGTAATAGAATCCGATAATAATAATAATAGTAATAGAAAGAGCATACTATAGGCTACTAACGTAGCTACAAAAGAGGATTCTACTGCTACTCCGGCGTACCCTAGGACTTCTAGCTAGGCCCTGATCAATTTTACGTTCGTGGATTATAATAGTAACGTTTAGCTTAATAGACTAGTTTCTTAGGGTACTCCCTTCTATACCTGCCGCTAAGTCTCTATGTCTTAGCCTTCCTTCCTCTACTACTTCTCGATCTTTTCTTTCCTTTCTACTATACTAACTTGCTTATAGAATATAGTAAAACTGTTGTTCATAAGAACTTTTATTAGGCTATCTGCTAATTATTGATCTATTAGCATATAGTCTATAAGAACCCTTCCTATAACAACTTTCTACTAGAGCTAGTAATTCTTAATATCGATATGCTAGAGCTTTGTTTTCAGCGTTTCGTCCCTGGTTACCAGTCTTACAGTTTAAGCGTTATTACAGAACACTTATACGCCGTACTTCCTTTCAAGACCAATTCCGAGATTATAGATTAGGCGGCGGAGATACAGCGCTTTCTATACTACTTCCGTTATAGATACCAATTCCGCTTCTATAGTGGAAGTTGTTATACAGGTCTGCTTGCTCGCCCTCTAAGCAACTAGCCTACTAAAAAGCTTAATTATATATCCTTAAGAGCTTTTCCGATTGGCTATATTATTAGCAAAGGAAGTATTATACCAAACCTTATATATATCTCTACCCCTAAGCTAAAAGCACTAATTCCTAGAATAGTATAGGTAGTTAAGGCAACGATCCGCCGCCTTATAATACTCCGGACCTAGGTTCGTAAGAAATCTCGATAATCTCGACGTAGTAAAGGCTATATCAACCCTTGTAATTATAGCCATATATATTATCAAGCTGACTTTTCTCTAGTACAACTTTATCTTGGCGTTCGTTACCTGCCCTAGGTTGCTCTTTAATTCTTCTAGTGCTATAAGGGAGGTATATCTCTGTGCTATTAGCTTTATTACCTTACTCCTGATTACTAGGTTATATACTAATCTGAAAATTTTCTTATAGTATACTATCTATAAGAGATAGATCTTACAGTACTCCTAATCCCAAATAACTTATATTCCGAGAAACTAGTTAAGCTTACTACCGCTAGTTATCTTATACTTTAACTAGAGCAAGCTTATTAGGTCTTTAGTAAGGGCTTTATACCTTTTATAGTACGCTATTATTATGTTATCTATATAGAAGAGAATAAAGACTCCTCCCTTTTAGAAGATATATAGTTTGTAGGGTATTATGTTAAGCCTAAGATCCTAAAAAGTATTGCTAAACTCTTTATACTATAGGTAAGGCGATTCCTAAAGACCGTATAGTACTTTCTTTAGCTTGCAGATCGTGCCCTACTTCCTTCGACCTGCCGGGAGTCTTATATATACGTCCTAGTCGAGGCGAGTATTATAAAAGGCATTTAAAACGTCAAACTGGATTAGCTCTATATCGAACCTCACTACTACTGCTATTAAGATCTAGAAGGACTTTCCAGCTAATATTGCTATATATATATCCTCCTTTAGGGTCCCTTATTATTAATCGCCTTAGACTACTAACCTGGCCTTAAACTTCTCTAGGTAATTATACTTATTGATTTTATATATATATACCTATATATTATCTAAGACCTACTTGCCCTGTGCCTTAGCGATTAGTACTTCCTCCTATATTTCTAGGTGTATAAGAAGGTGCTGCCTTTCGGCTTCTTTGAAGTATTCCCCCTATAGGTATCTTTCGAGGTTCTAGTATAGCTTAGGCATTAGAGGCAGCTAAGAAGAGTAAATAGTACCTAGCTTAAAGTCCTTAATACTTAGGATCTTAAATATTAGTATACTTTCTTTCGTCCTAGGGTCTCTATTTATAAGCCTTCTAGTAGTAAAGAAGGCCCTCTAGGTAAGGAAGTCTCCCTTTATAATAGCGTTAAGGAACTGCTAATTAAGAACTTAATCCCTAAAATATACTATAAGGTATACTCCTGGCATACCCTACGCTATTAGTAGGGGTATGGCTTCTAGAGTTGGATATAGGAGTAGATAAGCCTCTATATACTAAGGTTCTTGTATTGCTTCTACCGAATCGTCTAGTTCTACGTTATCTATAAGGTTAGGCATATTAATATCCTCTTCCTCTTCTTCTTCTAATCTATTACCTAGGTCTATTACCCCTACTTCGTAGGGTATGTCCTATACAGGGATATCGGCTACTATAGTATTTAGATTTTCGGATTCTACCCTTTTCTCGATCTTAGTAAGCCACTCTTTCAGCCCTCCTAAGCTTAGATCTCTTAGCCCGACTATAAGGTGCTCCTCAGACCCGTTAAATACCACTTTCTCGTTAAAAATCATATCCTAGGTTACTATAATCTTATTAGTTCGAGGGTTCTAGATTCGATAAATATTCATTAAGTTATATCCGATTAGGTATCTAAAGAAAGCTCTTAGAGCAAACCTCTTTAGCTTATTCTTCTTAAGCTATATATCTACTTCTAACGCAAAGGCTTAATATAGGAAAACCCAGAGATACCCTTGCTATAGCTTAATAGGCGTTGTCTCTTTAGTACCTACTAACTCTATAAACGAATAGAATACCTTATATAGTATTTTCCACTTTAGCTAATACCTTAGGGTACGATTTAAGAGATATACTACTGTTCTAAGTACCTTAGCTACCTTGTCTAAAGGTAAGTTAGTCCTTACTACCATTGCTTTTACCTGCCTTTTCAGAATACCAGCAGCTCTTTCTACATCTCTATTCTAATCTTAGGTCTAAGGAGCAGAGAGATTGATTCTAATATATTTCCCTTATAGCTAGGCTTAGATTGCTCCCTTCCTTCCTACAATCTCGTTATTAGCTTTAATATCTAGAACCTGAATTCTATACCTTCGATTAAGATCTGAAAGACAGTCGTCCAAGGCTATAATAATACTCTTAACCGACCAATTATAAAGATAATAGTCCTATATCAGGCCCGACTTACGATCTAATAATAGTATAATAGATGTAAAGCCTTCCTTAGACCTTTTAATATTATAGAAATTAAGGGCTAGGACATTGCTAGGGTACTTCAGGTCTAGTTAGGCTACCCTTAAGACCTAGTAATCAGGGCCTTTTCCTATACTATACTATAGGTAGTCTACTGTTCTAATCACCTTGTAATTTCTAGTAACCTTAACTCCCTTACTACTCTAAACAAGGTGACGGAGTGCTTCTAGGTTTGGATAACCTAACTGCTAGTACTATACTTAGATCGTCCTAAGCTTAGTCTTCTTCTTCTAAGACCTGCCCTACTCCCTTTATATTATAAAGGCTAACGCTTAGATATTATTTATAATATACTCTAGTAGGAACTAGCTATAGGTTTCCTGGATTTCATAGATCTTATTATAGTCCGATATCCTTCTAAGGTAGAAAAGGGTACCCTGCTTCTAGTAATCCTACTATATTCCCTTCTTACAAAGGTACCTTAAAGAAACTAGGTTAGTAGCTATCTTAGGGTAATATGCTATATAAGTAAGCCGAAGGAGCACGCGTTTATACTATCCTAGGCATAGATATAGGAAAACTGTCTTATATCCTTTAATCGGCAACTTGCTATTAGCTGCTATAAGGTGGTCCCCTTCCCCTACTTCCTTAAAGCTTTTAAATCTCTCCTGATTATTGAAAATATAGATAGAGGTACTGGAATCTAGACAGGCTAAGTACTTAAAAGGGTATTCGCTAACACTACTTGCTTATAGTACGCTCTTTAGTACTATAAACTCGATAGGGACCTAATTCTTATTCTTCTTCTTAGGTATAGGAACAACTTCTACTATTAGTTTCGAAGCCTTTACTTTCTCCTTATACCCTATATACCTTCAGGCCTCCTACTTGTCTTTTAGCTCCTTTTAACAAGCCGATATCTTTAATCGAAGTTGCGAATCCTCCTTAATAGCTTGTTTTATATGCTTTTCTATATCTAGCCTTAGTTCCTAACCTTTATACATAAGAAAGGGAAATAGATACTAGTATACCTTCTAGTTATACTAGATTATTCTATAGGTATACTTCTTACAATAAGAACTAGGTCTTTCTATAGGATAATTAGGTTTTAAGGCTTAGGGTGCTTCTAAGGCTCCCTAGAGATTTCGGTCGCTATAGGTATTAGCTCTCCCTTACTTAGAGGCCTCTTCTTATATATCCCCTCCTCTTTTGCCTTTCTTACTAGCCCTATTAGGAAGAGGCTGTTCGCTATTTAGGGTAACGTACGTGCCTCCTTTTCCTACTAGGTTCTTAGGCTTTAACTCGGGAGGCTTATTAAACTTAAGGTCTTATAGGAAATCCCTTGCTACTTTGTGGTAATTAAGGTTCTCCTATTTGGCCTGCTTCTTAAAGTCCCTTTATAAGGCCAATATCTAGCCCTAGAACCTTTAGGTTGTTCCTAAGAAAATCAGTAAGTCGTTAAACCATAGTTTAGGGTTAGCTACCCCTTTGACTTTGTAATACTCTACTAGGTATAGTAGCTTCTGCTACTTCTCTATCCAGGTCCTCTAGTTACTAACCGCTTTTGCCTTACTAGTATTAAGGTGCTCCTTATAGTCCTTATATATCGTCCTTATTCGCTTATAATCCTTTAAATACATTGACTTAGTAAGGTTCTAATACTACTGGCAAAGGCTTTGCTTAGGTAGGTAGTATAGATTTAGCGTATAAGTCTTGACATACTCCCTAATCTACTTCTTAACCTCTATAACGTTATCCTAGTTATATTTCTAGTTTACTATAGTAGTATTATACATTATTAACATGCTCTAGAAGGTAGCCCTCCTATTAGTAGTTAAATCGATATATATAATACGCTTACTAGAAAGAGGAGGAGGCCCGTTAGCGTTTGCCTGCTTAATATGCTCTTCTATAAGCTGCGCTCCCTAAGTAAGGCTGTGATACTAGCAGATATAGGTCTAACAAGCGGTCTTGATATAGGCAGTTAATAACCTAAGAATAGGCATATCGTTAAGGGTTAGAGGGACTAGATATCTACCTAATTCCTTAGTATCGTTTAGGTCTATAAACTCGATTACCTTACTTATAACGCGCCGAAGCTACTGCTTAAAATCGATCTACTGCTCCGGCTTAGAAAGAAGGATAGAGCCCTCCTTAGCGGCCTTCTTATTGTTCTTACTATTCGATATAATAGTAGCTACTAAGGTACGTTCTTGGATATCGTAATAATGATATATATACTAATACTAGGCTCGTTTACGCTAGGCTAACGACTTCTAACTATTAATTGTTAGAATCGGTGGTCCCTGTAATTAATCCTATATACTGATCTGTGTTTTGTCTTCTTAACCTGCGCTCTAGCTGCCTAGGACAGAGATTTTCTCTGTCCCCCCTATAACGTTTATAGGCCCTAAAGTAGGCTTAATCTGCTTAATATAGGGAATCGTGGCGATATCCACCTCAATTGACCAGGGCCTCCCTATGCCCTGCTCCTAAGTTGACAGGCAACCCTATGCCCTGCTCCTGACAGGAATACCGAGGTTCTACCGAAGCGACACGAGCGCCACGTTGTCCAACACCGCCTAGGGCAGAGATTTTCTCTGTCCCCCCTGCAATGTTTATAGGCCCTAAAGTAGGCTTAATCTGCTTAATACAGGGAATTGTGGCTATATCTACCTTAATTAACTAGGGCCTCCCTATACCCTGCTCCTAAGTTAACAGGCAACCCTATGCCCTGCTTCTATTAGAGATACCAAGGTTCTACTAGAGCGATACAAGCGCTATGTTGTCCAATATACCCCTAGGTCTAGGTTTGTAATAGCGATCCCAGGCCTCGCTATAAGGCTCTTCCTTATAGACGACGTATTTAGCAGTGACGTACGCTTATAGTGCCTATATTCTAGGATCATAGAGGTTGTAATTAGGCTTTATAGGCGGCAGTACGGTCTTTTTCTTAGTAACTATTATTAATACCCCTAAGGTCTTTATTCCCTAGTTGTATGGTGCTTCCTAGGCTAGTAGAAGGGTAGTTATTCTACTGCTTGATCAGAAAAGGGATTATACTAATAGGTGATACTTAGCTACTCTACTACCCTGTAGTCCCGTTCCTCTATAGTGAAACAGAGCAGCAGACCCACGAGAAAGTAGGAGCAGCTGTCTAAAGGTGATAGGCAGCTGTATATCGAACAGCTGTCTAGACAAGAGGATAAGAGGTATATGCATAACAAGGCTATAGTCTCCCTGATTAGGGGAGACTAAGGTGGACAGGTGTAATGGAACTAAGTAAATAGGCTAAAGTAGCCTAGAGGTAAAAAGTAGATAGAATATCTAAATGGGTAAAATGTAATTGTATAACTATTATAATTAGGATCGATAATTCTCTTATCCCTGAACATAGGAAGGAAAGCTAGTTTCTTATACTATTATCCTCCTTATACTGCTAATTCGCAATCTTATTATTAGCCTAGAATAAGATAAGAGGTGGAAAAGAAAGACCAGCCTTATCCACCTACTCTACTGTATAATAGAAGAGAAAGTAGATACGGGTCTCCTCTAAACAGAGGGAGAAGAAGAAGAAGAAAACAAGTAGCAGCTAGTTGTATACTAGCTACGCCGATCTATACCTCCCTATAGCTCCTACGAAAGGCAGAAGGCAGCAGGAGACATAAACCCCTAAAACAAACACCGGATAATATTAACAATGTAGGGCACCTCTGTCTAGAGCAAGGATAATTAGGAAATATAGATCATATATATATAACAAGGTATACTAAGATCGTACTAGGTTTATATAGGATTAAGGTTAAGGGAGCCAACTATAGCTAGTAATACTCTAAGCAAGAAAAGCAAGAAAAAGAAGGTATTAAACCATAAACCTACTTAACCAACCTATCTATTATTACCTAATTATAGCTGATTAGTCCGTCCTAGCCTAACCTTTATAGCCTTAGGGGTATAGCAGTAACAATTCCAGCGTAGTGACATTTATTCCCGTATAAAGCTGTCTATTAGCCTTATCTGTCTTATCGTCCTCCTTATACTATAGAGCAGGTATATTATCTAGCTTAAGATCCCTTATAAGCGTTGATCGAGTAACCCTCCTAGTAAGCAAAAGTACAGCAGGTTAAGGAGTAATATTCCGCCTAGTACACTACGATTGCGGCGTAGCAACGCTCTTCTTAGTTAACTTAGGCTGCTTAGGTATAGCAGGCTATATAGCAGCCTTCTTAAACGACTTTGGTTTCTCTAGCGTAATAAGGCAGGGAAGATCCTTTTTAACAGACTTTTACTTACTAGAAGCAGAGGGACATAAAATAGTCTTCTAAACAGATACCGTCTACTTAGGGATAGCTTGGTATATAGGTATTTGCTGCTATAGCGCAGGAGTAGTTTGCCGTAGTACTAGTGCCTTTAGCAAAGAAGGGCTTTAACGAGATTGTTAGACAGATAGTTCGGCTATCTATACTACTAAATTTCTAGGAATCAACCTAAGTAAACCCAAGGAAGCACTTCTTATTCCCTAAATATATATAGGGGCGTTGTTATCTATCATTATATCTGCTAGAGCTAGGGTACTAAATGCTAGGGTAGCGAAACTTTATGTCCGGATAATCTATAATATACTTATAGGTAAAAGCTTGTTAATAGAGACCTAACTACCGACAGGGCGTGGATTTAGTGCCCTAGATCCTAGCCTTACTCCGAATACTTTAGCGATCCCTGACATCTAAGCATGCTATAAGTAAGCTAAAATCGATCCCTACTTCTATATTACGTCTTAGCCGAACTAGGGTTCTATCTTCTACTATAGAATAGGCGTTAAATCGTTCTTATCCTTAATAACCTGGTTATAGAAGAAGGATCGGGCTGCCTTAGTAACGGCATACCTATAGGAAAAGTCGTTCTTAATGTTAAAGCAGAATTTCAACCGGTGAATATATATCAGGTTAAAGACGCTAGCTCTAGATATAAGTAGGTAAGGGATAATCATATCTACCTATATTATTATTATTTCGTCGTCTATATCGTTAGCTTTGTTAGGAAGGCCTAAATCCCAAACCTTATAGATCTATTTAAGCTAATTATAGATAGTAAGAACCTAATAGTTCCTACGGATATATATAACTATAAGCTAGAAGCACTTCTTAAGGGCCTTACGGCAGACGTTCCCCTTAGTAGGGTAGAGGACTAGGCTTGTTAGGTAGTTGCCCTTTTTATCGAAAGTCAGAGCTGTTAAGTATAGCGTAATAAAAACGTATCTCTTAAACCCGTATAGGGTCTATCTAAGCATACTGTTAATATAGTTATCGGTTATCCAGGCTTGTTCTAGCTATATCTTATATATATTATATAGGATGGCTAAAACTAAATGGAGATCTTAACCTAGGACCTTCTCTCCTATAATTATAGTAACTTAACCAGCTATCCTAGAGAAGCAACGGTTAAAATCCTCCTTATTAACAGTTATCTTATTAAAGAAGTCCGGCTAGCTATCCCTTATAATATACTACTCTAGGTAAAAAGCAATCTTACCTACTAGCTCGAAGTAGTTACTACTAAGCAGAGTATAGTAGTTGGTAACGTTGTTGATATCTTTGGTAGCGCCGTACTTGTTAGTCTCCTTTCTAAGCGCTTTAAAATCTTTAAAAGTCAAACAGGAGTATATATAGCTAGGCCTGTTAAAGCGCTTTATTAAGGACTTAACTAGATTAGACATAGGCAGCTTAGTTTAAGGGACATTATCTAAGGAAATCGAAATTACACTATCCTTACCTCTTATAGATAAGTACTTAAATTTGCTTAGAGTACCCTATGACTTTTATAGGGAAGACTAGGGTTTATACAGTATTGATTGCGGCTTATATAAAGAGAACTATACCTTATATAGCAAAGAGCGAAGCTTATAAGGCAATAGCTATAGTCTTTATAGCGTTGATAGGGGAATTGTTAGGGCACTTGCTAGTACAAGCTTGTCCTTATCCTTATTATATACCGGCCTACTAACTATATAGCAACGCTGCTCCTCTTAGAGAACCTTATTCAAATCTTAGTTTATCTAGGGTAGAGCCTACTTACTAGATCCCTTCTTTAAAGGTATCTTAATCTTATATAATTATAGAGAGAAGGTAAGAATAACAAGTAAGATCGTTTAGAGGAAGTTAGGGTTAGGGCTGGATTTTTTTCTGCTAAGAGTACTAAGAAAAAGATCTTAGAAGAGGTAAAGGTCTAAGAAGGTTATACTAGGGAAGTTAGAAGAGAAAAATCTAAAGGGTAGGAGGGGCAGGTCCTAATATAGGGCGAGTCCTTTCAGGGGAGGAAGGCATATGAAAATTCTTTCCTGCTATTAAGCAAGCTATTTACTCCTTTATCAGCGCTTAGGGCTTCTATCCGATTCTTTTTATTGGCAAACAGTCCCTAAAAGTCGGTATAGTATGATTAGGTTTGCTTAGTTTTTTATTAACCTCTCCTAATTAGAATCAGGACTAGCGTAGGTGGCTTCCTTAGGTATAAAGACCTGCCTTTCCTTTTTTCTTTCTCCTATAAAAACTTTTCTAACCTTAACAAACCGACTTTATTCTCTTTTAGGACTTAACTCTCCTACTTAATCTTATCTATATAGGGATATTGTCCAACGCTCTTATTAAGAAAGCTCCTACGAGCTAGATAGTATACCTGATTCGTCTTAAGGTATTCCAGGTACCTGAAACTTAGGTAACTACTTTCTCTACTAATCCTAGAAGATTCTATATCTTCCTAAAGTAGATAATCTAGAAGGTAGTTAATAATATAAAGTTCTATAACTTTGTTAATCGTATATAGCACCTACTGCTAAACCTAGCTATAATCGGATATAGTATATTTCGGATCTGGGTTTTTAAAGAGGAACCGGCTAATACTTATTAACAGTATACATCTCTAGGTCTAGAACCTAGTCTGCTTAACTATCTGTCTCCTACTTAGCTAGTAGAAAGTAGTTAGGATTCTACTATTATTAGTTTCGACTACTCTTTCTCTATAGTTAGATATTAATCCCCTATTATTATCAAGCACTTTAGGTTAGACTTTCTAGGCAAGTATATCCAAGAAATTTATAGCAACTAGCTATACTAGGTTTAAAGTCTTTTTGTCTAAAAGTTCGGCTATTAGTATATTTAAGCTTATATCTAGATGTCTAATCAGAGCTAACATAGTAGGTAGTAATATGGTAAACTATAAGGAATATAACGAAACCTAATTTCAGTTAAGTTCGCCTAACTAGCGTAATACTAGTAGTCCTTGTCTAAACGTAGCTTAGCTATTTATCTACTATATCTTAGTTCTAGAAGTCGACTATAATGCTTGTAGGAACTGTGTTTTCTAGGATAAGAAGTGCTTATAGGTACGTATTGACTCTTCCTATAATAAATAGCCGTTTTAGGCGTCTGAATAGGCTAAGAAGATAATAGCTTTATACTAGTTCGATCTAGGTAACTTTTGTGCTAAGGACATAATTGTTAACCAATAGGATAAGAAAACTGTTTATAAGGTATAGCAATTATAGGTTAAGCGGAAGTCGGTCAATCTAGTAGTTAATACGTACTATACTAAGTAATTAGAAGGGCAAGCTAGATAGCAGTCTAGAAAATAGGTCGGGGTAGGTATTAAGGGTTATTAGGATAGTCGGTTAGCTAAGTAATAGGATCCATTAACGCTAAACATGCTCCTCCCCTTAACCAGACGTATAAGCTATAAATAGAGCTTCTACTTCCTAAGAAGAAAAGAGCCGAAATAAAACGAAACGAAATAGTATAAAACAAAATCTTAGACCTATAACCAGGTAAAGCAGACGATGTAAATACTTAAATCGAGGGAATACTATACGGTATAGCATATACCCCCCCCTTGCCAGTATATATATACTTGTATAGTAAAGAGCCAGAGAAAAAGAAAAGAACAAACTACTTCTATAAACAGGGGAAAAGGCATAAGAAAAAGGTAAGTATATAGATAGATAGATATCTATTACTCCTATAGAGTCCTCTAAGGGGCTATAAGGGGCTGCTAGCTTACACTTATGCTAGAGGAAAACCGGAAAACGGATGAAAAACCTCCAACGAGCTCAACGAGGCGGGCAACCTAGCAAGAGGAAAAGAGCAGTACTAAAAGAAAAACAACGTAAGGGGAGGCCGTCTAGGAGGCTACTAAGGGAAATTGCGCCTATTCCCCTACCTGTCTCCCGTAAGAACGCCCTATATCTCAATTAATATAGGGCTTGGGGTAGGGGAATAAGGAAGGGGTCTTGTCAGCAAAAAAGGGGGTAAGGCAAGGCTAGGCTTAAAGCTTAAAAGCTTATAAGCCTAGGCCTATAGCCTTCCCCTTTACCTTGGTATAGTAGTAAGATACTAGCTATAGGGAAGAAAGAAAAGACAGTCTAAAGAGAGAGAAGCAGTCTAAGGAAGGAGAGAAGGCAGAAAAAGAGACTAAAGCATATCCGTATCCTCTTCCTCTATAGAGCCCCTTGCCGGCTCTAGGGAGGAGGGTATAGAACCGGTAGCTGTAGTACCGGTAGCTGCTAGATCAGTAGTAGTAAAGGTAGAGGCAGGGATTTTGCTAAAAGCCTCCCTTATAGTTCGCTAGGAAGGGGAGGCTATAGCGGTAGTAGCGGTTATTATAGGGGGGCGGCCACAGCGGCGTTTTCCAGCTACTACCGTGTAGCTTTCTTCCCCTTCTAGCCGGTCTTCTGTTGATATTGCCGGCTTAAGAGGGCCGGGGAGGTCGAAGTTAATAGGTCTGTTTTATAGGCTGGATTTTGCCTAAGCCTTATACTTCTTTCTTTCAGGGCATTCTTCTGCCCTAGCGTGGTGGTTGCTACGGCAGTTCCGGCAGTACTAAGCCTTAGTACAGGCCGCCTTGTCGGTATACTTCTTCTTTTCTTAGCCACAGTTGTAGCAGAGGGCAGGGGAGTAGCAGTATTTGGCTTTATGCCCCTATCGCCAGCAGTTAAAGCACTATAAGGCCCTAGCCTTATTGATATAGGGCTCTGCTTTTAGGGCCCTATAGGCCTAGAAGATTCCGTCTTAGCAGGCCTGGTAGGCCTCTTGCTGGCTAGAGAAGGCAATAAGAGCTAAGACTCTTGTTCTTTCGATTTAAAGGGGGTACCAGACCTTAGCCCTTAAGGCCAAAGGATATACTTCTTTTGCTACTACTAGAAGGCTAGCTTCTGTTACCCGGTCAGCTGTTGTAAGCCCTTTAACAGCAACAGCCCAGGTAGTAGTATGGATCGAGGCCTCTGGTGATAAAGAGGCTAGCCAGGCTGTGTTTTCTTCTAAGGCTTTTTTGATTTTTTCTCCTTTAGTAACCAGTATAAGGTTACCGCTCGGTAGGGTCCTTACCCCCTTTATAGAGTGCCTTATAGCCTTCTATACTACCTGTACGATTTCCAGGGCTGATTTTTGGCCGAGAGAGGAAGAGGCTGATCCTAGCTGTATAAGGACCTGTTTTTCTAAGCCTAGCTTAATAGGCTTTACCCTAGCTGCTGCTATAGCAGCCTAGGTACGGCGGGTTAGCTCTGATTCGACGGCGGGGGGTTGTTACTGCTGCTGTTGCTGTTGCTATTATTGTTGCTTTTTCTGCCTTAGGGCCTAGGCAACGAACAAGGGAAATATCAGGGCTTTTTTCTCCTCCTCTTTTAAGATCTATGTTAAGGCTAGCTTTCTAGCTAGCCTGGTATATTCGACGATTTCCTTAAAGGCTGGGTTGTTAACTGAAAGACTGACTATCTGGTCTATAAGACTAGAGAAGGTAAGGGCGAGGGTTGTAGGTAGTAGGGCTTTTTCTTTTTCTTTTCCCTTTTTAGAGGAGGTAGGGGCGGCGGTGGCGGTAGTGGCGTGTTAACTGCTAGAAAGCCCTTTAAAAGGGCTATCGAACGATATATCACTCGACCCGGTAGCGGTTATAGTAGTGGCAGGGTTGGCAGCGGAAGTAGTAGTGGTAGTAGTAGCAGTAGCGGTGGTAAGGTGGGTCAAGAAGCTATAGCCTAAGCGCTTAGGGGCTTTATTAACAGCCCCTAGGGGGCTAGGGGCAGCAGGGTTCGGGTTAGCAGGGTTCGGGTTAGAGGGGTCAGTACGGTCAGGGCTAGGGCACGTAACTATAGGCCCTATACGCCCGCCCCGCTACAGCTGCAGATTTCTGGCCACGGTCGACCACATCGTACGGTTAGAATCCAACTACAGCGCCGTCGAACGAGCGACTGCGCCGCAGCCAAATTTAGCGTGTGTTGAGTCCTCAATTGGACAAGTGGATTGCAAAAGAGTGCAGTCGATTTGGAGCGGTCCTGACTAAGAACGCGTTTTCGGATGTGTGATGTCGGTCAAGGTAAGTATATAAAAGAACTTATACTACCTCCCCTTTAACGAAAACCTAGCCTGAGTTAAACAGTCTGAAAACTTAGTGTAAATTAAGTCGCTTGGGAAGTACCTTTAAGAGCCGCTTTTCTTCCCTATATTAATAGTCCTCCTCCTCTAACTAGATTACCAAGCCTATTAGGATCCTTAATACCTGGCCTGATAATGTTGTCCTTACTAAATCGTTCTGGCCGGGAATCGTCCCCTAGTTATAGTCTATTTAGATTATAAACAAATACGCCGTTTAATTAGAAGAACTTTTTTATTATAGTTAGTAGGAAAGTCTGCTTAAGCTCAATCCTATCTAAGGTCTCTAGCTAGTAAGCCTTCTTAGGACTCTTCTATAAGACTCGAAAAAGGCCTTTCTATTAGAAGGATAGCTTATACTAGTAACTTATATTAATCTGCCTAACCTTATTATAAATAAGGACTAAATTACTAGGATGGATTTCTAACTAATCTAGGCGTAACTTTCTAGATAATACGCGATTTCTCGCTTTAGCAGCGCTTTTATAGGTCTTAGATACCTTATCCTACAGCTTTATCTAGGCAAGCTCTATATCTATAATAGACTTAACTTACTTTGTAAATAGATCTAAAGCAGCCTTTATATTAGCTAGCTTTCCAGATTAATAAACCCTAGCCTAGACTTGCTCCTATTTAATTAGACGCTAGAAAGGGATATCAAGCTTAATTTCAGTAACTAGGTCTTAACTAAAAAGCGTAAAGTAAGGCAAGACACTAAAAGAGGAATAAATCGAGGTATAGTTAACCTAGAAAACAAAGTATAGGGACTTTTTCTAATCCGTCCTTATTATCTCTACGATTATAGCAAGTATAGTCGTAATTAGCAGGTAACCTACCTTGTTAATACTATTAGCTTTTAAGTTATAGGACGAGCTAACAATTCGCTTAACCCTAATAGTTTTTAGAGATGCTTTAACTATACCTTTAAACTCAGAACTACCGTTAATAACTACAATTAGGGGAAAACTATATCTTAAAAATATATACTAAAGTATAAAAGTCTAAACTAAAGCCGAATTGACTTTACTAAGGATAGTAGCCTCTATATAGCTAGTAAGGTTATCTCTTGCCTTAATTACAGTATTATACTTACCCTTGAAAAACTAGACGTTAAAGTAGACCTTAAGAAACAAGGTCGAAGAAGGTATAGTAAACTAGGCTTCTTCCTTATACTAGGATAGGCAAATCTTCTAACAAACCTTATAGTAACAGTACTAGTTAATAAGATCTAAATAGATTATCGGCTATTAGTATAGTCAGGCAATCTAGTAGTAAGAAGTATCTCTTCTATAGTATCCTATTTTATCGTAGTAAGTTAACTAGATATACTGTTGTTTTTTACCATCTATGATTATAAGGTAGGGGCAATTACCCTTATAAGTAAGGCGTAGAAATAGCATCCTATTACAGACTAAAAACTTAAGGGCTTAACGCTTGAAGTTGACCCTATTGCTATAGCGAACTAGGTAATCTAGCATTCAAAGTATAATTAGATAGGTAGTATACTCTTAGTACTCTTTAGGCTAATTGCCCTTAAGTATATCCTTCTTAAGAGTTAAGGTAAAAATCCAAGTGTTAATAAAGTTATCTATGTCTTCCTTATAGGCTTTTTCTTTAATATCGGCTTAAGTCGAGGGTTACCTGCTTAGAGCGTCTGCTATAGCGTTTTTCGATCCTAGAATATACTGAATCTTAAAATCAAAAAGCTAAATCCAGGCTATCTAGCGTATTATAAGGGCGCCAGGTATATTACTAGCCGAGCCGTTTATCTGGTAGACTAAGACCTAAGCGTCTATCTTAATTATAAACCTTGTACTATAAAGGTACTGCTGAAACTGCTTTAAACTGTAAAGAAGACCTTAGAGCTTATGCTTATTTGCATTATAGCGCTACTTGGCTAGAGACTAGATACTAGACTTAAATCGATAAGGGTGCTGTTTACTGTCTAGGCCCTCTTATTCTAAGACTGCTCTCTATCTATCTAGAGAGGCGTCGACTATAAGGTAGATTTTGCTATAGCAGTTATCTCTATAGGTAAGTAGTATAAGGCAAGGTGTAGAGGCAATAAGGAAACCAAGATAAGTAAAGGTATACAAGTAATTTGGCATCTATACCTATATCGCATTCTTCTTTACTAGATTAAAGAGCAGACAGGCAATATAGCCGAAATAGGGGACCTAAACACAATAGAAACCAGCAATACTAAGAAAAGAGCGGACTTTAGAAAGAGACTTTAGGGTTAACCATTTACGAATCTTCTAGATCTTAGTATCGTTAGGTAAGCGGCTATCTAGCATATACTTATAGCTAATAACGATAGCCTCTAAGACTAGGAACTAGGACTTAACCGTGGCAATATAGGCTCCTACTAGCTTAGTATTAAGCAAGACTTAGTCATAGTTCTAGACCTGTTCTGCTATAAATCGTTAAATTCCAGGTATAATTAGGGCATTATTATATTGTATCTTTAGCCCTTTTATACTAATATTATCCAGGAAAGCTTGGCAAATCTAGGGTATTAAGTCGTAGAAGATCCTATATATCGCACGTATAAACTAGGCAACTGAATTTATACTGCCTTATAGAAGTATAGTTAGGCGTAGTAGACTGATTGGACTAGTAAACGTCGTAAGATCCTAACTCTTCTTGTCTAGTGTAATGTTGTTGTAACTGGAAAACAGATCAAGCATAGACATAATTATATAGCTAGAAAAGTCCTTTAAGAATTCCTCTACGTTTAGTAGGATAAAGGCGTCCTAAATAGTAATAGTATTATATTATTAAGTATCGTTAATTAGGCGGTATTTACTATTCTTCTTCTAAATAAGGAACTAGTTATTTCGGTAGGCTCTATAGGCGTCTTCTAGGATCCCCTTAGCCTTCTGCTTCTTTAGGATATCCATATACGCTGGAATTATTGCCTTCCCTATAGGCATATATTTAGCTTGCTAGATAGAGTAAGGGATGGTCTTAATATGCTAAGGCGGAATAAATAACGGATTAATATAGCTAAGGTCCTTAAATTCCTATATAAGGGCTTGTTCTCTATTAAAGAGTATATAGGCGAACAAGTCGAATTTGTCCTTAGAAAGCTAAAGAGCTAGGTCTATATTGTCCTTTAAGCCCTTTAACCAATTAGGCGTAAGTCAAGAACCGCAAGGTAAATCCGAAAATCGTAAAAAAACCTATTGATTGTACTTATACCTAGGAGTTGCCTTTTCTTTGGCTAGTAATAACTTAGTAGGCTTCTAGTCGACAATTCCTTCTAGTACCGACCTATTAGATAGGATATTGTTAATAGGGTAAACCTTCTTTCTAGTAGGCTTATATATAGTGAAAGATTAAAGGATAGAGGGTTTTTCAGACTGAATAGAGGAAGGAAATAGGCTAGAAGCTATCCCTAAAGGAAAGAAAGAATTAGAAGAAACTATTCTTATATAAGGAAAACTCTAAATACTAATAACCTGCTCTAAACCCCTTTTACCTAAACGCTAAACGCTAGACTCCTGCTTAAAGGAAGCATACAAAATATTAGTAATAGTTTTATCGTTAAGCCGATCTCCTAGGACCTTATCATTATCTTCCAAAGTAAGTGCCTAGTTAGGGACTTTGTTAGCCTTATTTACCTATCCCTATAAAGTAAATAGGCTGTCCTAGTAGCTAATAGACAGGGATTTAACAGCGTCCCCCCCCTATATACAGGAATCCTGTTTAACAGTATAAAGGGCTCTAACGACATCTAAAGGGGTAAGGCAAGCGATAAATTCCTAGTCTTAGAAAGTTATCTGTACTATATTAGGACTGCTAAGACCGTAAATTACCTTATAGTCCTTCTAGAAAGGCATCCCTAACAGGATATTATAAGCCTTATTAGACCTATCGTTAGATAAGATATAATAGTAGACTAGGGCCCTATAACCTTAGATATAGAGAGGTACTAGGACCTCCCCTTAGAGAGATTGTAAATCGCCCTATAGACTATAGGACTATATCTCGGTTTTTATAATTATAAGGTTAAGGTAGTTTATAACCTTAAGGGAGACGAGGCTGTACTCTAATCTACTGTCTAGAAGTACGTATAGCCGTAGGCTACTATTATAAAGGGCTATCAGGAAAATCTAGGGCAAAGAATGGAACTTAGTTACTCCCCGAATAAGGGAAGCTCTGTTAGTCTATGTTATTAGATTGCTATTAACAATACTACTAGAAACCGCATTTTTCGCTATAACGATAGAGTTAATACTTAGGGCGCTAAAGTCTCGTAGTAACCTAATTGTATAATAGCTGTCCCCTATATCTAGGAACTAGGCTATCTAAGACTCCCCTATAGGCTTAACTAGAGAAACGACATTCGTCTTTGCTATCTTCTGTTACTTAGATAGATAACCTTATAAACGTCTAAACAGAGCTAGGCTAGCCTAACCTAACATTAGGGCTAAAGCAGAAGCAGAGAGAGTATCGTCTAAGCTAGAGCTATCTAGTATAGCTGTTTCCTTAACGATCCTAACACCTTTAGAGACCTACTTATATATAATCTTAGAAAGTAGGCTCTAGCCTCCTATTAAGTTAAGGGCCTCTTTATTCGAAAGACTATATTTTCTATTAAGCATTTTCTAGAGTATTCCTCGGTAAATATCAGTAGCTTTAATTTTATAAAAAGGTTCTTCTCTTACCTATATAGATAGGCCGCTAGCGGTAGAGGTCTCTGCCTAATCAGACAGAGAAGTATAGAAGGGACCTGCCCTTGGTAGCTTATTGTTATTGCTTTCTAGTTACGGTTACTTCTAACTTTGAAAAGCCATACTTAAAGCTTTGGCTATAGCTAGCCGCGTTACCTCGTTACCAAACATATTGTTCGCTTTCGCAATCGTATTCTATAGTATAAGCAAAATATCAATAGCACTATTACTATAAAGACTACTATAAAGCTTAGAGCCTGTCTAAGTAGAGAGTAAATCCTATAAGAAGCAAGCTATATCCTCTAGGGGCTTTAAAAAGAAAACGTCTAGCTTCTAGCGCTAAACTATATTAAGAAAATCCGAAACCTAACTAGGGACCTCTATCGTATAAGCTATAGAGTTAGCTTCCTTATTATCAACCTCCTCTTTAAATAGACCTTAAAGACTTAGATCTAGATCTAAGACCTCTATAGGGTTAACTACCTATAATAGGAAAGACGTAATACTAGGTGCTAGGGGTAGTAAGTAATAGACTCTAGTTTGTACTATTAGGGCTACAAATGTATTCTCCCCTTATATAGAAGAGCTATAAGTAGGAGAGGATAAAGAAGATATAATAGGCCTAATACTATAAAAAGTAATATTAAGAAGCCGGCTTTTTCTCCCTTCTTCCGTTAGAAGAAAACGCATCTCGACTTGCTCTTCCTCTAGCTAGGTATAAGTATAGCTTAGTATAGAGAGAGAATCGAAAAAGGGTTCGAAAGCCTTAGTATACTTAGTCTTATAATTACACTTCTATTAGAGATAAGCAGGGCGGAACTTAGTATCGTATACCTTATAAAGCGCTTAAACAAGGTAGAAAAGGGCGCCTTCCTTATAGGCCTTTATTACCAGGACTAGGTTAATCCGGTATAGGTTGTAAGATAGGTCTTCTCTATAGATTTTCTAACTAAGGTAAGCGTTTGCCCTAAATATATACCCAAGCCCAAGTTTATTGTCAGCCTCTATCAGATTATACAAGCTAATATAGTACTATTAACTATACTAGTAGTAATAGATCCCTTTAAAAGCCTTATACCTTTAATCAGTATTAGAGCGAAAAGGCCTACTAGTGTAACTATTAACTTTGCCCGGCTCTATATTCTAAAGCAAAGTATATGCTATAAGTAGAGGAAGATCGACTTGTTTATCTAAATAGGGGTAGTAGTATTAAGGTTTATAATACCCTTTCCGTTTAGCTATATCTTATTCCTCTCTTAGGTATACTATCTAATTAACATTAGTCGCGAAGCTCGGTAAGTTGTTTAGCTTATCTCTTAGGTGTATAACCGATTTCACTATAGGGTCTATCTCGTTTAGCAAGATTCTAAGTAAGGCTATCTAATTATATAGGTCTTAAACAGCTCTTTCAGTTACCTTATTACCTTACTTCTATAAAAGGTTAGTAGTATAAAGCTTTATTACTATCTTTTAGGTATCGGTAAGTTAATCAAACTATATTTCCTTAACTATTAGTAGCTTTAGGATAATCTTAACCAGTTCCTAGCTAGTACTCCCTTAATCAGAGAAGGAGACCTGGTTCTTACTTACTTAAGCGGACTTAGTCAATTTAGGCGAGAAGTTTCAAGAAGAGATAGAAGAAGGCTTTTCGACTTTAGCTAAAAGGAGATTAGTCTTTCTACTATTATTATTGCTCTTATCTAAATAGACATCTTAGCTTAGTAGTTCGATCTAAGTTAGCGCTCCTTAGTAGATAAATCCTTTAAATAAAACCGCTAATACTAGGGTTTAGAAGTCATTCTAAGTAGCTTTATATAGGTCTTATATAGGTATAGCGCCTCTAAGGCAGTATCCTTAAACAAGTAAGTATTAGTAATCCTTAGGTAACTTTTCCTAAAAGTGTTAAGGGGTATCTTTCTAAATAAGGGCTAACTTAGCAGCTAGTATCTAAGTAATTATAGCATTAAGTTCTTCTATAGCCTGTTTAATCTATATAGCTAAGACGTTTAAGATAGTATACTTATAGAAGCAGTTAAGCTGCTTAATAGGGTCCTTTAACGCCTTAGGGTTAAAAGCCTTTCAATACTTAAGCATTATCCTATAGAGTTCTTACTATATCGTTACTCCCTTATCCTTAATTATAGAGGTAACCTTACAACGTTGGTTAGAATTATACTACCTCTTCTACTAGGTAAACTTCTTAATGTTAGTCGCTATACTATAGTCCTTACAAGTATCGTTAAAAGCTTATAAGTAATCTATGATATTAGCGCTATAGAATTATCCACTAAGCCCTTTAGACTAAACAGATAAGAAGCTAATACTCCATATAGGATTTAACTAATAAAGAGCATCGGTTAATATTCTAACTATAGTACCTAACTAGTCCTGGTTACTAGTATCTATTTCTAATATACTACTAGAGTATAGTGGTAGGAAAGATTCTACTTAAGGAGGAACTAGGGGAAAAAGGTTATAAAAGGAAAAAGAGGGTCTAGCTTCTTAAAGCTAGTTTCTAGTAAAGTCTATCGTCTAATTAGACAAGTCTTATAATCCTGCTACTAAAGGAGTAGAGTTGCCTATAAGTCTGTAAAGTCGACGGATTTCTCTCTTTAAAAGGATACGCTCTAGGAAATCCTATTAGATAAGGCTTTTACCAATAAATAACTAAGTAGAGGGTTAATGTATAATTACTCTAGGTAGTAAAATATCGATACTTGGTCTAGCTAAATATACTATAGACTTAAAGTCTCTAGAAGAAGTCAGAAAAGTACTAAGGAGTACGTTAATAGATAATAAATACAAAGTATAGTTGTCGTTCTTCTAATTAGACAAGCCTTAGTTTTGTTAATATAAGGAGCTACTAGTAGCTTCTATTAATTTGTCGATAGACTTTATCTAGAAGGGGAATTTAGAAGTGATTGGATTGTAGAATAAAGGAGAGATATAGGGTAAAAGAGGAAGGATATAGTCTACTGCTATAGCATAATCACGGCAATATTATACCTACCCTACCTTTGTAAAATATCGCTTATACCCGGTTCCTACCTAGTATAAACTCCTTCTTCCTCTATTGCAAAATCAAATGTATCTAACTCTTTAAAAAGCTTATATCAAATAAGTCTATAGCTTAGTCTATCTCCTTGCTATAGACTTGATTAGTCGAGCCTTATACTATATACTCCTACTATATAGGAAGTAAGTAATACTTATTTCGCTAGTTTAAACATATACTACTAAGATACCTTAGATATACTTAGTTACATTCCTCCTTTATCTAAAGGATGAAGGAGATAGTCCTAAAAACATAACTAAAGGCCTAGTACTAGAGCTATCCTAACTTAACTTTCCTATTACCCCTACTCCTTGTTATATACCCTAGGCATAATAATCTTACAAATTATCGTTACTATATAAGGGTGCTACTTCTAGGTAGATACTAAGATAATGCCTTTATTTAGATTAAGACTAACCAGCTAATACTAGCTAGTTAACCTAAGAAACTAGAACGAAAAGGACTCTATAATATCTATAACCCTGGTATATATAGAGGTAGTAAAGTAATACTAGATAGTAAGCCAAGCCTAATCGTTCGTTAACCTGGCCTAACCTAAGATAACTCCTTTTATTTTAACTAAGGGTTTATAATGCTAAAACGAGTAAGGACAGCTAGCCACTTGTCTAGACAGAGAAGGAAATTAAGGACAAGGCTATATTCCCAAGTTATAAGTAAGGTCTATATATCCAGCCCTAATATCGAAATCTTCCTTAGACGTAGGAAATCTCTTTACTAAGCTCTAATCCTTATATAGTTACTAATGCTAGAAATGTCGAATAAGGGGAAAGGGACTAAAGGCAAGAGTTATGTAAGTTATATCCAAAGGAGACTCTTATAGCTAATATACCTAATAGAATAAGAGGAGGGGGTTTAAGTACTTCCCTACCCCTTTTGTTCGATATAAGATATATCTACTAGAATGCTCTAACAACCGAGTTTCTAGGATAGCCAAGATTATACTTATCTTAAGCTCAACCGATATATTAGGTCTCGAATTGTTATATAACCTATAACTGATATAACTGTTATGCTAAGTAAGATTGTCGTTATCTAATCAGAGGTTAGAGGCCTAGAAATACCGGTCTAAGTCGTTAGAACAGAAAAGTCAAAATAGTCGTCCTATTAATACTATACTATAGAGTCGTCTAGCTAATAGTCTATAGGTCGTCCTTATCAATAGTAAGATAACTCTAATATAAGTAAGGCCTACTTATAAGTATCAAAGCCCTTACTTAGTTTATTCCTGGCTAAACCCCTATATAAAACAGAGCAATAGACCTATAAGAAAGTAGGAGTAGCTGTCTAAAGGTGATAGGCAGCTGTATATCGAACAGCTATCTAGATAAGAGGATAAGAGGTATATGCATAACAAGGCTATAGTCTCTCTAATTAGGGGAGACTAAGGTAGATAGGTATAATAGAACTAAGTAAATAGGCTAAAGTAGCCTAGAGGCAAAAAGTAGATAGAATATCTAAATAGGTAAAATATGATTGTATAACTATTATAATTAGGATCGATGATTCTCTTATCCCTAAACATAGGAAGGAAAGCCAGCTTCTTATACTATTATCCTCCTTATACTGCCAATTTGCAATCTTATTATCAGCCTAGAATAAGATAAGGGGCGGAAAAGAAAGACCAGCCTTGTCCACCTACTCTACTGTATAACAGAAGAGAAAGTGGACACGGGTCTACTCTAAACAGAGGGAGAAGAAGAAGAAGAAAACAAGCGGCGGCTAGTCGTGCACTAGCTACGCCGATCCAATAGGGACTTGTTAGGGTGCTCCGGATCATTAAGATCAGGCTTCTAATAGGTATTGCTGGTTACTAACCTAGATAGGGTCTAGGAGAGTTAACTGCTTCCTTCCTAACCTGCTTTCTTGCTGATCTTAGAGGTGCTTTCTTATAAGGGAAACTGTTAGGCTCTTCTTAACTATTGTAATCTTACTTCTAGGGATACCTAATAGTTGTTACTATAGTCTGCTATCTAGGTGGTTAACCGACGTAATGCCTTATTCTATTAGAGACTGCTAGGTTACTGTTTAGCTTAGGAATGCTTATCTCTTTTACCGTACTCCCTTTACCTCTGCCGATCTCGTAGGTACCTTATGAACTACCTTTAGCGTTATAAACACTGGCTTATTACTTTAGCGGCAGTCTCTTCTCTACTCCTTACTATCTCTATAGGGGCTAATCCGGGTAACAAGGCAGTTAAACTAACATAGTAAGTCTCGCTAGATCTAAAGGTCTGGGTATACTGCCTTTTCCTGTTTAGGTTAAGGTATACTACCTCTTTCTTATTTAGGTCGAGGTATACTGCCTCTTCCTTAGGGTATACTATCCTAGCTTCTCTTCTCTATTAGGGTATACTGCCCTTTCCTTCTTATTTCTATTATAGGTATACTACCTAGCTTCTTTCTTCGCTCTTATGTTTTACGTCTGCGTATATTAAGGCTCATTTATTAGTAAGGGTCTACTGCCTCTCTCTTCTTGGTATTAGGGTATACTATCCCTTCTTAGGGAGGAGGAAGTAGAAGTAAGGGGGAAAGGGCGTGATTTTTTAACCGCCTACATTGTTACTCTTTTTATACGGTGGCTAGTCAGGTGTAAAATCTACTTGCCTCCTCTAGAGCTTTAAAAATTTCCTCCTTCCTACAAATGCGTTTTTATCTTTCTACGCTTGCCCTTTTTACTATAAGGCTTTTTATAATTGCTATGTTTAGTTTTATAAGCTTTTCTAACTTCCTTTTATTACAGATATCTACTTAGAAGGAGAAGTCGGTTCTAGAGCAGCCTACTACCCTAGTAATAGGAGATTTACCCTTATTAGGCTAGAAACACAGTTTATACTTTTATCTTGCCTTTCCTAGATGGTTCTCTTAATAGCTAACGATCTATATCTAGTCCGGTTTACCTAGAACAATAATAAGGAGGATAACAATATTGTAGTACTACTATTGTCAAAGAAGCTACGTTTCGGGGATTCGGGTCTATTGCCTATACTAGTAGCTATTACTGCCCTAGTCTTAACAGTCCTTAGGGTACGTTCGCTGGCAGCTAGTGCTAGGGGGCCGGTAATACCAGTCTATACAAAGCTGGTTATAAGCAAGCTAGCGTCGAGCCTAGCCTTATAGTCTACGCCTATAGGGGTATTACCGTCTATATTACCGGCGGTTTCTACCGTCTAGGACGGTAAGCTACGTAAAGTGTACTATAAGCGCTGTCTTATGCGCTTGGTCTTATAGGCCGATTCTAGCGATTTTTCCCCTCTAGTGCTATATATGGCGCAGCTTAGTCCCTATGTTTCTTCTTAGTTATAGTGTTCAAATTACTCCTGTTACTAGTATCTATATATCTCTTGTAAGTCTAGCCTATATACCCCCTTAGCGCCGTTTGCGCTGACCTACGTTTCTAGTAGACAACGATAAGATCTTGGCGGCAGTGCAGGCCTGTTAGGCCTATATCATTGAATACTCTTCTAGTGTTATAGCCCTAGTAGTAAGTTACCCTATAATCTCTATATAGAGTCTGTCCTAACTATCCTTATCTAGATATTATATACTTTTATTAGAGAGTATACTAGCTTGATCTAAGAGCTACAGACATAGAAACAGGCTATGACTATCTAGAAGAAGGAAAAGATAAAGAAGCAGGGGAAACAGGTAGTAATGGAATCCAACGATAATAACGATAATAATAGGAAGAGCGTACTATAGGCTACTAACGTAGCTATAAAAGAGGATTCTACTGCTACTCCGGCGTACCCTAGGACTTCTAGCTAGGCCCTAATCAATTTTACGTTTACGGATTATAATAGCGACGTTTAGCTTAATAGACCAGTTTCTTAGGATGCTCTCTTCTATACCCGCTGCTAAGTCTCTATGTCTTAGCCTTTCTTTCTCTGCTGCTTCTTAATCTCTTCTTTCCTTTCTACTATACTAACTTACTTATAGAAAGTAGTAAAACTGTTATTCGTAAGAACTTTCGTTAGACTATCTACTAATTATTAATCTATTAGCATATAGTCTATAAGAACCCTTCCTATAACCACTTCCTACTAGAGCTAATAATTCTTAATATCAACGTACTAGAGCTTCGTTTTCAGCGTTTCGTCCCTAGTTACCAGTCTTACAGTTTAAGCGTTATTACAGAACACTTATACGCTATACTCCCTTTTAAGACTGATTCCGAGATTATAGATCAGGCAGCGGAGATATATCGCTTCTTATACTACTTCCGTCATAGATACTAATTCCGCTTCTATAGTAGAGGTTATTATACAGGTCTTCTTGCTTACCCTCTAAGCAACCAGCCTACTAAACAGCTTAATTATATATCCTTAAGAGCTTTTCCAATCAGCTATATTATCGGTAAAGGAAGCATTATACCAAACCTTATACGTATCTCTACCTCTAAGCTAAAGGCACTGATTCCTAGAATAGTATAGGTAGTTAAGGCAATAATCTACCGCCTTATAATGCTCTAGACCTAGGTTTATAAGAAATCTTAATAATCTTAATATAGTAAAGGCTGTATTGACCCTTGTAATTACTACTATATATATTATCAAGCCGACTTTTCTCTAGTATAACTTTATCTTAGCGTTCGTTGCTTGCCCTAGGTTGCTCTTCAATTCTTCCAGTACTATAGGAGAGGTATATCTCTACGCTATTAGCTTTATTGCCTTGCTCCTAATTACTAGGTTGTCTATTAATCTAAAGATTTTCTTATAATATACTGCCTATAAGAGATAGATCTTATAGTACTCCCGATCCCGAATAACTTACAGCCTAAGAAACTAGTTTAGCTTACTACTGCCGGTTATCTTATACTTCGACTAGAGCAAGCTTATTAGGTCTTTAGTAAGGGCTTTATACCTTTTATAGTATGCTATTATTATATTGTCTATATAGAAGAGAATAAAGACTCCTCCCTTCTAGAAGATATACGGTTCGTAGGGCATTATATTAAGCCTAAGATCCTAAAGAGTACTGCTGAACTCTTCGTACTATAGGTAAGACGATTTCCGAAGTCCGTATAGTGCTTTCTATAGCTTATAGACTATACTCTACTTCCTTCGACCTACCGGGAGTCTTATATATACGTCCTAGTCAAGGCGAGCGTTGTAAAAGGCGTTTAAAACGTCAAACTGGATCAGCTCTATATCGAACCTCGCTGCTACTACTATTAAGATCTAGAAGGACTTTCCAGCTAATATTACTGTATATATATCCTCCCTTAGGGTCCCTTATTGTTAATCGCCTTGGACTACTAACCTGGCCTTAAACTTCTCTAGGTAATTGTACTTATTGATTTTATATATATATATGTTGATTGCGGTAAGGGGGGTCAGGTGCTAATCCCCGTGACCGCGCAGCATATGAGCCTTTCGCTCTGGGGAATAGGGCGCGTACTGCGCCACTTATGCGACAGCTATAAGTAGCGTACCCGCGTACTATATAATGGTCACTAACGAGCGCTCTGCTCTAACATAGGTATTTAAGGGGTGCGCAACTACCTCCTAGATAGAGGGAGATATATAACAATCTAGAACTAGAACTTAAACTAGTATTTCCTTACTGCTTGCTTTGCTCTTATTATTTTAGGTTACTATAATCTCTGGAAACCTATTAATACTAATTAGTATTATCTCTATATTGCGATATAGGGGCAACGTAGAGTAGCAAGGTAGTTAGTTAAGTACTTGACAACCTTAACTAAGTAGATTGCAGTTTACTTACTAAGGTCTGTCGATTAGGCGACTAGATAACTACCCTATCAACTTAGTAATATTGCTTATAAGAGAACCGATACTATAAACCTATCCTCTTAGGCTAAGGAAGCTTGACCTAAGCTTTTAGACTAAGGAAGTGTTACTTAAGAGAACGCTACTAAAACTATATTGCTAACTAACTCTACTACGATTAATATACTATAGCGTCCTAAGATCCTTTTACTTATAGAACCTTAGGAAGGGAGGATACTAAGACAAACCTCTATTATATACTAAGTATTTCGTTAAGTATAGCCTAGGATCTCGAAAAGCGTTTTAAACAAGAATTTCCTACCTAGCTACCTATTGCAAGTATCGACAAATTTAACGCTTAAATCTTCTATAGATTACTAGAGTATATCGATCTAGAGTATAATAGTAATAAAGTGCTTAACTTATATACGCTCTTCTACCTTAGTACTTATAAGGGGCGACAATCTAAAGATCTATACTACGAATTCCGCTTAGATTTTAAGGACTAGATAGCTAACCACTTTAATAAGTTAAACAATAAACTACGTTTATAACTATACTAAACTCTTAACGACGGCTATATCCTAGTAGATAGCTCGAAAGGGCAGAAGCTCTCTAAGGGACTTGTCATGCTTGCTAATAACCTGTCTGACAATCTAGGGCCTAATATACTCCCCTAAATCCATAGAACATCGATCTAGGCTAAGTATAGACGGTATATAACAACATCTCTTCCTACTTAAACAGAAAAGGGGAAGGAGATTGTACTAATAACAACCTAAGAATCCGAATTTAGTACCTGGCTATAGGAGGTACTATAGGGGGAGATACAAATCAGTAATACAGCTGTAAACGCTACCTAGTAATATAGACTAACAAGTAGCTCGATTATAAACGACGATCAACTAGCAAGCGGCTAAGACCTAGGCATATGCTAGACAGTAGCCTAAAGCGGAATACTCTATACCAGTAACTATGGCCAGTTTAGAAACACCCTTTACCCGCTAAATCCGGACCTATAGATAACACTTCTGATTTATAGACTTAGAAGCGTAATAGGAGCAGGATTCCTACCGGCTAGTAAGGGCGCCGGTAAAGGCTATAGATTCCTACTAACCACCTAAAGTACTAGCTAAGGTTATACCTAAGGTTATAGTTAAGGTAACTACTAAGGCTATAACTAGAGAACTAATTAAAGGGGACGATAGAACCCTATACGACCTACGCAAACCCCTAGTATTAACACTAGATATAGGCCAAAACACGCTTAACCTTAAGCAGATAATAAAGAGCGGTATACCTAGTATAAGTACATTACATATAGAAGTACAGAATATATAGCCATCCTACCGATCGAAATAGGCTGGATAAACGAGATAAGTATTAATCGAAAAACCCTAACCGATTATATTAAGTCTTAGGACTTAAAGGATAGCTATTCTAGGTCTAATAACGATATCCTTAACGACAAAGTTCGTTTCTTTCTATACTGCTATTAGACTTTCTAGATCAATTACGGCCTACTAGATACTATTTTTCTAAACGCTCTTTTAGGACGAGCTAAGGAATACTACCTATACTATATCCCTCTTAGCATCTCTTTTATCTAACTATATAGTATTTTAAAGGGATACTTTAAGACGAGTACTAAGTAGAATAACTATTTATATATCTAGTATACTATTACTTTCCAGTCTATATACCTTAAGAGCAAGAATAGTAATAAGTCTATAAAGGAAATTCTCTAGATCTTATTTAATAGACTCCAATAAAGCCAATATAGGCTTAGTCCGCTCTATAACTATAAGGAGCTCCTAGTTATAAATATAATCCGAGCCTGCTAAGGAGTGTCTAAGCTAAAGATCGCCTTGTATAAACTACTAATAAACTTCGAAGAGCTAGTAGCTATGCTTCGCCAAATACTTAACGTTAAGGAAGTAGATTATATACATTGCTAATTCTTAATGGACTATAGGTTTACTATAATAAAAGCTAGGCCTATAAGAAACTATTAGAGTAACCTAATTATAGATTCGATCTTTAAGAGAAACTAGACGATGTATATATAATAACCTAAAGGTGCTACTAGGTATAGAAAGAAAAATAAGCTCTAGTAAAAGGACTATAATAAAAACTATACTAAAGTAGGTTATTGGATTTATAATAAGCTAGATCACTGCTCCTTTATATATAGCTAAGAGGAACAAGTAACAGCTAAAAGCAAATAGCTTAAGCGAAAAGGCATTGATAAAGATCGCGGATAATATATAGCGTTCCTTCTTAATTATAAGGGTTTAGACAATAAATATAAAGCAAAGGAAGAAGATACTAAGCTTAAAGTATAGGTAGATAACTATAAGACTAATTAAACTTAAGGTAGAAATGAAGTACTAGTAATTAGTTTTAAAGAAGAATAAACAGTAGTAACTTACTTTATAAACCAAGCTTTTCTCTACCTAATTACTAAGAGCGAACAACTATATAAAGATGGCAAAAAGGATACTAAGAAAATAAAAGCCGTTTAATTCGTGCTTGACAGGTATACCAAGACTAAATTCCAAGGGATTATACCTAATACTAGGGCTACTGACGTTTCAACTACTAAACTCTAATAATTCCTTATACTAAAAAAGATAATTAGATTGCTCGAGATTAACAAGTTATATATAGGGGAAGTAAATATACTTTTTGGGTCTAGAGATTTAAAACGATTACTTAGAACAGTTAAAGTAGAACTCGACATTAGTTACGCGACTTTCTATATATTAGAAACGCTAACCCCTTTTCTTATATGTCTAAAGGATATAAACAAGCTCGGCGTCTACCTTAATAATACAATAAACAAGCTTATATCTAAGTTAGAAAAGCGCATATATATTTAACGGAAATAGGGATATCTATAGATCCCTATAAAAGGGGTTAAACTACCGAGCATAACATTTACAGCAGATAACGAACGTCCTACGCCTCTATAACTTATAGAGGCCGAACTAAGATACATTTATCGACGCTATAGATACCCTATAGTCGATAGATTATACAAACTACTATAACAAGCAGACTACCAAATAGAACATAGTACTATTAAGATAATTAATAAGTTCTGCTACTTCTGCTAGATTAAAGGTATAGTGCTATAACGATTTAGATTTGCGTTATAAGACGACATTTACTTTAACTTTAAGATTGTTATAGACGTTTTAGATATTAATAACTCTAAGGTACTATATATAGTCGATGCTACAACGTTATTCCAAGTAGCCTGCTTTCTAAACAATCTCTTGGCTAAAAAGACGTAGAAGCAGCTAAAGGAATGTTAGATCGATATATACCTTAGACTACCTAATGTTTTACGCTATAACAAGGGCACTAATTTCAAAGTATATAAGTTCTAGGTAGAGGCTAAGCTTATAGGTATAACCTGCTATTTAGTACTAGTCAAGGTATACCAGTTAGTTAGCAAGATTAAGCGGTATTATAGGCTACTAAGAAGGACCTATAACATTATTAAATCAGAGACTGCTAGATCTTGCTTAAAAGAGGTATACCTATAAGTAGCACTAAGTATAGTTAACAATACTGCTGGCCCGGACAGGCTAGTACCAACGCTCTTAGTTTTCGGCGTATACCTGTACTTTACTATAGATGTACTGCCTTCTCTATCTTAACTACGCCGAGTAGGCGCAATTCGGAAGGCTATAATATAATTACGAATCCTAAATAATATAAGGACTATATAAGACGCTCTTATACAACGTAATAGACCAAGTATAGAAGACATACTACTATACTTACTAGAAGTAGGTATAGAAGTACTTATATTCTAGGAAAGCAATAGATAGATAGGGCCTTATAAGGTAATCTCGGCTATAGATACGACAGTAATTGTCGACATAGTTAATAGACCTACGGAATTTCGGAATATAATAGTTAAACTATATTACTAGGAGCTAACGTAGGACGAACAAGATAATTAGGCTAGTATTAAGTAGCTAGAACTATTCTAATACCCCTAGCCCGAGTAGCCCTACTAGTACGGACAACCCTAAAAGAACCTAGCACCTACTAATAACTTTGTTTTAGAAAAGGAGAAGTGTAATTACAATCTTACGCTTAAACTACAGGCTAAAGAGAAGATTACTATACCTAGCGTACTATTCTAAGAATCCAATAAAACAGAACTGAACTTGCTCCTAGTAGCTAGGGTGATCGAAGTAATCTAGATGCTAGCAGATATATCGGACTATTAGATCTTTAAGTCAAGGATTATCTAGGAAGTAAAAGACAAGCTTACTTTATTATATAAGAAATCACGCTTTATAGCTTAGGGATTCGGCAATAAGGACAAAAAGCACCTACTTACTTAATCGCTAATAATCCAACGCTGCGTATAACGACTTATACTCTTACTACTCCTAACGCTATAAACGCACTTTGGTTTTAAGGCATAGGTACGTAATATTATCCAGGCTTATATATAAGCTAAATCATAGCTAGTAAGGAAAGTGATTCTTCTATTACCTAAAGAGCTTAAGATGCTCTATCCCCCTTATACCGTCTTGCTTGTTAAAACCCTATTATATAGACTAGCCGAAGCCGGACTATACTAGTAGGTAATATATATAAACTAGTATACTAAATGTCTTGATCTTAAACTAAGTACCTTCGACCTATACCTTATAATTGGCAAAACGCAAATTAGAAGCGGATTTAGAATTGTTGGCCTATAAACTAACAATACTCTTAATATTAGCGAGCAAGCCTTTATAGACAAGGAGAAGCTCGAGCTAGATAAAGCTAACTTTAAGTATAAGCCGCTAGTATTTTTAACAGACAAATCAATTATAGACTTTAACAGATATAGGCTTAAAACGAGCGTAAATGCTATTAAGATTCGGCAAAAGGGGTAAGCTGCGCGACTTAAACTTATAAGTCTAGATGCCGAAACAGCGAAACAAATATACGTTGAACAACATACATGCGGTACCTACATTGCTACGATTTGCCAGCCAAAAGCGACTTTTAACTTGTTAGTAGCAGCGTAGTTAACTAAGCCTAATACAAACGAGATTGCCAAGCTTAATACTTAACTATAATAGTAGATCAAGAACTTAATACGTAGGCTGTACTACCTATAACTTAAACTCGAGATAGCTAAGCTCTTTGTCTTTATAGATAGATCATTCGCCAATAATACTAATATAATATTACAGATTAGATTCGTTATAATATTTAGAAACAAGATAAGTAGTATAAACAAGTTCAACCTATATAGCAATATCGTATACTAGTCCTCGACCAAGTACAAGCGGGTAATGTAAAGCGTTTTAGCAAGCGAAATATATAGAATAGTAAGTAGGTTCGATCTTGGGTATATACTATACTAGATGCTTGCTAAGATCTACTTAGGCCTAGGTCTACTATTGCTATTACTAATCGTTATTTATATAGACTTGTTTAGTTTATACAAGTATCTGGTAAAGCTTAGGACAATAGCAGAAAAGCGTCTTATAATCGATATAATAACTCTATAATAGAGCTACGAAAACCGTAAAATCGCAGAAATCAGGTAGATTAGTAGTAACGACAACCCAGCCGACGCTATAACTAAACATATGCTAAATAAGACACTTAAAAGGCTTATTAATACAAATACAGCTAAGATTAGAGTAGAAGGCTAGGTTTAACGCCTAGCTAAGCAATAGGAAAAGCCTATATAACTTAGGGCAAGATTGCTAGTATAAAAGACAAAGACTACTAGAATATATCATTTATAGTATAGTAAGGAATACAAGGTAAAGTGTAAAACAATCTTAATTCATACTCTTATAGCTGGCGCAACATACGCACTAGCGCCCCCTACCCCCTAATTACAATAACAAAACATCGATGGCCTTGCTTATAGTAGCTATTGCTATAAGCTTTTTCTATATAGGCGTTATGCCTGCCATAGGTGCCCCGCGCTTAATAAGAGTACGCGCCTTATCTACTAAGACTAAGGCGCACTTAGCACTATCGCGCCACATCTTTCAATCCTATAACCAATAAGTATTCCAATTAAACAATAGATACTACTGAAGATTATAACTTACTTTAGCCTTTATAGCCAGGTTAGAGCGGAGCTCTAAAAAGTAGTCTAAGAATAGATAGACTAACTTAGGGCTATAATATATATTAGGAACAATAAAACAATAGAAACAATGTACAAATAGAACTTATATTAGTATATATAAGTACCCGGACAAGTACCGCTAGTACCAGAGGCCGCAGCCTAATATACAGTTATAGTACGCCGTATATAGCGCGAAATTACCAGACTTGTTAAACAAGTCCTTAACGCCCGCCAAAAGCAAGTATAGGTAGCTAAGACAAACAATAGTACGTATAGTACTATATAGGCTATAAACTTTATATATATTAGCAATATTAATAACAAGGATAACAAGAGTAAGACGCTTACCCTCTGGTTTATATATATAAACGTGCAATATCCTCTTATAAGGCTTTATACAGTCCGACATACAACGTATATAGCAGTTAAAGCGGATAATAGAGTTATCCAAGCTTTTACCGGACAACGAACTTGCTGTTACCGCCGCTAGTATCACTACTAGCAGTATAGATATGCTTGCAGCGGCATATAGCGCTATACGCCGCGCGCGTATAGCCGCTAACACTGCCTTCTTTATAGCTAGCAACGTAGGTAGAGAGTACTCGGCAGGCTTAGAGATACGCGCCTTATACGCAGCAATCTCTGCCCTATACACTGCTACCTCCGCCGCCTCCTCCTTACACTAGAGCGTAGTAGCCTGCTTAAGTAGGACGTATATACATACGATCAGCCCCTTAGAATTAAAGGGCGCAGAGTCGGTATTAGTATAGCCGCCTATAGACTTAGGCTGTATAACAAGCGCAGCTATATCCGCAATGTTAGGATCGTCGCTATTATTATTATCGTCGTTGCTATCATCGCTGTCGTCGCTACCCGCCATACTCTCCTAGTTGCCGTTATCGGCAATAGCACGCTCGGATACGTCTAGGTATATATTATTATTGCCCTTCTAGGCAAGATGCTCGTTAGGAGCGTCAGTTATAAGCATATTAAAGGCGTCGCTGCCCTTGTCCTTAGCGTATATACAGGCGTCGCTGCCTGCGCTCCTATAGGAGCACCTACTCTACTTATTATCAAAATCCAATACTATAAACAATAAGATTAGTATACTTAATTATTAATGTATAATAATAAGCAACTTACTTATTACTACTAGTACTGCTAATACTACTGCTATTGTTGTTACTACTACTACTGCTATTATTATTACTGCTACTACTACTAGTACGGATTATAGGGAGAAAGAGAACAGGTAGTATATAGTAGGAGAACCTACCTATTTATAGGTTTAGAGCAAGAGCGTTTGGAGTTCGTAATTAGCTAGCCTAGAACTCTGATTTTTCCTATTATAATTCCCATTTAGGACTACAAGCTTTTACAATAATAGTTGCCGATATAACGTACTTACTGTTATGCTGTTTAGAGGTATATCTAGAAGGCGCTAAAGTCGCGCCTTCCGTACTAGGGATCAGTAACTAAAATTCAACATTCTAATTAGCAAACGAGAAGTTAAGTGATTAGCATTTCCTATTCCGGCAACAAGGGGAGCGAAACGATTTAGGATTTTCTATTTCGGTTAATAAAGCGCTAGCGCAGTTATAAAAGAAGAGTTACCGGTATTAATTGCAGTAAGGAGGGTTAGGTACTAATCCCTATAACTATGTAGCATATAAGCCTCTTACTCTAGGGAATAGGGCACGTACTACGCCACTTATACAACAGCTACGAGTAGCATACCCGCGCACTACGTAATAGTTACCAACGAGCACTCTGCTCTAACATAGGTATTTAAGGGGTACGTAACCACCCCCTAGATAGAGGGAGATATATAACAATCTAGAACTAGAACTTAAACTAGTATTTCCTTGCTGCTCGCTTTGCTCTTATCGTTTTAGGTCACTACGATCTCCGGAAACCTACCAACAATATACCTATATATTATCTAAGATCTACTTGCCCTGCACCTTAGCGATTAGTACTTCCTCCTACGTTTCTAGGTATATAAGAAGGTACTACCTTTTAGCTTCCTTAAAGTCTTCCCCCTATAGGTGGCTTTCGAGGTTCTGATATAGCTTAGGCGTTAGAGGCAGCTAAGAGGAATAAATAGTATCTAGCTTAAAGTCCTTTACGCTTAGGATCTTGAATATTAGTATACTCCCTTTCGTCTTAGGGTCTCTATTTATAAGCCTTCTAGCAGTAAAGGAGACCCTTTAGATAAGGAAATCTCCTTTTATAGTAGCATTAAGGAACTGCTAACTAAGAACTCGATCCCTAAAATATACTACGAGGTATGCTCCTAGTATGCCCTATACTGCTAGTAGGGGTATAGCTTCTAAAGTCGGATATAGGAGTAGGTAAGCCTCTATATACTAAGGTTCTTATATTGCTTCTACTGAATCGTCTAGTTCTATGTTATCTATAAGGTCAGGCATATCAATATCCTTTTCCTCTTCTTCTTCTAATCTATTACCTAGGTCCATTATCCCTACTTTGTAGGGTATATCCTAGATAGGGATATCGGCTACTATAGTATTTAGATTTTTGGATTCTGCCCTTTTCTTGATCTTAGTGAGCCACTCTTTTAGCCCTTCTAAGCTTAGATCTCTTAGCCTAACTATAAGGTACTCTCTAGACCCGTTAAATACTACTTTCTCGTTAAAGATCACGTCCTAGGTTACTATAATCTTATTAGTTCGAGGGTTCTAGATTTAATAAATATTCGTCGAGTTATATCTAATTAGGTATCTAAGGAAAGCTCTTAGAGCAAACCTCTTTAGCTTATTTTTCTTAAGCTATACATCTACTTCTAACGTAAAGGCTTAATATAGAAAAACCTAGAGATGCCCTTAATATAGCTTAATAGGTATTGCCTCTTTAGCGCCTACTAATTCTATAAACGAATAGAATACCTTATATAGTATTTTCTACTTTAGCCGATACCTTAGGGTGCAATTTAAGAGGTGTACCGCTGTTCTAAATACCTTAGCTACCTTGTTTAAAGGTAAGTTGGTCCCTACTACCATCGCTTTCACCCGCCTTTTTAGAATGCCGGCAGCTCTTTCTACGCCTTTGTTCTGATCTTAGGTCTAAGGAGCAGAGAGATTTATTCTAATATACTTCCCTTATAGCTAGGCTTGGATTGCTCCCTTCCTTTCTACAATCTCGTTATCAGCTTTAATATCTAGAATCTGAATTCTATACCTTTGATTAAGATCTAAAAGGTAGTCGTCTAGGGCTATAACAATACTCTTTACCAACCAATTACAAAGATAATAGTCCTATATTAGGCCTGACTTATAATCTAATAATAGTATAATAGACATAAAGCCTTCCTAAGACCTTTTAATATTATGGAAATTAAGGGCTAGGACATTACCGGGGTACTTCGGGTCTAGTTAGGCTACCCTTAAGACCTAGTAATTAGGGCCTTTTCCTATACTATACTATAGGTAATCTACCGTTTTAATTACCTTGTGATTTCTAGTAACCTTAACTCTCTTACTGTTTTAAATAAGGTAATAGAGTGCTTTTAGGTTTGGATGACCTAACTATCAGTACTATACTTAGATCGTCCTAAGCTTGGTCTTCTTCTTCTAAGACCTGCCCTGCTCCTTTTATATTACAAAGGCTAACGCTGAGATATCAGTTGTAATATACTCTAGTAGGAACTAGCTATAGGTTTCCTAGATTTTACAGATCTTATTATAGTCTAATATCCTTCTAAGGTAGAAAAGGGTATCCTACTTCTAGTAATCCTACTATATTCCCTTCTTATAAAGGTACCTTGAGGAAACTAGGTTAGTAGCTACCTTAGGGCAGTATGCTATATGATTGAGCTGAAGGAGCACCCGTTTGTACTAACCTAGGTGTAGATATAGGAAAACTATCCTGTATCCTTCGATCGGCAACTTACTATTAGCTGTTATAAGGTGGTCCCCTTCCTCTACTTCCTTAAAGCTTTTAAACCTCTCCTAATTATTAAAAATATAGATAGAGGTACTGGAATCTAGGCAGGCTAAATGCTTAAGAGGGTATTCGCTAACGCTACTTGCTTATAGTACGCTCTTTAGTACTACGAACTTAATAAAGACCTAATTCCTATTCTTCTTCTTAGGTATAGGAACAACTTCTACTATTGGTTTTAAAGCCTTTACTTTCTCCCTATACCCTATATACCTTTAGGCCTCCTACTTATCTTTTAGCTCTTTTTAATAAGCTAATATCTTTGATTAAAGTTGCGAATCCTCCTTAATAGCTTGTTTTATACGCTTCTCTATATCTGGCCTTAGTTCCTAACCTTTATACGTAAAAGAAGGAAATAGATACTAGCATACTTTCCAGTTATACTAGATTATTCTATAGATATACTTCTTATAATAAGAACCAGGTCTCCCTATAGGATAATTAGGTTCTAAGGCTTAGGGTGTCTCTAAGGCTCTCTAGAGATTTCAGTTGCTATAGGTATTAGCTCTCCCTTACTTAAAGGCCTCTTCTTATACATCCCCTCCTCTTTTGCCCTTCTTACCGGCCCTATTAGGAAAAGGCTGCTTGCCGTTTAGGGTGACATACGCGCCTCCTCTTCCTACTAGGTTCTTAGGCTTTAGCTTAGGAGGCTTATTGAACTTAAGGTCTTATAGGAAATCTCTTACTACTTTGTAATAATCGAGGTTCTTCTGTTTAGCCTGCTTCTTAAAGTCCCTTTATAAGGCTGATATCTAGCCCTAGAACCTTTAGGTTACTCCTAAGAAGATTAGCAGGTTATCAAACTAAAGTTTAGGGTTAGCTACCCCTTCTACTTTATAGTACTCTATTAGGTATAGTAGCTTCTGCTACTTCTCTATCTAGGTCCTCTAGTTACTAACCGCTTTCACCTTTCTAGCGTTAAGGTACTCCTTATAGTCCTGATATATCGTCCTTATTCACTTATAATCCTTTAAATATATCGACTTAGTAAGGTTCTGATACTACTAGCGAAGGCTTTGCTTAGGTAGGTAGTATAGATTTAGTATATAAGTCTCGACATGCTCCCTAATCTACTTCTTAACCTCTATAACATTATCCTAGTTATATTTCCAGTTCGCTATAGCAGTGTTATATATTGTTAATATGCTCTGGAAGGTAGCCCTCCTATTAGTAGTTAAATCGGTATATATAATACGCTTACTAGGAAGAGGAGGAGGCCTGTTGGCGTTCGCCTACTCGATATACTCTTCTATAAGCTACGCTCCCTAAGTAAGGCCGTAATACTAGCAGACGTAGGTCTGACAAGCGGTCTTAATATAGGCGGTTAATAACCCGAGAATAGGTATATTATCGAGGGTTAGAAGGACCGGACGTCTACCTAATTCCTTAGTATCGTTCGGGTCTATAAACTCGATTACCTTGCTTATAACGCGCCGAAGCTGCTGCTTAAAGTCGATCTACTGCTCTGGCTTAGAGAGAAGGATAGAGCCCTCCCTAGCAGCCTTCTTATCATTCTTATTACTTAATATAATAGCAGCTACTAAGGTACGTTCTTAGATATCGTAATAATAATATATATGCTAATACTAGGCTTGTCTACGCTAGGCTAACAGCTTCTAACTGTTAATTGTTGGAATCTATAGGCTCTAATTGATTCCGAATACTAATCTGTGTTCTTTCTTAACCTGCACTCTTGCTGCCCAGGGCAGAGATTTTCTCTGTCCCCCCTATAACGTTTATAGGCCCTAAAGTAGGCTTAATCTGCTTGATATAGGGAATCATGGCTATATCTACCTTAATTGACTAGGGCCTCCCTATGCCCTGCTCCCGAGTTAACAGGCAACCCTTGTTGGAATCTCTGGGCTCTAATTGATCGATTCCGTGTCCTGATCTGTTGTCTGTCTTGACCTGCGCTCTGGCTGCCCGGGGCAGAGTTTTTCTCTGTCCCCCCTACAACGTTTACAGGCCCTAAAGTGGGCTTAATCTGCTTGATATAGGGAATCGTAGCTATATCTACCTTAATTGATTAGGGCCTCCCTATGCCCTGCTCCTAAGTTGAACAGGGTAACCCTATACCCTACTCCTATTAGGGATACTGAGGTTCTACTAGAGTAATATAAGCGCTACGTTATCCAATATACCCCTAGGTCTAGGTTTGTAATAGCAATCCTAGGCCTTGCTATAAGGCTCTTCCTTATTAACAACGTATTTAGTAGTAACATGCGCTTATAGTACCTGTATTCTAGGATTATAGAGGTTATAGTCAGGCTTTATAAACAGCGGTATAGTCTTTTTCTTAGCAACTATTATTACTACCCCTAAGGTCTCTATTCCCTAGTTATATAGTACTTCCTAGGCTAATAAAAGGGTAGTTATTCCACTACTTAATTAGAAAAGGGATTATACTAATAGGTTGTGACGGAACATGGTGACGGTCATGGAGTGACCCATCTGGGACTGGGGCTCTCCATGCTTAGACATCCTGACAAGCTGCTTGTCAGGCTTAGAGATGCCTATATAAGGAGTGGCAGGTCCTGTAGTAAGAAGGAGAAGAACAGGCACATTTACTTCTTTATATCTATCACCTGCTCTTTATATAACAGTTATAAGCCCAGCGCTAGTATCATTAACTTAACCAACTGTATATAATACGTAATAAGCCCTCCTATTATTATTACTACTCTATTATCCTCCCCTTAACTCCCTACTTAAGATGTTAATAACCCTAAATTCAGTATATTCGACGTCTGTTATCCTAAAAGGCCTGTTAATATAGACAGCCTAGCGTCTTAACGTATAGACGCTAGTGTTAGCCCTTGGAATTTAGGAAGATATTGATCTAGACTTGACATCTACTCTAGTAGATATGGAAATTCTCGACCTAGGATAGGAAGAATAGGCTTATTAAGCTAATTCTAAGCGGGCGGCCTAGTACAATAAGGCTATCGCATATTATTAAAAGAAAATTCAACTTCTTAGTACGTTGACTTAGGACATAGCCTTAGCACCTCCCCTACTAGTTCGGCCAACCCTTATTACCCTATATAACTTAGAAGAAGTATATAGGACTTACCTTCTAATATAACAGTCTAAGAGGGCCACTGCTAAGCTAAAGGAGGTAAATTACCTGAAGTTTCTAAACTAGATTCTTTAGTCTATAGATCATAACGTTAGGGAGATGGCTATTCGGTCGTATTAGTTATTAAAGTAGGGATAAGGGTTAGAATGGCACTGGAATCTTTAGCCTTTTATACAAGCTCTAAAGAAAGACAACGCTCTGTTAGACTTAGCAGAGAAAGTCTAGATCGAATCTTAGTATAAGGCGGTACTTAGATAGGCTAAGAATGGCCGAACTAGGCTAATCCGCTAGCATAAGGACTAGCAGAAATTTTACCAGGTTGCGCTAATTAAGAGGATTCCGGCTATTATAGGCATTACTGCTGTTAGAAGAGTTCTTTAAGCCCTAGCGGTAAGGCTAACTCTATAATAGGCCAACAGTTAGCTTTAATAGATCGTTCTGGCCGAAGCAACTGGCCAAGCGAGTCTACTTATACTAGAGATTATTAATAGGACCCTTCTTAGCCTTATAACGGAATCTTAGTAGCAATAAGCCTATAGAAATCCGGCTAGAGTATACTCTACCTTTACTTAACTTTCTAATAACAAGAACCCGCCGCCTACTCTACGCTCTAATTAAGAAAGAGGCTAAGGACAGCCTTAAGGACAGTACACCTAGGGTAGTCGGGGTGGAAATCGTCAAGGATCCCGAAATAGGGGCTACTAATACCCTTATCTACCTTTTCCTTATACCTACCTCTAGAAACCTAAAGATTATAGGAGAGTTAAGCTATTATACGTAGGATCTATAAGACAAAGAATCACTTTATCTATAAAGGAGCAACAATCTATTCGAAATCTTGTCTATTAGGATCCCTAGTAGGCCGACCTCTGTATAACCCTAAAATCAAAAGGATAGTTAAAGGGTAAGAGGCCAGATACAAAGAAGCTGCAGGTTCCAAAGTCCTTTAGTACTTAAGGATAGGATCGTTAGCCAGATAAAGTTTTTAGGAGTTCTTAGTTATTACCTTAGCTTGAAAATCAGAGTTAGAATTTTTCTAATATACCTCTCTTTGACCCTACCCTGTTTACTGCTACCCTGGGCATAGTATATAGGGTGTTTAGTACTTAGAACCCTACTCGTTATCCTCTCTTGGATAGTACCCTCCTAGATAACTATACAACAGTTTATATAGTTAACCGTAAAGATCTACTTAACTATAGGACATTTAAGCCGTCTACCTCTAACGCTGTTATAGGGGTAGGCTCGATAACGTTGCCTATTTCTAGAACGGGACGCCAGACTTTAAGAAAGATTTTTCAGGATAATAAGGGCAATAAGACAGTGGACTTGATTCTTTAGAACATGGTTGTTATAGAGGGATTTTATACTAATATTATAT
Organism: Phyllachora maydis; assembly: GCA_029339225.1. NCBI lineage: Eukaryota > Fungi > Ascomycota > Sordariomycetes > Phyllachorales > Phyllachoraceae > Phyllachora > Phyllachora maydis. The sequence goes on along the minus strand of JAQQPM010000001.1, from coordinate 11,222,437 downwards.
CGGCTATGCTTCTACGCCGAAAGGGAATCTAGCTATTAAGGGCTGACAATACCCTAAGAGTTAGAGACATAGTAAGCTCGGTTATTCTTATAACGCTATACAAAAAGTTCAACTTAACGGTGCTTGAATATAAGCTACTTACCTCTTATATAGTCTTGAAACCCCTTCTAACAAGTAACAACGGCATTGTGATAATAATAGCTTAGAAACAAGTAAAACAGAAAGGATAGAAAAGGACGTATAAGCCGTATAGGGCTTATATAGATCCTAAAGAGCTATGGCACTTAAGGATAGGATATCTAGGTCCCAAGGGGCTATAATTGTTAGTAAACTATACTTAGGGTATGAATTTGTCACGGCTTAACAACGGTAATCTAACTGGGACACTACGGCTTAAGTGCTCAGCGTATACCCAGTTATACGTAACAAAAGTAGTGTCTAGGAGGGAGTTAAGCGGAAAATCCGCTAGACTGTTTTATAGGATTACCTAGGATCTTTTCGAATTCTCCTAGGGATATACAGGCTGTAATAGGATTCTCTTTATAGTAGATAAGTTCAGCAGGAAGGTATAGGCCTTCTAGATAAGAGGTAAAGGACAAGAAAACCTTCTTCAAGTCCTTAAGAGGTTCGACGCCTGGACTAGGTAACAGTATAGGTTATCCATTTATTTCTTCTGCCATAACGGTAAGACATCAGTTATATCTTCTTAAGGAAAAACTAAGTATAAGAAATAGGCGGATTATAAAGGAATTAGCTTGGAAATCCCGCCGTTATATATATATAGCCTAATAGGACTTATCGAAAGAAACAGGAAGACTATCGTTAATAAGTCAATAGCGATGTAGTTAGGGACATATCTTCCTAAGGATCTATAGCCTAAGACTATAGAGGCTACGGTATATCTTTACAACTTATCTCCTAGACTTAAGGATAATCCGAGATCCCTAAACAAGAAGCTTCTATTATAGTTTCGGAACTATTTTCGCTTTTATAACCTAGCTATTATCTGTAAAGCTACGATTGATCTAAGGCCTTAGCTTAGTAGCCTTTATGCATATAGATATGCCGGTTATCCCCTTAAGAAGGATAGAGAGAAGGACATACTTCGGAGACTTTACAAGATTCAACCTCGAGCTTATATTAGCTATCTCGTAGGTTATGTCGCCACCATGTTATATAGGATATAGGTCCTAGAGCTTAATAGGGTAATTACCACCTGGAATGTTCAGTTTAATAAGATAGTTTTCTACGTAGGAAGGGAGGTGGAATCTAAGGCTTAGGCTATCCCTGTCTTAAGAGAACTAGCAGACTAGCTAGACGAGCCGGCGGAGGAACTTGAGTTTAACACTATCCTTAAGATAATATAGAATCTAGATCTCGCAGGTCCTATCAGGCTAACAGCTACTAGAGAGAATAAGGAAAAGCTCTTAGCTATAAAGCTGGAAGAGCGTCGGTTAGATGCTATTACTGGCTAGGACAAGGCATATACCAACATTACAACCAGACTATTTACCCTAGAGCAAATACCTAAGCCTAGAATGCCGAATCTAGATTATACTAGGATTAACGGCCATAGCAATAGAGCAGACTCTCCCTAAAGTATAACTGGAGGAGGAACACAGTCTAAGGGCAAGGCATATTGCTATAAACCGTTAGAAGGATTTAAAGCTAAGGTAGGTATTATAACCTGCTAGTACGCTGATAATAAGACGACGGACAGACTGTTAGTTAGAGAACCAGACTCTAAAGCTAGGATCTTAGGGGTATACACTAGTGATACGCAAGTACTAGGCAACCTAGCCCCTTAAAGATAAGGTCGGCCTTATAGCAGTAGGAATCAGGTATTTACAGTAGAGCTAGACCAATATAACCTTTGTTAGCGTAATGCTACACTTAAGAATATCTTTAGTATTCTCGATATAGAGAGAACGGCGGCATTATCGCTACTACTTGTTTTTATAGCCAACTACTTTCCTAATTAGCTAGCAGCTAGCTATAAAAGGGAGTTTAAAATAGTATATACTATAGTAACAGGCGCTGTTCGATATTAGAAACGCCTAACAAAGCGAAAAGAGAAGCAAGAGTTATAGAAAAGAGACTTGCTAAAGGGCCCTTAGGATAAGAAAGAGTTTGTCCTAGGGAAATAGTACGAATTAGAAATGCTGTTAGAGCCTAGGACTTAGAGTAAAGCTATAAAGTCGCCTTTTAAGAAGATATGGAAGTCTGCGGCTTAGGCTGAGATTGATCAGCTGCAAAAGCTATAGACCTATAAGAAAATTCCAAAGGATTAGTACGGAATACAGCCTCTCCTGCTTAAATAGGTACTGAAGTATAAGCTTAATCCGGACAGGATAGTTGTTAGGCTAAAGGCAAGGATTTATATCTGAGAAGATCTTTAATATCTAGAGTCAGTTGAGTTAACTTATATAGCAATATTAGCTGCCAAGTCCCTTAGAGTAAGTATAGCCCTAATAGCGCGTTTTGATCTAGAGATCGACTTATAGGACGTTATAAACGCCTTCTATAACGTACTCTAGGAGTTGTTTAGCCAGGGCCTAGTAATCTGCAATCTTCTAGAAGGGTTTAAGGAGCTGGGACTTCTTACTTAGGTCGACAGGGCTCTATATAGGCTTTAAGACTCTCCTCTCCTCTGGTATCTCGAATTCTTAGGCTTTCTTAAAAATCTTAGACTTTAGAAGTCCAAGGAAGAGCCGTGTCTATTTTATAATACAGATAGACGTATCCTCTTAATATTCTATATAGATAATATAATACTTCTCTATTATTATCAGCATTAGGACTATACTATAGACCTAAAGGCGAAACTACTAGGCAAATATAAAGCAAAGATTCAGCCTAAGGCGGAATGGTTTCTCGGTATTTAGATTATAAGGGACAGAGTTAACCGTACAATTACGCTAGTTCACGATATATATATTAAGAAGGCGGCTAAGAAGTATAGGCTAGATAGATCTACTGTTATCCCCCCTATACCACTCCTAATAGTCGGACTCGGCAAAAATAAGGGCTAGGCTACTAAGAAGGAGGTAAAGCTTATGCAAGAACTAGTAGGGACGATACTATATACGGCAATTATAGTCCGTCTAGATATAGCCTTTACTGTATCTTATCTTTCCTGCTTCTTAACAAACCTATTAGCCCGACATATTAAGGCCGCTAGGCAGACGATCCGGTATTTATATTACATAAGGTTTCTCGGGATTATATATGGTGGCCACTCTAGTTAGGCCTATATACTTTATATCGCTAGTAACGCCTCCTTTACGGACGACTTAGACTTACAACGATCGTTTTAAGGTTATACGATTATAATGTTTAGGGGACTTGTCTAGTAGAATGCATCTTATCAAGCTATAGTTACTACGTTAACGACAGAAGCAGAGCTTTATAGTCTCTCCCTAGCTATAAAGAAGGCTATAGGGATAAAAAGATTCCTTAAGGACCTAACAGTTAAACTGTCAGTTCTATAGCGGATTTTCTATAATAATACTTAGACTATTAGGCTGGTAGTTAATAAAGGAGAGCGTATAGCAATAGCGCTCTGTTATATTGATATTCAGAATATATAGCTTAAATAAGAGCATAGCAAGGGCAGCTTTACAGTATCCTATATCAAAACAGCTAATATGCTAGCTAACAGCCTGATAAAGAATTTGTTAAGGGTAAAGTTTAAGTACTTCCGGGCTATGCTAAATCTAAGAGACGTATTACAGATTATAGCCGATAATTAAAGAGGGGGGAATTTAATTACTAGCGAATAACTATCTAGTCTGCCGTAAAACTTATAAAAGAAGCCTACTATAGGGCGCTATAGCGCTCGACAGCCTTCTCCAATACGCCGATAGCCCGATTAATCTTAGCTAGCGCCTACGATATAGCTGATATGTCTATGCGATTCTTATTAAGATAACGTAGCATCGACCGTAAAAGAGCCCTAATATATCTACTAATTCCTTGTCTAAGGTACTAAGTAAACTTAGTGCTGCTTATGCTCGGGAACGCTGCCTATATAAAAGGATTATCGGCCAGAGACTTGATCGACTAACAGAGAGGCGAAAACATATATCCTAGTCTGACGGACAGGGATAGGGATAGGTATAGGGGCAGAGACAATTCGCAAGACGCTTTTCGCTTATAAGGCGGATCTTCAAATTTCAGCTCCTTACAGAACGCCTAAGGCGGACGTAAAGGAGTAGGCAGAGCGGGCAATATAGGCATTAGCCTGTATAGCGATAATCCGGACAATAGGTCGAGGATAACGCGTAATATTTTCGAAATAGCAGTAGCCTTACCCGCTATTGCCTTCTAGATATAACTGTTAGTCTAAGTATTGAATTTTAAAATGGACGGACGTACTTTACCGGCCTCTATATTTTTCTTTTTTAAGTCCTAAAGGACCTAGGCAGTCTTTTCGGCCTTGACTAACCTATAACATATACGGTTAGCTTTATAGCAAAATTATTAGGCCTAGACGGACTTATATAGGACAATAGTAGTAAGACGTAGTCTGTGTTAGAAGATAGTAGTAATAGCAGCTGCTGGTATTGTTATACTAAGAAAAGTATTCTCCTGTAGTATATCCTTTTAGCAGCGACCAGATATAGGGCTTATAAGATGGCAGACGAAGAGGGCCTAGAGGGCCAGATTTTTCGGATTAAGGCGTCTTTACTTAACCGGGAGTCTGGCCTATAATCTTCTTAGGGCAGCCTAGTATCTTAGGAGCAGGAGTTTCCGGCATAGGCGCCAGGATAGGGCTTAATAGCGTATCGTTACTAACTCTCTTAACATCTAAGGACATAACATAGCTACTAGCGTTATCAGCAAGCTGATAACAGCTAGAACAGAGCTAAGTAAAGTTTAAGGTTAGATCCTAGAGCTGTTTTTACAAGGATACCTGCGATCTTAGCTTTAGGAGAACACTGTTATCTAGCTATAGGACGCTATAGCTAGTAATAGTAATAATCAGAAAGACTTACCACTCCTTGCTCAGGTATAGTAATAGAAAAAAAAAAAAAAAGCTAGGCGAAAACAGGGGCAGGCTTATAAGAAAACTTCACCTTAAAAAGGTAGTTGTAAGAAAGAGAAAAGGAATAGGGCTAGGGGAATTCTCTGCGCTCTACTTATACCTAAAAAGAGTAGGCCTGCGGTAAGTTCTAGAGAAAAGAGGAAAAAGCAGGTTGACCTTGCCGTCGCTATAGTGACTTACGGCGGTAAGGTTAACAATCAAGTACGCTTACCTTCTTTTGGAAAGAAGGCTGCCTATATAGCCAGCAAGAGGGTAGTAGGTAAGGCTACTTAGGATGAAAACTAGTCCTGTAACTTATAAATAGGAAAGAGAAGGTAGCAATAGTAAGCAGGCTAGTAAGAGTGTTATTAACCTGGCGAAGATTTCGCTAGCGAGGTATTTGCTAGGTACCTATACTAGGCTTAAGCATATCGCTATCTCGATATACTTAAGGGGGTATAGGAGTTATAGTTACTATAATCCTGCGTTCTATAGGTCAGACTCCCCATAGGATAGCAAATCTAAGGGGGTATATAACGGAATATAATGACGGTTATAGAGTAACCTATCTAGGACTAGGGCTCTCTATGCTTAGACATCCTAACAAGCTGCTTATCAGGCTTAGAGACGCCTATATAAGGAGTGGCAGGTCCTGTAGTAAGAAGGAGAAGAACAGGCACATTTACTTCTTCACATCCATCACCTGCTCTTTACGTGACATAGGTAATACTTAGCTACTCTGCTACCCTATAGTCCTATTCCTCTATAGGGACTTGTTAGGGTACTCTAGATCGTTAAGATCAGGCTTCTAATAGATATTACTAGTCGCTAACCTAGATAGGGTCTAGGAAAGTTAGCTACTTCCTCCCTAATCTACTTTCTCTACTAATCTTAGAGGTACCTTCTTATAAGGGGAACTGTCAGGCTTTTCTTAACTATTATAATCTTATTTTTAGGGATACCTAACAGTTATCACTATAGTCTACTATCTAGGTGGTTAACCGGCGTAATACCTTACTCTATTAGAGACTACTAGGTTGCTATTTAGCTTAGAAACACTTATCTCTTTTACCGTACTTCCTTTACCTCTGCCGATCTTATAGGTGCCTTATAAACTACCTTTAGTATTATAAATACTAGCTTATTACTTTAGCGGCGGTCTCTTCTCTGCTCCTTACTATCTCTATAGGGGCTAATCCGGGTAGCAACTATTATTACTACCCCTAAGGTCTCTATTCCCTAGTTATATAGTACTTCCTAGGCTAATAAAAGGGTAGTTATTCCACTACTTAATTAGAAAAGGGATTATACTAATAGGTAATACTTAGCTACTCTGCTACCCTATAGTCCTATTCCTCTATAGGGACTTGTTAGGGTACTCCAGATCGTTAAGATCAGGCTTCTAATAGATATTACTAGTCGCTAACCTAGATAGGGTCTAGGAAAGTTAGCTACTTCCTCCCTAATCTACTTTCTCTACTAATCTTAGAGGTACCTTCTTATAAGGGGAACTGTCAGGCTTTTCTTAACTATTATAATCTTATTTTTAGGGATACCTAACAGTTATCACTATAGTCTACTATCTAGGTGGTTAACCGGCGTAATACCTTACTCTATTAGAGACTACTAGGTTGCTATTTAGCTTAGAAACACTTATCTCTTTTACCGTACTTCCTTTACCTCTGCCGATCTTATAGGTGCCTTATAAACTACCTTTAGTATTATAAATACTAGCTTATTACTTTAGCGGCGGTCTCTTCTCTGCTCCTTACTATCTCTATAGGGGCTAATCCGGGTAATAAGGCAGTTAAACTGACATAGCGAGTCTCGCCAGATCTAAAGGTCCAGGTATACTGCCCTTTCTTATTTAGGTCGAGGTATACTGCCTCTTCCTTATTTAGGTCAAGGTATACTGCCTCTTCCTTATTCAGGTCAAAGTATACTACCTCTTTCTTAGGGTTTACTACCCTAGCTTCTCTTCTCTGTTAGGGTATACTACCCTACTTCTTTACTTACTCTTATATTTTATATCTACGTGTATCGAGGCTCGTTGATCAGTAAGGGTCTGCTGCCTCTCTCTTTAATCGGTAAAGGTCTACTACCTTTCTCTTCTTAGTATTAGGGTATACTGTCCCTTCTTAGGGAGAAGGAAGTAGAATTTAGAAAAAGAGCGTAATTTTTAACCGCCTATGTTGTTACTCTTTTTATACAGTAGCTAGTTAGGTATAAAATCTGCTTGCCTACCCTAGAGCTCTAAAAATTTCCTCCTTCTACTATAAACGCGTTTTTATCTTTCTATACTCGCCCTCCTTACTATAAGGCTTCTTATAATCGCTATATTTAGTTTTATAAGTTTTTCTAACTTCCTTTTATTGTAGATATCTACTTAGAAAGAGGAGTCGGTTCTAAAGCAGCCTACTACCCTAGTAGCAGGAGATTTACCCTTATTAGGCTACAAACGCGGTTTGTTCTTTTATCTTGCCTTTTCTAGGTGGTTCTCTTAAAGGCTAACGATCTATATCTAGTTCGGTTTACCTAGGACTACAATAAGGAGGATAACGACGTTGCATTACTACCGTCGTCGAAGAAGCTACGTTTCAGGGATTCGGGTCTATTACCTACGCTAGCGGCTATTACCGCCCTAGTCTTAACAGTCCCTAGGGTACGTTCGCCGGCAGCTAGTGCCAGGGGGCTAGTAACACTAGTCTATAAGAAGCTAGTTATAAGTAAGCTATTATTAAGCCTAGCCTTATAGTCTACGCCTATAGGGGCATTACCGTCCATATTACCGGCGGTTTCTACTATCTAGGACGGTAAGCTGCGTAAGGTATACTATAAGCGCTATCTTATACGCTTAGTCTCGTAGGCCGATTCTAGCGATTTTTCCCCTCCGGCGCTATATATAGCGCAGCTCGGTCCCTGCGTTTCTTCTTGGTTATAGTACTTAAATTGTTCTTATTGTTAGTACCTATACGTCTCTCGTAAGTCCAGCCTATATATACCCCCTTAGCGTCGTTTGTACTAACCTACGTTTCTAGCGGACAACGATAAGATCTTAGTAGTAGTGCAGGCCTATTAGGCCTACGTCGTTAAATACTCTTCTAGTATTATAGCCCTAGTAGTAAGTTACCCTATAATCCTATCCTACTATACTTCTAGTCTATTCTAACTACCCTTATCTAGACGTTACATACTCTTATTAGAGAGTATGCTAGCTTAATCTAAGAGCTATAGACGTAGAAAAGGGCTACGACTATCTAGAAGAAGGAGGAGATAAAGAAGTAGGCGAAAATAGTAGCAATAGAGTCCGATAACGACAATAATAATACTAATAGGCAGAGCGTACTATAGGCTACTAACGTAGCTATAGAGGAGGATTCTACTGCTGCTCTGGCGTACCTTAGGACTTCTAGCTAAGCCCTAATCAATTTAACGTTCGCGGATTATAGTAGCGACGTTTAGCTTAATAGACTAGTTTCTTAGGGTACTCCCTTCTATACCTGCCGCTAAGTCTCTATATCTTGGCCTTCCTCCCTCTGCCGTTTCTCGATCTTTTCTTTTCTTTCTACTATACTAACTTACTTATAGAAAGCAGTAAACCTATTATTTATAAGGACTTTCGTCAGGCTATCTACTAATTATTAATCTATTAGTATATAGTCTATAAGCACCCTTTCTATAACAACTTTCTGCCGGAGCTAGTGATTCTTAATATCGACGTACTAGAGCTTCGTTTTTAGTGTTTCGTCCTTAGTTACTAGTCTTATAGTTTAAGCGTTATTATAGAACACTTATATACCATACTCCCTTTTAAGACCGATTCCGAGATTATAGATTAGGCGGCGGAGATATAGCGCTTCTTGCACTGCTTCCGTTATAGATACCAATTCCGCTTCTATAGTAGAAGTTATTATACAGGTCTGCTTACTTGCCCTCTAAGCAACTAGCCTACCGAAAAGCTTAATCACATATCCTTAAGAGCTTTTCCAATCGGCTATATTATCGGCGAAGGAAGCATTACACCAAACCTTATACGTATCTCTACCTCTAAGCTAAAGGTACTAATTCCTGGAATAGTACAGGTAGTTAAGGCAACGATCTACCGCCTTATAATGCTATAGACCTAGATTTGTAAGAAATCTCGATAATCTCGATATAGTAAAGGCTATATTAACCTTTATAATCACTACTATATACATTATCAAGCTGACTTTTCTCTAGTACGACTTTATCTTAGTGTTTGTTACCTGCCCTAGGTTGCTCTTTAATTCTTCCAGTACTATAAAGGAGGTATATCTCTATACTGTTAGCTTTATTACCTTACTCCCGATTACTAGGTCGTCTACTAATCTGAAAATTTTCTTATAGTATACTGCCTATAAGAGATAGATCTTACAGTACTTCTAATCCCGAATAACTTATATCCTAAGAAACCAGTTAAGCTTACTACTGCTAGTTATCTTATACTTCGACTAGAACAAGCTTGTTAGGTCTTTAGCAAGGGCTTTATACCTCTTATAGTACGCTATTGTTACGTCGTCTATATAGAAGAGAATAAAGACTTCTCCCTTCTAGAAGATATACGGTTTATAGGGTATTATGTTAAGCCTAAGACCCTAAAGAGTACTACTAAACTCTTTATACTATAGGCAAGGTAATTCCTAAAGTCCGTATAGAGCTTTCTTTAGCTTGCAGATCGTGCCCTACTTCCTTTAACCTGCTAGGAGTCTTATATACATATCCTGGTCAAGGTAAGCGTTATAAAAGGCATTCGATACGTTAAACTAGATTAGCTTTATATCGAACCTCGCTACTACTACTATTAAGATTCGGAAGGACTTTCCAGCTAATATTACTATATATATATCCTCCCTTAGGGTCCCTTGTTATTAATCGCCTTAGACTACTAACCTAGCCTTGAACTTCTCTAGGTAATTATACTTATTGATTTTATATATATATACCTATATATTGTCTAAGACCTGCTTGCCTTATACCTTAGCGATCGGTACTTCCTCCTATATTTCTAGGTATATAAGAAGGTACTGCCTTTTGGCCTCTTTAAAGTGTTCCCCCTATAGGTGGCTTTCGAGGTTCTAGTATAGCTTAGGTGCTAGAGGCAGTTAAGAGGAATAAATAGTACTAGGCTTGAAGTTCTTAACGCTTAGGATCTTAGATATTAGTATACTCTCTTTCGTCTTAGGGTCCTTATTTATAAGCCTTCTAGTAGTAAAGGAGGCCCTTTAGGTAAGGAAATCTCCCTTTATAGCGGTATTAAGGAACTGCTAACTAAGAACTTAATCCCTAAAACATACTACGAGGTATGCTCCTGGTATACCCTATACTACTAGTAGGGGTATGGCTTCTAAAGTCGGATATAGGATCAGGCGAGCCTCTATATATTAAGGTTCTTATATTGCTTCTACTGAATTGTCTAGTTCTGCGTTATCTATAAGGTTAGGCATATTAATATCCTTTTCCTTTTCTTCTTCTAATCTATTACCTAGGTCTATTACCCTTACTTTATAGGGTATATCCTAGGTAGGGATATCGGCTACTATAGTATTTAGATTTTTAGATTCTGCCCTTTTCTCGATCTTAGCAAGCCACTCTTTTAGCCCTTCTAAGCTTAGATCTTTTAGCCTGACTATAAGGTGCTCCTTAGACCCGTTAAATACTACTTTCTCGTTGAAAATCACGTCCTAGGTTACTACGATCTTATTAGTTTAAGGGTTCTAGATTCGATAAATATTCGTTAAGTTATATCTGATTAGGTATCTAAGGAAAGCTCTTAGTATAAACCTCTTTAGCTTATTCTTCTTAAGCTATACGTCTGCTTCTAACATAAAGGCTTGATATAGGAAAACCCAGAGATGCCCTTACTATAGCTTAATAGGCGTTGTCTCTTTGGCATCTGCTGATTCTACGAACGAATAGAATACCTTATATAGTATTTTCCACTTTAGCTAATACCTTAGGGTACGATTTAAGAGATATACCGCTATTCTAAATACCTTAGCTACCTTATCTAAAGGTAAGTTAGTCCCTACTACTATCGCTTTTACCTACCTTTTCAGAATACTAGCAGCTCTTTCTATACTTCTATTCTGATCTTAGGTCTAAGGAGCAGAGAGATTTGTTCTAATATACTTCCTTTATAGCTAGGCTTAGATTACTCTCTTCCTTCCTACGATCTTGTTATTAGCTTTAATATCTAGAACCTAAATTCTATACCTTCGATTAAGATCCGAAAGGCAGTTGTCTAGGGCTATAATAATACTCTTAACCAACTAATTACAAAGATAATAGTCCTATATTAGGCCTAACTTGCGATCTAACAATAGTATAATAGATATAAAGCCTTCCTTAGACCTTTTAATATTATAGAAATCAAGGGCTAGGACATTGCCGGGGTACTTTAGGTCTAGTTAGACTACCCTTAAGACCTAGTAATTAGGGCCTTTTCCTATACTATACTATAGGCAGTCTACCGTTCTAATCACCTTGTAATTTCTAGTAACCTTAACTCCCTTACTGCTCTAAATAAGGTAATAGAGTGCTTCTAGGTTTGGATAACCTAACTGCTAGTACTAAACTTAGATCGTCCTAGGCTTAGTCTTTTTCTTCTAAAACCTGCCCTACTCCCTTTATATTATAAAAGCTAATACTGAGATATCAGTTATAACATGCTCTAGTAGGAACTAGCTATAGGCTTCCTGGATTTCGCAGATCTTATTATAGTCTTATATCCTTCTAAGGTAGGATAGGGTGCCCTATATCTAGTAATCCTACTATATTCCCTTCTTATAAAGGTACCTTAAAGAAACTAGGTTAGTAGCTACCTTAAGGTAGTATGCTATATAATTAAGCTAAAGGAGCACCCGTTTATACTAACCTAGGCATAGATATAGGAAAACTGTCCTATATCCTTCGATTAGCAACTTACTATTAGCTACTATAAGGTAGTCCTCTTCCCCTACTTCCTTAAGGCTTTTAAATCTCTTTTAATTATTGAAAATATAAATAGAAGTACTAGAATCTAGGTAGGCTAAGTGCTTAAAAGGGTATTCACTATCGCTACTTACTTATAGTATACTCTTTAGTACTATAAACTTAATAGAAACCTAATTCTTATTCTTCTTTTTAGGTATAGGAACAACTTCTACTATTAGTTTTAAAGCCTTTACTTTCTCCTTATATCCTACGTACCTTTAGGCCTCCTACTTATCTTTTAGCTCTTTTTAACAAGCTAATATCTTCGATCAAAGTTGCGAATCCTCCTTAATAGCTTGTTTCATACGCTTTTCTATATCTAGCCTTAGTTCCTAACCTTTATATATAAGAGAGGGAAATAGATACTAGTATGCCTTCTAGTTATACTAGATTGTTCTATAGGTATACTTCTTATAATAAGAACTAGGTCTTTCTATAGGATAATTAGGTCCTAAGGCTTAGGGTACTTCTGAGGCTCCTTAGAGATTTCGGTTGCTATAGGTATTAGCTCTCCCTTGCTTAAAAGCCTCTTCTTATATATCCCCTCCTCTTTTGCCTTTCTTACTAGCCCTATTAGGAAAAGGCTGTTCGCCGTTTAATATAACATATGTGCCTCCTCTTCCTACTAGGTTCTTAGGCTTTAGCTTAGAAGGCTTATTAAACTTAAAGTCTTATAGGAAATCCCTTACTACTTTATAGTAATCAAGGTTCTCCTATTCAGCCTACTTCTTAAAGTCCCTATATAAGGCCGATATCCAGCCCTAGAATCTTTAGATTGCTCCTAAGAAGATTAGTAAGTCGTTAAACTATAGTTTAGGGTTAGCTACCCCTTTAACTTTGTAATACTCTACTAGATATAGTAGCTTCTGCTACTTCTCTATCTAGGTCCTTTAGTTACTAATCGCTTTTGCCTTACTAGTATTAAGGTACTCCTTATAGTCCTTATATATTAACCTTATTCGCTTATAATCCTTCAAATATATTAACTTAGTAAGGTTCTAATACTACTAGTAAAGGCTTTACTTAGGTAGGTAGTATAGATTTAGCGTATAAGTCTTAACGTACTCCCTAATCTACTTCTTAACCTTTATAACATTATCCTAGTTATATTTCTAGTTTACTATAGCAGTGTTATATATTATTAATATGCTCTAGAAGGTAGCCCTCCCATTAGTAGTTAAATCGGTATATATTATACGCTTATTAGGAAGAGGAGGAGGCCTGTTAGCGTTTACCTGCTCTATATACTCTTCCGTAAGCTGCGCTCCCTAAGTAAGGCTATAATACTAGCGAATATAGGTCTAACAAGCAGTCTCGATACAGGCAGTTAATAACCTAAGAATAGGTATATTATTAAGGGTTAGAGGGACTAGGCATCTACCTAATTCCTTAATATTATTTAGGTCTATAAACTCGATTACCTTGCTTATAATACGCCGAAGCTACTGCTTAAAGTCGATCTACTGCTCTGGCTTCGAGAGAAGGATAGAGCCCTCCTTAGCGGCCTTCTTATTATTCTTATTACTCGATATAATAGCAGCTACTAAGGTACGTTCTTAGATATCGTAATAATAATATATATACTAATACTAGGCTTATCTATGCCAGGCTAACGACTTCTAACTGTTAATTGTTAGAATCTATAGGCTCTAATTAATCGATTCTATATCCTAATCTATTATCTGTCTTAACCTACGCTCTAGCCGCCTAGGGCAGAGTTTTTCTCTGTCCCCTTTATAACGTTTACAGGCCCCAAAGTAGGCTTAATCTGCTTGATACAGGGAATTATAGCTATATCTACCTCAAGTAATCAGGGCCTCCCTATGCCCTGCTCCCGAGTTGAACAGGGTAACCCTGTGCCCTGCTCCTATTAGGGATACCGAGGTTCTACCGGAGCGACACGAGCGCCACGTTGTCCAACAACCCTATGCCCTGCTCCTGTCAGGGATACCGAGGTTCTACCGGAGCGACACGAGCGCCACGTTGTCCAACACACCTACTAAGGCGCTCCTGCCGTATAGAAGGCAGGAACGGTCCTAGAGGGTATATGTAGGGAAGGAAATTGCGAAGCTGTTAGAATCTATGGGCTCTGATTGATCGATCCCGTGTGCTCCTCTGTTCTCTGTCTTGACCTACGCTCTAGCTGCCTAGGGCAGAGTTTTTCTCTGTCCCCCCTATAACGTTTATAGGCCCTAAAGTGGGCTTAATCTGCTTGATATAGGGAATCGTAGCTATATCTACCTTAATTGATTAGGGACTCCCTATACCCTACTCCTAAGTTAAATAGGGTAACCCTATACCCTACTCCTATTAGGGGTACTAAGGTTCTACCAGAGCGAAACAAGCGCTATATTGTCTAATATACCCCTAGGTCTAGGTTTACAATAGCGATTCTAGGCCTTGCTATAAGGCTCTTCCTTATTAATAACGTATTTAGCAGTAACGTATACTTGTAGTATCTGTATTCTAGGATCGTAGAGGTCGTAGTTAGGCTTTATAAACGGTAGTATAGTCTTTTTCTTAGTAACTATTATTACTATCCCTAAGGTCTTTATTCCCCGGTTATATAGTACTTTCTAGGCTAGTAGAAGGGTAGTTATTCTACTGCTTAATTAGAAAAAGGACTGTACTAATAGGTAATACTTAGCTGCTCTACTACCCTATAGTCCCGTTCCTCTATAGGGACTTGTTAGGGTACTCTAGATCGTTAAGATTAGGCTTCTAATAGATATTACTAGTTGCTAACCTAAATAGGGTCTAGGAAAGTTAACTGCTCCCTCTCTAACCTGCTTTCTCTACTAATCTTAGAGGTACCTTTTTATAAAGGGAACCGTTAGGTTCTTCTTAACTATTATGATCTTATTTCCGGGAATACCTAACAGTTATTACTATAGTCTACTATCTAGGTAGTTAACCAGTATAATGCCTTACTCTATTAGAGACTATTAGGTTACCGTTTAGCTTAGAAATACTTATCTCTTTTACCATACTCCCTTTACCTCTGCCGATCTTATAGGTACCTTGTAAACCACCTCTAGCGTTATAAATACTAGCTTATTACTTTAGCAGCAGTCTCTTCTCTGCTCCTTACTATCTCTATAGGGGCTAATCCGGGTAATAAGGCAGTTAAACTAACATAGCGAGTCTTGCCAGATCTAAAGGTCCGGGTATACTGCCCTTTCCTATTTAGGTTAAGGTATACTGACTCTTCCTTGTTTAGGTCAAGGTATGCTGCCTCTTTCTTATTCAGGTCGAGGTATACTGCCTCTTCCTTGTTTAGGTCAAGGTATGCTGCCTCTTCCTTATTTAGGTCGAGGTATGCTGCCTCTTCCTTAGGGTTTACTGCCCTAGCTTCTCTTCTCTGTTAGGGTATACTACCCTACTTCTTTCCTTGCCCTTATATTTTACGTCTATATATATTAAGGCTCGTTAATCGGTAAGGGTCTGCTGCCTCTCTCTTTGATTAGTAAGGGTCTGCTACCTCTCTCTTCTTGGTATTTAGGGTATACTGTCCCTTCTTAGGGAGGAGGAAGTGGAATTTAGAGGAAGAGCGTGATTTTTAACCACCTACGTTGTTGCTCTTTTTATATAGTGGCTAGTTAGGTATAAAATCTACTTGCCTTCCCTAGAGCTCTAAAAATTTCCTCCTTCTACTATAAACGCGTTTTTATCTTTCTATGCTTACCCTCCTTACTATAAGGCTTCTTATAATCGCCATGTTTAGTTTTATAAGTTTTTCTGACTTCCTTTTATTACAGATATCTACTTAGAAAGAGGAGTCGGTTCTAGAGCAGCCTACTACCCTAGTAGTAGGAGATTTGCCCTTATCAGGCTAGAAACGCGGTTTATTCTTTTTATCTTACCTTTCCTAGGTGGTTCTCTTAAAGGCTAACGATCTATATCTAGTTCAGTTTACCTAGGATAACGATAAGGAGGATAACGACGTTATAGTACTACTATTGTTAAAGAAGCTACGTTTCGGGGATTCGGGTCTGTTACCTATACTAGCGGCTATTGCCGCCCTAGTCTTGACAGTCCCTAGGGTACGTTCGCCGGCAGCTAGCGCTAGGGGGCCGGTAACACTGGTCTATAAGAAGCTAGTTATAAGCAAGCCCTTATTAGGCCTAGCCTTACAGTCCATGCCTACAGGGGCGTTACCGTCTATATTACTAGCGGTTTCTACTATCTAGGACAGTAAGCTGTATAAGGTGTGCTATAAGCACTATCTTATACACTTGGTCTTATAGGCCGATTCTAGCGATTTTTCCCCTCTAGCGCTGTATATAGCGCAGCTTAGTCCCTACGTTTCTTCTTAGTCGTAGTACTTAAATTGTTCCTGTTATTAGTACCTATACGTCTCTTATAAGTCCAGCCTATATATACCCCCTTAGTATCGTTCGTACTAACCTACGTTTCTAGCGGATAATAACAAGATCTTGGCAGTAGTGTAGGCCTATTAGGCCTATATCGTTAAATACTCTTCTAGTATTATAGCCCTAGTAGCAAGTTACCCTATAATCCTATCCTACTATACTTCTAGTCTATTCTAACTACCTTTGTCTAGACATTATATACTCTTATTAGAGAGTACGCTAGCTTAATCCCAGAGCTATAGATATAGAAAAGGGCTATAACTATCTAGAAGAAGGGGGAGATAAAGAAGCAGGCAAAAAGGGCAGTAATAGAGTCCGACAACAACGACGACGATACTAATAGGTAGAGCATACTACAGGCTACTAACATAGCTGTAGAAGAGGATTCTGCTGCTGCTCTAGCGTACCCTAGGACTCCTAGCTAGGCCCTAATTAATTTAACGTTCGCGGATTATAGTAGCGACGTTTAGCTTAATAGACTAGTTTTTTAGGGTACTCCCTTCTATACCTGCTACTAAGTCTCTATATCTTAGCCTTCCTTCCTTTACTACTTCTTGATCTTTTCTTTCCTTTCTACTATACTGACTTGTTTATAGAAAGCAGTAAAACTGTTGTTCATAAGGACTTTCGTTAGGCTATCTGCTAATTGTTAATCTATTAGTATATAGTCTATAAGTACCCTTCCTACAATAACTTTCTGCCAGAGCTAGTAATTCTTAATATTAACGTGCTGGAGCTTCGTTTTTAGCGTTTCGCCCCTAGTTACTAGTCTTATAGTTTAAGTGTTATTATAGAACACTTATACGCCGTACTCCCTTTTAAGACCGATTCTAAGATTATGGATTAGGCGGCGGAGATATAGCGCTTCTTATACTACTTCCGTTATAGATACCAATTCCGCTTCTATAGTAGAAGTTGTTACGTAGGTCTGCTTGCTTGCCCTCTAAGTAACTAGCCTACTAAAAAGCTTAATTACGTATCCTTAAGAGCTTTTTCGATCGGCTGTGTTATTGGCAAAGGAAGTATTATACTAAACCTTATACGTATCTCTACCTTTAAGCTAAAGGCACTAATTCCTAGAATAGTATAGGTAGTTAAGGCAATAATCCGCTGCCTTATAATGCTCTAGACCTAGGTTCGTAAGAAATCTTGATAATCTTAATACGGTAAAGGCTATATCAACCCTTGTAATTACAGCTGTATATATTATTAAGCCGACTTTTCTCTAGTATAACTTTATCTCGGCGTTTGTTACCTGCTCTAGGTTGCTTTTTAATTCTTCTAGTGCTATAGGGGAGGTATATCTCTGTACTGTTAGCTTTGTTGCCTTGCTCTTAATTACTAGGTTGTCTACTAATCTGAAAATTTTCTTATAGTATACCGCCTATAAGAGATAGATCTTATAGTGCTCCTAATCCTGAATAACTTATATCCTAAGAAACCAGTTAAGCTTGCTACCGCTAGTTATATTATACTTCGACTAGAGCAAGCTTGTTAGGTCTTTAGTGTTAAACGTACAAAATAAGCTATAGCGCTCTAACGGTTATAGCTTAGGCAAAACGGATTTCAGTTCTCGAACTACTAGATATATAGCTATATTCGGAGGGTGGACCCACTTTTGTGGATACCGCTGACTAAGCTATATACTCCACTATATAGCCTAGAAATAGCTTTAAAAGGCTTTTCTATTTTTAGATTTATGCCCCACTTTTGTAGAGACAGCCTCCTTAGGCTGTATAAGCGCTAGAAATAGCCTTAAAAGGCTCTTCTACTAGGTCACCTACCTACCCTGTACCTACCCTGCACCGCAGGAGCGAAAACAGAACTTACAGGAAAAGTCGTGCGGCTTACCCTGCAGCTTAGGTGGCCGTAAGTCGATTATTTAAAATCGCCAGCTTATTTGGTTTTTCGGGAAGTGGCCATGCACCTACTAAGGCGCTCCTGCCGTATGGAGGGCAGGAACGGTGCCGGAGGGTATATGTAGGGAAGGAAATTGCGAAGCCTTACCTACTTGGACTAGAAATCAAGTTACTACGTTACCTACAACTATAAGCCTTATAGGCCTATAAGACCCACTAAAAGCCGTGATATATAAGCTTAAAGCCCCTATAATATAGCGCTATAGCCTATAACTATACCGTTATATAAGGACTTTTATAGAGGGAATACAGTAAAGGGCCCTACTTTACTATATTAGCACATACCTAGGAAGTGCTATTTAGGCCATATCAACGCTGTTGCTGCCCCTACGTACCCTATACGACTACTACTAGTAGGCTATAGTGGTTATAGATCCTTATATAGGATTACCCATTCCAATAGGTTATGAGCCCGGATAGCCTGTGGGATAGTTATCGTTGGAGTCCAATTTCAAAGCACTACCTCTGCCTATATATATAGGGCTATTTAAGCCTCTTATAGCTGAAAATATAGTACTATATTAGCCCTAAAAAGCTATATATTACATCTTATTGAAGGCTATTTAAGGACTAAAAAGCCTGAAAATCTAGAAGGATAAATCGCTGAGAAATCTAAGTCCTATAGTATTGACGAGCATTTGGGGCTCTTATACGCTTAGGCTAGTATACTTACCTATACTAAAAGACCTTTCTACTTATAGCTGGAAGTAGAAAGGCTAGCGTTTTAGAATTTCTAGCGCTAAAGACCTATATTTCCCTACTATAGAGCCCTTTCTATAGATATATCTATAGGCGGTAGTTAAGTCCCTACGTCGAAGTCTCTAGTCCCTATCTTAGAGCCTAGTTTAGAATTTCTACTAGAAAGCCCTACTAAGTAGCAAGTAGGCAGCGCTATAAACCTACTAAGCGCTAAGACTAGCCTAGAAAATCACTACTATAATTAGTAAGCTAGCTAATTAGCTTTAGTAAACTGGAAGCTAATTAAGTGCTTTAGCTAGCACTATAAAGTAAATAGTAGCCTATTTACAATGGCAGATCAAGCTAAAGGGAAGGGTATAGCCCCTAAAAGGGCTAGTAACCTAGCTGATCCAGGGCAATCTTCTAGGCCTCCACCACCTATACAAACCCTATTAGAAGATAAGGAAGATGGCGAAGACTATAGCAAGGTTATAGAATTCCTAAAACAGAATATAAAATCTTATAACCGAGTTATAGCTAGCCAATCTAGTAATATAAAAACACTACTTTTAAGTCTAAATACCCTAAAAGCCTCTGTCGAGGATAGCGTTAGCGCTATAAAGAATATATCTTCTACTTTAGCTTCTCTAACTAATAGTAGCAATGCTGCTGCTACTGGAAAGACTAGCTATAGTCCTAGATTTGATCCTTTTAGCGGTACTATAGATTTAGATTCTCCTCTACGTCCCCCTAGGAAAGAGCCCCATCTAGGGCCGGCTATAGATAATACAGCTACTAGTAATTTAGACCCCCCTATAGATACAGGGTCTAAGGAAGGCTTTAAGGATACTATTACTAGTAGTATAGTAAAGGAGCTTTCTAAAAAGGCCTATACTATACCGGACGATAGTAAGCTTAGCAGGGAAAGCAATTTTGAACAGTGGATTCAGGCTTTAAGTATAGTACTAAGAGCGTTAGGGATATCTAATTTTTTAGAAAACCCTGATATATCTAACACTTATAGCGACTCTAATCAAGCTGTTCTTTTAATGCTCCTACGTAATAGCTTATCTAGTAGCCCTAGGGCTGCTATATCGTAGATTCATATACCTTCTAAGGCCTTTAAGCTGCTTGTTAGGCAGTATAGCCGACCTATAGAGTCTAAAAAGGAGAACGTCTATAACAAATTCCACGCCCTTACCTTTAGTACCTATAAAAAAGGCTTATCAGCTTTTAACGCTGAATTTAACGGCTATCTTGCTAAGCTTACCATGGCTAAAATAGATATAGATCCCTCTTTAATACTAAATCAGTATTTTAAGGCTCTAGAATCTAAGTTTCCTAGCTAGGTATCACGCCAAAAGAGCTCTATAAGACAGGCTAGAATGCTAGGCCTTATAGCCTCTAGCCTTAATATAGAATATCTAATGGCTGATATTTTAGAAGAATCTAGGAACCCGGCTACAGAGGCGTATAGAGCAGCTTACGTAGCTAATAGCTCTAATTCAACCCCTAATTCAAATTCTAACCCTAGTAAGAAGGGTAAAAATAAGAAAAAGGGTAAGAAGAAGGCTAGTTATAATGTTAAAGGGCAGAATTATAGTGCTAAAAGTGCCGAACAGGCCTCCTTTATGCTAGGGTCCTATAACCTAGCTATAGAAGAAGAAGAGGAATCCGACTCTAGTTCCAATTCTAGTTCTTCTAGCGATTCTAATACCCAATTAGCACAGCTATTAGCGTTAAAAGGGTATAAGAAGCGTAAGGACTTTAAAGGAAAAGGCCTAAAAACCTCTTCTAATAACAAGGTAAAATATAAAGATAATAAGCCTAGAAGACGCCCTAGAGACCCCGCTCTTTATAATAGTTGGCTATACGATACGGGATCTACGGACCATATCAGTAATAGTAAAGAGCGGTTTACTACCTTTACGCCTAACACAGGCCAGTTACGCCCTATTAACACTGGAAATGGCCCTGTAAGCCTGGCTGGTATAGGCTCTATTACACTAGAAGTACTATCTAGAAAGGCCCCCCCTACCTATACTAAATTAGTATTAGATAACGTTTTATACCTACCTAATATTGATATAAATATTGTTAGCGGGGTTAGGCACTATAATTCAGGAGGTTGCCTTATAAAGGAAACCCTTTACGGGGGTGATAGACGCTATATAGCTGTACTAGACTTTAAGAAATCAGGATTTTTTCTTGACGTTAAAGGCAGCTCTAAGCCTATATTACATGCAAATTTTGCTTTTCCTTTAGGCCTTTCTAGTTATACTACTAAAAGTATAGAGCTGCAGCGTAATAAGATAGTGGTGGAAATTCCTTCTAATTCTATTAGAAAGGAAGACTATAGACCTATTATAGAGGATGCTATAGTATCCGAAGCTATAGAGCCTAATAAGCGCTATAAGCTAAGGAATTCTCCGGCTAAGGGTACTACTTTAGAAGGTGTAGGACCTTCTTTAAGGGGGAAAAGGCCCCGTAGGCCTATAGAGCCCTTAGCCACTGCCCAGGCCCCCTATCAAAGTCCCCGTGAGACTAGGGAGCCTGAGCCCTTAACTGGCACTGGAGACCTGCCCCGTATACTAAGAGAGCCAGTTATAGAGGGGAATAAAGTAGTAGAAAAGGCTATATCTAGCCCTACTTTAAAGGAGCCTAATATAGGTCAGCGAGATTACTATAATCTACTTAATTTAGCTAAATTGTGGCACGTTAGGCTAGGCTATATAGGCCTACGTCTTTTGAAAAAGACCTCTAGTATTACTAAAGGGCTGCCTAATTTTGATAAAATAAAGGAAGCTGATTTTCACTGCTCTAGCTGTGATCGAGGTAAAGCAGTAAGAAGGGTTAGTAAGGCTTTAATACCTGACCTACCTAGGGTCTTAGACTCAATAGAGGGCGATACTGTTAAAATTAGGCCTAGGCCTTATAATAGAAACCCTATAGTCTTACTTCTAGTTGACCGTAAAAGTAGGTATAGGTGGGTTTTTAACCTACCTAATAAATCAGGCCCTATAGTAGCTAACGCTATTAAGGGCTTTTTTAGGGGCCTAAGGAATGGATTTGGTAGATATTCTACTAAATTCCACTTTGACGAAGGCACTGAAATAACTGATTTATTAACTACTTAGTTAGCTAAAAGGGGTATTAAATTTAGCACTTCTGCCCCCTATATCCACGAGCAGAACGGCTTAGTAGAACGATCAGTTAGAGTTATACTAGACCGTATAAGGTATACTATTCTTAGTAGCGCTTTACCCCAGTATTTGTAGTGCTTTATACTGGAGGCTATAGTGGAATTAGTTAATAGTACAGCTATAACTAATAAGGAAACCACTCCTTTCCAGGCGCTATTTGACGAGCTAGAGCCTGGTATTCCACATATACCTAACCTAGAGCGCTATAGGGCTATAGGCGCTAGAGGAGAGGCGATTATACCTCTAGAAAAACGGTCTAAATCGTTAAAATTTACCTCTAGAACGGAAGAGTGTAAATTACTAGCAGTATTAGGTTCTAAGACCTACCTAGTATATATACTGTCTAGAAGAGCAGTACTTAAAACCTCTACTATTAAGTTCATAGAGGATAATACAGTACTAAGTCAGCCTACTGATAATACAGCTTTAGAGGGGGAATTAGTAGACCTAGACTTAGATTTAGAGGGGGCTGTCAGCCCGGACCCTTCTAATCTTAATACTGAAAAGCCTATTAGTATAGAAATAGGACCTAATAAGCTAGAACCCTACGAATCTTCTTCCAATAGTGAATTAGATAAACCCTTACCGGATAAGCCTATAAATCCGGTTATAGTAGAGTCTACTAGGCCTACTATATCTATTAGAAAGCCTGAATTACCAGAGGTGTTTCCCCAAACTATAGAGCCTATTTTTGCACCTAAGCCTATAGAAGTTATAGCGCCTAATCAGCCTATAACGAACGAACCTCTTGATAATAGTGATCTTATTTCAAAGGGGGATAAAATGCAGCTCGATTACTATAAGCTTTTAGCTAAGACTAGTAGCTATATACTGTCTTTTATCTATAAGGCTCGAAAAAGGGTAATATCTAAGGATAGTACGCCTACTACTTATAAGCAAGTCTTAAAACTACCTAGAGATAAGCGTAGTAAGTAGTTAAAGGCTATTACCAAGGAATTTATCCAGTTATTAGAGCTAGGGGTTTTTAAATTCCTACCTAGGAGTCTATTACCTTCTAACTGTAAGCTTATTACCTGTCGAAACGTTCTTAAGGTTAAAAAGGACGCTAAAAACAGGCCTATTAAGTATAAATCTCGGTTAGTAGCTAGGGGCTTTATACAGGTAGAAGGCCTAGATTACACTATAACCTACGCCTCTACTAGTATACCACCTACTTAGCGTATACTTCTAGCTATAGGTGCTGTTCTAGACTGGGAAATAGAACAAGCTGACTTTATAGGGGCATTTCTTAATAGCGCTCTTAGAGAAGAAATATATATGGAAATCCCTAAAGGACTATTAGACCTAGCGGCTTCTAATAAGGCTATTTATAAGCTTTTACTGAAATACGGCTATAATCCTTCTACTCCTAATATTATTAAACTATCTAAAGCGTTATACAGTCTGAAACAAAGCCCTAGAGAGTGGCAAGATAAGCTTAAAATCTTACTTAAGAGCCTAGGCTATCTCCCTCTTATTTCAGATCCAGGGGTCTTCTATAATGCTAAAACCTGCCACTTTATCGTTACCTATATAGATGACTGTCTATTTATAGGGCCTAATATAGGCTATATAACTGATTTAAAGAAACGGCTTAATAAGGTCTACGCTATAGAAGACTTAGGGCCTGCCGCCTATTTCCTAGGCGTGCAGATTATAAGGGATAGACCTAATAGGCGCCTGTAGCTTAACCAGTTACAGTATATAGAAAAGGCGGTTAGCCGCTTTAACTTAGCCGATTCTAAGCCTATATCTATTCCCTTATAGCCAGGGCTAGTAAGTCAACTTCAACTAGAGGAAGATATTGCTAGCCACCTCTGTAATTCTACGGAAATTAAGCTCTATCAAAGCCTAGTAGGAACAGCTATGTATATAATGCTCCTTACTAGGGTAGATATTAGCTTTACCGTACAGTGGCTCTCTAGGTCTTTAAATAGACCTACAAAATCACACTTAAACGCTGCTAAAAATCTTTTTAAGTATCTTAACAGTACTAAAGACTATAGCATCTGTTTTAGCTATAACGGAAATACAGTAGCTGATTTAGGGCCTAAGCTTAGTAATAGTAGTAATACAACTACTAAGCTTAGTAGAGACTTTCACTCTAAGGAAGGGCCTAGGCCCCTAACTACTACCTCTACTACTATAGTAGATTCTAGAAATAGTAAAGGTAGTAGCCGGACTTCTATAATTAATAGTAGTCTAGTCCCTATAGGCTTTAGTGATTCTGATTTTGCAGGGGATAAGGCTACTAGTAAATCCACCTACGGCTATCTATATAAGTTAGCCGGTAGGCCTATTAGCTAGAAAACGAAAAGAGCTACTACTATTGCTCTCTCTACCCTAGAAGCTAAAACTGATGGACTTACAGAGGCTATACGCGAAGTACAGTGGATTATAGGGCTATTTTCTGAACTTCACAGACCTATAGACTACCCTATTACTCTCTATAGAGATAATCAGGGCTCTATAACGGTGGCTAATAACCCAGCGCTATACGCTAGAACTAAGCATACCCTACTGAAATTCCGGTACGTTAGAGAGCAGGTTAAGGCTAAAATAGTTACTATTATATATCTTAATACTAAGTATATACCGGCTAACGGACTTACTAAAGCCCTACCAGTTAGTGGCTTTCAGTCTTTTATCAGGCTTTTAGGCCTACAACCTAAGGGAGCTTTTTACTAAGCTACCCTCTACCCCTATATATATATATATTCTATACTATATATATAGAAGGCCTGGCTTAGCCTGATTAGCTTATAAGACCAGTCAATAGTACCGGCTACTTTACAGCCCTCTAGAATCACCTAATTCCTCTATGTAGCCTTAAAAGGCTTATAAGGTCCTAGCCACTGTAGTACAGTTCTATAGGCGCCCTTATGCTGGCATCAGCTCCCTGCGGCGTTAGGGAGGCCTATATTACTCTAGCTACATCTAGAAGTACTCTAGTATATAGTATAGCTATATTTGGAAATATAGGCTCCGGCTATTACTAGTAGTATACTTTCCTTTAGAGGGGGATTCTCTATGTGACTACCTGTTATTTCCTTACTAGAACTGGCTGAAAGAACAGAGTAAAAAAGGGCATAAAATTTAAAACCGTGCTAAAAATTGTTTTCTCTATAAGAGGATAAAGGCGTTTATAAGCCCTTTACTCCTTCTATACTCTAGTACGTCTATCAGTCGCTAGGGTATAGAATATTTAGATATTATATATTACTATACGCTTTAAAGCTATAGTACCTATACCTTTAAATAGGTTATAGGTTTGATTTCAACATCATATATATTCTTACTTCTTTCTATATATAATAGGGGTTTATCCTATATATATATAAGGGCCTAACCCCTTTGTCTAACGGAATAGTTTTGCTCTTACGTTCTTATTTCTTAGGATTCTTCTATTCTTTACCTATATATAGCTTTCTAAGGCTTATAAAGGAATAGAAGAATAGAGGGGGTGTTAAACGTACAAAATAAGCTATAGCGCTCTAACGGTTATAGCTTAGGCAAAACGGATTTCAGTTCTCGAACTACTAGATATATAGCTATATTCTGAGGGTAGACCCACTTTTGTGGATACCGCTGACTAAGCTATATACTCCACTATATAGCCTAGAAATAGCTTTAAAAGGCTTTTCTATTTTTAGATTTATGCCCCACTTTTGTAGAGACAGCCTCCTTAGGCTGTATAAGCGCTAGAAATAGCCTTAAAAGGCTCTTCTACTAGGTCACCTACCTACCCTGTACCTACCCTGCACCGCAGGAGCGAAAACAGAACTTACAGGAAAAGTCGTGCGGCTTACCCTGCAGCTTAGGTAGCCGTAAGTCGATTATTTAAAATCGCCAGCTTATTTGGTTTTTCGGGAAGTGGCCATGCACCTACTAAGGCGCTCCTGCCGTGTAGAGGGCAGGAACGGTGCCGGAGGGTATATATAGGGAAGGAAATTGCGAAGCCTTACCTACTTGGACTAGAAATCAAGTTACTACGTTACCTATAACTATAAGCCTTATAGGCCTATAAGACCCACTGAAAGCCGTGATATATAAGCTTAAAGCCCCTATAATATAGCGCTATAGCCTATAACTATACCGTTATATAAGGACTTTTATAGAGGGAATACAGTAAAGGGCCCTACTTTACTATATTAGCACATACCTAGGAAGTGCTATTTAGGCCATATCAACGCTGTTGCTGCCCCTACGTACCCTATACGACTACTACTAGTAGGCTATAGTGGTTATAGATCCTTATATAGGATTACCCATTCCAATATTTAGCAAGGGCTTTGTACCTCTTATAGTACGCTATCGTTATGTCGTCTATATAGAAGAGAATAAAGACTCCTCTCTTCTAGAAGATATACGGTTTATAGGGTATTACGTTAAGCCTAAGATCCTGAAGAGTACTGCTAAACTCTTTATACTATAGGCAAGGCGATTCCTAAAGTCTATATAGAGCTTTCTTTAGCTTATAGATTATACCCTACTTTCTTCGACCTGCTAGAAGTCTTATATATATGTCCTGGTTAAGGCGAGCGTTATAAAAGGCATTTGAAATATTAAACTGGATTAGCTCTATATCGAATCTTGCTACTACTGTTATTAAGATCCGGAAGGACTTTCCAGCTAACGTTGCTATATATATATCCTCCCTTAGGGTCCCTTATTATTAATTACCTTGGACTACTAACCTAGCCTTAAACTTCTCTAGGTAATTGTACTTATTGATTTTATATATATATACCTATATATTGTCCAAGACCTACTTACCCTACGCCTTAGTAATCAGTACTTCCTCCTACGTTTCTAGGTATATAAGAAGGTACTGTCTTTCGGCTTTCTTGAAATGTTCCTCCTATAGGTAGCTTTCGAGGTTCCGGTATAGCTTAGGCGTTAGAGGCAGCTAAGAAGAATGAATAGTACCTAGCTTAAAGTCCTTAATGCTTAGGATCTTAGATATTAGTATACTTCTTTTCGTCTTAGGGTCTCTATTTATAAGCCTTCTAGTAGTAAAGAAGGCCCTCTAGGTAAGGAAGTCTCCCTTTATACCGGCATTAAGGAACTACTAACTAAGAACTCGATCTTTAAAACACGCTATAAGGTATGCTCCTAGTATACCCTGCACTGCTAGTAGGAGCGTGGCTTCTAGAGTCGGATATAGGAGTAGGCGAGCCTCTATATACTAAGGTTCTTATATTGCTTCTATCGAATCGTCTAGTTCTATGTTATTTATAAGGTTAGGTATATCGATATCCTCTTCCTTTTCTTCTTCTAATCTATTACCTAGGTTCATTACCCTTACTTTATAGGGTACGTCCTAGGCAGGGATATCAGCTACTATAGTATTTAGATTTTCGGATTTTGCCCTTTTCTCGATCTTAGCAAGCTACTCTTTTAGCTCTTCCGAGCTTAGATCTCTTAGCCTAACTATAAGGTGCTCCTTAGACCCGTTAAATACTACTTTCTTGTTGAAAATCACGTCCTAGGTTACTATAATCTTGTTGGTTTAAGGGTTTTAGATTCGATAAATATTCGTTGAGTTATATCCGATTAGGTATCTAAGGAAAGCTCTTAGCGCGAACCTCTTTAGCTTATTCTTCTTAAGCTATATATCTGCTTCTAACGTAAAGGCTTGATATAGAAAAACCCGGAGATGCCCTTACTATAGCTTAATAGGTGTTGTCTCTTTGGCGCCTGTTAATTCCGCGAACGAATAGAACACCTTATATAGTGTTTTCTACTTTAGCTAATACCTTAGGGTGCGATTTAAGAGATATACTCCTATTCTCAATACCTTAGCTACCTTGTCCAAAGGTAAGTTAGTCCCTACTACTATTACTTTTACCTGCCTTTTTAGAATACTAGTAGCTCTTTCTATGCCTTTATTCTCATCTTAGGTCCGAGGAGCGGAGAGATTTATTCTGATATGTTTCCCTTATAGCTAAGCTTGGATTACTCCCTTCCTTCCTACAATCTCGTTATTGGCTTTGATATCTAGAACCTAAATTCTATACCTTTGATTAAGATCTAAAAGGCAGTTGTCTAGGGCTATAATAATACTTTTAACCGACTGATTATAAAGATAATAGTCCTATATTAGGCCTGACTTACGATCTAATAATAGTATAATAGATATAAAGCCTTCCTTAGACCTTTTAATATTATAGAAATCAAGGGCTAGGATATTACTAGGGTACTTTAGGTCTAATCGGGCTACCCTTAAGACCTAGTAATTAGGGCCTTTTCCTATACTATACTATAGGTAGTCTACTATTCTAATCACCTTGTGATTTCCAGTAACCTTAACTCCCTTACTGCTCTAAACAAGGTAATAGAGTGCTTTTAGGTTTAAATGACCTAACTGCCGGTGCTAAACTTGGATCGTCCTAGGCTTAGTCTTCTTCTTCTAAGACCTGCCCTGCTCCTTTTGTATTATAAAAGCTAATACTAAGATATTAGTTATAACGTACTCTAGTAGGAACTAGCTATAGGCTTTCTAGATTTCGCAGATCTTATTATAGTCTGATATCCTTCTAAGATAGGAAAGGGTGTCCTACTTCTAGTAATCCTACTATATTCCCTTCTTATAAAGGTACCTTAAAGAAACTAGGTTAGTAGCTACCTTAGGGTAGTATGCTATATAATCGAGCTAAAGAAGCACCTGTTTATACTAACCTAGGCGTAGATATAGGAAAACTGTCCTATATCCTTTAATCGGTAACTTGCTATTAGCTGCTATAAGGTAGTCCCCTTCCCCTACTTTCTTAAGGCTTTTAAATCTCTTTTAATTGTTAAAAATATAGATAGAGGCACCGGAATCTAGACAGGCTAAGTACTTAAGAGGGTATTCGCTAACGCTATTTGCTTATAGTACGCTCTTTAGCACTATAAACTTAATAGGAACCTAATTCTTGTTCTTCTTCTTAGGTATAGGAATAACTTCTACTATTAGTTTCAAAGTCTTTACTTTCTCCTTATACCCTATATACCTTTAGGCCTTCTACTTGTCTTTTAGCTCTTTTTAATAAGCCGATATCTTCGATCGAAGTTGTGAATCCTCCTTAATAGCTTGTTTCATATACTTTTCTATATCTGGCCTTGGTTTCTAACCTTTATATACAAAAGAGGGAAATAAATACTAGTATGCCTTCTAGTTATGCTAGATTATTCTATAGGTATACTTCTTATAACAAGAACCGGGTCTTTCTATAGGATAATTAGGTCCTAAGGCTTCAGGTGCTTCTAAGGCTCTCTAGAGATTTCGGTTACTATAGGTATTAGCTCTCCCTTGCTTAAAAGCCTCTTCTTATATATCCCCTTCTCTTTTACCTTTCTTACTAGCCTTATTAGGAAGAGGCTGTTTACTGTTTAGTATAACATACGTACCTTCTCTTCCTACTAGGTTCTTAGGCTTTAGCTTAGAAGGCTTATTAAACTTAAGGTCTTATAGGAAATCCCTTACTACTTTACGGTAATCAAGGTTCTCCTATTTAGCCTGCTTCTTAAAGTCCTTATATAAGGCCGATATCTAGCCCTAGAATCTTTAGGTTACTCCTAAGAAGATTAATAAGTCGTTAAACTATAGTTTAGGGTTAGCTACCCCTTTGACTTTATAATACTCTGCTAGGTATAGTAGCTTCTGCTACTCCTCTATCTAGGTCCTCCAGTTACTAATCGCTTTTGCCTTACTAGCGTCGAGGTGCTTCTTATAGTCCTTACGTATTAACCTTGTTTACTTATAATCCTTTAAATACATTGACTTAGTAAGGTTCTAATACTACTGGCAAAGGCTTTACTTAGGTAGGTAATATAGATTTAGTGTATAAGTCTCGACGTATTCCCCAATCTACTTTTTAACCTCTATAATATTGTCCTAGTTGTATTTCCAGTTCGCTATAGCGGTATTGTATATTATTAACATGCTCTAGAAGGTAGTCCTTCTATTAGTAGTCAAATCGGTATATATAATATGCTTATTAGGAAGAGGAGAAGGCCTATTAGCGTTTACCTGCTCGATATGCTCTTCCATAAGCTGCGCTCCCTAAGTAAGGCCATAATACTAGCGAATATAGGTCTAACAAGCGGTCTTGATACAGGTAGTTAATAACCTAAGAATAGGTATATTGTCAAGGGTTAGAGGGACTAGGTATCTACCTAATTCCTTAGTATCGTTCGGGTCTATAAACTCGATTACCTTACTTGTAATATGCCGAAGCTGCTGCTTAAAGTCGATCTACTACTCTGGCTTAGAGAGAAGGATAGAGCCCTCCTTAGCAGCCTTCTTATTATTCTCGTTGCTCGATATAATAGCAGCTACTAAGGTACGTTCTTGGATATCGTAATAATAATATATATACTAATACGAGGCTTGTCTACGCCAGGCTAACAACTTCTAACTGTTAATTGTTAGAATCTATAGGCTCTAATTGATCGATCCTATATACTCCTCTGTTCTCTATCTTAACCTACGCTCTAGCCGCCCAGGGCAGAGTTTTTCTCTGTCCCCCCTGCAACGTTTATAGGCCCTAAAGTAGGCTCAATCTGCTTGATATAGGGAATTATGGCTATATCTACTTTAATTGATCAGGGACTCCCTGTACCCTGCTCCCGAGTTAAACAGGGTAACCCTGTGCCCTGCTTCTGTTAGGGATACCAAGGTTCTACCGGAGCGACACGAGCGCCACGTTGTCCAACAGAAGCCTTACCTACTAGACTAGAACTCAAATTATACGTTACCTATAACTATAAGCCTTATAGGCCTATAAGACCCACTGAAAGCCGTGATATATAAGCTTAAAGCCCCTATAATATAGCGCTATAGCCTATAACTATACTGTTATATAAGGACTTTTATAGAGGGAATACAGTAAAGGGCCCTACTTTACTATATTAGCACATACCTAGGAAGTGCTATTTAGGCCATATCAACGCTGTTGCTGCCCCTACGTACCCTATACGACTACTACTAGTAGGCTATAGTGGTTACAGATCCTTATATAGGATTACCCATTCTAATAGGTTATGAGCCCGGATAGCCTGTGGGATAGTTATCGTTGGAGTCCAATTTCAAAGCGCTACCTCTGCCTATATATATAGGGCTATTTAAGCCTCTTATAGCTGAAAATATAGGACTATATTAGCCCTAAAAAGCTATATATTACATCTTATTGAAGGCTATTTAAGGACTAAAAAGCCTGAAAATCTAGAAGGAGAAATCGCTGAGAAATCTAAGTCCTATAGTATTGACGAGCATTTGGGGCTCTTATACACTTAGGCTAGTATACTTACCTATACTAAAAGACCTTTCTACTTATAGCTGGAAGTAGAAAGGCTAGCGTTTTAGAATTTCTAGCGCTAAAGACCTATATTTCCCTACTATAGAGCCCTTTCTATAGATATATCTATAGGCGGTAGTTAAGTCCCTACGTCGAAGTCTCTAGTCCCTATCTTGGAGCCTAGTTTAGAATTTCTACTAGAAAGCCCTACTAAGTAGCAAGCAGGCAGCGCTATAAACCTACTAAGCGCTAAGACTAGCCTAGAAAATCACTACTATAATTAGTGAGCTAGCTAATTAGCTTTAGTGAACTAGAAGCTAATTATGTGCTTTAGCTAGCACTATAAAGTAAATAGTAGCCTATTTACAACGGCGGATCAAGCTAAAGGGAAGGGTATAGCGCCTAAAAGGGCTAGTAACCCAGCTGATCCAGGGCAATCTTCTAGGCCTCCACCACCTATACGAACCCTATTAGAAGATGAGGAAGATAGCGAAGACTATAGCGAGGTTATAGAAGTCCTAAAACAGCATATAAAATCTCATAAGCGAGTTATAGCTAGCCAATCTAGTAATATAAAAACACTACTTTTAAGTCTAAATACCCTAAAAGCCTCTGTCGAGGATAGCGTTAGCGCTATAAAGAATATATCTTCTACTTTAGCTTCTTTAACTAATAGTAGTAACGCTACGGCTGCTACTATTGGAAAAACTAGCTATAGTCCTAGATTTGATCCTTTTAGCGGTACTATGGATTTAGATTCTCCTCCACGTCCCCCTAGGAAAGAGCCCTATCTAGGGCCGGCTGTAGATAATACAGCTACTAGTAATTTAGACCCCCCTATAGATACAGGGTCTAAGGAAGGCTTTAAGGATACTATTACTAGTAGTATAGTAAAGGAGCTTTCTAAAAAGGCCTATACTATACCAGACAATAGTAAGCTTAGCGGGGAAAGCAATTTTTAACAGTGGATTCGGGCTTTAAGTATAGTGTTAAGAGCGTTAGGGATATCTAATTTTTTAGAAAACCCTGATATATCTAACACTTATAGCGACTCTGATCAAGCTGTTCTTTTAATGCTTCTACGTAATAGCTTATCTAGTGGCCCTAGGGCTGCTATATCGTGGATTCATATACCTTCTAAGGCCTTTAAGCTGCTTGTTAGGCAGTATAGCCGACCTATAGAGTCTAAAAAGGAGGACGTCTATAACGAATTTCACGCCCTTACCTTTAGTACCTATAAAAAAGGCTTATTAGCTTTTAACGCTGAATTTAACGACTATCTTGCTAAGCTTACCATAGCTAAAATAGATATAGATCCCTCTTTAATACTAAATCTATTGATTGCGGTAAGGGGGGTTAGGTGCTGATCCCCGTGACCGCGCAGCACATGAGCCTCTCGCTCTGGGAAATGGGGCGCGCACTGTGCCACTTGTGTAACAGCTATGAGTAGCGCACCCGCGCACTATATAATGGTCACTAACGAGCGCTCTGCTCTAATATAGGTATTTAAGAGGTATGTAACTACCCTCTAGGTAGAGGGAGATATATAATAATCCAGAACTAGAACTTAAACTAGTATTTCCTTACTACTTGCTTTGCTCTTATCGTTTTAGGTTACTATAATCTCTGGAAACCTACTAACACTAATTAGTATTATCTTTATATTGCGATATAGGGGTAATGTAGAGCGGTAAGGTAGTTAGTCAAGTACTTAATAACCTTAACTAAGTAGATTACAGTTTACTTACTAAGGACTATCGATTAGGCAACTAGATAACCACCCTATTAACTTAGTAATATCGCTTATAAGAAAACCGATACTATAAACCTATCCTCTTAGGCTAAAGAAGCTTGACCTAAGCTTTTAGACTAAGGAAGTATTACTTAAGAGAATACTACTAAAACCATATTGCTAACTAACTCTACTATAATTAATATACTATAATATCCTAAGATCCTTCTACTTATGGAACCTTAGAAAGGGAGGATACTAAGACAAACCCCTATTATATACTAAGTATTTTGTCAAGTATAGCCTAGGATCTCGAAGAGCGTTTTAAATAAGAATTCCCTGCCTAGCTACCTATTATAAGTATTAACAAATTTAACGCTTGAACCTTCTATAGATTGCCAGAGTATATTGATCTAGAGTACGATAGTAACAAAGTACTTAACTTATATACGCTCTTCTGCTTTGGCACTTATAAGGGGCGACAATCTAAAGATCTATACTACGAATTCCGCTTGGATTTCAAGGACTAGACAGCTAACCACTTTAATAAGTTGAACAACAAACTATACTTATAACTACGCTAAACGCTTAACGACAGCTATATCCTAGTAGATAGCTTAAAAGGGTAGAAGCTCTTTAAGGGACTTGTAACGCTTGCTAACAATCTGTCTAATAATCTAAGGCCTAATATATTCCCTTAAATCTATAGAACATCGATCTAGGCCAAGTATAGATAGTATATAACGACATCTCTTCCTACTTAAACAGAAAAGGGGAAGGAGATCGTACTAATAATAACCCGAAAATCCGAATTTAATACCTAGCTATAGGAGGTACTATAGGGGGAGATACAAATCGGTAATATAGCTATAAACGCTACCTAGTAATATAGACTAACAAGCAGCTCGATTATAAACAACGATTAACCGGTAAGTAGCTAAGACCTAGGTATACGCTAGATAGTAGCCTAAAGCGGAACGCTCTACGCCGGTAACCGCGGCTAGTTCAGAAGCACCCTTTACCTGCCAAATCCGGACTTATAGACGATACTTCTGATTCGTAGACTTAGAAGTATAATAGGAGCAGGATTCCCGCTAGCTAGCAAGGGCGCCGGCAAAGGCTATGGATTCCTACTAACCACCTAAAGTACTAGCTAAGGTTATACCTAAGGTTATAGCTAAGGTAACTACTAAGGCTATAACTAGGGAACTAATTAAGGGGGACGACAGAACCTTGTATAACCTGTATAAACCCCTAATATCAATACTAGATATAGGCCAGAATACGCCTAACCTTAATCAGGTAATAAAGAGCAGTATACCTGGTAAAAGTACATTACGTATAGAAGTATAGAATATATAGCCATCCTACTAATCGAAACAGGCTGGATAAACGAGATAAGTATTAATTGAAAAACCCTAACCGATTTCATTAAGTCTTAGGACTTAAAGGATAGCTATTCTAGGTCTAACAATAATATCCTTAATAATAAAGTTCGTTTCTTTCTATACTACTATTGGACTTTCTAGATCAATTATAGCCTACTAGGTACTATTTTTCCAAACGCCCTTTTAGGATAAGCTAAGGAATATTACCTATATTATATCCTTCTTAGTATCTCCTTTATCCAACTATATAGTATCTTAAAGGGATACTTCGAGATAAGTATAAAGTAGAATAACTACTTATATATCTAGAACACTATTACTTTCTAGTCTATACGCCTTAAAAGCAAGAATAGTAATAAGTCTATAAAGGAAATTCTCTAGATCTTGCTTAACAGACTCTAATAAAGCCAATATGGGCTTAGTCTACTCTATAGCTATAAGGAATTCCTAGTTGCAAATACAATCTAAGCCTACTAAGGAGTGTCTAAGCTAAAGATCGCCCTATATAAACTACTAATAAGCTTTAAAGAGCTAGTAGCTATACTTTGCTAAACACTTGACGTTAAGGAAGCGGATTATATATATTGTTAATTCTTAATAGACTATAGGTTTACTTTAACGAAAGCTAGGCCTATAAGAAACTATTAGAGTAACCCAATTATAGATTTAATCTTTAAGAGAAACCGGACAATGTATATACGATAATCCAAAGGTACTACTAGGTATAGAAAGCGAAATAAGCTCTAGCAAAAGGACTGTAATAAAAACTATACTAAAGTAGGTTATTAGATTTATAGTAAGCTAGATCACTGCTCCTTTATATATAGCTAAGAGGAACAAATAACAGCTAAGAGCGAATAGCTTAAGCAAAAAGGCATTAACAAAGATCACGGATAATATATAGCGTTCCTCCTTAATTCTAAGGGTTTAGACGATAAATATAAAGTAAGGGAAGAAGATACTAAGCTTAAAGTATAGGTAGATAACTATAAAACCGATTAAACTTAAGGTAGAAACAAAGTGCTAGTAATTAGTTTTAAAGAAAAATAAACAGCAGTAACTTACTTTATAAACTAAGCTTTCCTTTATCTAATTACTAAGAGCGAACAACCGTATAAAGATGGCAAAAAGGATACTGAGAAAATAAAAGCCATTTAATTTATACTTAACAGGTATACTAAGACTGAATTCCAAAGGATTATACCTGATACTAGAGCTACTAATGTTTCGACTGCTAAACTCTAATAATTCCTTATACTAAAAAAGATAATCGGATTGCTTAAGATCGATAAGTTATATATAGGAGAAGCAAATATACTTTTTAGGTCTAGGGATTTAAAACAATTACTTAGAACAGTTAAAGTAGAGCTCGATATTAGTTATATAACTTTCTATATATTAGAGATACTAACCCCTTTTCTTATATATCTAAAGGATATAGACAAGCTTAGCGTCTACCTTAATAATACAATAAACAAGCTTATATCTAAGTTAGGAAAGCGCATATACGTTTAATAGAAATAGGGATATCTATAGATCCTTATAAAAGGGATTAAACTACTAAGCATAACATTTATAGCAGACAATAAGCGTCCTACGCCTCTATAACTTACAGAAGCCGAACTAAGATGCATTTATCGACGCTATAGACACCCTACGGTCGATAGATTATACAAACTACTATAACAAGCAGACTACTAAGTAGAACATAGCGCTATTAAGATGATTAACAAGTTCTGCTACTTCTACTAGATTAAAGGCATAGTGCTATAACGATTTAGATTTGCGTTATAAGATAATATTGTTAAACGTATAAAATAAGCTATAGCGCTCTAACGGTTATAGCTTAGGCAAAACGGATTTCAGTTCTCGAACTACTAGATATATAGCTATATTCTGAGGGTGGACCCACTTTTGTGGATACCGCTGACTAAGCTTTATATTCCACTATATAGCCTAGAAATAGCTTTAAAAGGCTTTTCCATTTTTAGATTTATGCCCCACTTTTGTAGAGACAGCCTCCTTAGGCTGTATAAGCGCTAGAAATAGCCTTAAAAGGCTCTTCTACTAGGTCACCTACCTACCCTGTACCTACCCTGCACCACAGGAGCGAAAACAGAACTTATAGGAAAAGTTGTGCGGCTTACCCTGCAGCTTAGGTGGCCGTGAGTCGATTATTTAAAATCGCCAGCTTATTTGGTTTTTCGGGAAGGCGCCATATACCTACTAAGGCGCTCCTGCCGTGTGGAAGGCAGGAACGGTCCCGGAGGGTATATGTAGGGAAGGAAATTGCGAAGCCTTACCTACTAGACTAGAAATCAAATTATACGTTACCTACAACTATAAGCCTTATAGGCCTATAAGACCCACTGAAAGCCGTGATATATAAGCTTAAAGCCCCTATAATATAGCGCTATAGCCTATAACTATACCGTTATATAAGGACTTTTATAGAGGGAATATAGTAAAGGGCCCTACTTTACTATATTAGCACATACCTAGGAAGTGCTATTTAGGCCATATCAACGCTGTTGCTGCCCCTACGTACCCTATACGACTACTACTAGTAGGCTATAGTGGTTACAGATCCTTATATAGGATTACCTATACTAATAGGTTATGAGCCCGGATAGCCTGTGGGATAGTTATCGTTGGAGTCCAATTTCAAAGCGCTACCTCTGCCTATATATATAGGGCTATTTAAGCCTCTTATAGCTGAAAATATAGTACTATATTAGCCCTAAAAAGCTATATATTACATCTTATTGAAGGCTATTTAAGGACTAAAAAGCCTGAAAATCTAGAAGGATAAATCGCTGAGAAATCTAAGTCCTATAGTATTGACGAGCATTTGGGGCTCTTATACGCTTAGGCTAGTATACTTACCTATACTAAAAGACCTTTCTACTTATAGCTGGAAGTAGAAAGGCTAGCGTTTTATAATTTCTAGCGCTAAAAACCTATATTTCCCTACTATAGAGCCCTTTCTATAGATATATCTATAGGCGGTAGTTAAGTCCCTACGTCGAAGTCTCTAGTCCCTATCTTAGAGCCTAGTTTAGAATTTCTACTAGAAAGCCCTGCTAAGTAGTAAGTAGGCAGCGCTATAAACCTACTAAGCGCTAAGACTAGCCTAGAAAATCACTACTATAATTAGATAGATTCCATTACGCTATCTGATCCCCGTAGGGGATATCTAGGTGGGCTAAACTAGTGCTATAGGAAAACCGTATAACGGGTGAAAAACCTATAACCGTACATAGGAAAAAAGGGGGGTGTGGTAGGGGGTAGGCTAATCTTTACCAGAGTAGATACCGCCCCTTTAGGAGTATAAAAACATACTGCCTAAAGGGGTATAGGCTAGACCGCTTCTAGCCTCTAAGCAACCAAGTATTCTGGCAGTCTAGTAGCGATATGGCAAACTAGGGGGCGTATAGCGCTGCCGCCCCCTTTTTCAAGTCTGTAGAGAAAGCTGTATATATCCCCTCTTTCCCTCTCCTTAAAGGAGGCTGAAGGGTAGGCCGGGTAACCGTCGAATATATGTCGGATATCTTCTATAGCTAGGTGGCAGCGGCAGAGGGGGTTATTAACCCTAGGTACCTTATAGGTATATAGGAATCCCCTTAGGCCTATCTTCCCTGTATAGGCCTGTATTAGTAGCGAGCTTTCGGCCTTAGAGAGGTTATAGTAGCGTCTTCGGAAGGCCTCTTTAAAGGCCTTAGTTAGGTTTTCCTCTTAAAAGGTAGCCTTAGCTGATTTCTCTAAGAGGCTCTCTATATAGGGGTTGTGACTAGAGGCCCTAGCCTCCTGTAAATAGCGGTCCTTCTAGGCGGTATAAAGGGGTTCCTTATTAATAGCCTTCCTTAGTTATTAGTAGTACTACTAAGCTGTTGCTTCCCTTTTTCTTTCTTGCTTTATACGCCTACCTAGGGGGAGGCTGGTCCTAGGGGTCCTGCTTCTAAGGGTAAGGCGTAGGGCTTCCTTCTACTTAGCCACCTCTTCCCTCATAGCCCTGTTTATTCTAGCCTAGCTGGAGAAGGAGAGGGCGTTAAGGTAGAGGTTAAGGGGGGGGACGTTAGCCTTATAGTAGAGGCTTCGGACTAGTGTTCTCTTATAGGCCCCTGTAACTCTCCTTAGGGCTTCGTTTTCGGCTGCTAGTAGGCCTCTAGTTATATCCTATGGCTTGTTTAGTACTGTAGATGTAGGGGTATGCCAGGCCGAGGTTGTATAGGCTAGGACCAGCCTTATTACTGCTATATATAAGAGCCTAGTCTTTTCGATCCTAGGTCCCCAGGTCTTTCTAGCTAGCCTAGTAATAGTAAGGGACTGTGTTTTTAGCTTCTGCTGTAGGGTATTGGTATAGGCCTTCCAAGTAAGCTTAAGGTCTAGCCAAACCCCTAGAAAACGGGCCTCTATAGCTGGTTATAGGGGGGGGGAGTCCTCTATTAGTCCTAGGTTAATAGGGTTAGTCTAGGGCCTTCTTCTAGGGGGGAAGTGTATAAGCTTGCCCTTTGCTGCTAAGAAGGTAACCCTAGCGGTTATTGCCTAGTCTAGGTACTCTTTCTAGGCTTCTTCTAGCTGCCTAACCGTTGTTGTAGCTTCTTTACCAAAGGCTAGTAGATTGGTATCGTCTGTATAGCCTATAGTAGAGATAGTAGGGTGTTTTCTCTCTAGTCTTTTATATAGGGGGTATAGGTATAGGACTAAGAGGATCGGTAAGAGTGGTAAGCCTTGGGGTACTCCTGTTTGTACTGGGATTTACTAGCTCTTTTGGCCGTTAAATAAGAGGCTAGTAGTCCTAGAGGAGAGGAATTCCCTTAGCCAGGATAGTAGCCAGGTAGGTAGCCCTAGCTGGTCTAGTATAGTTAGGAGTCTGTTATAAGGGATACTATTGAAATACCCTAATAGGTCTAGCTATAGGAGGGAGGCTCTGGCTTTATATTTCTATGCCTTCTAGACCTGAGCTATAAGGAGGTATATAGCCGATTCGGTGGACTTATAGCGGCAGTAGCCCTGTTATATTACTGGAATTAGCTTAAAAGCTTCGGCTATGTCCCTTATTTTAGTCCCTATAACTTTTTCCAGGACTTTGCTAATACAGTTAAGTAGGGCTATAGGTCGGTAGCCTCTAGGGGTGTTATAGGTGTCTGGCTGTTTTCCTGGCTTAGGGAGGACGATAGTAACCACTTCCTTATATTCCTATAGATAGAAGCTATAGAGGAAGGATTTTAAGGCTAGTATAGCAAGGGCCTTGTATAAGGGGTTACTATAGGCCTTTAGAAAGCCTGTAGGGAGTCTGTCGGGTCCTGGTACTTTCTAGGGTTTTGTTGTTTTAATAGCCTCTTTAATATTGTCTAGCCTAACCGTCTAGCTAACCAGTAGCCTAGGGCCTATTAGGGGTTCTTCCGGGCTATCCTCCTAGGGGGAGGGGGGGAAGAAGCGTACTAAAAGGGCCTCTACCTTCTCCTGGAAAGTACTGGCTTATCTAAGGGTTGATAGCTTAGAAGGGGGTAGGGCGGTAGTGCTTTGTAGCCTAGCCTATCTTTCTAGTTGCTAGAGCTTCTCTGGCTTTTCTCTAGCCTTTTATAGTAAGGCCCTCTAGGTCTTCCTCTTACTTTCTCTTATAGCTTTTGTTTGCTCTTTCTAGGCTGTCTTATAGGCGGTAAGGAGGGCCTGGTTACTAGGGGAGCGTTAGAGCTGTCTTTCTGCCCTTTTTCTCTCCTAGACTACTTAGTAGATTTCATTGTTCTACTAAGGGGCATTCCTTCTTCTAGTAGTTACTGGGGCTTCTTTAGGGGTTATAGCCCTGGCAATACGCTGGAGTTCCTCTAATAGTCGCCTATAGGCCTCCTAGAGCTTAGCTAGGTTAGAGAGGCGTGATAGATATCTATAGCCCTCTATATTATATATTAAAGAGCTAGCCTCTCTTATTACCCCTTCCTTATCTATCTTCTTCTACTGGAATCGGGGGGGCAGCGGTAGGGCTTCTATATTTTCTAGGTCGATATCTAGTACCTAGGGGTAGTAGTCCGAGCATAAGCGTATATCTAAGCTAGTATAGGAGCAGGTAAGGCTACTGCTAAGCTAGAAATAGTCGATAGTTAAGGCCCTGCCTGCTTAGCTCCCCTATAGCGCCTTAGTTATAGCGCTATAGGGGGTATAGAGGGTAAGTCCCTGCTCTGCTGTTAATAGCAGTAGGTCTTCTAACCTAGGGCTAAAGCGGTTATGTTGGTCCTATAGGGGGTGGTAAAGGTTAAAGTCCTTAGCTAGAAGGTATAGGCCTAGGTAGGC
Organism: Phyllachora maydis; assembly: GCA_029339225.1. Classification (NCBI taxonomy): domain Eukaryota; kingdom Fungi; phylum Ascomycota; class Sordariomycetes; order Phyllachorales; family Phyllachoraceae; genus Phyllachora; species Phyllachora maydis. The sequence continues at coordinate 11,181,553 of JAQQPM010000001.1, read as the reverse complement.
ATTGATCTTCCTCCTTATTTCTTCTATAAGGGGGGTAAGGCTAGTCTAGGGTTGGGGGTCGTTATATAGGGACTAGACTATAAAGGGGCCGTTCTTAGTCTATATAGTAGCCCTAGCCCAGTCTAAGCTAGAGCTGTAGGTCTATGTTGCTAGTAGGAGTGATTTATGGATATAAAGTAAGGCTTGTCCGTTAGAGGTAAAAACCAGGTAGTAGGAGGCTGATCTAGGGCAGTAGGTAGAGTGCTGTGCCTGCCTATTAATCCAGGGCTCTTGTATAGCAAGTATTTCTTCTTTTGCTATAGAAAGTAGTACTTCCTATACTTCCTTCGAGCCCTGTACGTTCTAGAGGCATACCCTTATATCTCTATCTCCTCTGGCTGTATAGTAGGCAGTGGTTGTTGTATAGTAGTAGCGTTAGCTAGTCTAGTATCTAGGTCTGGTCTAGGTCTAGCATCTAGGGGTCTAAGGGCTCCTATAGGCTCCAGGGTTCTAGTAGGTCTTGTAGCCTCTTTAGGGCTTATAGTTGGCGTAGAGGAAGGAGGGGTTTAGCCGCTTAGGTGGCTAAAGTAGGCGGTAATCGTGCTCTAGTTAGGGGTTAACCCTCTTGATACTGTTGGTCGGCCTCTCTGTCTCTTCCCTAAGACTATAGTATAGCCTTCTTCCCCCTTCTCTTGTAATAAGGCCTGCTAGGGGGGGTATTGTTACTATTGTTGCTGTTACTACTATTGCTATTGCTGTTAGTACTGGTATAGGGGCGGTTAGTTAACGTTAAAGGCCTTAGGCCTAGAATATAGATATCCCTTAGCCTATGCTTATACCTCTTTTAGGTAGGGGCAGGCCTCTAAGCAGGCGTAGTAAGCTTGGCGGCAGTTGTAGCAGCGGGGTGCCCTAGAGCAGGTAGGGGCTTCTGGCATGGTGTGGCTATTAGCGCTGCAGTTATAGCAGATCTCCTCCTTGCTCCGGCATACCTTAGCCCTATAGCCCTATTTCCAGCACTATAGGCATTGGATAGGCTTAGCTTTGTCGATCTAGGGCTCTGCTTCTAGGGCTCGGCAGCTCTAGAAGACCCCCTCCTTATAGGCCTTCTGGGCTACCTCTAGGGAGGTAAAGGCTATTAGTGCCTTAACCCTAGTCCTTTCTAGCCCTTAAGGGTACTAGACTTTTGCCCTAACTGCCATAGGGTACTGCTTTTTAGCTTCTTCTAGTAGGCCTTCCTCTGTAACCTAGTTATAGACTATAAGGCCTTTAACCGCTATCGCCCAGGTTATAGTATATAGGGAGGCCTTCTCTCTCAAGGCCTTTGTAATCTAGGTAGTATTGTTCTCCAGGCTCTTCTTTATCTCTATATTCTTTATAACTAGTAGGAGATTACCGCTAAGGAGCGTCCGAACCCCCTAAATAGCTAGGCCAGAAGCCTGTTAGATAGCCTATACTACCTCTAGGGCAGATTTAGCTAGTACCTATTGTTAGGTTAAGCCGAGTCGGATAAGCACCTAGCGCTCTAGGCTAGGCCTAGTTACTTTGCTAGCTATTAGCTTACTAGCTATATTAGCCTAGGTAGGGGCTATAGGCTAGGAGTGGCTAGGCTATTACTGTTATTACTGCTGTTGTTACTAGTAGTAGCTAGACTGCTAAGGGGGGTGTTGCTAGTACTGTAGTTTAGGCGTTCCTAGGGTAGTAGGGCGGTTTAGGGTGCTGGAGCTGTTGCTATAGCAAGGGCTTTCTTAGGCGGTTCCTGGAGTAGGGCTGTAAGGGCGATTTGCCTGGCTTTAGTAGTCGCTTCTACTATACTATAGAAGTTAGTACTGTCCTTAGCTAGGCTGATTATCCGGTCTAGGAGGCTAGAGAGTATAAGGGCAAGCTTAGAGGGGCTAAAGGCAGCCTAGGCGGTTTTCTTAGTTGCTAGGGCGATGTGGTCGGCCTTGGTAGCACTGTTGTTGTATTCTTCTTTCCCTGTATTTTTCTCCGATTTTTTTCCTGGCTTTTTCGAGGTTTTCTAGCTAGAGGGGGTTAGGGCTAGAGTATGCTGGCTACCGTTCAGGCCTCTAAGGAAAGGGGCAAAGATATTGGTTAAGGGGGGGGCGCTAATTGTAGGGGCGTTGATAGTAGGGGGGGCGCTAGAGCTAGGTGCCATAGGTACTATGGTTATAACGCCTATAGCGGTCTCTTTAGCAGTAGTAGAGGTAGTGATTTGGCGGTCTTCCATCTCTATATCGTTGTTTAGGTAGTCCGTGCTTAGGGGTTAGTCTATACTTGGAGGCTAGCTTAAGGGGTTATTATTATTATCGTTGGCTATAGGTAAGGCAGGGTTGCTAGGGCGTAGAGCCGTATTAGTAGCCTATATGCGAGGAAATTGCAGTTGCAAGAGGGTAGCTAAGCTCGCTATTTTCTGTATTTTCGCATGCCTAGGGCTGTCGCGCAACCGACAGCGCTACAGCGAAAATTAGCGGGCGTTATGTCCTCAATCGGACGGTTCGAATGGATGTGGTTGCACGCGATTTGGTGTGGTTTTGACCAAAAACCCGTTTTCGTATGTTTGATGTCGGTCCATCACTACTATAATTAGTGAGCTAGCTAATTAGCTTTAGTGAACTAGAAGCTAATTAAATGCTTTTACTAGTATTATAAGTAAATAGTAGCCTATTTACAATGGCGGATCAAGCTAAAGGGAAGGGTATAGCCCCTAAAAGGGCTAGTAACCCAGCTGATCCAGGGCAATCTTCTAGGCCTCCACTACCTATACAAACCCTATTAGAAGATAAGGAAGATGGCGAAGACTATAGCGAGGTTATAGAAGTCCTAAAACAGTATATAAAATCTCATAACCGAGTTATAGCTAGCCAATCTAGTAATATAAAAACACTACTTTTAAGTCTAAATACCCTAAAAGCCTCTATCGAGAATAGCGTTAGCGCTATAAAGAATATATCTTCTACTTTAGCTTCTCTAACTAATAGTAGCAATGCTGCTGCTACTAGAAAGACTAGCTATAGTCCTAGACTTAATCCTTTTAGCTGTACTATGGATTTAGATTCTCCTCCACGTCCCCCTAGGAAAGAGCCCCATCTAGGGCCGGCTGTTTATTCAGCTACTAGTAATTTAGACCCCCCTATAGATACAGGGTCTAAGGAAGGCTTTAAGGATACTATTACTAGTAGTATAGTAAAGGAGCTTTCTAAAAAGGCCTATACTATACCAGACGATAGTAAGCTTAGCGGGGAAAGTAATTTTGAACAGTGGATTTAGGCTTTAAGTATAGTGCTAAGAGCGTTAGGGATATCTAATTTTTTAGAAAACCCTGATATATCTAACACTTATAGCGACTCTAATCAAGCTGTTCTTTTAATGCTTCTACGTGGTAGCTTATCTAGTAGCCCTAGGGCTGCTATATCGTGGATTCATATACCTTCTAAGGCCTTTAAGCTGCTTGTTAGGCAGTATAGCCGACCTATAGAGTCTAAAAAGGAGGACGTCTATAACGAATTCCACGCCCTTACCTTTAGTACCTATAAAAAAGGCTTATCAGCTTTTAACGCTGAATTTAACGGCTATCTTGCTAAGCTTACCATAGCTAAAATAGATATAGATCCCTCTTTAATACTAAATCAGTATTTTAAGGCTCTAGAATCTAAGTTTCCTAGCTGGGTATCACGCCAAAAGAGCTCTATAAGACAGGCTAGAATGCTAGGTCTTACAGCATCTAGCCTTAATATAGAATATCTAATGGCTGATATTCTAGAAGAATCTAGGAACCCGGCTACAGAGGCGTATAGAGCAGCTCATGTAGCTAATAGCTCTAATTCAACCCCTAATTCGAATTCTAACCCTAGTAAGAAGGGAAAAAATAAGAAAAAGGGTAAGAAGAAGGCTAGTTATAATATTGAAGGGCAGAATTATAGTGCTAAAAGTGCCGAACAGGCCTCCTTTATGCTAGGGTCCTATAACCTAGCTATAGAAGAAGAAGAGGAATTAGACTCTAGTTCTCATTCTTGTTAAACGTACAAAATAAGCTATAGCGCTCTAACGGTTATAGCTTAGGCAAAACGGATTTCAGTTCTCGAACTACTAGATATATAGCTATATTCTGAGGGTGGACCCACTTTTGTGGATACCGCTGACTAAGCTATATATTCCACTATATAGCCTAGAAATAGCTTTAAAAGGCTTTTCCATTTTTAGATTTATGCCCCACTTTTGTAGAGACAGCCTCCTTAGGCTGTATAAGCGCTAGAAATAGCCTTAAAAGGCTCTTCTACTAGGTCACCTACCTACCCTGTACCTACCCTGCACCGCAGGAGCGAAAACAGAACTTATAGGAAAAGTCGTGCGGCTTACCCTGCAGCTTAGGTGGCCGTAAGTCGATTATTTAAAATCGCCAGCTTATTTGGTTTTTCGGGAAGGCACCATGCACCTACTAAGGCGCTCCTGCCGTGTAGAAGGCAGGAACGGTCCCGGAGGGTATATATAGGGAAGGAAATTGCAAAGCCTTACCTACTGGACTAGAAATCAAATTATACGTTACCTACAACTATAAGCCTTATAGGCCTATAAGACCTACTGAAAGCCGTGATATACAAGCTTAAAGCCCCTATAATATAGCGCTATAGCCTATAACTATACCGTTATATAAGGACTTTTATAGAGGGAATATAGTAAAGGGCCCTACTTTACTATATTAGCACATACCTAGGAAGTGCTATTTAGGCTATATCAACGCTGTTGCTGCCCCTACGTACCCTTTACAACTACTACTAGTAGGCTATAATGGTTATAGATCCTTATATAGGATTACCCATTCCAATAGGTTATGAGCCCGGATAGCCTGTGGGATAGTTATCGTTGGAGTCCAATTTCAAAGCGCTATCTCTACCTATATATATAGGGCTATTTAAGCCTCTTATAGCTGAAAATATAGTACTATATTAGCCCGAAAAAGCTATATATTACATCTTATTGAAGGCTATTTAAGGACTAAAAAGCCTGAAAATCTAGAAGGAGAAATCGCTAAGAAATCTAAGTCCTATAGTATTGACGAGCATTTGGGGCTCTTATACGCTTAGGCTAGTATACTTACCTATACTAAAAGACCTTTCTACTTATAGCTGGAAGTAGAAAGGCTAGCGTTTTAGAATTTCTAGCGCTAAAGACCTATATTTCCCTACTATAGAGCCCTTTCTATAGATATATCTATAGGCGGTAGTTAAGTCCCTACGTCGAAGTCTCTAGTCCCTATCTTAGAGCCTTGTTTAGAATTTCTACTAGAAAGCCCTACTAAGTAGCAAGTAGGCAGCGCTATAAACCTACTAAGCGCTAAGACTAGCCTAGAAAATCACTACTATAATTAGTAAGCTAGCTAATTAGCTTTAGTGAACTGGAAGCTAATTAAGTGCTTTTACTAGTACTATAAGTAAATAGTAGCCTATTTACAATGGCGGATCAAGCTAAAGGGAAGGGTATAGCCCCTAAAAGGGCTAGTAACCCAGCTGATCCAGGGCAATCTTCTAGGCCTCCACCACCTATACGAACCCTATTAGAAGATGAGGAAGATGGCGAAGACTATAGCGAGGTTATAGAAGTCCTAAAACAGCATATAAAATCTTATGACCGAGTTATAGCTAGCCAATCTAGTAATATAAAAATACTACTTTTAAGTCTAAATACCCTAAAAGCCTCTATTAAGGATAGCGTTAGCGCTATAAAGAATATATCTTCTACTTTAGCTTCTCTAACTAATAGTAGCAATGCTGCTGCTACTAGAAAGACTAGCTATAGTCCTAGATTTGATCCTTTTAGCTGTACTATGGATTTAGATTCTCCTCTATGTCCCCCTAGGAAAGAGCCCCATCTAGGGCCGGCTGTTAATTCAGCTACTAGTAATTTAGACCCCCCTATAGATACAGGGTCTAAGGAAGGCTTTAAGGATACTATTACTAGTAGTATAGTAAAGGAGCTTTTTTAAAAAGGCCTATACTATACCGGACGATAACAAGCTTAGCAGGGAAAGCAATTTTGAACAGTAGATTCAGGCTTTAAGTATAGTGCTAAGAGCGTTAGGGATATCTAATTTTTTAGAAAACCCTAATATATCTAACACTTATAGCGACTCTGATCAAGCTGTTCTCTTAATGCTTCTACGTAATAGCTTATCTAGTAGCCCTAGGGCTGCTATATCGTGGATTCATATACCTTCTAAGGCCTTTAAGCTGCTTGTTAGGCAGTATAGCCGACCTATAGAGTCTAAAAAGGAGGACGTCTATAACGAATTCCACGCCCTTACCTTTAGTACCTATAAAAAAGGCTTATCAGCTTTTAACGCTGAATTTAACGGCTATCTTGCTAAGCTTACCATGGCTAAAATAGATATAGATCCCTCTTTAATACTAAATCAGTATTTTAAGGCTCTAGAATCTAAGTTTCCTAGCTGGGTATTACGCCAAAAGAGCTCTATAAGACAGGCTAGAATGCTAGGTCTTACAGCATCTAGCCTTAATATAGAATATCTAATGGCTAATATTCTAGAAGAATCTAGGAACCCGGCTATAGAGGCGTATAGAGCAGCTTATATAGCTAATAGCTCTAATTCAACCCCTAATTCAAATTCTAACCCTAGTAAGAAGGGTAAAAATAAGAAAAAGGGTAAGAAGAAGGCTAGTTATAATATTAAAGGGCAGAATTATAATGCTAAAAGTGCCGAACAGGCCTCCTTTATACTAGGGTCTTATAACCTAGCTATAGAAGAAGAAGAGGAATCCGACTCTAGTTCCAATTCTAGTTCTTCTAGCAATTCTAATACCCAATTAGCACAGCTATTAGCGTTAAAAGGGTATAAGAAGCGTAAGGACTTTAAAGGAAAAGGCCTAAAAACCTCTTCTAACAAGGCAAAATATAAAGATAATCAGCCTAGAAGACGCCCTAGAGACCCCGCTCTTTATAATAGTTGGCTATACGATACGGGATCTACGGACCATATTAGTAATAGTAAAGAGCGGTTTACTACCTTTACGCCTAACACAGGCCAGTTACGCCCTATTAACACTGGAAATAGCCCTGTAAGCCCGGCTAGTATAGGCTCTATTACACTAGAAGTATTATCTAGAAAGGCCCCCCCTACCTATACTAAATTAGTATTAGATAACGTTTTATACCTACCTAATATTGATATAAATATTGTTAGTGGGGTTAGGCACTATAATTCAGGAGGTTGCCTTATAAAGGAAACCCTTTACAGGGGTGATAGACGCTATATAGCTGTACTAGACTTTAAGAAATCAGGATTTTTTTGACGTTAAAGGCAGCTCTAAGCCTATATTACATGCAAATTTTGCTTTTCCTTTAGGCCTTTCTAGTTATACTACTAAAAGTATAGAGCTGCAGCGTAATAAGATAGTAGTGGAAATTCCTTCTAATTCTATTAGAAAGGAAGACTATAGACCTATTATAGAGGATGCTATAGTATCCGAAGCTATCGAGCCTAATAAGCGCTATAAGCTAAGGAATTCTCCGGCTAAGGGTACTACTTTAGAAGGTGTAGGACCTTCTTTAAGGGGGAAAAGGCCCTGTAGGCCTGTAGAGCCCTTAGCCACTGCCCAGGCCCCCTATCAAAGTCCCCGTGAGACTAGGGAGCCTGAGCCCTTAACTGGCACTGGAGACCTGCCCCGTGTGCTAAGAGAGCCAGTTATAGAGGGGAATAAAGTAGAAAAGGCTATATCTAGCCCTACTTTAAAGGAGCCTAATATAGGTCAGCGAGATTACTATAATCTACTTAATTTAGCTCAATTGTGGCACGTTAGGCTAGGCCATATAGGCCTGCGTCTTTTGAAAAAGACCTCTAGTATTACTAAAGGGCTGCCTAATTTTGATAAAATAAAGGAAGCTGATTTTCACTGCTCTAGCTGTGATCGAGGTAAAGCAGTGAGAAGGGTTAGTAAGGCTTTAATACCTGACCTACCTAGGGTCTTAGACTCAATAGAGGGCGATACTGTTAAAATTAGGCCTAGGCCTTATAACAGAAACCCTATAGTCTTACTTCTAGTTGACCGTAAAAGTAGGTATAGGTGGGTTTTTAACCTACCTAATAAATCAGGCCCTATAGTAGCTAACGCTATTAAGGGCTTTTTTAGGGGCCTAAGGAATGGATTTGGTAGATATCCTACTAAATTCCACTTTGACGGAGGTACTGAAATAACTGATTTATTAACTACTTGGTTGGCTAAAAGGGGTATTAAATTTAGCACTTCTACCCCCTATATCTACGAGCAGAACAGCTTAGTAGAACGATCAGTTAGAGTTATACTAGACCGTGTAAGGTGTACTATTCTTAGTAGCGCTTTACCCTAATATTTGTGGTGCTTGATACTGGAGGCTGTAGTGGAATTAGTTAATAGTACAGCTATAACTAATAAGGAAACCACTCCTTTCCAGGCGCTATTTGACGAGCTAGAGCCTGGTATTCCATATATACCTAACCTAGAGCGCTATAGGGCTATAGGCGCTAGAGGAGAGGCTATTATACCTCTAGAAAAACGGTCTAAATCGTTAAAATTTACCTCTAGAACGGAAGAGTGTAAATTACTAGCGGTATTAGGTACTAAGACCTACCTAGTATATATACCGTCTAGAAGAGCAGTACTTTAAACCTCTACTGTTAAGTTCATAGAGGATAATACAGTACTAAGTCAGCCTACTGATAATACGGCTTTAGAGGGGGAATTAGTAGACCTAGACCTAGATTTAGAGGGGGCTGTCAGCCCGGACCCTTCTAATCTTAATACTGAAAAGCCTATTAGTATAGAAATAGGACCTAGTAAGCTAGAACCCTACGAATCTTCTTCCGATAGTGAATTAGATGAACCCTTACCGGATAAGCCTATAAATCCGGTTTTAGTAGAGTCTACTAGGCCTACTATATCTATTAGAAAGCCTGAATTACCAGAGGCGTTTCCCCAAACTATAGAGCCTATTCTTGCACCTAAGCCTATAGAAGTTATAGCGCCTAATCAGCCTATAACGAACGAACCTCTTGATAATAGTGATCTTATTTTAGAGGGGGATAAAATGCAGCTCGATTACTATAAGCTTTTAGCTAAGACTAGTAGCTATATACTGTCTTTTGTCTATAAGGCTCGAAAAAGGGTAATATCTAAGGATAGTACGCCTACTACTTATAAGCAAGTCTTAAAACTACCTAGAGATGAGCGTAGTAAGTGGTTAGAGGCTATTACCAAGGAATTTATCCAGTTATTAGAGCTAGGGGTTTTTAAATTCCTACCTAGGAGTCTATTACCTTCTAACCGTAAGCTTATTACCTGTCGAAACGTTCTTAAGGTTAAAAAGGATGCTAAAAACAGGCCTATTAAGTATAAATCTCGGTTAGTAGCTAGGGGCTTTATGCAGGTAGAAGGCCTAGATTACACTGTAACCTACGCCTCTACTAGTATACCACCTACTTGGCGTATACTTCTAGCTATAGGTGCTGTTCTAGACTAGGAAATAGAACAAGCTGACTTTATAGGGGCATTTCTTAATAGCGCTCTTAGAGAAGAAATATATATGGAAATCCCTGAAGGACTATTAGACCTAGCGGCTTCTAATAAGGCTATTTATAAGCTTTTACTGAAATACAGCTATATATTTTCTACTCCTAATATTATTAAACTATCTAAAGCGTTATACAGTCTGAAACAAAGCCCTAGAGAGTGGCAAGATAAGCTTAAAATCTTACTTAAGAGCCTAGGCTATCTCCCTCTTGTTTCAGATCCAGGGGTCTTTTATAATGCTAAAACCTGCCACTTTATCGTTACCTATGGAGATGACTATCTATTTATAGGGCCTGATATAGGCTATATAACTGATTTAAAGAAACGGCTTAATAAGGTCTATGCTATAGAAGACTTAGGGCCTGCCGCCTATTTCCTAGGCGTGCAGATTATAAGGGATAGACCTAATAGGCGCCTATAGCTTAACCAGTCACAGTATATAGAAGAGGCGGTTAGCCGCTTTAACTTAGCCGATTCTAAGCCTATATCTATTCCCTTATAGCCGGGGCTAGTAAGTCAACTTTAACTAGAGGAAGATATTGCTAGCCACCTCTGTAATTCTATGGAAATTAAGCTCTATCAAAGCCTAGTAGGAACAGCTATATATATAATGCTCCTTACTAGGGTAGATATTAGCTTTACCGTACAGTAGCTCTCTAGGTCTTTGAATAGACCTACAAAATCACACTTAAACGCTGCTAAAAATCTTTTTAAGTATCTTAATAGTACTAAAGACTATAGCATCTGTTTTAGCTGTAACGGAAATACAGTAGCCGATCTAGGGCCTAAGCTTAGTAATAGTAGTAATACAACTACTAAGCCTAGTAGAGACTTTTACTCTAAGGAAAGGCCTAGGCCCCTAACTACTACCTCTACTACTATAGTAGATTCTAGAAATAGTAAAGGTAGTAGCTGGACTTCTATAATTAATAGTAGTCTAGTCCCTATAGGCTTTAGTGATTCTGATTTTGCAGGGGATAAGGCTACTAGTAAATCCACCTACGGCTATCTATATAAGTTAGCCGGTGGGCCTATTAGCTGGAAAACGAAAAGAGCTACTACTATCGCTCTCTCTACCCTGGAAGCTGAAACTGATGGACTTACAGAGGCTATACGCGAAGTACAGTGGATTATAGGGCTATTTTCTGAACTTCATAGACCTATAGACTACCCTATTACTCTCTATAGAGATAATCAGGGCTCTATAACGGTAGCTAATGACCCAGCGCTACACGCTAGAACTAAGCATACCCTGCTGAAATTCCGGTACGTTAGAGAGCAGGTTAAGGCTAAAATAGTTACTATTATATATCTTAATACTAAGTGTATGCCGGCTGACGGACTTACTAAAGCCCTACTAGTTAGTGGCTTTCAGTCTTTTATTAGGCTTTTAGGCCTTTAACCTAAGGGAGCTTTTTACTAAGCTACCCTTTACCCCTATATATATACTCTATACTATATATATAGAAGGCCTGGCTTAGCCTGATTAGCTTATAAGACCAGTCAATAGTACCGGCTACTTTACAGCCCTCTGGAATCACCTAATTCCTCTATATAGCCTTAAAAGGCTTATAAGGTCCTAGCCACTGTAGTACAGTTCTATAGGCGCCCTTGTGCTGGCATCAGCTCCCTGCGGCGTTAGGGAGGCCTATATTACTCTAGCTACGTCTAGATGTACTCTAGTATATAGTATAGCTATATTTGGGAAATATAGGCTCCGGCTATTCCTAGTAGTATATTTTCCTTTAGAGGGGGATTCTCTATGTAACTTGTCATTTCCTTACTATATCTTGAAACAACGGAGTAAAAAAGGGCATAAAATTCAAAACCGTGCTAAAAATCGTTTTCTTTATAAAAGGATAAAGGCGTTTATAAGCCCTTTACTCCTTCTATACTCTAGTGCGTCTATCAGTCGCTAGGGTATAGAATATTTAGATATTATATATCACTATACGCTTTTAAGCTATAGTACCTATACCTTAAGATATAGGTTTGATTTTAACATTATATATTGGATCGGCGTAGCTAGTGCACAACTAGCCGCCGCTTATTTTCTTCTTCTTCTTCTCCCTCTGTTTAGAGGAGAGCCGTGTCCACTTTCTCTTCTGTCATATAGTAGAGTAGGTAGACAAGGCTGGTCTTTCTTTTCCGCCCCTTATCTTATTCCAGGCTAACAATAAGATTGCGAATTGGCAGTATAAGGAAGACAATAGTATAAAAAGCTGGCTTTCCTTCCTATATTCAGGCAGAAGGGAATCATCGATCCTAATTATTACAGTTATACAGTCACATTTTACCCATTTAGATATTCCATCTACTTTTTGCCTTTAGGCTACTTTAGCCTATTTATTTGGTTCTATTGCACCTATCTACCTTAGTCTCCCCTAATTAGGGAGACTATAGCCTTAGTATGCACATACCTCTTATCCTCTTATCTAGACAGCTATTCGATATATAGCTGCCTATTACCTTTAGACAGCTGCTCCTACTTTCTTATAGGTCTACTGCTCTGTTTTATATAAGGGCTTAGCCAGGAATAAACTAAGTAAGGGCTCTGATACTTATAAGTAGGCCTTACTTATATTAGATAGATTCTATTACGCTATCTGCTCCCCGTAGGGGATATCTAGGTGGGCTAAACTAGTGCTATAGGAAAACCGTACAACGGGTGAAAAACCTATAACCGTACATAGGGAAAAAGGGGGTGTGATAGGGGGTAGGCTAATCTTCACCAGAGTAGATACCGCCCCTTTAGGAGTATGAAAACATACTGCCTAAAGGGGTATAGGCTAGACCGCTCTTAGCCTCTAAGCAACCGAGTATTCTGGCAGTCTAGTAGCGATATAGCGAACTAGGGGGCGTACAGCGCTGCCGCCCTCTTTTTCGAGTCTATGGAGAAAGCTGTGTATATCCCCTCTTTCCCTTTCTTTAAAGGGGGCTAAAGGGTAGGCCGGGTAACCGTCGAATATATGTCGGATATCCTCTATAGCTAGGTAGTAGCGGCAGAGGGGGTTATTAACCCTAGGTACCTTATAGGTAAATAGGAATCCCCTTAGGCCTATCTTCCCTATATAGGCCTGTATTAGTAGCGAGCTTTTGGCCTTAGAAAGGTTATAGTAGCGTCTTTGGAAGGCCTTCTTAAAGGCTTTAGCTAGGTTTTCCTCTTAAAAGGTAGCCTTGGCTGATTTCTCTAAGAGGCTCTCCATATAGGGGTCGTAGTTAGAGGCCCTGGCCTCCTATAAATAGCGATCCTTCTCGGCGGTATAAAGGGGTTCCTTGTTAATAGCCTTCCTTAGTTGTTGGTAGTGCTACTAGGCTGTTACTTCCCTTTTCCTTTCTTGCTTTATATACCTACCTAGGGGGAGGCTAGTCCTAGGGGTCCTACTTCTAAGGGTAAGGCATAGGGCTTCCTTCTACTTAGCTACCTCTTCCCCTATAGCCCTGTTTATTCTAGCCTAGCTAGAGTAGGAGAGGGTATTAAGGTAGAGGTTAAAGGGGGGGACGTTAGCCTTATAGTAGAGGCTTTAGATCAGTGTTCTTTTATAGGCCCCTATAACTCTCCTTAGGGCCTCGTTTTCAGCTACTAGTAGGCCTCTAGTTATACCCTATAGCTTATTTAGTGTTATAGGTATAGGGGTGTGCCAGGCTGAGGCTATATAGGCTAGGACCGGCCTTATTACTACTATATATAGGAGCCTAGCCTTTTTGATTCCAGGTTCCCAGGTCTTTCTAGCTAGCTTAGTAATAGCAAGGGACTATGTTTTTAGCTTCTGCTATAGGGTGTTAGCGTAGGCCTTCTAGGTAAGCTTAAGGTCTAGCTAAACCTCTAGAAAACAGGCCTCTATAGCTGGTTATAGGGGGGAGTCCTCTGTTAGTCCTAGGTTAATAGGGTTAGTCTAGGGCCTTCTTCTAGAGGGGAAGTGTATAAGCTTGCTCTTTGCTACTAAGAAGGTAACCCTGGCGGTTGTTACCTAGTCTAGGCACTCTCTCTAGGCTTCCTCTAGCTACCTAACCGTTATTGTAGCTTCTCTACTAAAGGCTAGTAGATTAGTATTATCTATATAGCCTATAGTAGAGATAGTAGGGTATTTTCTCTCTAGTCTTTCGTATAGGGGGCGTAGGTATAGGACTGAGAGGATTGGTGAAAGTGGTAAGCCTTAGGGTACTCCTGTTAGTACCAGGATTTACCGGCTCTTTTGGCCGTCGAATAAGAGGCTAGTAGTCCTAGAGGAGAGGAATTCCTTTAGCTAGGATAGTAGCCAGATAGGTAGCCCTAACCGGTCTAGTATAGCTAGGAGTCTATTATAAGGGATACTGTCGAAATACCCTAATAGGTCTAGCTATAGGAGGGAGGCCCCGGCTTTATATTTCTATACCTCCTGGACCTAAGCTATAAGGAGGTGTATAGCCGATTCGGTGGACTTATAGCAGCAGTAGCCCTGTTATATCGCTGGAATTAGCTTAAAAGCTTCGGCCATATCCCTTATCTTAGTCCCTATAACTTTTTCTAGGACCTTGCTAATGCAGTTAAGCAGGGCTATAGGTTAGTAGCCTCTAGGGGTGTTATAGGTATCCAGCTGTTTTCCTAGCTTAGGAAGGACAATAGTAACTACTTCCTTATATTCCTATAGATAGAAGCTATAGAGGAAGGATTTCGAGGCTAGTATAGTAAGGGCCTTGTATAAGGGGTTACTACAGGCCTTTAGAAAGCCTATAGGGAGTCCGTTAGGTCCTAGTGCTTTCTAGGGTTTTGTTATTTTAATAGCCTCTTTTATATTATCCGGCCTAACCATCTAGCTAACTGGTAGCCTAGGGCCTATTAGGGGTTCCTCCAGGCTGTCCTCCTAGGGAGAGGGGGGGGAGAAGCGTGCTAAAAGGGCCTTTACCTTCTCCTAGAAGGTACTAGCTTGTCTAAGGGTTGGCAGCTTAGAAGGGGGTAGGGCAGTAGTACTTTATAGCCTAGCCTATCTTTCTAGTTGCTAGAGCTTCTCTGGCTTATCTCTAGCCTCTTATAGAAGAGCCCTCTAGGTCTTCCTCTTACTTTCTTTTATAGCCTTTATTTGCTCTCTCTAGGCTGACTTATAGGCAGTAAGGAGGGCCTAGTTACTAGGGGAGCGTTAGAGCTGTCTTTCTACTCTTTTTCTCTCCTAGACTACCTGGTAGACTTTATTGTTCTACTAGGGGGCATTCCTCCTTCTAATAGTTACCGGGGCTTCTTTAGGGGTTATAGCCCTAGTAATATACTAAAGTTCCTCTGATAGTTACCTATAGGCCTCCTAGAGCTTAGCTAGGTTAGAGAGGCATAATAGATATCTATAGCCCCCTATATTGTATATTAGGGAGCTAGCCTCTCTTACTACCTCCTTTTTATCTATCTTCTTCTACTGGAATCAGGGGGGCGGCGGTAGAGCTTCTGTGTTTTCTAGGTCGATATCCAGTACCTAGGGGTAGTAGTCTAAGTATAAGCGTATATCTAAGCCAGTATAGGAGCAGATAAGGCTACTACTAAGCTAGAAGTGGTTGATAGTTAAGGCCCTGCCTACTTAGCTCCCCTATAGCGCCCTAGTTATAGCGCCGTAGGGGGTATAGAGGGTAAGTCCCTGCTCTGCTGTTAATAGTAGTAGGTCTTCTAACCTAGGGCTATAGCAGTTATGTTAGTCCTATAGGGGGTAATAAAGGTTAAAGTCCCTAGCTAGAAGGTAAAGGCCTAGGTAGGCGTTAATCTTCCCCTTTATTTCCTCTATAAGAGGGGTTAGGCCAGTCTGGGGTTAGGGGTTGTTATATAGGGACTAGACTGTAAAAGGGCCGTTCTTAGTCTGTATAATAGCCCTAGCCTAGTCTAAGTTAGAGCTATAAGTCTATATTACTAGCAGGAGTAATTTGTAGATATAAAGTGAGGCCTATCTATTAGGGGTAAAAACTAGGTAGTAGGGGGCTGATCTAGGGTAGTAGGTAGAGTGCTGTACCTGCCTGTTAATCTAGGGCTCTTATATAGCGAGTATTTCTTCTTTTGCTATAGAAAGTAGTACTTCCTATACTTCCTTTAAGCCCTATACGTTCTAGAGGTATATCTTTATATCTCTATCTCCTCTAGCTATATAGTAGGCAGTAGTTATTATATAATAGTAGCGTTAGCTAGTCCAGTATCTAGGTCCGGTCTAGGTCTAGCATCTAGGGGTCTAGGGGCTCCTATAGGCTCCGGGGTTCTAGTAGGTCCTATAGCCCTTCTAGGGCTTATAGCCGGTATAGAGGAAGAGGGGGTTTGGCCGCTTAGGTAGCTAAAGCAGGCGGTAATCGTACTCTAGTTAGGGGTTAACCCTTTTAAGCCTATTGGTCGGCCCCTCTATCTCTTCCCTAAGACTATAGTATAGCCTTCCTCTCCCTCCTCTTGTAATAAGGCCTGCTAGGGGGGGTGTTGTTGCTGTTGTTGCTATTACTGTTATTGCTATTGCTATTGGTACTACTGGTATAGGGGCGGTTGGTCGACGTTAAAGGCCTTAGGCCTAGAACGTAGGTATCCCTTAGCCTATGCCCATGCCTCTTTTAGGCAGGGGCAGGCCTCTAAGCAGGTATAGTAAGCTTGGCGGCAGTTGTAGTAGTAGGGTGCCTTAGAGTAGGTAGGGGCTTCTGGTATAGTATAGCTGTTAGCGCTGCAGTTATAGCAGATCTCCTCCTTACTCTGGCATACCTTAGCCCTATAGCCCTATTTCCAGTACCTTAGGCATTGGATAGGCTTAGCTTCGTCGATCTAGGGCTCTGCTTCTAGGGCTTGGTAGCTCTAGAAGACCCCCTCCTTATAGGCCTTCTAGGCTACCTCTAGGGAGGTAAAGGCTATTAGTACCTTAACCCTAGTCCTTTCTGGCCCTTAGAGGTACTAGACTTTTGCCCTAACTGCTGTAGGGTACTGCTTTTTAGCCTCTTCTAGTAGGCCTTCCTCTATAACCTAGTTATAGACTATAAGGCCTTTAACCGCTACTGCCTAGGTTATGGTATATAGGGAGGCCTTCTCTCTAAAGGCCCTTATAATCTAGGTAGTATTATTCTCCAGGCTCTTCTTTATCTCTACGTTTTCTATAACTAGTAGGAGGTTACTGCTAGGGAGCGTCTAAACCCTCTAAACAGCTAGGCTAGAGGCCTGTTAGATAGCCTGTACTACCTCTAGGGCAGATTTAGCTAGTACCTATTGTTAGGCTAAGCCTAGTTGGATAAGCACCTGGCGTTCTAGGCTAGGCCTAGTTGCCTTACTAGCTGTTAGTTTGCTAGCTATATTAGCCTAGGTAGGGGCTATAGGCTAGGAGTGGCTAGGCTATTGCTATTGTTGCTACTGTTGTTACTAGTAGTAGCTAGGCTGCTAAGGGTGTTACTGGTGCTATAGTTTAAGCGTTCCTAGGGCAGTAGGGCAGTTTTAGGGTGCTAGAGCTGTTACTATAGCTAGGGCTGCTTTAGGAGGGTCCTAGAGCAGGGCTGTAAGGGCGATTTGTCTGACTTCGGTAGTTGCTTCTACTATATTATAGAAGTTAGTACTATCCTTAGCTAGGCTAATTATCTAGTCTAGGAGGCTAGAGAGCGTTAGGGTAAGCTTAGAGGGGCTAAAGGCAGCCTAGGCGGTTTTCTTGGTTGCTAGGGTGATATGGTTGGCCTTAGCAGTACTATTGTTGTTTTCTTCTTTCCCTGTATTTTTCTCCGTTTTTTCCCTGGTTTTTTCGAGGTTTTCTAGCTAAAGGGGGTCGGGGCTAGGGCGTGCCGGCTGCTGTTTAGGCCCCTAAGGAAAGGGGCAAAGACGTTGGTTAAAGGGGGGGTACTAATTGCAGGGGCGTTGATAGTAAGGGGGGCGCTAGAGCTAGGTACTATAGGTACTATAGTTATAGCGCCTATAGCAGTCTCTTTAGCAGTAGTAGAGGTGGTAGTTTAGCGGTCTTCCATCTCTATATCGTTGTTTAGGTAGTCTATACTTAGGGGTTAGTCTATACTTAGGGGCTAGCTTAGGGGGTTGTTATTGTTGTCGTTGGCTATAGGTAGGGCAGGGTTGCTAGGGCGCGGAGCTACGTTGGTAGCCTATACGCAAGGAAATTGCAGTTATAAGAGGGCAGCTAGGCTTGCCATTTTCTGCATTTTCGCACGCCTGGGGCTGTCGCGCAACCGACAGCGCTACAGCGAAAATTGGCGGGCGTTGTATCCTCGATCGGACGGTTCGAATGGATGTGGTTGCACGCGATTTGGTATGGTTTTGACCAAAAACCCGTTTTCGTATGTTTAATGTCGGTCACTATTTAAAATATATGCCTTACTTATATTAGGGTTATCTTACTATCGATAAGGACGACCTATAGACTATTAGCTAGACAACTCTACAGTATAGTATCAATAGGACGACTATTTCGACTTTTCTGCTCTAATAACTTAGACCGGTGTTTCTAGGCCTCTAACCTCTGATTAGACAACGACAATCTTACTTAGCATAACAGTTATATCAGTTGCAGGTTATATAACAATTGAAGACCTAATATATCGGTTAAGCTTAAGATAAGTATAATCTTAGCTATCCTAGAAACTCGGTTGTTAGAGCATTCTAGTAGATATACCTTATATCGAACGAAAGGGGTAGGGAAGTACTTAAACCCCCCCTCTTATTCTATCAGGTGTATTAGCTATAAGAGTCTCCTTTGGATATAACTTATACGACTCTTACCTTTAGTTCCTTTCCCCTTGTTCGACATTTCCGGTATTAGCAACTATATAAGGATTAGAGTTTAGTAAAGAGATTTCCTATATCTAAGGAAAATTTCGATACTAGGGCTAGATATATAGACCTTACTTATAACTTAGGAATATAGTCTTATCCTTAATTTCCTTCTCTATCTAGATAAGTAGCTAGCTATCCTAACTTGTTTTAGCATTACAAACCCTTAGTTAAAACAAGAGGAGTTATCTTGGGTTAGGCTAGGTTAATAAACGATTAGGCTTAGCTTACTATCTAGTGTTGCTTTGCCACCTCTATATATACTAGGGTTATAGATATTGTAGAGTCCTTTTCGTTCTAGCTTCTTAGGTCGACTAGCTGGTATTAGCTGGTTAGTCTTAATCTGGACAAAGGCGTTGTCTTAGTACCTACCTAGAAGTAGTACCCCTATATAGCAACGACGATTTGTAAGATTACTATGCCTAGGGTATACAACGAGGGATAGGGGTAATAGGAAAGTTAAGTTAAGATAGCTCTAGTACTAGGCCTTTAATTATATTTTTAGGACTACCTCCTTTATCCTCTAGATAGAGGAGGAATATAACTAAGTATATCTAAGGTATCTTAGTAGTATATATTTCAACTAGTAAAACGAGTATTACTTACTTCCTATATAATAGGAGTATATAG
Organism: Phyllachora maydis; assembly: GCA_029339225.1. Classification (NCBI taxonomy): domain Eukaryota; kingdom Fungi; phylum Ascomycota; class Sordariomycetes; order Phyllachorales; family Phyllachoraceae; genus Phyllachora; species Phyllachora maydis. The sequence continues at coordinate 11,162,647 of JAQQPM010000001.1, read as the reverse complement.
TATAGGGCTTAACTAATTAAGTCTATAGTAAAGAGATAGACTAAGCTATAGATCTATTCGATATAAGCTTTTTAAAGAGTTAGATACATTTGATTTTACAATAGAGGAAGAAGGAGTTTATACTAGGTAAGAACCAGGTATAAGCGATGTTTTGTAAAGGTAGGGTAGGTATAATATTACTATAATTATGCTATAGTAGCGGACTATATCCTTTCTCTCTTGCCCTATGTCTCTCCTCTATCCTATAATCTAATCCCTTCTAAATTCCCCCTAAATAAAGTCTATTGATAAATTGATAGAAGCTACTAGTAGCTCCTTATATCAACAAAACCAAGGCTTATCTAATTAGGAGAATAACAACTATACTTTATATCTATTACCTATTAATATACTCCTTAGTACTTTCCTAACTTCTCTAAGAGACTTTAAGTCCGTAGTATATTCGGCTAGACCGAGTATTAACATTTTACTACCTAGTATAATTATATATCAACCCTCTACTTAGTTATTTATTAGTAAAAGCCTTATCTAATAGGATTTCCTAGAGTATATCCTTTTAAGGAGAGAAATCCATCAACTTTACAGACTTATAGGCAACTCTACTCCTTTAGTAGCAGGATTATAAGACTTGTCTAATCAGACGATAGACTCTACTAGAAACTAGCTTTAAGAAGCTAGACCTCCTTTTTTCTTTTATAACCTCTCTTCTCTAGTTCCTCCTTAAGTAGAATCTTTCCTACTACTACTCTCTAATAGTATATTGGAAATAGATACTAGTAACTAGGACTAGTTAGGTACTATAGTTAGAATATTAACTAACGCTCTTTATCGGTTAAATCCTATATAGAGTATTAGCTTCCTATCTGTTTAGTCTAAAGGGCTTGGTAGATAATTCTATAGCGCTAATATTATAGATTACTTATAAGCTTTCGGCAATACTTGTAAGGACTATAGTATAGTAACCGACATTAAGAAGTTTACCTAGTAGAAAAGGTAGTATAATTCTAACCAACGTTATAAGGTTACCTCTATAATTAAGGACAAAGGAGTAACGATATAGCAAGAACTCTATAAGATAATGCTCGAGTATTAGAAGGCTTTTAACCCTAAGGTATTAAAGGACCCTATTAAGTAGCTTAACTGCTTTTATAAGTATACTATCTTAAACATCTTAGCTATATAGATTAAACAGGCTATAGAAGAACTTAATGCTATAATTACCTAGATACTAGCTGCTAAGTTAGCCCCTATTTGGAAAGATGCCCTTTAACGCTTTTAGGAAAAGTTACCTAAGGACTGCCAATACTAACTTGTTTAAAGACATTGCCTTAGAGGCGCTATACCTATATAGGACTTATATAAAGCTATCTAAGATAACTTCTAAACCCTAGTATTAGTAGTTTTATTTAAAGGATTTATCTACTAAGAAGTACTAACTCGGATCGAACTACTAAGTTAAGACGTCTGTTTAGATAAGAGCAATAATAATAGTAGGGAGACTAATCTCCTTTCGGCTAAAGTCGAAAAGCCTTCTTCTATCTCTTCTTGAAACTTCTTACCTAAATCGACTAAGTCTGCTTAAGTAAGTAAGAACCGGGTCTTATTCTCTAATTAAGGGAGTACTAGCTAGAAACCGGTTAAGATCATCCTAAAGCTACTAACAGTTAAGGAAATATAGTTTAATTAACTTACTAATACCTAGAAGATAATAATAAAGCTTTATACTACTGACCTTTTGCAGAAGTAAGGCAACAAGGTAACTGAAAGAGCTGTTTAAGACCTATATAATTAGATAGCCTTACTTAGAATCTCGCTAAATAAGATAGACCCTATAGTGAAATCGGTTATATGCCTAAGAGATAAGCTGAACGACTTACTAAGCTTTACAACCAATGTTAATCAGATAGTATACCTAAGAGAGAAACAAGATATAGCTAAACAGAAAGGGTATTATAAACCCTAATACTACTACCCCTATCTAGATAAACAAGTTGATCTTCCTCTACTTACAGTATATACTTCGCTTTAGAACATAGAGCTAGGTAAAGTTAATAGTTATACTAATAGGCCTTTTCGCTCTAATACTAATTAAAGGTATAAGGCTCTTAAAGGGATCTATAGCTACTAGTATAGTCAATAGTACTATATTAGCTTGTATAATCTAATAGAGGCTGACAACAAACTTGGGCTTAGGTATATATTTAGGGCAAACGCTTACCTTAGTCAGAAAATCCAAAGAGAAGACCTATCTTATAACCTATACCAGATTAACCTAGTCCTAGTGATAAAGGCCTGTAAGGAAGGCGCCCTTTTCTACCTTGTTTAAGCGCTTTATAAGGTATATAATACTAAGTTCCGCCCTACTTATCTCTAATAGAAGCGTAATTATAAGACTAAGTATAATAAGGCTTTTAAACCCTTTTTCGACTCTCTCTCTATACCGAGCTATACTTACGCCTAGCTAGAGGAAGAGCAAGTCGAGATACGTTTTCTTCTAACAGAAAAAGGGAGAAAAAGCCGGCTTCTTAATGTTACTTCTTATAGTATTAGGCCTATTATATCTTCTTTGTCCTCTCCTACTTATAGCTCTTCTATATAAGGGGAGAACATATTTGTAGCTCTAATAGTACAAACCAAAGTCTATTACTTACTATCCCTAGTACCTAGTATTATATCTTTTCTGTTATAGGTAGTTAACCTTATAAAGGTCTTAGATCTAGATCTAAGTCTTTAAAGTCTGTTTAAAGGGAAGGTTAATAATAAGGAAGCTAACTCTATAGCTTATATAATGGAGGTCCTTAGTTAGGTTTCGGATTTTCTTAATATAGTTTAGCGCTAGGAGCTAGACGTTTTCTTTTTAAAGCCCCTAAAGGACGCAGCTTGCTTTTTATAGGATTTACTCTCTACTTAGACAGGCTCCGAGCTTTATAGTAGTCTTTATAGTAATAGTACTATCGATATTTTACTTATACTATAGAATACAATTGTAAAAGCGAACAACGTATTTAGTAACAAGGCAACGTAGCTAGCTATAGCTAAAGCTTTAAATATAGCTTTTTAAAGTCGGAAGTAGCTGTAACTAGAAAGCGACAATAATAAGCTACTAAGGGCAGGTCCCTTCTATACTTCTCCGTCTAATTAGGCAGAGACCCTTACCGCTAGCGGCCTATCTATATAGGCAAGAGAAGAACCTTTTTATAAAATTAAAGCTACTAATATTCGCTAAGAAATACTCTAGAAAATACTTGATAGAAAATATAGTCTTTCGAACAAAAAGGCCCTTAACCTAATAGGAGGCTAGAGCCTACTTTCTAAGATTATACATAAGTAGGTCTCTAAAGGTATTAGAATTATTAAGGAAATAGCTATACTAGATAGCTCTAGCTTAGACGATACTCTCTCTGCTTCTGCTTTAGCCCTAGTATTAGGTTAGGCTGGCCTAGCTCTGCTTAGACGTCTATAAAGTTGTCTATCTAAGTAATAAGAGATAGTAAAGACAAATGTTATTTCTCTAGTTAAGCCTATAGAGGAGTCTTAGATAGCCTGGTTCCTAGATATAAGGGATAGCTATCGTACGATTAGGTTGTTATAAGACTTTAGCGCCCTAAGTATTAACTCTATCGTTATAGCGAAAAATACAGTTTCTAGTAGTATTATTAATAGCAATCTAATAATACAGACTAATAGAGCTTCCCTTATTTAAGGAGTAACTAAGTTCTATTCTTTGCCCTGGATTTTCCTAATAGCCCTTTATAATAGTAGCCTATAGCTGGATATACTTCTAGATAGCGGATCGGAGTATAGCCTTATCTCTCTTAAGGTTATAAACCACCTTAACCTTATAATTACAAAAACCAAGATACGGTTCTATAGTTTATAGGGCGATTCGCAATCTCTCTAAGGGGAGGTCCTAGTACCTCTCTATATCTAAGGTTATAGGGCCCTAGTCTACTGCTATATCTTATCCAATAATAGGTCTAACTGTCGATTGCTAGCGGGCTATCGTAGCTGGTATAGGTTGGTCACGGTAAGGGAATGGCTAGATATAGGGCATAACCCCTATACTAGCGCTAGGCACAACCCTAGTCAGGATACAGGGCTATAACGCCCTGTATCTAGGTGAGCGAGAAAGAGAGGGAGAGAGGACAGACATATCAATCAATATTATAGGAATCGTACTTGTTATTTTGCTCTTTCTCTATCTTGCTGTTCTTGTTCCTTACTATCTACCAGAAGCCTTTTACTATAGTAAGAGCGAATTAATACTAATTAGTTTCTATTGTTTTAACAGACAGTAGAAGCAGAGTAGCTAGATTGACAACTATACTAGAAGTATACCTATAAAGAGGAAGAGCTAGGCTAGCTATAATAAGAGACGGATCTCTTTATTAAGTATATCTAACCTACGAACACGCCCTAAAACAAGGAGACAAAACACAGATGCACTTTCGAAAAACGACTTTACTTATCCGACATTTTTCGGCGGATACAACGAACGACAATTCGATACTACAACTATAGCTTAAAACCTAAAAACAGAACGCAATATGTAATTCGAAATAGCTAATACTACAATATAGACATATATACTAACAGCTAAAGATAAGATGCTCGACAAGCTGCCCTAGTAGCTACTGCCTAGTAAAGCCTATCTGCTAGATATAGCAACCTTCTTTAAAACCCTAGACTATATCGAACTAGGCTGTAAAGACAAAAGGATTATTAATACCTATATATTAATAAAAGTAGTAGAATACTAGAGGTTGAAAATAGAGGAAGAAAGGCTGTAAATAAGGGTAATTAACAGCTTTAATAGGTAGACTGATAGGGACTTTTAGAAGGCTTCTATAATTATTAAAACGGAGTTAGTAGAACTGCTTAGAGCTAGCGGTTTTGCTATAAGCCTAATAAGAAGCTACTAAGACGCTGAACTAGCTAGGTTTGCCAATAATAAGAGCCTTATCAGTAAACCTACCTATTAGCTAGTCCTATTAGCTACCTTTTTACCTTTCTGGCTAATAACAGTACCTCTACTATTATAAGTTTTCTTACCTACCCTAGGCAAAGGTATACCTCTACCGCTATTAGTACTAGGCTTCCCTTTACTACCTAAACTGCTAAATTCAGGGCTTAAGCTAGAGAGCTTAGTATAAGGACTAGGAGGAAATAGAGGATATAGAGGAGGACCTAAGTATAGAAACGGAACTAGGCCTAGATATAGAAACGGATTTAACCTAGGGTAACTAGGGTTTATTTTAGGACTACTAGGCTTTAACCTATAACCTTAGCAATACTACCCCTATTAGCAATACTAACCATAGTAGTACTACTAGTAGTACTACCCTTAGCAGTAGTAATAAAGAAGGTATAACTAGCCTTCTGTTCTATCTAACCTACTAGAGGTTACTAGAGTTGAAATAGGGAGTCCGGAATACCTGGAAATTCCCCTAAGGCTAACCTAGAGGAATAACGACCCTTATATTAATTAAAAGCTATATATGGACTTCGGAAAAGCGTAGAATAGTAGCAACTGCTATAATAGGGCAGAAACGGAGATACTAGACGACAAAGTTAAGATTTTCCTTTACTAGTATATAATATTCTAGATCGACTACGCCACTTTGCACCTGGTTTTTCCCTATATCCTCTCTAGTAGGGCTAGGGACTACCAGGTTAACCACTTTAACTGCCTCCTTCCTTTCTACTTAGTTTATACTAAACTAAGTAAGTATTTCGAGATAGATGCTAAAAAGCAGAACCTAGTAACGATATAGAGCTCTATTACTTTTAGAAGCATATAACAAGAAAACCCTGGAAAAAGCAATAAAGAAGTCCTCTAGCTGCTGCTTGATAAGCTGCCGGTAATTTAGCAGGCTTTAGGGCCTATTTACTATAGTAAGGAAATCCTTACTTTAAATACAGTAAGGGTATACTATAGAGTACCTAAACTGAAGTTAGCTTTGTATAAGCTGATTAAAGGATTTAAAGAGCTAGTAGCTATACTATAGGGCACGCTAGAAGTAGAGGAAATAGAAAGCTAGTAGTATCTGACAGACTAGCGGTATTTCTCTAAGAAGTTATAGCTAAGGTCTACCTCTAGAAGGTCTTAATACTGCTAGATTTGTAAGAAGGATGGGTGCTACTCTACTAAGTACTTAGAAGAGGAGTAGAAGAAGAATCGACTTAACTAGCTAAAAAGCCGGTAAATTAACCCTAATAGGGGGAAGAAGAGATATTAGTCGTTTCTAGTTAACTATAAGGGCTTTAAGTCTAAGGGGAGTATAGCAGAGGACGATTTTAACGACTATAGTCTAGAGGATTATACTATAGAAGACTCTGCCGGAAACGATATAGTAGCAGCTTTCTTTACTAATAAGGCTTTCCTATATAGATTATACAGGGAAGAACCCTGCTATAATGGAGAACTTAAAGATATACTGCACGCCGCGCTCTCTTCTACATAATTTATACTCGACAAGTATTCCGAAACGGTATTCCAGGGTATTATACCGGATATAGGTACTGCTAATTTTTCGACTGCTGGTATACGTTAAGTACTAGCCCTATAACGCTAAGTACCTGGTATCTATATCGATAGGGTAAGGGCTAGAGAGGCTAGTATTACTTTCGGCCTAGGTAAAGTAAAGGAATCTATCGGCATAGTTATAGTAGATACCGCTGCTAGGAAGGCAACTTTCTACGTTCTGGATATACCTACCCTTTTTCTTCTTTACCTTTAAGATATAGATCAGCTTAGGGTATACCTAGATAATACAACGGATATTATAGTTAAGGGTAAGCAGTGGATCCCGATTATCCGAAGATAGGGCTACCTATAGATCCTGGCACTTAATAGCGCGGTATATGCCATGTTTATATAGGATAAAGCGCAACTGCGCTTAATAGAACTTATAGAATCCTAGCTATAGCGAATTTATCGATGTTACGGCTACCTGTTAGTAGAAAAACTGTATAAGCTCCTTAGCCGCGCTGACTATTAAGTGGAATATAGTACGTTAGAGCTTATTAACAAGTTCTACTACTTCTGCTAGGTTAAGGGGCCGGTACCTAGGCGTTTTAAGTTCATACTTAGGGACAATATCCACTTTAACTACAAGGTAGTAGTGGATATCCTAGATCTTGACAGCCGGAAAGTCCTCTATATAGTTAATACGGCTACCTCCTTTCAAGTAGCCTGTTTTCTAAAGGATATAACGGTAAAAGAGACTTGGGAACGGTTAAAGGAGTGCTAGATAGATATGTATCTCGGGCTGCCAGATATCCTTCGTTATAACTAGAGGACTAATTTCATAGCTAAGGAATTCTAGGTAGAGGCGAAATTAGCCGGTATTATAGTAGTAAACGTCCTAGTCGAGGCTTATAACTCGGTAGGAAAGGTAGAGCGCTACTACGCCTTACTATACCGGGTATATGAGATTATATAGGAAGAGGCCAGCACTACTATATTGAAAACGGCTAGCTTATAAGCCGCAGTCTCTACTATTAATAATATAGTAGGGCCTAGCGGTTTGATCCCTATCCTACTAGTCTTTAGTGCTTTTCCCTGGCTAACTAGAAATTCGCTATTAAGTCCAGATCAAGTTATAAGGGCAGAAGCTATCGAAAAAGCGATGGCTAAGCTTAAGAGGTAGTAAGGTAAGTAGGCTATTAGGGAGGCTTTTAGCCGCTAAAACGGCCCTAATACTAAGGTAGTACTACCTAGTGTGCTAAGTATCGGCTAGGAAGTCTTAGTCTACCGCGAAAATAACAGGTAGACCGGGCTATATAAGGTATTAGCGGTATTAGAGACTTCTATAACTATAGATATGGTTAACAGCGCTACGGACTTTAGGAGTATAGTTGTAAAACTATACTACTAGGAGCTATAGAGGGGGCTATAAGGGGAGCTATAGGAGGAGGGGGATGCCGAAGACCTAGAAGATCCAGATATAGCGGAAAAGTTCGTCTATCCTAACCCTGTACTACTAAAGAGGCAGGGCTAGCCTAGGAGAGAAAGAGGGGCCTGGGTTTTACTAGAGATTACGGACCTATAACCCGATATACTGCCTAGATACGACGCGACTTACGCTGTAAAACCCTAGGATAAGACGCGGCCTGCGCTGACGAACGATATACTATAACTTAGATGGACAACCTGTAATTCCAGTATGCTGGATAAGCCGTAACTTACACTATGTTTTACTATTTTAGACTGTAGCTATGCCCTTGTATCTAGTAGGGACCTTATAAGTTAAGTCCTTATAGGACTCTTCCTTTCTAAGAAGGAGAGGAAGGACTACGTTCTAGCCTTGGAATTGCGGTACTAAGGCAAGATTACTACGCCGGGTAAGCCGTTTAAGGCCTTGGATAAGGCCAAGATCGACGCCCTTCTTAAAAACAGTGTTATTAAGGTGATCTAAGAGCTAAAGGACCTCTATAGCGTTAAGGTGTTTAAGTTAAGGATAGTTTAGAAGGTAAAGGACAAGACTTCTAGCCTATATAAAAAATCAAGGCTAGTAGCCTAGGGGTATAGTAATCTAGGAAAGAATAGTCTTCTTACCTAGTTACCGACTATCTAATAGTATACTTAGCGGATTTTACTTGCCCTTTACCCTTCTCTTCTTTACGATTTTAGACTATACCTATGGTTATAAGATATTATACAGGTGTATATGCAGTCTAAGACAGCCCTAAACTGCAAAATACTCCTTTATCTGCCTAAAGAGCTTTAGGGTAAATATCCTACTGGTGCTGTTTTACGGGTAAACCGCCCGCTATATGGTATAGCAGAGGTAGGGCTTTACTAGTTTACTACCTATATATAGTAGTATATGAATTGCCTTGGTCTTTAGTCTTCTTCTTTTGATCCTTATCTTTTGATTTCTACTACTATACTAGGAAAGGGATTTGGGCTTATTAGCTTATAAACCGACGATACCCTTATTATTAGGGATAATTCCTTTTCCTAGTTAGAAGAGGAAGAGCTAGAAAAAGCCGGCTTTAAGTTAAAGCCGGCTACTAAGGTAGTAGATAGGCTAGAGGTGGATTTTAACGGCTGCCGGCTTCACCTCTCTAATAGCAACCTTTCGATATAGCAAAAAGGGTAGGGTAAACGCCTGTCCCTTGTCGATATAAAAAGGGTAATGCCCGCTCAGCAATACATTGAGCAACGTGCTTAGGGGGCTTATTTAGCCTCTATCTGCTAGCTAGAGGCGGCTTTTGACTGAGCTATAGCTGCCTAAGCCTAGTAGCCCTAGCTAGAGGACTATAAGCACCTTAACGCCCAGATCTAGTAGTAGATGGATAACATGGAAAAAGGCCTGGTTTATTACCCTTTGGATCTTGTTATAGCTAAGCTCTTTATCTTTGTTGATAGGTCCTTTACTAATAACGTAGACCTGACTTCTTAGATTAGCTATATTATACTACTAGCTAACGAAGATGATATGCCGGGAGAGGCTGCTTTTCGAATTTATGGAAATATAGTCTACTGGTCCTCGACGAAGTGCAAGAGGGTAACGAGAAGCGTACTAGCTAGCAAGATCTATAGGATAGTAGCCAGCTTTAATATCGGTTTTATAGTCCAGCAGACTATTTCTACGATTTTTGCCTGCCTTAGCCTAGAGGCTAACCTTCTGATTATTCTTTATACAGACTCTTTTAGTCTATACAAGTGCCTTGTTAAGCTTGGCAGTACTATCGAAAAGCGCCTTATAATCGATATTATAGCTTTATAGTAGAGCTATAAGAATAGGGAGATTTAGGAGGTTAGGTAGATTAACAGAGAGGACAACCTAGTAGATGCTATAACAAAAAGACTGCCTAACTAGGTACTTATAGTACTAGTCGATAATAACGCGGCTAAGATATATATAGAGGGTTGGGTAATACGGCGATAATTGCTATACAGCGGCCGTAGCGCGCCGATAAAAGAGAGACAGTAAGGGTGGGACATACTATACGCTGATATACCGCGGAAGAGGAGGGAGGACAAGGCGCGGATACGCTATAAAACAGAAGTATAAAATGCAATAAGCATAGTAGGACTGCAAGACAAAGCGCGATATACTTTCACATTTTTTATATTTTTATATTTTCCTCCTCCTTCTCCCCCTATACCGCTAACAATAAAAGTGCTATAGCTATATAGGCTGATACCTGTATATAGGCCTTTTATAAGGCCTCCTTCCCTATCCCTACTAAGTCCGCCTCCTCCTTACTGCTGTTAGGTAGCGTAAGAATATAGTGGACGGCGGACTGCTACTCCTACTAGTCCCTATACTACTGCTTCTTAGTAGCCTTTAATAAGTCAGTATATCGCTAAGAAGATAGAGGGGAGGACTTACAGCAGAGATAGGCTTAGAAGCTGTAAGGACTTTAAGATAGCGCGCTATAACGGGGTATATTAACGCAGAGCTATATAGGCAAATTAAAGTACGACCGTGGTTTTATTTATATAAGATAAAGCGCTTATAGCAGCTTGCAACTACTACCGGCCAAGCAGGACTAACAACAGCTGCTAATAACCCTAATATAATCTCGGCAATACTAGTCCTAACACTATATATTATTAGGACCCTGGCCTTTACTAGCTATTACTACCTAGATATAGTAGACGTATATATCGGCGTAGGGCGTACTAGGGGGGCCGCAAGAGTAGGACGCAACGCGCTGTCGCTTTCGCAGCGGCATGTCTAAAGATTACGAAAATGTCAGCTATATTCTAAAGTACAGCTATACTTTGAAACTCACCTTCGTAGTACGAAGTACCCTTACTACGCTTGTATACACTACTACCCTTGCCTTTATCGGTACTATCGCTAGTACTACTGTTAATGCTATTGTCGTTGCTACTACTACCCTTCTCCTCCTCTATATCGGTAGAGGGTATATATACCCTATTATAAGCGTTATTATCGTCCTTATTAGCCGTAAGGCCGGAATTAGTAGTATATCTACTGGTATTACTGCTGGCAGTGCGCTTAGAGCGCCGCAGGCCCTCTTTCTTAGCCAGCTTACTAGCCTGGGCATTAGCCGCAGCCTCCTTACGCTTCTTATAGCACTTAGCAGCTACTGCCCTACCCGCTATAGCGCGGGCCTTGGCCGACTTGCGCTGCTTGGCCTTATAAGCGGCCGCGTAACGTACGGCCGGCGTAATCTTGGCCGGCTTGGCCGGTATAGGCGCTAGGGCTAGGGGCATGGTAGATATGCCTATATCGCGCTAGGATATTAATAAATAAGACGTATCTATACCGATAACACGTAGGATACGATATATATACGGCGGACAATAAAGCTAGTATAGCGGATAATAATAAAGTACTTACCTAGAATAGTATATACCAAGTTATCTAAGTTAGAAAAGGAGTCTATATTAGCTATAAGTAGGTTAGTAAACGACGAATCGTAGCAGTAGTAGCAGTAGGGCAAGCAGGCTATATATATATATATTTTTATTAGCGAGACTTGAAAGAGAAGGACTACGTTGGAAGTATAGGCTGGCCTATTATTCTATTTATTCTACGGCAGGCAGTCTAAGAGTAAATAATAATAAGAAGATAATACCGGTAGAAAAGGGTGTTGTTAATTGGTTAAGAGATAGGCAGGCTATAGCTAAGGAAGAAAAGGGAGAAGGAGATAGAAGGTAGTTATATAGTAGGATTAGTATAGTAATAGGCGACGTAGATATGTCGCAGTGGACAAAGCGCAATATATACTTTGTATAGTACTTGTGGGACACAACGCGCAACTTATCTTACGGGAATAAGGTGCGTTAAGAATTGATTATAGGACGCAATACGCACCTTGTCTTATATAGACAAAGCGCGTTTAGTAGCGGACTATAGGTAAGGATATCCTATAAGGACAGACCGTAACTAAAAAGAAAAGAGAGCTAGTGTCGATTGCTAGCGGGCTATCGTAGCTAGTATAGGTTAGTTATAGTAAGGGAATGGCTAGATATAGGGTATAACCCCTATACTAGCGCTAGGCATAACCCTAGTTAGGATATAGGGCTACAACGCCCCGTATCTAAGAGAGCGAGAAAGAGAGGGAGAGAGGACAGACATATCAATCAACACTATAGGAATCATACTTGTTATTTTGCTCTTTCTCTGTCTTGCTGTTCTTGTTCCTTACTATCTACCGGAAGCCTTTCACTGCAGTGAGAGCGAATCGACACTAACAAGGCTTACGATATCCTATTAGGGATGCCTTTCTAGAAGGACTATAAGGTGATTTACAGTCTTAGTAGTCCTAATATAGTATAGATGACTTTCTAAGACTGGGAATTTATCGCTTGCCTTGCCCCTTCGGATATCGCCAGAGCCCTTTACACTATCGAATAGGATTCCTCTATATAGGGGAGGGACGCTATTAAATCCCTATCTATTAGCTGCTAGGACAGCCTATTTACTTTAAAGGGATAGGTAAATAAGGCTAATAAAGTCCCTAACTAGGCACTTACTTTAGAAGATAATAATAAGGTCCTAGGAGATCGGCTTAACAATAAAACTGTTGCTAATATTTTATATACTTCCTTTAAGCAGGAGTCTAGCGTTTAGCATTTAGGTAAAAGGGGTTTAGAGCAAGTTGTTAGTATTTAGAGTTTTCCTTATATAAGAATAGTTTCTTCTGATTCTTTCTTTTCTTTAGGGATAGCTTCTAGCCTATTTCCTTCCTCTATTTAGTCCGAAAAACCCTCTATCCTTTAATCTTTTACTATATATAAGCCTACTAGAAAGAAGGTTTACCCTATTAACAATGTCCTATCTAATAGGTCGGTACTAGAAGGAATTATCGACTAGAAGCCTATTAAGTTATTGCTAGCTAAAGAAAAGGCGACTCCTAAGCATAAGTACAATTGATGGGTTTTTCTACGATTTTCGGATTTACCTTATAGTTCTTGACTTACGCCTGATCAGTTAAAGGGCTTAAAGGACAATATAGACCTAGCTCTCTAGCTCTCTAAGGACAAATTCGACTTGTTCGCCTATATACTCTTTAATAGGGAATAAGCCCTTATATAGGAGTTTAAGGACCTTAGCCGTATCAATCTGTCAATTATTCCGCCTTAGTATATTAAGACTATCCCTTACTCTACCTAGTAAGCTAAACATATATCTATAGGGAAGGCAATGATTCCGGCGTATATAGATATCCTAAAGAAGTAGAAGGCTAAGGGGATCCTAGAAGACGCCTATAGAGCCTACCGAAACAACTAGTTCCTTATTTGAAAGAAGAATAGTAAGTACCGCCTAATCAACGATACTTAGTAATATAATGCTATTACTATTCAGGACGCCTTTATCCTACCGAATATAGAGGAATTCTCAGAGGACTTTTCTAGCTATATAATCATATCTATACTTAATCTATTTTCCGGTTATAACAATATTATACTAGACAAAAAGAGTCAGGATCTTACGACGTTTACCAGTCTAATCGGTCTACTACGCCTAACTATACTTCTATAAGGCGGCACAAATTCAGTTGCCTAGTTTATACGTACGATATATAGGATCTTCTATAACTTAATACCCTAGATTTGCCAAGCTTTCCTAGATAATATTGGTATAAAAGGGCCAAAGATATAATATAATAATACCCTAATTATACCTAGAATTTGACAATTTATAGTAGAATAGGTCTAGAACTATAACTAAGTCTTGCTTAACACTAAGCTAGTAGGAGCCTGTATTGCCATGGTTAAGTCCTAGTTCCTGGTCTTAGAGGCTGTTATTATTAGCTATAAGTGCACGCTAGATGGCCGCTTGCCTAACGACGCTAAGATCTAGAAGATTCGTAAATAGTTAACCCTAAAGTCTCTTTCTAAAGTCCGCTCTTTTCTTAGTATTACTGGTTTCTACCGTGTTTAGGTCCTTTATTTCAGCCATATTACCCACCTGCTCTTTAATCTGGTAAAGAAGAATGCAATATAGGTATAGACGTTAAATTACTAGTATACCTTTACTTATCTTGGTTTCCTTGTTGCCTCTATACCCTGCTTTATACTACTTACCTATAGAGACAACTACTATAGCAAAATCTACCTTATGGTTGACGCCTCTCTAGATAGATAGAGAGCAGTCCTAGAACAAGAGGGCCTAGACGGTAAACAGCACCCTTGTCGATTTAAGTCTAGTATCTAGTCTCCAGCTAAGTAGCGCTATAATACGATAAAGCATAAGCTCTAAGGTCTTCTTTATAGTTTAAAGCGGTTTTAGCGGTACCTTTATAGTACAAGGTTTGTAATCGAGATAGACGCTTAGGTCTTAGTCTACTAGATAAACAGCTCGGCTAGTAATATACCTAGCGCTCTTATAATACGCTAGATAGCCTGGATTTAGCTTTTTGATTTTGAGATTCAGCATATTCTAGGATCAAAAAACGCTATAGCGGACGCCCTAAGTAAGCGACCCTTAACTTAAGCTAATATTAAAGAAAAAGCCTATAAGGAAGATATAGATAACTTTATTAACGCTTGGATTTTCACCTTAACTCTTAAGAAGGATACGCTTAAGGGTAATTAGCCTAAAGAGTACTAAGAGTATGCTGCCTATCTGATTATGCTTTAAATACCGGATTACCTAGTTCGCTATAGTAATAGGGTTAACTTTAAGCATTAAGCCCTTAAGTTTTTAGTCTGTAATAGGATGCTATTTCTACGCCCTACTTATAAGGGTAATTGCCCCTACCTTATAATCATAGATAGTAAAAAACAATAGCGTATCTAGTCAACTTGCTATAACAAAATAGGATACTATAGAAAAGACACTTCTTACTACTAGATTGCCTGACTATACTAGTAGCTAACAATCTATTTAGATCTTATTAACTAGTACTATTACTATAAGGTTTATTAGAAGATTTGCCTATCCTAGTATAAAGAAGAAGCCTAGTTTACTATACCTTTTTTAACCCTGTTTCTCAAGGTCTACTTCGACGTCTAGTTTTTCAAGAGCAAGCGTAATACTATGATTAAGGCAAGAGATAACCTAACTGGCTATATAAAGGCCGCTATCCTTAGCAAAGTCAATTCAGCTTTAGTTTGGACTTTTATGCTTTAGCATGTGTTTTTAAGATATAGTTTTCCCCTAATCGTAGTTGGTAACGGCAGTTCTGAGTTTAAAGGTATAGTTCAAGCATCTCTAAAAACTATTAGGGTTAAGCGAATTATTAGCTTGTCCTATAACTTAAGAGCTAATAGTATTAACAAGGTAGGTTACCTGCTAATTACAACTATACTTACTATAATTATAAAGATAATAAAGACGGATTAGAAAAAGTCCCTGCGCTTTATTCTCTAGGTTAACCATACCTTAATTTGTTCCTCTTTTAGTATCTTGCCTTACTTTACGCTTTTTAGTTAAGACCTAGTTACTAAGATTAAGCTTGACATCCCTTTCTAGTATCTAATTAGATAGGAGCAAGTCCAGGCTAAGGTTTATTAACCTAGAAAGCTAGTTAATACAAAGGCTGCTTTAGATCTATTTATAAAGCAAGTTAAGTCTATTATAGATATAGAGCTTACCTAGATAGAGCTATAGGACAAGGTATCTAAGGCCTATAAAAGCGCTGCTAAAGCGAGAAATCGCGCGTTATCTAGGAAGTTACACCTAGATTAGTTGGAAATCCACCCTAGTAATTTAGTCCTTATTTATAACAAGGTAAGGTAGATTGATATAAGTTGCTAGTATAAGCTATCCTTTTAATAGAAGGGCCCTTTTCGAGTCTTATAGAAGAGTCCTAAGAAGGCTTATTAGCTAGAGACCTTAGATAGGATCAAGCTTAAGCGGACTTTCCCGCTAACTATAATAAAGAAGTTCTTCCGATTAGACAGCGTATTTATTTATAATCCAAATGGACTGCAACTAGGGGACAATTCCCGGCTAGAACGATTTAGTAAGGACAATATTATTAGGCCAGGTGTTAAAGATCCTAATAGGCTTAGTAATCTGGTTAGAGGAGAAGGACTGTTAATATAGGGAAGAAAAGCGGCTCTTAAAGGTACTTCCTAAGCAACTTAATTTGCACTAAGTTTTCGGACTGTTTAACTTAGGCTAGGTTTTCGTTAAAGGGGAGGTAGTATAAGTTCTTTAGTATACTTACCTTTTTCTTACGCCTTTTTCCCTGTTTATAGGAGTGGTTTATTCTTTTCTTTTTCCCTAGCTCTTTGCTATATAAGTATATACATGCTAGTAAGAGGGGGGTATATACTATATTATATAGTATTCCCTTGGTTTAAGTATTTATATTGTCTACTTTGCCTAGTTATAAGTCTATGATTTTGTTTTATACTATTTCGTTTCGTTTTATTTCAGCTCTTTTCTTCTTAGGAAGTAGAAGCTCTATTTATAGCTTATATATCTGGTTAAGGGGAGGAGCATATTTAGCATTAACAGATCCTATTACTTAGCTAACTAACTACCCTAACAACCCTTAATACCTACCCTAACCTATTTTCTAGACTGCTATCTAGCTTGCCCTTCTAATTACTCAGTATAGTACGTATTAACCACTAGATTAACCGACTTCCGCTTAACCTATAATTGCTATGCCTTATAAACGGTTTTCTTATCCTATTAGTTGACAATTATATCCTTAGCGTAAAAGTTACCTAGATCGAACCAGTATAGAGCTATTGTCTTCTTAGCCTATTTAGACGCCTAAAGCAGCCATTTATCATAGGAAGAGTCGATACGCGCCTATAAGCACTTCTTATCCTAGAAAATACAGTTCCTATAAGCATTATAGTCGACTTCTAGAACTAAGACGCAGTAGATAAATAGCCAAGCTATATTCAGACAAGGACTACTAGTATTATACCGATTAGGTAAACTCAACTGAAATTAGGTTTCGTTATATTCCTTATAGTTTACTATATTACTAGCTACTATATTAGCTCTGATCAGACATCTAGATATAAGCTTAAACATACTAATAGCCGAACTCTTAGATAAAAAGACCTTAGACCTAGTATAGCTAGTTACTACAAATTTCTTAGATATACTTACCTAGGAAGTCTAACCTAAAATGCTTAATAGTAATAGGGGATCGACGTCCGACTATAGAGAAAGAGTAGTTGAAACTAACAATAGTAGGATCCTAACTGCTTTTTACTAGCTAAGTAGGAGATAGATAGTTAAGTAGACTAGGTTCTAGACCTAGAGATGCATACTATTAATAAGTATTAGCCGGTTCCTCTTTAAAAACCTAGATCCGAAATATACTATATCCAATTATAGCTAGGTTTAGTAGCAGGTGCTACATATGATTAACAAAGTTATAGAACTTTGTATTATCGACTGCCTTTTAGATTACCTGCTTTAGGAAGATGTAGAATCTTCTAGGATTAGTAAGGAAAGTGGTTACCTAAGTTTCAGATACCTGAAATACCTTAAAACGAATCAGGCGCGCTACCTAGCTTATAGGAGCTTTCTTAATAAGAGCGTTAGACGATATCCCTATATAGATAAGATTAAGTAGGAGAATTAAGTCCTAAAAGAGAATAAAGTCGGTTTATTAAGGTTAGAAAAGTTTTTATAAGAGAAAGAGAGAAGGAAAGGTAGGTCTTTATACCTAAAAAAGCCACCTATACTAGTCCCGATTCTAATTAGAAAAGGTTAATAAAAAACTAAGCAAACCTAATCACACTATACCGACTTTTAGAGGCTATTTACCAATAAAAAAGAATTGGATAGAAGCCCTAAGCGCCGATAAAGGAGCAAATAGCTTGCTTAATAGTAGGAAAGAATTTTCACGTACCTTCCTCCTCTAAAAGGACTTGCCCTATATTAGGACCTACCCCCCCCTACCCTTTAGATTTTTCTCTCTTTAACTTCTCTAGTATAATCTTCTTAGACCTTTACCTCTTCTAAGATCTTTTTCTTAGTACTCTTAGCAGAAAAATTCCAGCCCTAACCCTAACTTCCTCTAAGCAATCTCGCTTATTATTCTTACCTTCTCTCTATAATTATATAAGATTAAGATACCTCTAAAGAAGGGATCTAGCAAGTAGGCTCTACCCTAGATAAACTTGGATTTGAATAAGGTTCTCTAAGAGGAGCAGCGTTGCTATATAGTCAGTAGGCCGGCATATAGTAAGGAAGAGGACAAACTTATACTAGCAAACGCCCTAACAATTCCCCTATTAACGCTGCAAAGACTATAGCCGTCGCCTTATAAGCTTCGCTCTTTGCTATATAAGGTACAGTTCTCTCTATATAAGCTGCGATTAATACCGTACAAACCCTAGTCTTTCCTATAAAAGTCATAGGGTACCCTAAGCAAATTTAAATACTTATCTATAAAAAGCAAGGATAATGTAATTTCGATTTCCTTAGATAATGTCCTTTAAACTAAGCCGCCTATATCTAATCTAGTCAAGTCCTTAATAAAGCGCTTTAACAGGCCTAGCCATATATACTCCCCTTTAACTTTTAAAGATTTCAAAGTACTTAGAAAGGAGACCAACAAGTATAGTACTGCTAAAGATATCAACAACATTACTAACCGCTGTACTCTACTTAGTAGTAACTACTTCGAGCTAGTAGGTAAGATTGCTTTTTACCTAGAATAGAATATTACAAGGGATAGCCGGCTAGACTTCTTTAACAAGATAACTGTTAATAAGGAGGATTTTGATTGTTACTTCCCTAGAATAGCTAGTTAAGTTGCTATAATTATAGGAGAGAAGGTCCTAGGTCAAGATCTCCCATTAGTTTTAGCCATCCTATATAATATATATAGGATATAGCTAGAACGAGCCTAAATAACCGATAACTATATTAACGGTATACTTAGATAGACCCTATATGTGTTTAAGAGATACGTTTTTATTACGCTATACTTAACAGCTCTAACTCTTAATAAAAAGGGCAACTACCTAATAAGCCTGGTCCTCTACCCTACTAAGGGGAACGTCTGCTATAAGGCTCTTAAAAAGCGCTTCTAGCTTATAGTTATATATATCTATAGGAACTATTAGGTTCTTACTATCTATAATTAGCTTAAGTAGATCTATAAGGTTTAGGATTAAGGCCTTTCTAATAAAGCTGATAATATAGACGACGAAATGATAATGATATAGGTAGATATAATTATCCCCTACCTACTTATATCTAGAACTAGCGTCTTTAACCCAATGTATATTCGCTAGTCGAAATTCTGCTTTAATATTAAGGACGACTTTTCCTATAGGTATACTGTTACTAAGGCAGCCCGATCCTTCTTCTATAACCAGGTTATTAAGGACAAGAACGATTTAACGCCTGTTCTATAGTAGAAGATAGAACCCTAGTTCGGCCAAGACGTAATATAGAAGTAGGGATCGATTTCGGCTTACTTGCAATATACTTAGATGTTAGGGATCACTAAAGTATTTAGAGTAAGGCTAGGATCTAGGGCGCTAAATCTATGCCTGGTTAGTAGTCGGGTCTCTATTAACAAGCTTTTACCTATAAGCACGTTATAGATTGTCTGGACTTAGAGTTTCACTACCCTAGTATTTAATACCCTAGCTCTAGCAGATACGATAATGGATAACAACGCCCTTATATATGTTTAGAGAATAAGGAGTGCTTTCTTAGGTTTACTTAGGTCGATTCCTAGAAATTTAGTAGTATAGACAGCTAAACTGTCTATCTAACAATCTCGTTAAAGCCCTTCTTTGCCAAAGGTACTAGTACTATAGCAAACTACTCCTATACTATAGTAGTAGACACCTATATACCAAGCTATCCCTAAGTAGACAGTATCTATTTAGAAGACTGTTCTATATCCCTCTGCTCCTAGTAAGTAAAAGTCTGTTAAAAAGGATCTTTCCTACCCTATTACACTAGAGAAACCGAAGTCCGTTAAGAAGGCTGCTATATAGCCTACTACGCCTAAGCAGCCTAAGTTAACCAAGAAGAGCGTCGCTACGCCGCAATCGCAGCGTAGTAGGCGAAATGTTACTCCTTAACCCGCTATACTCTTACTTACTAGAAGAGTTACTTAATCAACGCTTATAAGGGATCTTAAGCCAGATAATACACCTACTCTATAGTATAAGGAGGATAATAAGATAGATAAGGCTAGTAGAGAGCTTTATACGGGAATAAATATTACTACGCTAGAATTATTACCGCTATACCCCTAAGGCTATAAAGGTTAGGCTAGGACGGACTAATTAGCTGTAATTAGGTGACAGTAGATAGGTTGGTTGAGTAGGTTTATAGTTTAATACCTTCTTTTTCTTGCTTTTCTTGCTTAGAGTATTACTAGCTATAATTAGCTCCCTTAACCTTAATCCTGTATAAACCTAGTACAATCTTAGTATACTTTATTACATATATATAATCTATATTTCCCAATTATCCTTACTCTGGACAGAGGTACCCTATATTGTCAATATTATCCGGTGTTTGTTTTAGAGGTTTATATCTCCTACTGCCTTCCGCCTTTTGCAGGAGCTATAGGGAGGTATAGATCGGCGTAGCTAGTATATAACTAGCCGCTACTTATTTTCTTCTTCTTCTTCTCCCTCTGTTTAGAGGAGAGCCATATCTACTTTCTCTTCTGTTATATAGTAGAGTAGGTGGACAAGGCTGGTCTTTCTTTTCTACCCCTTATCTTATTCTAGGCTAATAATAAGATTGCGAATTAGCAGTATAAGAAGGACAATAGTATAAGAAGCTAGCTTTCCTTCCTATATTTAGGGAGAAGGGAATTATCGATCCCAATTATTATAGTTATACAGTTATATTTTACCTATTTAGATATTCCATCTACTTTTTGCCTTTAGGCTACTTTAGCCCATTTACTTAGTTCTATTACACCTGTCCACCTTAGTCTCCCCTAATCAGGAAGACTATAGCCTTAGTATGCACATACCTCTTATCCTCTTGTCTAGACAGCTGTTCGATATACAGCTGCCTATCACCTTTAGATAGCTGCTCCTACTTTCTCGTGGGTCTGCTGCTCTGTTTCAATATATTCTTACTTCTTTCTATATATAATAGGGGTTTATCCTATATATATATAAGGGCGTAACCCCTTTGTCTAACGGAATAGTTTTGCTCTTAGGTTCTTATTTCTTAGGATTCTTCTATTCTTTACCTTTATATAGCTTTCTAAGGCTTATAAAGGAATAGAAGAATAGAGTGGGTGTTAAACGTACAAAATAAGCTATAGCGCTCTAACGGTTATAGCTTGGGCAAAACGGATTTCAGTTCTCGAACTACTAGATATATAGCTATATTCTGAGGGTGGACCCACTTTTGTGGATACCGCTGACTAAGCTATATATTCCACTATATAGCCTAGAAATAGCTTTAAAAGGCTTTTCTATTTTTAGATTTATGCCCCACTTTTGTGGACACAGCCTCCTTAGGCTGTATAAGCGCTAGAAATAGCCTTAAAAGGCTCTTCTACTAGGTTACCTACCTACCCTGTACCTACCCTGCACCGCAGGAGCGAAAACAGAACTTATAGGAAAAGTCGTGCGGCTTACCCTGCAGCTTAGGTGGCCGTGAGTCGATTATTTAAAATCGCCAGCTTATTTGGTTTTTCGGGAAGGCGCCATGCACCTACTAAGGCGCTCCTGCCGTGTGGAAGGCAGGAACGGTCCCGGAGGGTATATATAGGGAAGGAAATTGCAAAGCCTTACCTACTGGACTAGAAATCAAATTATACGTTACCTACAACTATAAGCCTTATAGGCCTATAAGACCTACTAAAAGCCGTGATATACAAGCTTAAAGCCCCTATAATATAGCGCTATAGCCTATAACTATACCGTTATATAAGGACTTTTATAGAGGGAATACAGTAAAGGGCCCTACTTTACTATATTAGCACATACCTAGGAAGTGCTATTTAGGCCATATCAACGCTGTTGCTGTCCCTACGTACCCTATACGACTACTACTAGTAGGCAATAGTGGTTATAGATCCTTATATAGGATTACCCATTCCAATAGATTAATAACAAGGGACCCTAAGGGAGGATATATATATAGTAATATTAGCTGGAAAGTCCTTCTGGATCTTAATAGCGGTAGTAGCGAGGTTCGATATAGAGCTGATCCAGTTTAACGTTTCGAATGCCTTTTGCAACGCTTGCCTTAACTAGGATATATATATAAGACTCCTAGCGGGTCAAAGGAAGTAGGGTATAGTCTATAAGCTAAAGAAAGTACTATATAGACTTTAGGAATTGCCTTACCTATAGTACAAAGAGTTTAGCAGTACTTTTTAGGATCTTAGGCTTAACGTAATGCCCTATAAACCGTATATCTTCTAGAAGGGAGGAGTCTTTATTCTCTTCTATATAGACGATATAACAATGGCATACTATAAGAGGTATAAAGCCCTTGTTAAAGACCTAATAAGCTTGCTCTAGTTAAAGTATAAGATAGCCGGCAGTAGTAAGCTAATCTAGTTTCTTAGGCTGTAAGTTATTCGGGATCGGGAGTACCGTAAGATCTATCTCTTATAAGCAGTATACTATAAGAAAATCTTTAGATTAGTCGACGACCTAGTAATTAGGAGCAAGGCGATAAGGCTAATAGCGCGGAGATATACCTCTCCTATAGCACTAGAAGAATTGAAGAGCAATCTAGAGAAGGTAATAAACGCTAAGATAAAGTCGTACTAGAGAAAAGTCAGCTCGATAATATACATAGTAGTAATTATAAGGGTTGATATAGCCTTTACTATATCAAGATTATCAAGATTTCTTATAAACCTAGGTCCAGAGTATTATAAGGCGGCAGATCGTTGCCTTAACTACCTATACTATTCTAGGAATTAGTGCCTTTAGCTTAGAGGTAGAGATATATATAAGGTTTAGTATAATGCTTCCTTCGCCGACAATACAGCTAATCGGAAAAGCTCTTAAGGATATATAATTAAGCTGTTTAGTAGGCTAGTTGCTTAGAGGGTAAGCAAGTAGACCTACATAACAACCTCTACTATAGAAGCGGAATTAGTATCTATGACGGAAGTAGTGCAAAAAGCGATATATCTCTACTACCTAATCTATAATCTCGGAATCAGTCTTAAAAAGGAGTATGGCGTATAAGTGTTCTATAATAACGCTTGAACTATAAGACTGGTAACTAGGGACGAAACGCTGAAAACGAAGCTCCGGTATATCGATATTAAGGATTACTAGCTCTAGCAGGAAGTTGTTATAGAAAGGGTTCTTATAGACTATATACTAATAGATCAACAATTAGTAGATAGCCTAACGAAAGTTCTTATAAATAATAGTTTTACTGCTTTCTATAAGTAAGTCGGTATAGTAGAAAGGAAAGAAAGGATTAAGAAGTAGTAAAGGGAGGAAGGCCAAGACATAGAGACTCAGCGGCAGGTATAGAAGGAAGTACCCTAAGAAACTAGTCTATTAAGCTAAACGTTACTATTATAATCCGCAAACGTAAAATTAATTGGGGCCTAGCTAGAAGTCCTAGGGTACGCCGGAGTAGCAGCAGAATCCTCCTCTATAGCCATGTTAGTAGCCTATGGTACGCTCTTCCTATTATTATCGTCGTTGTCGTTAGATTCTATTACTACTACCTTTTTCCCTCTCTTCTTTATCTCTTCCTTCTTTTAGATAGTTATAGCCCGTTTCTACGTCTATAGCTCTTAGATCAAGCTAGCGTACTCTCTAATAAGAATATGTAATGTCTAGATAAGGATAGTTAGAATAGACTAGAAGTATAGTAGGATAGGATTATAGGGTAACTTGCTACTAGGGCTACGATACTAGAAGAGTATTTAACAACGTAGGCCTAATAGGCCTATACTACTTATTGGAATGGGTAATCCTATATAAGGATCTGTAACCACTATAGCCTACTAGTAGTAGTTGTATAGGGTACGTAGGGGCAGCAACAGCGTTGATATAGCCTAAATAGCACTTCCTAGGTATGTGCTAATATAGTAAAGTAGGGCCCTTTACTGTATTCCCTCTATAAAAGTCCTTATATAACGGTATAGTTATAGGCTATAGCGCTATATTATAGGGGCTTTAAGCTTATATATCACGGCTTTCAGTGGGTCTTAGAGGCCTATAAGGCTTATAGTTGTAGGTAACGTAGTAACTTGATTTCTAGTCCAAGTAGGTAAGGCTTCGCAATTTCCTTCCCTATATATACCCTCCGATACCGTTCCTGCCCTCTACACAGCAGGAGCGCCTTAGTAGGTGCATGGCCACTTCCCGAAAAACCAAATAAGCTGGCGATTTTAAATAATCGACTCACGGCCACCTAAGCTGCAGGGTAAGCCGCACGACTTTTCCTGTAAGTTCCATTTTCGCTCCTGCAGTACAGGGTAGGTACAGGGTAGGTAAGTGACCTAGTAGAAGAGCCTTTTAAGGCTATTTCTAGCGCTTATACAGCCTAAGGAGGCTGTCTCCACAAAAGTAGGGCATAAATCTAAAAATAGAAAAGCCTTTTAAAGCTATTTCTAGGCTATATAGTGGAGTTTATAGCTTAGTCAGCGGTATCTACAAAAGTGGGTCCACCCTTAGAATATAGCTATATATCTAGTAGTTCGAGAACTGAAATCCGTTTTGCCTAAGCTATAACCGTTAGAGCGCTATAGCTTATTTTGTACGTTTAACACCCCCTCTATTCTTCTATTCCTTTATAAGCCTTAGAAAGCTATATATAGGTAAAGAATAGAAGAATCCTAAGAAATAAGAACGTAAGAGCAAAACTATTCCGTTAGACAAAGGGGTTAGGCCCTTATATATATATAGGATAAACCCCTATTATATATAGAAAGAAGTAAGAATATATATAATGTTGAAATCAAACCTATAACCTATAAAGGTATAGGTACTATAGCTTTAAAGCTTATAGTAATATATAATATCTAAATATTCTATACCCTAGCGACTAATAGACGCACTAGAGTATAGAAGGAGTAAAGGGCTTATAAACGCCTTTATCCTCTTATAGAGAAAACAATTTTTAGCACGGTTTTAAATTTTATGCCCTTTTTTACTCCGTTCTTTCAGCCAGTTCTAGTAAGGAAATAACAGGTAGTCACATAGAGAATCCCCCTCTAAAGGAAAGTATACTACTAGTAATAGCCAGAGCCTATATTTTCCAAATATAGCTATACTATATACTAGAGTACTTCTAGACATAGCTAGAGTAATATAGGCCTCCCTAACGCCGCAGGGAGCTGATGCCAGCACAAGGGCGCCTATAGAACTGTACTACAGTGGCTAGGACCTTATAAGCCTTTTAAGGCTATATAGAGGAATTAGGTGATTCCAGAGGGCTGTAAAGTAGCCGGTACTATTGACTGGTCTTATAAGCTAATCAGGCTAAGCTAGGCCTTCTATATATATAGTATAGAATATATATATATAGGGGTAGAGGGTAGCTTAGTAAAAAGCTCCCTTAGGTTGTAGGCCTAAAAGCCTGATAAAAGACTGAAAGCCACTAACTGGTAGGGCTTTAGTAAGTCCGTCAGCCGGCATACACTTAGTATTAAGATATATAATAGTAACTATTTTAGCCTTAACCTGCTCTCTAACATACCGGAATTTCAGCAGGGTATACTTAGTTCTAGCGTGTAGCGCTAGGTCATTAGCCACCGTTATAGAGCCCTGATTATCTCTATAGAGAGTAATAGGGTAGTCTATAGGTCTGTAAAGTTTAGAAAATAGCCCTATAATCCACTGTACTTCGCGTATAGCCTCTGTAAGTCCATTAGTTTCAGCTTCCAGGGTAGAGAGAGCAATAGTAGTAGCTCTTTTCGTTTTCCAGCTAATAGGCCTACCGGCTAACTTATATAGATAGCCGTAGGTGGATTTACTAGTAGCCTTATCCCCTGCAAAATCAGAATCACTAAAGCCTATAGGGACTAGACTACTATTAATTATAGAAGTCCGGCTACTACCTTTACTATTTCTAGAATCTACTATAGTAGTAGAGGTAGTAGTTAGGGGCCTAGGCCCTTCCTTAGAGTGAAAGTCTCTACTAAGCTTAGTAGTTGTATTACTACTATTACTAAGCTTAGGCCCTAGATCAGCTACTGTATTTCCGTTACAGCTAAAACAGATGCTATAGTCTTTAGTACTATTAAGATACTTAAAAAGATTTTTAGCAGCGTTTAAGTATGATTTTGTAGGTCTATTTAAAGACCTAGAGAGCCACTGTACGGTAAAGCTAATATCTACCCTAGTAAGGAGCATTATATACATAGCTGTTCCTACTAGGCTTTGATAGAGCTTAATTTCCGTAGAATTACAGAGGTAGCTAGCAATATCTTCCTCTAGTTAAAGTTGACTTACTAGCCCCGGCTATAAGGGAATAGATATAGGCTTAGAATCGGCTAAGTTAAAGCGGCTAACCGCCTCTTCTACATACTATGACTGGTTAAGCCACAGGCGCCTATTAGGTCTATCCCTTATAATTTGCATGCCTAGGAAATAGGCGGCAGGCCCTAAGTCTTCTTTAGCGTAGACCTTATTAAGCCGTTTCTTTAAATCAGTTATATAGCCTATATTAGGCCCTATAAATAGACAGTTATCTACATAGGTAACGATAAAGTGGCAGGTTTTAGCTTTATAGAAGACCCCTGGATCTGAAATAAGAGGGAGATAGCCTAGGCTCTTAAGTAAGATTTTAAGCTTATCTTGCTACTCTCTAGGGCTTTGTTTCAGACTGTATAACGCTTTAGATAGTTTAATAATATTAGGAGTAGAAGGATTATAGCTGTATTTCAGTAAAAGCTTATAAATAGCCTTATTAGAAGCCGCTAGGTCTAATAGTCCTTCAGGGATTTCCATATATATTTCTTCTCTAAGAGCGCTATTAAGAAATACCCCTATAAAGTCAGCTTGTTCTATTTCCCAGTCTAGAACAGCACCTATAGCTAGAAGTATACGCCAAGTAGGTAGTATACTAGTAGAGGCGTAGGTTACAGTATAATCTAGGCCTTCTACCTATATAAAGCCCCTAGCTACTAACCGAGATTTATACTTAATAGGCCTGTTTTTAGCGTCCTTTTTAACCTTAAGAACGTTTCGACAGGTAATAAGCTTATAGTTAGAAGGTAATAGACTCCTAGGTAGGAATTTAAAAACCCCTAGCTCTAATAACTAGATAAATTCCTTAGTAATAGCCTCTAACCACTTACTACGCTCATTTCTAGGTAGTTTTAAGACTTGCTTATAAGTAGTAGGCGTACTATCCTTAGATATTACCCTTTTTCAAGCCTTATAGACAAAAGACAGTATATAGCTACTAGTCTTAGCTAAAAGCTTATAGTAATCGAGCTGCATTTTATCCCCCTCTGAAATAAGATCACTATTATTAAGAGGTTCGTTTATTATAGGCTGATTAGGCGCTATAACTTCTATAGGCTTAGGTGCAAAAATAGGCTTTATAGTTTGGGGAAACGCCTCTAGTAATTCAGGCTTTCTAATAGATATAGTAGGCCTAGTAGACTCTACTATAACCGGATTTATAGGCTTATCCGGTGAGGGTTCATCTAATTCACTATCGGAAGAAGATTCGTAGGGTTCTAGCTTACTAGGTCCTATTTCTATACTAATAGGCTTTTCAGTATTAAGATTAGAAGGGTCCGGACTGACAGCCCCCTCTAAATCTAGGTCTAGGTCTACTAATTCCCCCTCTAAAGCTGTATTATCAGTAGGCTGACTTAGTACTGTATTATCCTCTATAAATTTAACAGTAGAGGTTTTAAGTACTGCTCTTCTAGACAGTATATATACTAGGTAGGTCTTAGAACCTAATACCGGTAGTAATTTACACTCTTCCGTTCTAAAGGTAAATTTTAACGATTTAGACCGTTTTTCTAGAGGTATAATAGCCTCTCCTTTAGCGCCTATAGCCCTATAGCGCTCTAGGTTAGGTATATGTGGAATACCAGGCTCTAGCTCGTCAAATAGCGCCTAGAAAGGAGTGGTTTCCTTTCTAGTTATAGCTATACTATTAACTAATTCCACTATAGCCTCCAGTATAAAGCACCACAAATACTAGGGTAAAGCGCTTCTAAGAATAGTATACCTTATACGGTCTAGTATAACTCTAACTGATCGTTCTACTAAGCCGTTCTGCTCGTGGATATAGGGGGCAGAAGTACTAAATTTAATACCCCTTTTAGCTAACCAAGTAGTTAATAAATCAGTTATTTCAGTGCCTCCGTCAAAGTGGAATTTAGTAGGATATCTACTAAATCCATTCCTTAGGCCCCTAAAAAAGCCCTTAATAGCATTAGCTACTATAGGGCCTGATTTATTAGGTAGGTTAAAAACCTACCTATACCTACTTTTACGGTCAACTAGAAGTAAGACTATAGGGTTTCTATTATAAGGCCCAGGCCTAATTTTAACAGTTTTCCCCTCTATTGAGTCTAAGACCCTAGGTAGGTCAGGTATTAAAGCCTTACTAACCCTTCTTACTACTTTACCTCGATTATAGCTAGAGCAGTGAAAATCAGCTTCCTTTATTTTATCAAAATTAGGCAGCCCTTTAGTAATACTAGAGGTCTTTTTTAAAAGACGTAGGCCTATATGGCCTAGCCTAACGTGCTACAATTTAGCTAAATTAAGTAGATTATAGTAATCTCGCTGACCTATATTAGGCTCCTTTGAAGTAGGGCTAGACATAGCCTTTTCTACTTTATTCCCCTCTATAACTGGCTCTCTTAGCACATAGGGCAGGTCTCTAGTGCCAGTTAAGGGCTCAGGCTCCCTAGTCTTACAGGGACTTTGATAGGGGGCCTGGGTAGTGGCTAAGGGCTCTACAGGCCTATAGGGCCTTTTCCCCCTTAAAGAAGGTCCTACACCTTCTAAAGTAGTACCCTTAGCCGGAGAATTCCTTAGCTTATAGCGCTTATTAGGCTCTATAGCTTCGGATACTATAGTATCCTCTATAATAGGTCTATAGTCTTCCTTTCTAATAGAATTAGAAGGGATTTCCACCACTATCTTATTATACTGCGGCTCTATACTTTTAGTAGTATTATAACTAGTAAGGCCTAAAGGAAAAGCAAAATTTGCATGTAATATAGGCTTAGAGCTGCCTTTAACGTTAAGAAAAAATCCTGATTTCTAAAGTCTAGTACAGCTATACAGCGTCTATCACCCCTGTAAAGGGTTTCCTTCATAAGGCAACCTCCCGAATCATAGTGCCTAACCCCGCTAATAATATTTATATCAATATTAGGTAGGTATAAAACGTTATCTAATACTAATTTAGTATAGGTAGGGGGGGCCTTTCTAGATAATACTTCTAGTGTAATAGAGCCTATACCAGCCGGGCTTATAGGGCCATTTCCAGTGTTAATAGGGCGTAACTGGCCTGTGTTAGGCGTAAAGGTAGTAAACCGCTCTTTACTATTACTGATATGGTCCGTAGATCCCGTATCGTATAGCCAACTATTATAAAGAGCGGGGTCTCTAGGGCGTCTTCTAGGCTTATTATCTTTATATTTTGCCTTATTAGAAGAGGTTTTTAGGCCTTTTCCTTTAAAGTCCTTACGCTTCTTATACCCTTTTAACGCTAATAGCTGTGCTAATTGGGTATTAGAATCGCTAGAAGAACTAGAATTGGAACTAGAGTCGGATTCCTCTTCTTCTTCTTCTATAGCTAGGTTATATAGACGTCCTCCTTTTTAGACTCTATAGGTCGGCTATACTGCCTAACAAGCAGCTTAAAGGCCTTAGAAGGTATATGAATCTACGATATAGCAGCCTTAGGGCCACTAGATAAGCTATCGCGTAGAAGCATTAAAAGAACAGCTTGATCAGAGTCGCTATAAGTGTTAGATATATCAGGGTTTTCTAAAAAATTAGATATCCCTAACGCTCTAAGCACTATACTTAAAGCCTGAATCCACTGTTCAAAATTGCTTTCCCCGCTAAGCTTACTATCGTCCGGTATAGTATAGGCCTTTTTAGAAAGCTCCTTTACTATACTACTAGTAATAGTATCCTTAAAGCCTTCCTTAGACCCTGTATCTATAGGGGGGTCTAAATTACTAGTAGCTGTATTATCTACAGCCGGCCCTAGATAGGGCTCTTTCCTAGGGGGACGTGGAGGAGAATCTAAATCCATAGTACCGCTAAAAGGATCAAATCTAGGACTATAGCTAGTTTTTCCAATAGTAGCAGCCGTAGCGTTACTACTATTAGTTAAGGAAGCTAAAGTAGAAGATATGTTCTTTATAGCGCTAACGCTATCCTCGACAGAGGCTTTTAGGGTATTTAGACTTAGAAGTAGTGTTTTTATATTACTAGATTGGCTAGCTATAACTCGCTTATAAGATTTTATATACTGTTTTAGGACTTCTATAACCTCGCTATAGTCTTTGCTATCTTCCTTATCTTCTGATAGGGTTCGTATAGGTAGTAGAGGCCTAGAAGATTGCCCTGGATCAGCTGGGTTACTAGCCCTTTTAGGCGCTATACCCTTCCCTTTAGCTTGATCCGCCATTGTAAATAGGCTACTATTTACTTTATAGTGCTAGCTAAAGCACTTAATTAGCTTCCAGTTCACTAAAGCTAATTAGCTAGCTTACTAATTATAGTAGTGATTTTCTAGGCTAGTCTTAGCGCTTAGTAGGTTTATAGCGCTGCCTACTTGCTACTTAGTAGGGCTTTCTAGTAGAAATTCTAAACTGGGCTCTAAGATAGGGACTAGAGACTTCGACGTAGGGACTTAACTGCCGCCTATAGATATATCTATAGAAAGGGCTCTATAGTAGGGAAATATAGGTCTTTAGCGCTAGAAATTCTAAAACGCTAGCCTTTCTACTTCCAGCTATAAGTAGAAAGGTCTTTTAGTATAGGTAAGTATACTAGCCTAAGTGTATAAGAGCCCCAAATGCTCGTCAATACTATAGGACTTAGATTTCTCAGCGATTTCTCCTTCTAGATTTTCAGGCTTTTTGGTCCTTAAATAGCCTTTAATAAGATGTAATATATAGCTTTTTAGAGCTAATATAGTACTATATTTTCAGCTATAAGAGGCTTAAATAGCCCTATATATATAGGCAGAGGTAGCGCTTTGAAATTGGACTCCAACGATAACTATCCCACAGGCTATCCGGGCTTATAACCTATTAGAATGGGTAATCCTATATAAGGATCTATAACCACTATAGCCTACTAGTAGTAGTCGTATAGGGTACGTAGGGGCAGCAACAGCGTTGATATAGCCTAAATAGCACTTCCTAGGTATGTGCTAATATAGTAAAGTAGGGCCCTTTACTGTATTCCCTCTATAAAAGTCCTTATATAACGGTATAGAACCGACACCTAAAAACGAAAAACGAGTTTTTGGTCAAAACTACACCAAATCGCGTGCAACCATATCCATTCGAACCGTCCGATCGAGGACACAACGCCCGCCAATTTTCGCAGCAGCGCTGTCGGTTGCGCGACGGCAGTAGGCGTGCGAAAACCGCGAAAATGGCGAGCCTGGCCTCCCTTGTAGGGCTGCGATTTTCGCACGTACGGGCCAACAATGAGGCTCTGTACCCCGGCAACCCTGCCTCTGCGACCAACAACAACAACAATAGCCCCCCCCTAAGTACGGACTACTAACCCCTAAGTACAGACCAATAGCCCCTAAACGACATAGAGATGAACGACTATTAGATTATAGCAGCTACTACCGCTATAAAGACCGCTATAAAGACTGCTATAGGTGCTATAGCTATAGCACCTATAGCACCTAGCTCTAGCGCCCTCCCTACTATTAACGCCCCGGCTTCTAGCGCCCCCTCCTCTATAAACATCTTTGCCCCCTTTCTAAGGGGACTAAATAATAGCCAGCACGCCCCCCTTAGCCAGAAAAATACGAAAAATATAGAGAAAAAATCAGAGAAAAATACAGGGGGAAAGGGGAACGTCAATAATGCCCTGAAGACCAGCCAGGCTGCCCCAGTAACCGAAAAGACCGCTAAAACCGCTAAAACCGCCCCTAGTCCCCTGAAACTCGCCCTTACGCTTTCCAGTCTCCTAGACTAGGTTATAGGCCTAGCAAAGGACAGTACTAACTTCCGCAAGATAGTAGAGGTAACTACTAAGGCTAGGCAGCTAGCCCTTATAGCTCTGCTCTAGGACCTGCCTAAGGAAGCCCTGCCTAAGGAAGCCCCGCCTAAGCAGCAACAATAACAACAATAACAACAATAACAGCAGCAACCTAGCTACCCTTAGCACTAGTAACAGCTATAGTAACAGCCTAGCCACTTATAGCCTACTGCCCCTACCTAGGCTAATATAGCCTGTAAACTAACTGCTAGTAAGGCAGTTAGGCTAGGCCTAGAACGCCAGGTGCTTATCCGCCTAGGCTTAGTACAATAAGAGGTACTCTCTAAGACTGCCCTAGAGGTAGTATAAGCTATTAAACAGGCGTCTAGCCTAGCGGTTTAGGGGGTTAGGACCCTCCCTAGCAGTAACCTCCTCCTTATTATAGAAAGCATAGAGATAAAGAAGAGCCTAGAGAACAATACCACCTAGATCATAAGAGCCTTTAGAGAGAAGGCCTCCCTATATACCATAACCTAGGCAGTAGTAGTTAAGGGCCTTACTATTTATAACTGAGTTACAGAGGAGGGCCTACTAGAAGAGGCTAAAAAGCAGTACCCTATAACAACTAGGGCAAAGGTCTAGTACCCTTAAGGGCCTGGAAGGACTAGGGTTAAGGCATTGCTAGCCTTCTCCTCCTTTGATTTAGCCTAAAAGGCCTGTAAAGAGGGGGTTTTCTAGAACTGCCAGGCTCTAGAAGCAGAGCCCTAGATCGATAAGGCTAAGCCTATTCAGTGCCTACGGTGCTGGAAATAGGGCTATAGGGCTAAGGTATGCCGGAGTAAAGAAGAGATCTGCTATAACTATAGCGCCAATAGCTATACTATACCGGAAGCCCCTACCTGCTCTAGGGCATCCCGCTATAGAAACTGCTATAAAGCCTACCACGCCCGCTCAGAGGACTGCCCCCGCCTAAAAGAAGCCTAGGCATAGGCTAAAGGATACCTACGGTCTAGACCTAAGTCCTTTAATAGTAACTAACCGCCCCTACAACAATAGCAGCAACAACAACAACAGCAGCAGCAGCAGTAGCACCACCCTCCCCTATAGAAAAAGGAGGAAGAAGGCTATAATATAGTCTTAGGGAAGAGACGGAGGGGCCGGCCAACAAGAGGGCTAACCCCTAACCAAAGCACAATTATAGCCTACTTTAGCTAAATAGAGGCTAGAGGACCTACTAGACCGGAGACTGTAGGAGCCCCTAGGAGCCTGGAGACTGGAGCCTCTAGAACCCCTAGGACCCTGGAAACTGGACCTAGAACCCTAGAGACCGGACCTAGACTAGACCTAGGAATTAGATCAGTTACTACCCTAACCACATACCTACTACCTATAACTACAACTATATAACCGCCACCCTCTATACAACCAGAGGATATAGAGATATAAGAGTACGCCTCTAGAACGTACAAGGCTCTAAAGAGGTATAAGAAATACTACTCTCTATAGCAATAGAGGAAATACTTGCTATATAAGAGCCCTGGATAAACAGACAAGCCCAACACTCTACCTACTGCCCTAGGTTAGCCCCCTATCACCTTATATTTACCCTAAACAGGAGGGCGGCCCTCTATATCCACAAGTTACTCCCCCTATCAGCTTAGGCCTATAGCTCTAGCCTAGACTGGGCTAGAGCTACTATACAAACGAAGAACAGCCTTTTTACAGTCTAGTCTTTATATAACGACCTCCAGCCTTAAGCAGGCTCGCCCTTCCTTCTAGAAGAAATAAGGGGGAAGATTAATACCTACCTAGGCCTCCACCTTCTAGCTAGAGACCTTAACCTTTACCACCCCCTATAGGACCAGTATAACTGCTTTAGTCCTAAATTAGAGGACCTGCTACTACTAACAGCAGAATAGGGACTTACCCTCCGCATACCCTACAGCGCTATAACTAGGGTACTACAGGGAGATCAAATAGGCCGGACCTCTACTATTAACTACTTCTAGCTTAGTAGTAGCCTTACCTACTCCTATACTAGCTTAGGGACACGCTTATGCTTAGACTACTACCCTTAGACCCTAGATATCGACCTAGAGGCTATAGAGGCCCTGCTACCGCCCCCTAGGTTCTAGTAGAAGAAGATAAATAAAGAGGAGGTAGTAAGGGAGGCCAGCTCCCTTATATATAATATAGGGGGCTACGGATACCTCACACACCTTGCTAACCCAGCCAGGCTCTAGGAGGCTTATAAGCGGCTCTTAGAGGAACTCCAGCGTATTACTAGGGCTATAACCCCTAGAAGAGCCCTAACAACTATAGGGAAAAGGAGAGCCCCCTAGTAGAACAATAAAGTCTACTAAGCAGTCTAGGAAAGAAAGAGGGCAGAAAGGCAACTACAATGCTCCCCTACTAGCTAGGCCTACTCTAACACCTATAGGGCAGCCCTAAGGAAACAAATAAAGACTATAAAGGATAGTAAGAGGAAAAACTAGAGGGCCTTTCTATAGAAAGCTAGGGAGAAGCCTGAAAAACTATAGCAGCTAGAAAGATAGGCTAGGCTATAGAGCACTGCTGTACCGCCCCCCCTAAAGCTACTAACCCTTAGATAAGCCAGTACCTTCTAGGAGAAGGTTAAGGCCCTTTCAGCATACTTCTTCCCCCCCTCCCCCTAAGAAAACGACCTAGGGGAACCCCTTATAGGCCCTAGGCTACTAGTTAGCTAGATGGTTAAGCCAGACGATATAAAGGAGGCTGTTAAAACAATAAAGCCCTAGAAAGTACCAGGACTAGATAAACTCCCTATAGGCTTTCTAAAGGCCTGCGGCAACCCCCTATATCAGGTACTTGCTATATTAGCATTAAAGTCCTTCCTCTACGGCTTTTACCTACAGGAATACAAGGAGGTAATCACTATAGTCCTCCTAAAGCTAGGAAAACAGCCAGATACCTATAATACCCCTAGGGGCTACCGCCCTATAGCCCTACTTAACTATATTAGTAAGATACTAGAGAAGGTTATAAGGGCAAAAATAAGGGATGTTATAGAGGCCTTTAAGCTTATTCCAGCAATATAGCAGGGCTATTGCTGCTATAAGTCCATAGAATCCGCTATACACCTCCTACTAGCCTAGGTCTAGGAAGCCTGGAAATATAAGGCTAGGGCCTCTCTACTATAGCTTAACCTATTAGGGTATTTCGATAGCATTCTCTATATAAGGCTCTTAGCTGTCCTAGATCAACTAGGGCTATCTACCTAGCTGCTCTCCTAGCTAAGGGAGTTCCTCTTCTTTAGGACTACTAGCCTTTTATTTAACAGCTAAAGAAGCTAACAAATCCTAGTACCTACTGGAGTACCCTAAGGATCACTACTTTTACCTATTCTCTTAGTCCTATACCTCTGTCTACTATACGAAAGGCTGGAAAGAAAACACCCTACTATCTCTACTATAGGATACGTAGACGATACCAACCTACTAGCCTTTAGAAAAGATACTATAACAGTAACTAGGTAACTAGAAGAGGCCTAGAAAGAGTGCTTAGACTAGGCAACAACTGCTAGGGTCACCTTCTTAGCAGTAAAAAGCAAGCTTATATACTTCCCCCTAGGAAAAAGGCCCTAGAATACCCCTATTTACCTAGGACCTATAGAGGACTCTCCCCCCCTATAACTAGTAACAGAGGCCTGTTTTCTAGGGGTATAGCTAGACCCTAAGCTTACCTGAAAGGCCTATGCCAATACCCTATGGCAGAAGCTGAAAACGCAGTCCCTAGCTATTACTAGGCTAGTAGGGAAGACCTAGAGACCTAGAATCAAGAAGACTAGGCTCCTTTACATAGCGGTTATAAGGCTAGTTCTAGCCTATATAGCCTTAGCCTAGCATACTCCAATGCCTATAGTACTAAACAAGCCCTAAGGTATAGCAAGAGGCCTACTTATAGTAGAGAACAAGGCCCTAAGAAGAGTTATAAGGGCCTATAAACGAACGCCGACCTAGAGTCTCTAGTATAAGGCTAATATCCCCCCCCTTAACCTCTACCTTAACGCTCTCTCCTTTTCTAGCTAAGCTAGGATAAACAGAGCTATAGGGGAAGAAGTTACTAAGCAGAAAGAAGCCCTATGCTACTCCCTAGACAACAGGACCCCTAGGACCAGCCTCCCCCTAGGAGGACATATAAAACAAGAGAGGAAGAAAGAGGTAGTAGTATAGTAGCATTACTAGCAGCTATAGAAGGCTATTAATAAGGAGCCCCTATATACTGTCTAGAAAGACCGCTACCTTTGAGAAGCTATAGCCTCTGGCTATAACCCTAATATAGAAAGCCTCTTAGAGAAATCAGCTAAGGACGCCTTTTAGGGAGAGAATCTAACTAAGGGCTTTAAAGAGACCTTTAAGAGGCGCTACTATAACCTCTCTAAGGCTAAGAGCTCGCTGCTAATATAGGCCTATATAGGGAAGATAGGCCTAAGGGGATTCTTATATACCTATAAGGTACCTAGAGTTAATAGCCCCCTCTGCCGCTACTACCTAGCTATAGAGGACATCCAGCATATATTTAACGGTTACCCGGCCTACCCCTTGACCTCCTTTAAGGAGAAAGAAAGAGGGGATACATATAGCTTCCTCTATAGGCTTAAAAAGGGAGGCGGCAACACTATACGCCCCCTAATCCGCCATATCGCTACTAGACTGCCAGAATACTCGGTTACTTAGAGGCTAGGAGCAGTCTAGCCTATACCCCTTTAGGAAGTGTGTTTTCATACTCCTAAGGGGGCAGTATCTATTACAGTAAAGAACAGCCTAACCCTACCCATACCCCCCCTTCTCTTCCACATACAGTTATAGGTTTTTCACCCGTTATACGGTTTTTCCTATAGCACTAGACTAGCCCACCTAGATATCCCCTATAGGGATTAGATAGCGTAATAGAATCTATCTATCTATATAACGGTATAGTTATAGGCTATAGCGCTATATTATAGGGGCTTTAAGCTTATATATCACGGCTTTCAGTGGGTCTTATAGGCCTATAAGGCTTATAGTTGTAGGTAACGTAGTAACTTGATTTCTAGTCTAAGTAGGTAAGGCTTCGCAATTTCCTTCCCTACATATACCCTCCGGCACCGTTCCTGCCCTCCATACGGTAGGAGCGCCTTAGTAGGTGCATGGCCACTTCCCGAAAAACCAAATAAGCTGGCGATTTTAAATAATCGACTTACGGCCACCTAAGCTGCAGGGTAAGCCGCACGACTTTTCCTATAAGTTCCGTTTTCGCTCCTGCGGTACAGGGTAGGTACAGGGTAGGTAGGTGACCTAGTAGAAGAGCCTTTTAAGGCTATTTCTAGCGCTTATACAGCCTAAGGAGGCTGTCTCCACAAAAGTGGGGCATAAATCTAAAAATAGAAAAGCCTTTTAAAGCTATTTCTAGGCTATATAGTGGAGTATATAGCTTAGTCAGCGGTATCCACAAAAGTGGGTCCACCCTTAGAATATAGCTATATATCTAGTAGTTCGAGAACTGAAATCCGTTTTGCCTAAGCTATAACCGTTAGAGCGCTATAGGTTATTTTATACGTTTAACACTACTACTAAGATCTTGTTATTGTCCGCTAGAAACGTAGGTCAGTATAAACGGCGCTAAAGGGGGTATATAGACTGGACTTATAAGAGATATATAGATGTCGGTAACAGGAGCAATTTAAATACTATAACTAAGAAGAAATGTAGGGACTAAGCTGCGCCATATATAGCGCTAGAGGGGAAAAATCGCCAGAATCGGCCTATAAGACCAAGCGTATAAGACAGCGCTTATAGTATACCTTACGCAGCTTACTATCCTAGATATTAGAAACCGCTAGTAATATGGACGGTAACGCCCTTATAGGTATGGACTATAAGGCTAGGCTCGACGCTGGCTTACTTGTAACTAGCTTCGTACAGACCGGTATTACCGGCCCCCTAGCGCTAGCCGCCGGCGAACGCACCCTAGGGACTATTAAGACTAGGGCGGTAATAGCCGCTAGCATAGGCAATAGACCTGAATCCCTAAAACGCAGCTTCTTCGACAATAGCAGTACCGTATTGTCGTCCTCCTTATTGTTATCCTAGGTAAACCGGACTAGATATAGACCGTTAGCTATTAAGAGAACCACCTAGAAAAGGCAAGATAAAAGGACAAACCGTATTTCTAACCTAATAAGGGCAAATCTCCTACTACTAGGGTAGTAGGCTGCTCTAGAACCGACTTCTCCTTCTAAGTAGATATCTATAATAAAAGGAAGTTAGAAAAACTTATAAAACTGAATATAGCGATTATAAGAAGCCTTATAGTAAGAAGGGCGAGTATAGAAAGATAAAAAACGCATTTGTAGGAAGGAGGAAATTTTTAGAGCTCTAAGGGAGGTAAGCAGATTTTACACCTAACTAGCTACTATATAAAAAGAGCAATAACATAGGCAGTTAAAAATCACGCCCTTTCCTTCTAACTTCTACTTCCTCCTCCCTAAGAAGGGACAGCATACCCTAATACTAAAAAGAGAGAGGCAGCAGACCCTTACCAATCAATAAGCTTAAATACGTATAGACGTAAAATATAAAAGCAAGGAAAGAAGCTAGGTAGTATACCTGTAATAGGAATAAGAAGAAAAGGGCAGTATACCCTAACCAAGAAGAGAAGCTAGGGCAGTATACCCTAAGAAAGAGGTAGTATACCTTGACCTAAACAAGGAAGAGGCAGTATACCTCAACCTAAATAAGGAAGAGGCAGTATACCTTAACCTAAATAGGAAAGGGTAGTATACCTGGACCTTTAGATCTAGCGAGACTCGCTATGTTAGTTTAACTGCCTTATTACCCGGATTAGCCCCTATAGAGACAGTAAGGAGCAGAGAAGAGACCGCCGCCAAAGTAATAAGCTAGTATTTATAACGCTAGAGGTGGTTTATAAGGTACCTGCAAGATCGGCGGAGGTAAAGGGAGTATAGTAAAAGAGATAAACGCTCCTAAGCTAAACAGTAACCTAGTAGTCTCTAATAGAATAAGGCATTATACCGGTTAACTACCCAGATAGCAGACCATAATAACAACTGTTTAGGTATTCCTAGAAGTAAGATCACAACGGTTAAGAAGAGCCTAACGGTTTCCCTTATAAGAAAGTACCTCTAAGATCAGTAAAGAAGTAGGTTAGAGAGGGAATAGTTAACTTTCCTAGACTCTATCTAGGTTAGCAACTAGTAATATCTGTTAGAAGCCT
This sequence comes from Phyllachora maydis, assembly GCA_029339225.1. Lineage (NCBI taxonomy): Eukaryota > Fungi > Ascomycota > Sordariomycetes > Phyllachorales > Phyllachoraceae > Phyllachora > Phyllachora maydis. The sequence goes on along the minus strand of JAQQPM010000001.1, from coordinate 11,123,385 downwards.
GATCTTAACAATCTAGAGCACCCTAACAAGTCCTAATAGAGGAACAGGACTATAGGGTAGCAGAGCAGCTAAGTATTACCTATTTGTACAATCCCTTTTTCTGATTAAGTAGTAGAATAACTATCATTCTACTAGCCTAGGAAGTACTATATAATTAGGGAATAGAGACCTTAGGGGTATTAATAATAGTTACTAAGAAAAAGACTATACCGCTGCCTATAAAGCCCAACTACGACCTCTATAATCCTAGAATATAGGTACTATAAACGCACGTTACCGCTAAATACGTTATCGATAAGGAAGAGCCTTATAGGGAGGCCTGGGATTGCTATTACAAACCGGGACCTAGGGGTATATTGGACAACGTAGCGCTTATATCGCTTCGGTAGAACCTCGGTATCCCTGTTAGGAGCAGGGCATAGGGTTGCCTATTAACTCGGGAGTAGGGCATAGAGAGGCCCTGGTTAATTAAGGTGGATATAGCCACGATTCCCTATATTAAGTAGATTAAGCCTACTTAGGGCCTATAAACGTTATAGGGGGAATAGAGAAAATCTCGGTCCTAGGCGGCTAGAGCGCAGGTCAAGGAGGCAGCACATAGATGAGCACACGGAATAAAACATAGATTCTAACATGAGTCAATTATTTAAAATCGCCAGCTTATTTGGTTTTTGAGGAAGGCGCCATGCACCTACTAAGGCGCTCCTGCCGTATAGAAGGCAGGAACGGTCCCGGAGGGTATATATAGGAAAGGAAATTGCGAAGCCTTACCTACTTAGACTAGAAATCAAGTTACTACGTTACCTACAACTATAAGCCTTATAGGCCTATAAGACCTACTAAAAGCCGTGATATATAAGCTTAAAGCCCCTATAATATAGCGCTATAGCCTATAACTATACCGTGATATAAGGACTTTTATAGAGGGAATACAGTAAAGGGCCCTACTTTACTATATTAGCACATACCTAGGAAGTGCTATTTAGGCCATATCAACGCTGTTGCTGCCCCTACGTACCCTATACGACTACTACTAGTAGGCTATAGTGGTTACAGATCCTTATATAGGATTACCCATTCTAATAGTTAGTAAGCGCTATAAGTCCCTTAAAGAGCTTCTATCCTTTTAAGCTATCTACTAGGATATAGCTATTATTAAGTGTTTAGTATAGTTATAAGTATAGCTTAGCATTTAACTTATTAAAGTAGTTAGCTATCTAGTCCTTCAAATCCAAGTGGAATTTATAGTATAGATCTTTGGATTATTACCCCTTATAAATGCCAAGGTAGGAGAGCGTATATAAGTTAAGTACTTTATTGCTATTATACTCTAGATTAATATACTTTAGCGATCTATAGTAGGTTTAAGCCTTAAATTTGTCAATGCTTATAATAGATAGCTAGGTAGGGAATTCTTGTTTAAAACACTTTTTAAGGTCCTAGGCTATACTTAACAAAATACTTGGTATATAATAGGGGTTTATCTTAGTATTATCCCTCTTTAAGGTTCTATAAGTAGATAGATCTTAGGAAGCTATAGCAGGTTAATTATAGTAAAGTTATTTAGCGATATAGTATTAGTAGCGTTCTTTTAAGTAACGCTTCCTTAGTCTAGAAGCTTAGGTCGAGGTTTTTTAGCCTTAAAAGGTAGGTTTATAATATTGGTTTTCTTATAAGTAATATTACTAAGTTAATAGAATAGTTATCTAGTTGCCCAATTAATAGCCCTTAGTAAGTAAACTATAATCTATTTAGTTAAGGTTATTAAGTACTTAACTAACTACCTTACCGCTCTATATTACCCTTATATTACAATATAGAGATAATATTAATTAGGGTTAGTAGGTTTTCGGAGATTCTAATAACCTAAAACGATAAGAGTAAAGTAAGTAGTAAGGAAATACTAGTTTAAGTTCTAGTTCTAGATTGTTATATCTCCCTCTATCTAGGGAGTAGTTACATACCCCTTAAATATATATATATTAAGTAGAGCGCTTGTTAGCGACCATTATATAGTACGTAGGTGCGCTACTTATAGCTGTCGTACAAGTGGCGCAGTATACGCCCTATTCCGTAGAGCGAGGTGCTTATGCGCTGCGCGGTTGCTGCGCGGTTACGGGGATTAGCACCTAATCCCCCTTACCGCAATCAACATTAAGGCCTATTATGAAGCTAGTAAGCGCTTTATAGCTAGGGTTGCTACGGGCTACTATTATTACTATAGGGTATAGGATATTGGAAGGAATGCCTATAGACGTAAGGGCTATAAGGCTATTATCTAAGAGAAATTGTTCTATAGAGAGGGGGGTAGGTATATTAGATATACTAGGGTTCTTATTGCTATAGGTAGGGGTTAAGGGGTTTAGCGCTACTATATTACTAGTTAATAGTATATCGGTACTAGGTTATAGGTATAGCGCTAGGTAAGTGATATATAATTGTTAAACGTATAAAATAAGCTATAGCGCTCTAACGGTTATAGCTTAGGCAAAACGGATTTCAGTTCTCGAACTACTAGATATATAGCTATATTCTGAGGGTGGACCCACTTTTGTCGATACTGCTGACTAAGCTATATATTCCACTATATAGCCTAGAAATAGCTTTAAAAGGCTTTTCCATTTTTAGATTTATGCCCCACTTTTGTGGAGACAGCCTCCTTAGGCTGTATAAGCGCTAGAAATAGCCTTAAAAGGCTCTTCTACTAGGTCACCTACCTACCCTATACCTACCCTGCACTGTAGGAGCGAAAACAGAACTTATAGGAAAAGTCGTACGGCTTACCCTGCAGCTTAGGTGGCCGTAAGTCGATTATTTAAAATCGCTAGCTTATTTGGTTTTTTAGGAAGGTGTTAGACAACGTAGCGCTTATGTCGCTTCGGTAGAACCTTGGTATCCCTGTTAGAAGCAGGGCATAGGGTTGCCTGTCAACTCGGGAGTAGGGTATAGAGAGGCCCTGGTCAATTAAGGTAGATATAGCTACAATTCCCTATATTAAGTAGATTGAGCCTACTTTAGGACCTATAAACGTTATAGAGGGGGATAGAGAAAATCTCTGTCTTGGGCGGCTAGAGCGTAGGTTAAGGAGATAGAATATAGATTAGTATACGGAATTAATTACAAAGACTACCGATTTTAACAATTAATAGTTAGAAGTCGTTAGCCTAGCATAGACAAGCCTAGTATTAGTATATATATTATTATTACGATATCTAAGAACGTACTTTAGTAGCTGCTATTATATTGAATAGTAAGAATAATAAGAAGGCTGCTAAGGAGGGCTCTATCCTTCTCTCTAAGCCGGAGTAGTAGATCGATTTTAAGCAGTAGCTTCGGTATATTATAAGCAAGGTAATTGAGTTTATAGACCTAAACAATACTAAGGAATTAGGTAGATATCTAGTCCCTCTAACCCTTAACAATATACCTATTCTTAGGATATTAACCGTCTATATTAAGACTATTTGTTAGACCTATATCCGCTAGTATTATAGCCTTACTTAGAGAGCGTAGCTTATAGAAGAGTATATCAAGTAGGCGAACGCTAATAGGCCTTCTCCTCTTCCTAGTAAGCGTATTATATATACCGATTTAACTGCTAATAGAAGGGCTACCTTCTAGAGTATATCAATAATGTATAATACTGCTATAGCAAACTGGAAATACAACTAGGATAACGTTATAAAGGTTAAGAAGTAGATTAGGGAGTATATCGAGACTTATACGCTAAATCTATACTACCTACCTAAGTAAAGCCTTTACTAGTAGTATTAGAACCTTACTAAGTCGATGTATTTAAAGGATTATAAGCGAATAAGGACGATATATAAGGACTATAAGGAGTACCTTAATACTAGTAAGGCAAAAGCGGTTAGTAACTAGAGGACCTAGATAGAGAAGTAGTAGAAGCTACTATACCTAGTAGAGTATTATAAAGTCAAAGGGGTAGCTAACCCTAAACTATAGTTCGATAACTTACTAATCTTTTTAGGAGTAACCTAAAGGTTCTAAGGTTGGATATCAGCCTTATAAAGGGACTTTAAGAAGTAGGCCGAAAGGGAGAACCTTAATTACTATAAAGTAGCAAGGGATTTCCTATAAGACCTCGAGTTTAATAAGCCTCTTAAGCTAAAGCCTAAGAACCTAGTAGGAAGAGGAGGTATATACGTTACCCTAGATAGTAAATAGCCTCTTTCTAATAGGGCTAGTAAGAAAGGTAAAAGAGGAGGGGATATATAAGAAGAGGCCTCTAAGTAAGGGAGAGCTAATACCTATAGCAACTGAAATCTCTAGGGAGCCTTAGAAGCACCCTAAGCCTTAGAACCTAATTATCCTATAGGAAGACCCGGTTTTTATTATAAGAAGTATATCTGCAGAATATTCTAGTATAACTAGAAGGTATACTAGTATCTATTTCCCTCTCTTACGTATAAAGGTTAGGAACTTAGGCCAGATATAGAAAAGTATGTAAAATAAGCTATTAAGGGGGATTTGTAACTTCGATTAAAGATATCGGCTTATTAAACAGAGCTAAAAGACAAGTAGGAGGCCTAAAGGTATATAGGGCATAGGGAGAAAGTAAAGGCTTTGAAATTAATAGTAGAAGTTGTCCCTATGCCTAAGAAGAAGAACGAGAATTAGGTCCTTATCGAGTTTATAGTACTAAAGAGTATACTATAAGTAAGTAGCGTTAGTAAATACCCTCTTAAGTACTTAGCCTGCCTAGATTCCAGTGCCTCTATCTATATTTTCAATAATTAGAAGAGATTTAAAAGCTTTAAGGAAGTAGGGGAAGGGGACTACCTTATAGTAGCTAATAGTAAGTTGCTAATCGAAGGATATAGGACAGTTTTCCTATATCTATGCCTAGGTTAGTATAAACGAGTACTCCTCTGGCTTAATTATGTAGTATACTGCCTTAAGGTAGCTGTTAGACAATATAGCGCTTGTATTACTTTGGTAGAACCTTGGTATCCCTATTAGGAGTAGGGTATAGGGTTGCCTGTCAACTTAGGAGCAGGGTATAGGGAGGCCCTGGTTAATTAAGGTAGATATAGCTACGATTCCCTGTATCAAGTAGATTAAGCCTACTTTAGGGGCTATAAACGTTGTAGGGGGGATAGAGAAAATCTCGGTCCTGGGCGGCTAGGGCGTAGGTTAAGGAGAGAGAATACAGATCAGTATATGGAATTAATTACAGAGACTACCGATTCTAATAATAGCTACTAACCTAGTTTCCTTAAGGTACTTTTATAAAAAGGGAATATAGTAGGATTACTAGAAGTAGGGTACCCTTTTCTACCTTAGAAGGATATTAGACTATAATAAGATCTACGAAATCTAGGAAACCTATAGCTAGTTCCTACTAGAGTATGTTATAACTAATATCTTAGTATTAGCTTTTATAATATAAAGAGAGTAGGACAGGTCTTAGAAGAAGAAGACTAAGCCTAGGATAATCTAAGTATAGTACTAACGGTTAGGTTATCCAAACCTAGAAGTACTCTATCACCTTGTTTAGAGCGGTAAAGGAGTTAAGGTTACTAGAAATCACAAGGTGATTAGAACGGTAGACTGCCTATAGTATAGTATAGGAAAAGGCTCTGATTACTAGGTCTTAAGGGTAGCCTAACCAGACCTGAAGTACCCTAGTAATGTCCTAGCCCTTGATTTCTATAATATCAAAAGGTCTAAGGAAGGCTTTATTTCTATTATACTATTGTTATATTGTAAGTTAGGCCTAATATAGGACTATTATCTTTATAATTGGTTGGTTAAGAGTATTATTATAGCCTTAGACAACTGCCTTTTAGATCTTAATTAAAGGTATAGAATTCGGGTTCTAGATATTAAAGCTAATAATAAGATTGTAGAAAGAAAGGGAGTAATCTAAGCCTAGCTATAAGGGAAATATATTAGAATAAATCTCTCTACTCCTTAGACCTAAGATTAGAAGAGAGGTATAGAAAGAGCTACTAGTATTCTAAAAAGGCAGGTAAAAGCAATAATAGTAAGGACTAACTTACCTTTAAATAAGGTAGCTAAGGTATTTAGAATAGTAGTATATCTCTTAAATTATACCCTAAAGTATCGGCTAAAATGGAAAACACTATATAAGGTATTCTATTCGTTTATAGAATTAGTAGGCGCTAAAGAGACAATGCCTATTAAGCTATAGCAAGGGTATCTCTAGGTTTTCCTATATTAAGCCTTTATATTAGAAGTAAATGCGTAGTTTAAGAAGAATAAGCTAAAGAGGTTTGCTCTAAAAGCTTTCCTTAGATACCTAATTAGATATAACTTAACGAATATTTATCGAATCTAGAACCCTTAAACTAATAAGATTATAGTAACCTAGGATATGATTTTTAACAAGAAAGTGGTATTTAATAGGTTTAAGGAGCACCTTATAGTTAGGCTAAGAGATCTAAGCTTGGAAGGGCTAAAAGAGTAGCTTGCTAAGATCGAGAAAAGGGTAGAATCCGAAAATCTAAATACTATAGTAGCTGATATCCCTATATAGGACGTACCTTACGAAGTAGGGGTAATAGACCTAGGTAATAGATTAGAAGAAGAAGAGGAAGAGGATATTAATATACCTAACCTTATAGATAACGTAGAACTAGACAATTCGGTAGAAGTAATATAAGAACCTTAGTATATAGAGGCTTACCTGCTCCTATATCCGACTCTAGAAGCTACGCCCTTACTAGTAGTATAGGGCATGCTAGAAGCATACCTTATAGTGTATTTTAGGGATTAAGTTCTTAGTTAGTAGTTCCTTAATACTGTTATAAAGAGAGACTTCCTTATCTAAAAGGCCTTCTTTACTGCTAGAAGGTTTATAAATAGAGACCCTAGGACGAAAGAGAGTATACTAATATCTAAGATCCTAAGTATTAAGGACTTTAAGCCAGATACTATTTACTCTTCTTAGCTGCCTCTAATACCTAAGCTATACTAGAACCTTAAAAGCTACCTATAGGGGGAATACTTTAAGGAAGCCGAAAGGCAGTACCTTCTTATATACCTAGAAACGTAGGAGGAAGTGCTAATTACTAAGGTATAGGGCAAGTAGGTCTTAGATAATATATAGGTATATATATATAAAATCAATAAGTATAATTACCTAGAGAAGTTTAAGGCCAGGTTAGTAATCTAAGGCAATTAATAATAAGGGACCTTAAGGGAGGATATATATATAGTAATGTTAGCTAGAAAGTCCTTCTAGATCTTAATAGCAATAGTAGCGAGGTTTAATATAAAGCTGATCTAGTTTAACGTTTTAAATGCCTTTTATAACGCTTATCTTAACTAGGATGTGTATATAAGACTTCTAGCAGGTCGAAGGAAGTAGGGTACAATCTATAAGCTAAAGAAAGTACTATATAGTCTTTAGGAATCGCCTTGTCTATAGTATAAAGAGTTTAGTAGTACTTTTTAGGATCTTAGGCTTAATATAATGCCCTATAAACTATATATCTTCTAAAAGGGAGGAGTCTTTATTCTCTTCTATATAGACGATATAACGATAGCGTACTATAAGAGGTACAAAGCCCTTACTAAAGACCTAACAAGCTTGCTCTAGTCAAAGTATAAGATAACCGGTAGTAGCAAGCTAAACTGGTTTCTTAGGCTATAAGTTATTCGGAATCGGGAGTACTATAAGATCTATCTCTTATAGGCGGTATACTATAAGAAAATCTTTAGATTAGTAGACGATCTAATAACCACTTTTGTCGATACTGCTGACTAAGCTATATATTCCACTATATAGCCTAGAAATAGCTTTAAAAGGCTTTTCTATTTTTAGATTTATGCCCCACTTTTGTGGAGACAGCCTCCTTAGGCTGTATAAGCGCTAGAAATAGCCTTAAAAGGCTCTTCTACTAGGTCACCTACCTACCCTGTACCTACCCTGCACTGTAGGAGCGAAAACAGAACTTATAGGAAAAGTTGTACGGCTTACCCTATAGCTTAGGTGGCCGTAAGTCGATTATTTAAAATCGCTAGCTTATTTGGTTTTTCGGGAAGGTATTGGATAACGTGGCGCTTATATCGCTTTGGTAGAACCTTAGTATCCCTGTTAGGAGCAGGGTATAGGGTTGCCTGTCAACTTGGGAGTAGGGTATAGAGAGGCCCTGGTCAATTAAGGTAGATATAGCTATAATTCCCTATATTAAGCAGATTAAGCCTACTTTAGGACTTATAAACGTTGTAGAGGGGGATAGAGAAAATCTCTATCTTAGGCGGCTAGAGCATAGGTTAAGGAGATAGAATATAGATTAGTATACGGAATTAATTATAGAGACTACCGATTCTAATAATTAACAGTTAGAAGTCGTTAGCCTAGCATAGACAAGCCTAGTATTAGTATATATATTATTATTACGATATCTAAGAACGTACTTTAATAGCTGCTATTATATCGAATAGTAAGAATAATAAGAAGGCTGCTAAGGAGGGCTCTATCCTTCTCTCTAAGCTGGAGTAGTAGATCGATTTTAAGTAGTAGCTTCGGTATATTATAAGCAAGGTAATTAAGTTTACAGACCTAAACAATACTAAGGAATTAGATAGATATCCAGTCCCTTTAACCCTTAACAATATACCTATTCTTAGGTTATTAACCGTCTATATCAAGACTATTTGTTAGACCTATATCTGCTAGTATTATAGCCTTACTTAGGGAGCGCAGCTTATAGAAGAGTATATCGAGCAGGTAAACGCTAATAGGCCTCCTCCTCTTCCTAGTAAGCGTATTATATATACCGATTTAACTGCTAATAGAAGGGCTACCTTCTAGAGTATATCAATAATGTATAATACTGCTATAGCAAACTGGAAATACAACTAGGATAATATTATAGAGGTTAAGAAGTGGATTAAGGAGTACGTCGAGACTTATACGCTAAATCTATACTACCTACCTAAGTAAAGCCTTTACTAGTAGTATTAGAACCTTACTAAGTCGATGTATTTAAAGGATTATAAGCGAATAAGGACGATATGTAAGAACTATAAGGAGTACCTTAATACTAGTAAGGTAAAAGCGGTTAGTAACTAGAGGACCTAGATAGAGAAGTAGTAGAAGCTACTATACCTAGTAGAGTATTATAAAGTTAAAGGGGTAGCTAACCCTAAACTATAGTTCGACAATTTACTGATCTTTTTAGGAGTAACCTAAAGGTTCTAGGGTTAGATATTAGCCTTATAAAGGGACTTTAAGAAGTAGGCTAAAAGGGAGAACCTTAATTACTATAAAGTAGCAAGGGATTTCCTATAAGACCTCGAGTTTAATAAGCCTCTTAAGCTAAAGCCTAAGAACCTAGTAGGAAGAGGAGGCGTATATGTTACCCTAGATAGTAAATAGCCTCTTTCTAATAGGGCTAGTAAGAAAGGTAAAAGAGGAGGGGATATATAAGAAGAGGCCTCTAAGTAAGGGAGAGCTAATACCTATAGCAACTGAAATCTCTAGGGAGCCTTAGAAGTACCCTAAGCCTTAGAACCTAATTATCCTATAGGAAGACCTGGTTTTTATTATAAGAAGTGTATCTGTAGAATATTCTAGTATAACTAGAAGGTATACTAGTATCTATTTCCCTCTTTTACGTATAAAGGTTAGGAACTAAGGCTAGATATAGAAAAGTATGTGAAATAAGCTATTAAGGAGGATTCGTAACTTCGATTAAAGATATTGGCTTATTAAAAAGAACTAAAAGACAAGTAGGAGGCCTAAAGGTATATAGGGTATAGGGAGAAAGTAAAGGCTTTAAAACTAATAGTAGAAGTTGTCCCTATGCTTAAGAAGAAGAACGAGAATTAGGTCCTTATTGAGTTTATAGTACTAAAGAGCGTACTATAAGTAAGTAGCGTTAGCGAATACCCTCTTAAGCACTTAGCCTATCTAGATTCCAGTGCCTCTATCTATATTTTTAATAATTAGGAGAGATTTAAAAGCTTTAAGGAAGTAGGGGAAGGGGACTACTTTGTAGCAGCTAATAGTAAGTTGCCGATCGAAGGATATAGGATAGTTTTCCTATATCTATACCTAGGTTAGTATAAACGAGTACTCCTCTGGCTTAATTATGTAGTATACTGCCCTAAGGTAGCTGTTGGATAACATAGCGCTTATATCGCTTCGGTAGAACCTCGGTATCCCTGTTAGAAGTAGGGTATAGGGTTACCTGTTAACTCGGGAGCAGGGTATAGGAAGGCCCTGGTTAATTAAGGTAGATATAGCCACGATTCCCTATATTAAGCAGATTAAGCCTACTTTAGGGGCTATAAACGTTATAAGGGGGACAGAGAAAATCTCAGTCCTGGGCGGCTAGGGCGTAGGTTAAGGAGAGAGAATATAGATCAGTATATGGAATTAATTATAGAGACTACTGATTCTAACAGTAGCTATTAACCTAGTTTCCTTAAGGTACCTTTATAAAAAGGGAATATAGTAGGATTACTAGAAGTAGGGTATCCTTTTCTACCTTAGAAGGATATTAGACTATAATAAGATCTATAAAATCTAGGAAACCTATAGCTAGTTCCTGCTAGAGTATGTTATAACTAATATCTTAGTATTAGCTTTTATAATATAAAGAGAGTAGGGCAGGTCTTAGAAGAAGAAGACTAAGCCTAGGATAATCCAAGTATAGTACTAACGGTTAGGTTATCCAAACCTAGAAGTACTCTATTACCTTATTTAGAGCGGTAAAGGAGTTAAGGTTACTGGAAATCATAAGGTGATTAGAACGGTAGACTACCTATAGTATAGTATAGGAAAAGGCTCTGATTACTAGGTCTTAAGGGTAGCCTAACCAGACCTGAAGTACCCTAGTAATGTCCTAGCCCTTGATTTCTATAATATCGAAAGGTCTAAGGAAGGCTTTATTTCTATTATACTATTGTTACATTGTAAGTTAGGCCTAATATAGGACTATTATCTTTATAATTAGTTGGTTAAGAGTATTATTATAGCCTTAGACAACTGCCTTTTAGATCTTAATTAAAGGTATAGAATTCAGGTTCTAGATATTAAAGCTGATAATAAGATTGTAGGAAGAAAGGGAGTAATCTAAGCCTAGCTATAAGGGAAATATATTAGAATAAATCTCTCTGCTCTTTAGACCTAAGATTAGAATAGAGGTATAGAAAGAGCTACTAGTATTCTAAAAAGGCAGGTAAAAGCGATAGTAGTAAGGACTAACTTACCTTTAAACAAGGTAGCTAAGGTATTTAGAATAGTAGTATATCTCTTAAATTATACCCTAAAGTATTAGCTAAAATAGAAAACACTATATAAGGTATTCTATTTGTTTATAGAATTAGTAGGTACTAAAGAGATAATGCCTATTAAGCTATAGCAAGGGTATCTCTGGGTTTTCCTATATTAAGCCTTTATATTAGAAGTAAATGTATAGTTTAAGAAGAATAAGCTAAAGAGGTTTACTCTAAGAGCTTTTCTTAGATACCTAATTAGATATAACTTAACGAATATTTATCGAATCTAGAACCCTTAAACTAATAAGATTATAGTAACCTAGGATATGATTTTTAACGAGAAAGTAGTATTTAATAGGTTTAAGAAGCACCTTATAGTTAGGCTAAGAGATCTAAGCTTAGAAGGGCTAAAAGAGTAGCTTGCTAAGATCGAGAAAAGGGTAGAATCCGAAAATCTAAATACTATAGTAGCTGATATCCCTATATAGGACGTACCTTACGAAATAGGGGTAATAGACCTAGGTAATGGATTAGAAGAAGAAGAGGAAGAGGATATTAATATACCTGACCTTATAGATAACGTAGAACTAGACGATTTAGTAGAAGTAATATAAGAACCTTAGTATATAGAGGCTTACCTACTCCTATATCCGACTCTAGAAGCTACGCCCCTACTAGTAGTATAGGGCATGCTAGAAGCATACCTTATAGTGTATTTTAGGGATTAAGTTCTTAGTTAGTAGTTCCTTAATACTATTATAAAGAGAGACTTCCTTATCTAAAAGGCCTCCTTTACTGCTAGAAGGTTTATAAATAGAGACCCTAGGACAAAAGAGAGTATACTAATATCTAAGATCCTAAGTATTAAGGACTTTAAGCCAGATACTATTTACTCTTCTTAGCTGCCTCTAATACCTAAGCTATACTAGAACCTTAAAAGCCACCTATAGGGGGAATACTTTAAGGAAGCTGAAAGGCAGTACCTTCTTATATACCTAGAAACATAGAAGGAAGTGCTAATTACTAAGGTATAGGGCAAGTAGGTCTTAGATAATATATAGGTATATATATATAAAATCAATAAGTACAATTACCTAGAGAAGTTTAAGGCCAGGTTAGTAATCTAAGGCGATTAATAACAAGGGACCCTAAGGGAGGATATATATATAGTAACGTTAGCTGGAAAGTCCTTCTAGATCTTAATAGCAGTAATAGCGAGGTTTAATATAGAGCTGATCTAGTTTGACGTTTTAAACGCCTTTTATAACGCTTATCTTGACTAGGATATATATATAAGACTCCTAGTAGGTCGAAGGAAGTAGGGTACGATCTATAAGCTAAAGAAAGTACTATATAGTCTTTAGGAATCGCCTTGCCTATAGTATAAAGAGTTTAGTAGTACTCTTTAGGATCTTAGGCTTAATATAATGCCCTATAAACTATATATCTTCTAAAAAGGAGGAGTCTTTATTCTCTTCTATATAGATGATATAACAATAGCGTACTATAAGAGGTATAAAGCCCTTACTAAAGACCTAACAAGCTTGCTCTAGTTAAAGTATAAGATAACCGGTAGTAGCAAGCTAAACTGGTTTCTTAGGCTATAAGTTATTTGGAATCGGGAGTACTATAAGATCTATCTCTTATAGGCGGTATACTATAAGAAAATCTTTAGATTAGTAGACGATCTAATAATCAGGAGCAAGGTAATAAAGCTAATAGCGTAGAGGTATACCTCCCCTATAGCACTAGAAGAATTAAAGAGCAACCTAGGGCAGGTAATAAACGCTAAGATAAAGTTGTACTAGAGAAAAGTCAGCTTAATAATATATATAGCAGTAATTACAAGGGTTGATATAGCCTTTACTACGTTAAGATTATCGAGATTTCTTATAAACCTAGGTCTAGAGCATTATAAGGCGGTAGATTGTTGCCTTAACTACCTATACTATTCTAGGAATCAGTGCCTTTAGCTTAGGGGTAGAGATACGTACGAGGTTTGGTATAATGCTTCCTTTACCGACAATATAGCTAATTGGAAAAGCTCTTAAGGATATATAATTAAGCTTTTTAGTAGGCTGGTTGCTTAGAGGGCGAGCAAGCAGATCTACGTAATAACTTCTACTATAGAAGCGGAATTGGTATCTATAATAGAAGTAGTATAGGAAGCGCTGTATCTCTGCTGCCTGATCTATAATCTTGGAATTAGTCTTAAAAGGGAGTACGGCGTATAAGTGTTCTGTAATAACGCTTAAACTGTAAGACTAGTAACTAGGGACGAAACGCTGAAAACGAAGCTCCGGTATGTCGATATTAAGAATTACTAGCTCTGGCAGGAAGTTGTTATAGAAAGGGTTCTTATAGACTATATACTAATAGATTAATAATTAGCAGATAGCCTAACGAAAGTTCTTACGAACAACAGTTTTACTACGTTTTATAAGCAAGTCGGTATAGTAGAAAGGAAAGAAAAGATTAAGAAGCGGTAGAGGGAGGAAGGCTAAGATATAGAGACTTAGTAGTAGGTATAGAAGGGAGTACCCTAAGAAACTAGTCTATTAAGCTAAACGTTGCTATTATAATCCGTAAACGTAAAATTGATTAGGGCCTAGCTAGAAGTCCTAGGGTATACTGGAGTAGTAGTAGAATCCTCCTCTGTAGCTATGTTAGTAGCCTGTAGTACGCTCTTCCTGTTACTATTGTTATTGTTGTTAGATTCCATTACTACCTGTTTCCCCTACGTCTTTATCTCTTCCTTCTTCTAGATGGTTATAGCCTGTTTCTACATCTATAGCTCTTGGATTAAGCTGGCGTACTCTCTAATAAGAGTATATAACGTCTAGATAGGGATAGTTAGGATAGGCTAGAAGTATAGTAGGACAGGATTATAGGGTAACTTGCTACTAGGGCTATAATACTAGAAGAGTATTTAACGATATAGGCCTAATAGTATTGGAATGGGTAATCCTATATAAGGATCTGTAACCACTATAGCCTACTGGTAGTAGTCGTATAGGGTACGTAGGGGCAGCAACAGCGTTGATATGGCCTAAATAGCACTTCCTAGGTATGTGCTAATATAGTAAAGTAGGGCCCTTTACTGTATTCCCTCTATAAAAGTCCTTATATAACGGTATAGTTATAGGCTATAGCGCTATATTATAGGGGCTTTAAGCTTATATATCATGGCTTTTAGTGGGTCTTATAGGCCTATAAGGCTTATAGTTGTAGGTAACGTAGTAACTTGATTTCTAGTTCAAGTAGGTAAGGCTTCGCAATTTCCTTCCCTACATATACCCTCCGGCACCGTTCCTGCCCTCTATACGGCAGGAGCGCCTTAGTAGGTGCATGGCTACTTCCTGAAAAACCAAATAAGCTGGCGATTTTAAATAATCGACTTACGGCTACCTAAGCTGCAGGGTAAGCCGTACGACTTTTCCTGTAAGTTCTGTTTTCGCTCCTGCGGTGCAGGGTAGGTACAGGGTAGGTAGATGACCTAGTAGAAGAGCCTTTTAAGGCTATTTCTAGCGCTTATACAGCCTAAGGAGGCTGTCTCCACAAAAGTGGGGCATAAATCTAAAAATAGAAAAGCCTTTTAAAGCTATTTCTAGGCTATATAGTGGAGTATATAGCTTAGTCAGCGGTATCCACAAAAGTGGGTCCACCCTCAGAATATAGCTATATATCTAGTAGTTCGAGAACTGAAATCCGTTTTGCCTAAGCTATAACCGTTAGAGCGCTATAGCTTATTTTGTACGTTTAACACCCCCTCTATTCTTCTGTTCCTTTATAAGCCTTAGAAAGCTATATATAGGTAAAGAATAGAAGAATCCTAAGAAATAAGAACGTAAGAGCAAAACTATTCCGTTAGACAAAGGGGTTAGGCCCTTATATATATATAGGATAAACCCCTATTATATATAGAAAGAAGTAAGAATATATATGATGTTGAAATCAAACCTATAACCTATTTAAAGGTATAGGTACTATAGCTTTAAAGCGTATAGTAATATATAATATCTAAATATTCTATACCCTAGCGACTGATAGACGTACTAGAGTATAGAAGGAGTAAAGGGCTTATAAACGCCTTTATCCTCTTATAGAGAAAACAATTTTTAGCACGGTTTTAAATTTTATGCCCTTTTTTACTCCGTTCTTTCAGCCAGTTCTAGTAAGGAAATAACAGGTAGTCACATAGAGAATCCCCCTCTAAAGGAAAGTATACTACTAGTAATAGCCGGAGCCTATATTTTCCAAATATAGCTATACTATATACTAGAGTACTTCTAGACGTAGCTAGAGTAATATAGGCCTCCCTAACGCCGCAGGGAGCTGATGCCAGCACAAGGGCGCCTATAGAACTGTACTACAGTGGCTAGGACCTTATAAGCCTTTTAAGGCTATATAGAGGAATTAGGTGATTCCAGAGGGCTGTAAAGTAGCCGGTACTATTGACTGGTCTTATAAGCTAATCAGGCTAAGCCAGGCCTTCTATATATATAGTATAGAATATATATATATAGGGGTAGAGGGTAGCTTAGTAAAAAGCTCCCTTAGGTTGTAGGCCTAAAAGCCTGATAAAAGACTAAAAGCCACTAACTGGTAGGGCTTTAGTAAGTCCGTCAGCCGGCATACACTTAGTATTAAGATATATAATAGTAACTATTTTAGCCTTAACCTGCTCTCTAACGTACCGGAATTTCAGCAGGGTATGCTTAGTTCTAGCGTGTAGCGCTGGGTCATTAGCTACCGTTATAGAGCCCTGATTATCTCTATAGAGAGTAATAGGGTAGTCTATAGGTCTGTGAAGTTCAGAAAATAGCCCTATAATCCACTGTACTTCGCGTATAGCCTCTGTAAGTCCATCAGTTTCAGCTTCCAGGGTAGAGAGAGCAATAGTAGTAGCTCTTTTCGTTTTCCAGCTAATAGGCCCACCGGCTAACTTATATAGATAGCCGTAGGTGGATTTACTAGTAGCCTTATCCCCTGCAAAATCAGAATCACTAAAGCCTATAGGGACTAGACTACTATTAATTATAGAAGTCCGGCTACTACCTTTACTATTTCTAGAATCTACTATAGTAGTAGAGGTAGTAGTTAGGGGCCTAGGCCCTTCCTTAGAGTGAAAGTCTCTACTAAGCTTAGTAGTTGTATTACTACTATTACTAAGCTTAGGCCCTAAATCAGCTACTGTATTTCCATTACAGCTAAAACAGATGCTATAGTCTTTAGTACTGTTAAGATACTTAAAAAGATTTTTAGCAGCGTTTAAGTGTGATTTTGTAGGTCTATTTAAAGACCTAGAGAGCCACTATACGGTAAAGCTAATATCTACCCTAGTAAGGAGCATTATATACATAGCTGTTCCTACTAGGCTTTGATAGAGCTTAATTTCCGTAGAATTACAGAGGTGGCTAGCAATATCTTCCTCTAGTTGAAGTTGACTTACTAGCCCCGGCTGTAAGGGAATAGATATAGGCTTAGAATCGGCTAAGTTAAAGCGGCTAACCGCCTCTTCTACATACTGTGACTGGTTAAGCCACAGGCGCCTATTAGGTCTATCCCTTATAATCTGCACGCCTAGGAAATAGGCGGCAGGCCCTAAGTCTTCTATAGCGTAGACCTTATTAAGCCGTTTCTTTAAATCAGTTATATAGCCTATATTAGGCCCTATAAATAGACAGTTATCTATATAGGTAACGATAAAGTGGCAGGTTTTAGCATTATAGAAGACCCCTGGATCTGAAATAAGAGGGAGATAGCCTAGGCTCTTAAGTAAGATTTTAAGCTTATCTTGCCACTCTCTAGGGCTTTGTTTCAGACTGTATAACGCTTTAGATAGTTTAATAATATTAGGAGTAGAAGGATTATAGCCGTATTTCAGTAAAAGCTTATAAATAGCCTTATTAGAAGCCGCTAGGTCTAATAGTCCTTTAGGGATTTCCATATATATTTCTTCTCTAAGAGCGCTATTAAGAAATGCCCCTATAAAGTCAGCTTGTTCTATTTCCTAGTCTAGAACAGCACCTATAGCTAGAAGTATACGCCAAGTAGGTAGTATACTAGTAGAGGCGTAGGTTACAGTATAATCTAGGCCTTCTACCTGCATAAAGCCCCTAGCTACTAACCGAGATTTATACTTAATAGGCCTATTTTTAGCGTCCTTTTTAACCTTAAGAACGTTTCGACAGGTAATAAGCTTACGGTTAGAAGGTAATAGACTCCTAGGTAGGAATTTAAAAACCCCTAGCTCTAATAACTGGATAAATTCCTTGGTAATAGCCTCTAACCACTTACTACGCTCATCTCTAGGTAGTTTTAAGACTTGCTTATAAGTAGTAGGCGTACTATCCTTAGATATTACCCTTTTTCGAGCCTTATAGACAAAAGACAGTATATAGCTACTAGTCTTAGCTAAAAGCTTATAGTAATCAAGCTGCATTTTATCCCCCTCTGAAATAAGATCACTATTATCAAGAGGTTCGTTCGTTATAGGCTGATTAGGCGCTATAACTTCTATAGGCTTAGGTGCAAAAATAGGCTTTATAGTTTGGGGAAACACCTTTGGTAATTCAGGCTTTCTAATAGATATAGTAGGCCTAGTAGACTCTACTATAACCGGATTTATAGGCTTATCCGGTAAGGGTTCATCTAATTTACTATCGGAAGAAGATTCGTAGGGTTCTAGCTTACTAGGTCCTATTTCTATACTAATAGGCTTTTCAGTATTAAGATTAGAAGGGTCTGGGCTGACAGCCCCCTCTAAATCTAAGTCTAGGTCTACTAATTCCCCCTCTAAAGCCGTATTATCAGTAGGCTGACTTAGTACTGTATTATCCTCTATAAACTTAATAGTAGAGGTTTTAAGTACTGCTCTTCTAGATGATATATATACTAGGTAGGTCTTAGAACCTAATACCGCTAGTAATTTACACTCTTCCGTTCTAGAGGTAAATTTTAACGATTTAGACCGTTTTTCTAGAGGTATAATCGCCTCTCCTCTAGCGCCTATAGCCCTATAGCACTCTAGGTTAGGTATATGTAGAATACCAGGCTCTAGCTCGTCAAATAGCGCCTGGAAAGGAGTGGTTTCCTTATTAGTTATAGCTATACTATTAACTAATTCCACTACAGCCTCCAGTATAAAGCACTACAAATACTAGGGTAAAGCGCTACTAAGAATAGTACACCTTATACGGTCTAGTATAACTCTAACTGATCGTTCTACTAAGCCGTTCTGCTCGTGGATATAGGGGGTAGAAGTGCTAAATTTAATACCCCTTTTAGCTAACCAAGTAGTTAATAAATCAGTTATTTCAGTGCCTCCGTCAAAGTGGAATTTAGTAGGATATCTACCAAATCCATTCCTTAGGCCCCTAAAAAAGCCCTTAATAGCGTTAGCTACTATAGGGCCTGATTTATTAGGTAGGTTAAAAGCCTACCTATACCTACTTTTACGGTCAACTAGAAGTAAGACTATAGGGTTTCTATTATAAGGCCTAGGCCTAATTTTAACAGTATCCCCCTCTATTGAGTCTAAGACCCTAGGTGGGTCAGGTATTAGAGCCTTACTAACCCTTCTCACTGCTTTACCTCGATCATAGCTAGAGCAGTGAAAATCAGCTTCCTTTATTTTATCAAAATTAGGCAGCCCTTTAGTAATACTAGAGGTCTTTTTCAAAAGACGTAGGCCTATATGGCCTAGCCTAACGTGCCACAATTTAGCTAAATTAAGTAGATTATAGTAATCTCGCTGACCTATATTAGGCTCCTTTAAAGTAGGGCTAGATATAGCCTTTTCTACTTTATTCCCCTCTATAACTGGCTCTCTTAGCACACGGGGCAGGTCTCCAGTGCCAGTTAAGGGCTCAGGCTCCCTAGTCTCACGGGGACTTTGATAGGGGGCCTAGGCAGTGGCTAAGGGCTCTACAGGCCTACAGGGCCTTTTCCCCCTTAAAGAAGGTCCTACACCTTCTAAAGTAGTACCTTTAGCCGGAGAATTCCTTAGCTTATAGCGCTTATTAGGCTCTATAGCTTTAGATACTATAGCATCCTCTATAATAGGTCTATAGTCTTCCTTTCTAATAGAATTAGAAGGAATTTCCACCACTATCTTATTACGCTACGGCTCTATACTTTTAGTAGTATAACTAGAAAGGCCTAAAGGAAAAGCAAAATTTGCATGTAATATAGGCTTAGAGCTGCCTTTAACGTCAAGAAAAAATCCTGATTTCTTAAAGTCTAGTACAGCTATACAGCGTCTATCACCCCTGTAAAGGGTTTCCTTTATAAGGCAACCTCCTGAATCATAGTGCCTAACCCTGCTAACAATATTTATATCAATATTAGGTAGGTATAAAACGTTATCTAATACTAATTTAGTATAGGTAGGGGGGGCCTTTCTAGATAGTACTTCTAGTGTAATAGAGCCTATACCAGCCGGGCTTACAGGGCCATTTCCAGTGTTAATAGGGCGTAACTGGCCTGTGTTAGGCGTAAAGGTAGTAAACCGCTCTTTACTATTACTGATATGGTCCGTAGATCCTATATCGTATAGCCAACTATTATAAAGAGCGGGGTCTCTAGGGCGTCTTCTAGGCTTATTATCTTTATATTTTGCCTTGTTATTAGAAGAGGTTTTTAGGCCTTTTCCTTTAAAGTCCTTACGCTTCTTATACCCTTTTAACGCTAATAGCTGTACTAATTAGGTATCAGAATCGCTAGAAGAACTAGAATTAGAACTAGAGTCGGATTCCTCTTCTTCTTCTATAGCTAGGTTATAGGACCCTAGCATAAAGGAGGCCTGTTCGGCACTTTTAGCACTATAATTCTGCCCTTCAACATTATAACTAGCCTTCTTCTTACCCTTTTTCTTATTTTTACCCTTCTTACTAGGGTTAGAATTTGAATTAGGGGTTGAATTAGAGCTATTAGCTATGTGAGCTGCTCTATACGCCTCTGTAGCCGGGTTCCTAGATTCTTCTAAAATATCAGCCATTAGATATTCTATATTAAGGCTAGAGGCTATAAGGCCTAGCATTCTAGCCTGTCTTATAGAGCTCTTTTGGCGTAATACCTAGCTAGGAAACTTAGATTCTAGAGCCTTAAAATACTGATTTAGTATTAAAGAGGGATCTATATCTATTTTAGCTATAGTAAGCTTAGCAAGATAGCCGTTAAATTCAGCGTTAAAAGCTGATAAGCCTTTTTTATAGGTACTAAAGGTAAGGGCGTGGAATTCGTTATAGACGTCCTCCTTTTTAGACTCTATAGGTCGGCTATACTGCCTAACAAGCAGCTTAAAGGCCTTAGAAGGTATATGAATCTACGATATAGCAGCCCTAGGGCCACTAGATAAGCTATTACGTAGAAGCATTAAAAGAACAGCTTGATCAGAGTCGCTATAAGTGTTAGATATATCAGGGTTTTCTAAAAAATTAGATATCCCTAACGCTCTTAGTACTATACTTAAAGCCTGAATCTACTGTTCAAAATTGCTTTCCCTGCTAAGCTTACTATTGTCCGGTATAGTATAGGCCTTTTTAGAAAGCTCCTTTACTATACTACTAGTAATAGTATCCTTAAAGCCTTCCTTAGACCCTGTATCTATAGGGGGGTCTAAATTACTAGTAGCTGTATTATCTACAGCCGGCCCTAGATGGGGCTCTTTCTTAGGGGGATGTGGAGGAGAATCTAAATCCATAGTACCGCTAAAAGGATCAAATCTAGGACTATAGCTAGTCTTTCCAGTAGCAGCAGCATTACTACTATTAGTTAGAGAAGCTAAAGTAGAAGATATATTCTTTATAGCGCTAACGCTATCCTCGACAGAGGCTTTTAGGGTATTTAGACTTAAAAGTAGTGTTTTTATATTACTAGATTGGCTAGCTATAACTCGGTCATAAGATTTTATATTCTGTTTTAGGAATTCTATAACCTCGCTATAGTCTTCGCCATCTTCCTCATCTTCTGATAGGGTTCGTATAGGTGGTGGAGGCCTAGAAGATTGCCCTGGATCAGCTGGGTTACTAGCCCTTTTAGGGGCTATACCCTTCCCTTTAGCTTAATCCGCCATTGTAAATAGGCTACTATTTACTTTATAGTACTAGCTAAAGCACTTAATTATATATATATATTGTATTCCACCTATAGAGTCCTTATTGGACTATAAGGAGCTGCTAGCTTACACTAATGCTAGAGGAAAACCGGAAAACGGATGAAAAACCTCTAACAAGCTCAACGAGGCGGGCAATCTAGCAAGAGGAAAAGAGCAGTACTAAAAGAAAAACAACGCAAGGGGAGGCCGTCTAGAAGGCTACTAAGGGAAATTGCGCCTATTCCCCTACCCGTCTCCCGTAAGAACGCCCTATATCTCAATTAATATAGGGCTTAGGGTAGGGGAATAAAGAAGGGGTCTTATCAGCAAAAGAGGTAAAGGTAGGTCTAGGCTTAAAGCTTAAAAGCTTATAAGCTTAGCCTTATAGCCTTCCCTCTTACCTTAGTATAGTAGTAAGATACCAGCTATAGAAAAGAAAGAAAAGACAGTCTAAAGAGAAAGAGGGGAAGCAGTCTAAGGAAGGAGAGAAGGCAGAAAAGAGACTAAAGCATATCCGTATCCTCTTCCTCTATAGAGCCCCTTGCCAGCTCTAGGGAGGAGGATATCAAACCGGTAGCTATAGTACTAGTAGCTACTAGGTCGGTAGTAGTAAAGGTAGAGGCAGGGATTTTGCTAAAAGCCTCTCTTATAGTTCGCTGGGAAAGGGAGGCTATAGCGGTAGTAGCGGTAGCGGTAGCAGTAGTAGCGGTTGTTGTAGGGGGGCAGCCACGGCGGCGTTTTCCAGCTACTACCGTATAGCTTTCTTCCCCTTCTAGCTAGTCTTCTATTGATATTACCGGCTTAAAAGGGCCAGGGAGGTCAAAGTTAATAGGCCTGTTTTATAGGCTGGATTTTGCCTAAGCCTTATACTTCTTTCTTTCAGGGCATTCTTCTGCCCTAGCATAGTAGTTACTATGGCAGTTCCGGTAGTACTAAGCCCTAGTACAGGCCGTCTTAGTATACTTCTTCTTTTCTTAGCCATAGTTATAGCAGAGGGTAGGGGAGTAGCAGTATTTGGCTTTACACCCCTATCGCCAGCAGTTAAAGCACTATAAGGCCCTAGCCTTATCGATATAAGGCTCTGCTTTTAGGGCCCTATAGGCCTAGAAGATTCCATCTTAACAGGCCTAGTAGGCCTCTTACTAGCTAGAAAAGGCAATAAGAGCTAAGACTCTTGTTCTTTCGATCTAGAGGGGGTACCAGACCTTAGCCTTTAAGGCCAAAGGATATACTTCTTTTGCCACTACTAGAAGGCTAGCTTCCATTACCTGGTCAGCCGTTATAAGCCCTTTAACTGTAACAGCCTAGGTAGTAGTATGGATCGAGGCCTCTAGTGATAAAGAGGCTAGCCAGGCTGTGTTTTCTTCTAAGGCTTTTTTAATTTTTTCTCCTTCAATAACCAGTATAAGGTTACCGCTCGGTAGGGTCCTTACCCCCTTAATAGGGTGCCCTATGGCCTTCTATACTGCCTGTACAATTTCCGGGGCTGATTTTTGGCCAAGGGAGGAAGAGGCTGATCCTAGCCGTATAAGGACCTGTTTTTCTAAGCCTAGCTTAGTAGGCTTTACCCTAGCCGCTACTATAGTAGCCCAGGTACGGCGGGTTGGCTCTGATTCGACGGCAGGAGGTTGTTGCTACTACTACTATTGTTGTTACTATTGTTGTTGCTTCTTCTGCCTTAGGGCCTAGGCAACGAACAAGGGAAATATCAGGGCTTTTTTCTCCTCCTCTTTTAAGATCTACGTTAAGGCTAGCTTTCTAGCTAGCCTAGTATATTCAACGATTTCCTTAAAGGCCAGGTTATTAACTAAAAGACTGACTATCTGGTCTATAAGACTAGAGAAGGTAAGGGCAAGGGTTATAGGTAGTAGGGCTTTTTCTTTTTTTTCTTTCCCCTTTTTAAAGGGGATAGGGGCGGTAGTGGCGGTAGCAGCATGTTAACTGCTAGAAAGCCCTTTAAAAGGGCTATCAAACGATATATCGCTCGACCTAGTAGCGGTTATAGTAGTAGCAGGGTTAGCGGCGGAAGTGGTGGTAGTAGTAGTAGTAGCAGCAGCGGTGGTAAGGTAGGTCAAGAAGCTATAGCCTAAGCGCTCAGGGGCTTTATTGACAGCCCCTAGGGGGCTAGGGGCAGCAGGGTTCAGGTCGGCAGGGTTCAGGTTAGAGAGGTTAGTACGGTCGGGGCTAGGGCATATAACTGTAGGGCCTATACGCCCGCCCCGCTATAGCTACAGATTTCTAGCTACAGTCGACCATATCGTACAGTCAAAATCCGACCACAGCGCCGTCGAACGAGCGACTGCGCCGCAGCCAAATTTAGCATATGTTAAGTCCTTAATTAGACAAGTGGATTGCAAAAGAGTGCAGTCGATTTGGAGCGGTCCTGACCAAGAACGCGTTTTCGGATGTGTGATGTCGGTCCAAAGCACTTAATTAGCTTCCAGTTCACTAAAGCTAATTAGCTAGCTCACTAATTATAGTAGTGATTTTCTAGGCTAGTCTTAGCGCTTAGTAGGTTTATAGCGCTGCCTACTTGCTACTTAGTAGGGCTTTCTAGTAGAAATTCTAAACTAGGCTCTAAGATAGGGACTAGAGACTTCGACGTAGGGACTTAACTACCGCCTATAGATATATCTATAGAAAGGGCTCTATAGTAGGGAAATATAGGTCTTTAGCGCTAGAAATTCTAAAACGCTAGCCTTTCTACTTCCAGCTATAAGTAGAAAGGTCTTTTAGTATAGGTAAGTATACTAGCCTAAGTGTATAAGAGCCCCAAATGCTCGTCAATACTATAGGACTTAGATTTCTTAGCGATTTCTCCTTCTAGATTTTCAGGCTTTTTAGTCCTTAAATAGCCTTTAATAAGATGTAATATATAGCTTTTTAGGGCTAATATAGTACTATATTTTCAGCTATAAGAGGCTTAAATAGCCCTATATATATAGGCAGAGGTAGCGCTTTGAAATTGGACTCCAACGATAACTATCCCACAGGCTATCCGGGCTCATAACCTATTGGAATGGGTAATCCTATATAAGGATCTGTAACCACTATAGCCTACTGGTAGTAGTCGTATAGGGTACGTAGGGGCAGCAACAGCGTTGATATAGCCTAAATAGCACTTCCTAGGTATGTGCTAATATAGTAAAGTAGGGCCCTTTACTGTATTCCCTCTATAAAAGTCCTTATATAACGGTATAGTTATAGGCTATAGCGCTATATTATAGGGGCTTTAAGCTTATATATCACGGCTTTCAGTGGGTCTTATAGGCCTATAAGGCTTATAGTTGTAGGTAATGTAGTAACTTGATTTCTAGTCCAAGTAGGTAAGGCTTTGCAATTTCCTTCCCTATATATACCCTCCGGCACCGTTCCTGCCCTCTATACGGCAGGAGCGCCTTAGTAGGTGCATAGCCACTTCCCGAAAAACCAAATAAGCTGGCGATTTTAAATAATCGACTTACGGCCACCTAAGCTGCAGGGTAAGCCGCACGACTTTTCCTATAAGTTCTGTTTTCGCTCCTACGGTGCAGGGTAGGTACAGGGTAGGTAGATGACCTAGTAGAAGAGCCTTTTAAGGCTATTTCTAGCGCTTATACAGCCTAAGGAGGCTGTCTCCACAAAAGTGGGGCATAAATCTAAAAATAGAAAAGCCTTTTAAAGCTATTTCTAGGCTATATAGTGGAGTATATAGCTTAGTCAGCGGTATCCACAAAAGTGGGTCCACCCTCAGAATATAGCTATATATCTAGTAGTTCGAGAACTGAAATCCGTTTTGCCTAAGCTATAACCGTTAGAGCGCTATAGCTTATTTTGTACGTTTAACAAATAGGCCTACACTACTGCTAAGATCTTGTCATTATCCGCTAGAAACGTAGGTCAGTGCGAACAGCGCTAAGGGGGTGTATAGGCTGGACTTACAAGAGATATATAGATGCTAGTAACAGGAGTAATTTGAATACTACAACCGAGAAGAAACGCAGGGACCGAGCTGCGCCATATACAGCGCTAGAGGGAAAAAATCGCTAGAATCAGCCTATAAGACCAAGCGTATAAGATAGCGCTTATAGCATACCTTACGCAGCTCACCGTCCTAGATAGTAGAAACCGCCGGTAATATAGATAGTAATACCCCTATAGGTATAGACTATAAGGCTAGGCTCGATGCTAGCTTACTTATAACCAGCTTCTTATAGACTAGTGTTACTAGCCCCCTAACGCTAGCCGCTAGTAAACATACCCTAGGGACTGTTAAGACTAGGGTGGTAATAGCCACTGGTATAGGTAATAGACCTAAATCCCTAAAACGCAGCTTTTTTGACGACGGTAGTACTGTAATATCGTCGTCCTCCTTATTATTATCCTAGGTAAACCAGACTAGATATAGACCGTTAGCTACTAGGAGAACCACCTAGGAAAGGCAAGATAAAAGGATAAACCGCGTTTCTAGCCTAATAAGGGCAAATCTTCTGCTATTAGGGTAGTAGGCTGCTTCAGAACCAACTCCTCCCTCTAAGTAGATATCTATAATAAAAGGAAGTTAGAAAAGCTTATGAAACTGAATATAGCGATTATAAGAAGCCTTATAGTAAGAAGAGCAAGTGCAAAAAGATAAAAAGCGTGTTTATAGGAAGGAGGAAATTTTTAAAGCTCCGGGGGAGGCAAGTAGATTTTACACCTAACCAGCCACTATATAAAAGGAGCAACAATATAGGCGGTTAAAAATCATGCCCTTTCCTCCTAACTTCTACTTCCTTTTCCCTAAGAAGGGATAGTATACCCTAATACTAAGAAGAGAGAGGTAGCAGACCCTTACCGATTAATAAGCCTTAATATATATAGATATAAAATATAAGAGCGAGGAAAGAAGCCGGGTAGTATACCTATAATAGGAATAAAAAAGAAAAGGGCAGCATACCCTAATAGAGAAGAGAAGCTAGGGCAGTATACCCTAAGGAAGAGGCAGTATACCTTGACCTAAATAAGGAAGAGGCAGTATACCTTGACCTAAATAAGGAAGAGGTAGTATACCTTAACCTAAATAGGAAAGGGTAGTATACCCGGACCTTTAGATCTGGCGAGACTTGCTATGTTAGTTTAACTGCCTAGTTACCCAGATTAGCCTCTATAAAGATAGTAAGGAGTAGAGAAGAGACCGCCGCCAAAGTAATAAGCTAGTGTTTATAATACTAAAGGTAGTTTATAAGGTACCTATAAGATCAGCAGAGGTAAAGGAAGTATAGTAAAAGAGATAAGCGTTCCTAAGCTAAACAGTAACCTAGTAGTCTCTAATAGAATAAGATATTATACCGGTTAACCACCTAGATAGTAGACTATAGTAACAACTATTAGGTATCTCTAGAAGTAAGATTATAATAGTTAAGAAGAGCCTAACGGTTTCCCTTATAAGAAAGTACCTTTAAGATTAGTAAAGAAAGTTGGTTAGAGAGAGAGTAGTTAACTTCTCTAGACTCTATCTAGGTTAGTAACCAGCAATATCTGTTAGAAGCCCGATCTTAACAATCCAGAGCACCCTAATAAGTCCTAAAAGAGGAATAGGACTATAGGGTAGCAGAGTAGCTAAGTATCACCTATTAGTCCAATCCCTTTTTCTGATTAAGTAGTAGAATAACTACCCTTCTACTAGCCTAGAAAGCACTGTATAACCGGGGAATAGAGACCTTAGGGGTATTAATAATAGTTACTAAGGAAAAAGACTATACTACTGCCTATAAAGCCTAACTACAACCTCTATAATCCTAGAATATAGGTACTATAAACGTATATTACCGCTAAATACATTGTCGATAAGGAAGAGCCTTATAGCAAGGCCTAGGATCGCTATTGCAAACCTGGACCTAGGGGTATATTGGACGATATAGCGCTTATATTACTTCGGTAGAACCTTAGTATCCCTGTTAGAAGTAGAGTATAGGGTTGCCTATTAACTTAGGAGTAGGGCATAGGAAGGCCCTAGTTAATTAAGGTAGATATAGCCACGATTCCCTATATTAAGCAGATTAAGCCTACTTTAGGGCCTGTAAACGTTGTAGGGGGGGACAGAGAAAATCTCTATCCTAGGCGGCTAGAGCGCAGGTCAAGGAGACAGAACACAGATCAGCACACGGAATCAATCACGGAGACCACCGATTCCAACAGAAGGCGCCATGCACCTACTAAGGCGCTCCTGCCGTGTAGAAGGCAGGAACGGTCCCGGAGGGTATATGTAGGAAAGGAAATTGCGAAGCCTTACCTACTTAGACTAGAAATCAAGTTACTACGTTACCTACAACTATAAGCCTTATAGGCCTATAAGACCCACTGAAAGCCGTGATATATAAGCTTAAAGCCCCTATGATATAGCGCTATAGCCTATAACTATACCGTTATATAAGGACTTTTATAGAGGGAATATAGTAAAGGGCCCTACTTTACTATATTAGCACATACCTAGGAAGTGCTATTTAGGCCATATCAACGCTGTTGCTGCCCCTACGTACCCTATACGACTACTACTAGTAGGCTATAGTGGTTATAGATCCTTATATAGGATTACCCATTCTAATAGGTTATGAGCCTAGATAGCCTGTGGGATAGTTATCGTTGGTGTTAGTAGGTTTCCGGAGATCGTAGTGACCTAAAACGATAAGAGCAAAGCGAGCAGCAAGGAAATACTAGTTCAAGTTCTAGTTCTAGATTATTATATATCTCCCTTTATCTAGGGGGTGGTTGCGCACCCCTTAAATACCTATGTTAGAGCAGAGCGCTTGTTAGTGACCATTATATAGTATGTAGGTACGCTACTTATAGCTGTTGTATAAGTGGCGCAGTACGTGCTCTATTTCCTAGAGTAAGAGGCTTATATACTACGCGGTTATAGGGATTATGTCACAGTCCGATGTCATCCTGTATATATATAGCTTCGTCTTACACTAGGACCTTCTGTCCTATGTACAACAACATCTTTCTACAACCTATCTTTGCTCTGGCTATAACAGTTTGTTGCACCTATATATTCTTGCTAAATTAGCAAGATTTAGTAAGTAAAGAAAACCTCTTATTAAAAGTCCATTTTGATAAACGATTTGACGAATCCCCCTGTTTCTATATACACTTTAACCACGAGTTACTACCGATTCTATAATAGCAACTAACAGCAACTAATTAGTAGAAGACTAGCTCTAAGTATAAGGCTTAGGGGTACTAGGCTCCCTAGGAATACCAGCTACTAACTTAGCTAACCTTATCTTATCTAATAACGATTAACTATTCTATTTCCTATAAGCTGCGAATTCTAGAATTTTAGGTATCTCTACCGACTTAGCTATAACTTCCTCTAGGGCCTCTTCTGCCCCCCCTTTAGCTACTTTTTCCTAACCTCTTTCAGCTCCTATCTTAATAAGTTATATAACTCTATCCTAACTCCTTAGTGTTAATCCTTTGACCTTTAATAGAACCTCTATAAACTCTATTAAACGGCAAATAGCTTATATTACCTAGAAGTCCTAGGTCTTGGTAAAGCTTGCTATTAATAAAGCTTTTTTCCCTAACACCCTAGTCCAAGTCCTCTATATCTTACAGCGTCTTAGCAGAGAACCTTATCAGCGAATTTACCTAGAAGTAAATAAGCTAGTTGCACTAGCTTATAGCCTCCCCTTTAACGCTTCTATAATTATGTATATTACCGACATTTTTGCATTGCTGGACCCTTAGTATCTTATAGAAGATATTAGTATAATTAGCCTTACTAAACTAGAGAAACTAGATATAGATAGGGATAAGCTCTTATTTACCGACTTCCTAATAGAGCTGGTACAACTCTGCGAATATTCTAACCAGACCCCTATACAACGCGTTACTTACCTCTAACGGAAAGTAGGTCGAAAGCTACGCTATACTGTCGTTAGTATAATAGACCGACCTAGCCCTATAGACTTTATAAAGTAGATAGAGCTTTACCGGAAGCTCTAAAACAATATTGCTATAGAACAGTATTAATCTTAGATCGGCTTTAGGTCAGTACTACCTCCTTAACCAGGATTTCATAATAACGGTAACCCTATAGTATTAGGAGCTATCCTAACCTTAGGTTCTTACCTTTCTCCTAAGGAAAAGGCCTATAGAATCGACAACTACCTCTGCTTATATTATAGTAAGCTAGGCTATCTCGCCTATAACTATAAAGCAAAGAAGAACCAACCTACTACCGCCTTAGCTACAGCTCTATAACTAAACTCCAAGGGAAAAGCCTAGGCCTAGAAACACTAGATTATTATCCTAGGCCTTTTACCTCTAATCTGGAGTTTGTTATTACCTTAAGTGCAGTTTATACTAATTCTTCTTTGCTTTTTACTACCTTAGTATATATATAAAGCAAGGCAGTCCCCCTCTAAACCCTTATCGACTTTAGTTGTTCTCCGCTTAGATTTGTTAATTCCTTTATAGTAGATTACTTAGGGTTAAAGCAATCTACTTTAGATTTACCTTACCCTCTACGCCTTATAGATAGCAAGTAGGCCAGTCTTATTACAGATTTCTATATCCTAGACTATTTATTTAGTCAATCTAATTCTGATTATACTTCTAATGTTGGAACACTAGCCATAACTGCGGGCTACATGTGCTGGGACTGCAGACTCCATATGGTGGACCCTAGCCGACGTAGATTGTTAGGTAACTACCTGACGATGCAGGTCGGACCGGGATTATTGTATAGTATCTACTGTATAATAAAGGGAATATATTAGGGGCTAAAATCTCTTTACCTATATACTTAGAAGAGATAGATATAAATAAATAGACTATCTAAACCACTATATACTAGTATAAAGAGCTACGAACACTAATTAGTAATTCAGTATTGAATTATAGATTAGTAATGTAAAGAGATAAGTATATATAGGTTAATAATTCTGTTCTATAGCGGTATATATTAGGAATAGAAGAATCATTGCTATATCTTATACTAACGCCTCTATTTGACTTCCCTCTATAATCGGCATATATAAGGAGGAATCTTAAAGAAAGAAGAACTATAGATATTAGCTGATAGATTATACAGTTATTGTATAATATCTAGCAGTTATATACAACTATATAACCCTAATAACTTAGTATTTAGAGAACGATACCTGTTCTTATATCGAATATACCAACCTGATCCTCTATATTAAGAGAACGAACTAGCTCTCTTACTAGATACAACTTATATCTACCTAACAATACTGTCAAACCTACGATAGTATTTATCAGATATCTATTATATAACAGATACTGTATAACTCGACACTTATAATACTATAATTAGCTAAGATATCAACTATTAACCTAGCAGAGAAGTCGGAAGCCGACGAATATCCTATATATAAGGAAATCGCTTATAGTAGTACAATACCGATCTATATATAGAAGAAGTATATCAACACTAGGCAGTAGTATAATAATATTACTATCAAACCTAGATATATATACTTAGAGATATCCCTAACAACTAGATTTGTACAATACTTAGCCGAACTTAGGTATAGTAATATATACCTTGATATAATAATCGATAATATAGAAGAGGAACTGGAAGGCTGGACATTATACTAACTTAACTTTATTAACAGTATATTTCGTAAGGAATTCCTAGCCCTGTTTAACAACAAGGGTTTCTATTTTTAGAAATAGATAAAGATCGAGAGACTTTTTAAGATCATTAACTATAGGACTTATTGTAAGACTAAAGAAGAACAATAACTACCTTCTCCTATACCACCTGCTATACTACCCCTACCTATACCGACTACCCTAGGACCTCTATAGCTAGACAGTTATTCTATAATATTTAATCTGTATACTCTTCCTCTAATATGCATTGTATATACAATATTGTTAGATAAAAAAAGAACTTCGGCATTTTACAAGTAGTAGGACAAGACGTATAACTATTTAGGCACGCTATACAACGTACTTACCGATAAAACACAATGGTTTATTAATGTATATCGCCAGCTTAAGATTAATAAGAGCTAGTATACAATAATCTTTCTAAATATTCTTATAGGATAAGCAGTAGATTACTTTCTATATTATATTAGGCCTAGACAATAGTAGGATAAGATATATAATATACTAGATAAGTACTTTAATACTAGCATTAACAAGAAGGAGTACTATAACCTATAGACTTTAGTTACCTATTGTATAATATAGGCTAAAAACCAAGATAAGAAACCGCTGGAAATCCTAGATATACTGTTCGATAAACTTACTCTAGTCTAACGAAACCTAAATCCAACTTTTTAGGGTAACAACCAACTTAAGGTAGCTGTTATACAAGCCTATTAAGGAATCTAAGAATTAGAAGAAGGGCTTTAGAGGGACAACGTTAATACGGCAGAATAACTATTCGCCGCGCTATATAAATCGTACTATACCGTATAGATATAGCAGATAAGCTTTATAACCGACGTACTATCCTCCAACTATATATATCGACGATACTATAATTCCTAGAAGAATTACTTAAAGCCTAACTACCGGTATTGTTTAAAGGACAGTTTACAATTTAGGAAGTACGACAAATATAAGAAGAAGTCATTATACAATAAGAAGAATACAACATTAGGTATATACTAGATACCGAACTGCAAGATCCCTAGATATAAATCGTAGATGTATAGTAAGGAAGAACAGGAACAAACAAAGAAGCATTATCTTATAGTAGGGATAACAGACAAATTACTTATAGCATATATCGCTATATATAATAACAGCGACTAACCCGATATTAGCAGCTCTAGCAGTAAAGATTCTAAGGCTATAGCAAGTAACGACGACAAACTACAAAAGACTAGTACCTATTTCCTCTAAAGTATAGCATTTATCCATATAATAACGGGTAACAACCTGTATTATACAATAAGTTTTGTCGACATTAAACATTTTGTTCTTTTAAGCGTCTATAACATAGAATATCAGAGGCAGCTATAGGATACCAGCGCCGCGCAAATCTTATTGTACGGTAAGAACCAAGTAATAGCACTTATACAGCAATAAGGTATTAATATTAATTAGATACCGGGCTTATTATCCATCAAATTTAGGGATAGCCAGAATATAGTAGCTATTGGTACAATTATGGTAGAGAACTCGATTAGTATAGTAACATACTATATCATAGAATCCAACATGCCTTTTCTATTCTATTTGGATGATATAACACGACTAAAGGTGTACTATAATAATGTAAAAGACGTTATTGTATAACAAGATAGGACAAGGATTCTAATAGTCCGTAAATAGGGCTACCTATTCTTCGACCTTACTAAAAGCAAACACGTTCTCTATATAACTAAAGGACAGCTATAATAACTATATCGATAATTCAGGCATCCTATAGCAGATAGATTATATTGTATGCTAAAGGACTTATCAAAGACTGACGATCGTACGATAGACATCCTTAGTAAGATCTAAGATTTCTATTATTATTACTAACTCTATAATCCGGCGCCTATACAATTCAAATTTAAGCTAAAGGACAACTGCGATTTCAATTACGAAATCATTACTAATATTGTATAGCTAGAAGGAGATAAAGCCCTCTATATTATTAATACTACAATAGTATTTCAAGCAGCGATTTTTTTAAAGGGCAAAACGGCAAAAGATATCTAGAATACGCTATATAAGTGCTAGATCTATACTTATCTCGGACCGCCTAACTACCTATCATATAACCAGGGTACGAATTTCATTGCTAAAGAATTCTAAGGTATAGCCCGACTAAACGGCGTTACCTATCGTACGGTACCTGTCGAAGCATACTAGGTAATTGGAAGTATAGAACAAGCATACCGCCTACTTTAACAAGCATATAAGATCCTAAAGGCAGAACTAGGATATAATATAAATAAGTATACTATCTTCTAGATATCTGTCAAGGTATTGAACAATACGCCTAGACCTAGAGGAATTATACCAACACTACTTGTTTTTAGTATATATCTATAAGTATCGTACAACTTAGCTCCTTTAAAGGATATTGCTAAATAAGGAACGGTAGTACGAAAAGCTATAAAGGCGATTTGTAAATTCTGTATAAAATCAGATGTTAATTGTATAATAGCTACCCGAAATGGACTATAAATTTCGGACATCCTCTTACTCCCTCTATAAAGTAAAGTCCTAGTATAGCGGGAGAAACCTAACAGTTCTAACCAGGCTAGATAGGAAGGGCTATACCGAATTAAAGCTATAGACTATATAACTGTAACGATTATAGGGAATACTAGACTATAGCAATTCCAGGCGACTTACGTTAAGCTATATAACAGACCTAAGAAGACGGACGCCGGACAACCTACATCGTATAATAACAAGGCTATAGCGCCTATCTAAGAACCACTAGCAAGATATAGACGTAGACGCCTAGCAAAACTATCTAAGCTAATACCCCTAGTTAGATTCTTGCTATAGACCTACGACTAGTATTATACAATAGACATCTTTCTAAGTAAAAAGGAGATAGATAATAGACAACTAGCGACTAAACTCCAGGAAAAAGGGATTATTACTATACCTAGAGCACCGTTCGAGGAATCAGATATAAAGGAGATCAACGATCTTATTGCCGCTAGTATCTTTAAGTTTATCAAATTTAGCCTATAAGATTAACCAGGACAATATATCTACAGTACCTGTATGGTATAAGGGATAAAGGGCAATAAAGAGAAACTATACAAGAAATCAAGGCTTATTGTACAAGGATTTAATAACAACGGGAAGGATAGTATTCTAACGTAGGCACCTACTGTATAACGGATAAGCATATAACTGATAATTACGTTGGGCCTATTACTGATAAAGACTTTCAGTATAAAGTATGCCCTCTAGGATATCACATAAGCATACATTTAGTTAAAAGATACTCTAGTCTGGCAGATTATTGTATAACTGCTAAAGGAGATGACGGACAAATACCTGACAGATATATATATACTGATTAAGAAGCTACTATACAGACTAGCAGAATTAGGACTCTTTTAGTTCAAGATATACCACAACTACCATACTATAGTACTAAGAATAAAAGTCTTATTATACAACCCCTGCCTACTCTATATACCAGACGGCAAAGATCCTATATAATTCGGAGTTACTACTATACAAACAGATAATACTCTTTCTTTTAGTAGCAAAAGCTTTACCAAGCTTAAAGAAGACGAACTTCAAAAAGCGTAGTTCTACGTAAAGCTAACATCGATCCTATTATACAACTACGATATTAAGTTCAATAGAGCACAACTTAAGTTCAACAATAGTAATATTATTTTTACCTACTAAGGATAGGTTAAGAAAATAAGAATCCTAGATATAGACGCTAAAGATATAGCCTAGCGATATATTTCAGAACGTGCAAAAGGAGCCTATCTAGCCAGCGTCTGCCAGCCTAAGGCGTTGTATAACCTGTCGGTTATAGCGTAAGTCAAAGTACCAACGAAGGACGACGCAGAGAATCTGAATAAGCAGCTATAATAGTAGATAGATAACGCCACTTAAGGACTCCGGTATATACTACTAGACTAGAAAGATATAAAGCTATTTATCTTTACCGACAGCTCGTTTACCAATAATAAGGATATAACATTGTAGATCAGAATGATAGTAGTTTTAGCTACTGAAGAAACAGATATAAATTCGGCTAGCTATTAGGCAATAGCTAGTAAAGACACCTATTGTATAATTACCAGTTTCACTATCTATAGAAATATTATTCACTAGTCTTCGACAAAGTGCTATAGGGTTATAAGAAGTATACTGGCCAGCGAACTTTACAGTATAGTTTCCAGCCTAGATAGCAGCATTTCTCTAACAATAACTCTTATATAACTAACATTAGCACTTAGATTACCAAAGATTACAACTATCCTATACTATAACTCGAGGTTATTATATTAATATTTAGTTAAGCTTAGTATAACAACTAAGAAACGATTAATGATTAATATCCTAGTAATACGAGAATCCTATAAGAAGAAAGAAATTGGAGAAGTCTGCTAGATTAACAGCTGTAATAATCCAGCAGATATAATAACAAAAAAGAATCCAAACCGGGCGCTTGAAGAATTAGTAAGCTATAATAAGCTAAGTATTTGGATAGAGGTATATATAGAGGATAAGAATTCTATAGCTAGATACTAGTATACATCGTACAATAGGGAGCAGCAACGGTAGCAGTATACTAGCAAACTTACTAGACATTGTATAATGCATTCTAAAGACTAGGACCGAATAATAAGAACTTAATTCTAGTAGTATAGGTATGGCTACTATACTTAAACTATCTACGCTATCCCAATAGACTTGCCTAGAGTAGTAAGGGCCTTGCTAGCTATGACAGATAGCTTAGACGACTCCTCCTTTACATCTATAGGCACCTTATCATCCGAGTCTAGTACCTATATAACCTTATAGCCAGAATCCTGTCGTATAATAAAGCTCGGACGGTTGGTAGTACTGGATAAAGCTGGCATACTGCTACGCGTATAGTAGCTGGCTTTAGAGCAGCCGTACAGCGTTATAGGCAGATACTAGTAGCAGCAACGCAGCGTACGCGGTATTGTCGTACTATACTTATAGAGCAAGCCCTTTCCCTAGAAGTAGTACTTAGCGTATACATCGTGCTACTTACTAGCTAGGACAAAGTAGCCTTAGAAACGATGCTTATGCATTATCTTACGATAATAATAGGTATATAATATACGCTACTTGCTATAAGAAGCTATTAGGATTACGTGCTAATACTACTCCCTCTTTATTATATACTTTAAGATGTCCTAAGGGTTCTACTATATACTGCTAGTCTTATAGAGCATAAACAAAACATTTTTCAACGGTAGTATATATATAGCATGTTCGAGATCCTATCTATAAGTAATAAGTGTCGTACAACTAGCAGTATAAAGCAGCTATTATACAACAAGCGTTAGACTTACATTGGATATAAGCTTTATAAAAAGATCACAATTAAAAGGATCCGCTATTAGGATTACTATAATTCGATAGGTCCTATCTATGTTCTTATACACATTTATAAGGCCAAAGTTCACGTATGTATCTATATCAAAAACGTCGATGAGGAGGAGCAAGTTGACATTATTATGCAGAATCCTAATAGCAGCCATTATATAAGAGGTATTGCAAGACAAGAGATAGAAGATATCAATAGTACAAATTAATAGTAACGGCAAATAGAAAACTCAATTAAGAATATAAATTTATAATATAAAAGAGAAAGGAAGAGAAGAGGAGGGCAAAGGCAAGAGAACAAGCCTTTATACCCTAAGGAAAAGGCACAAGGGAAAGGGCAGAAGTAGGTATACAAACTAATTAATTACCTGCCTATTGTTCTTTTCCTATTATACAAGACCTATTTTCCTATTATGCAAGACCTACTTTCCTATTATATAAGATCTATTATCTCTTTAGTATAAGAACGGGACTTTGCTTATATATTTCCTATTGTTGACTTCCCCTAACTACACTAACGCTAGAAACGCGACTGCAAGCGTAGGATTACATGTAGAGGGTTATACGTATAATTAGATCACTACTGTACCTTCCCTAAAGAATCCCCTAATTAAACAGCAGGCATTATACAATAACTATTACAAGATGCTCTCCTATATCTAACACTTACTACATATACCTACCCTCAGACTCTATAGGCATACCCTATATACTCCCTACTAACTACTATATAATTAGCATTGTATAATAGTACTCGTATAACCAGTACCTAGTAGTCTACACTGACAAAAGAAAAGACTGCCAGTATTAGAACACTAGCTATAACTATAGGCTATATATGCTGGGACTATAGACTCTATATAGTAGACCCTAGCCGACGTAGATTGTTAGGTAACCACCTAACAATGCAGGTCGGACTGGGATCATCGTACGGTATCCACCGTACGATAAAGGGAATATATTAGGGGCTAAAATCTCTTTACCTATACACTTAGAAGAGATAGATATAAATGAATAGACCACCTGAACTACTACGTACTAGTACGAAGAGCTACGAACATCTAAGCTATTATCCCTATATATCTAGCCCCTAAGCTCTTTTAGACTAGATATAATTCTTAGCCTCTCTTAGCTCTATACCTATAATCCTTTACTAGACTGGGCTTCTAGTACTATAACTATTAACAGAAGGATACTAGTTGTACTCTAGGATAAGGACCCTCTAATACCTACCTAAGGCTCCTCTAACTCCCCTTTAATTACTGACTAGGATCCTTCCGACTTGTAGCTTCTACCTACTATACTATTCCTATCTTTTTTAAAGGACTTTAGCGTCTCTAGTATATCAATAGTAAAACTCTATATAGTAACAGATATATTACTCTAAAGAGGGTTTACTACTAACTCGTTCCTAACTCTAGACAATACGAATATCTTCCCTTTTTGTCTCTTTAGGGTATCTAACAAGGATATTAAAAAGTATCTTAAAATTAACCTACTTATTTCAGAAAACGATATTAAGAAACTCTTACTACCTATATATCATAACTTAATTACGGCTTTTCTTCCTATAAACTTAGAAACACTACTACCTTACTGTCCCTTTGATCACCAAGTCGAACTTATCCTAGGCAAGTCACTACCGGCTACTCAATACCGCCCTATAAGCTCCTAAGAGCTCCTAGTAATCCGGAAATACCTGGATGACCACCTTTCTAAGGGCTTTATATAGAGCAGTATATCATCGGCAGCTATACTAGTACTATTAGCAAAAAAGCCTAGTGGTAGGGTACAAGTCTATATTAACTACTAAGGCCTAAATAACGTTATAATCAAAAATCGATATCCAATTCTACTTATCAGAGAAACGTTGGATATATTATACTAGGTAAAAATATACACCAAACTCAATATTATAGCGGCATTTAACCAGATCTAAATCGCCCCTAGTAACGAATAGAAGACTGTATTTACCACCTGTTTTGGCCTATTCAAGTGCTTAATAGCAAATTTCGGCATAATAGGCACGCCTAGTACTTGGTAACACTTTATTAACTATATTTTGTTCGATATATTGGACAAATACGCAACCGCTTATCTAGACAATATCCTTATCTTTAGCAATATACCTGCAAACTACACCCAATACGTCCGCGATATACTTATAAGGCTAATAAATACAGGCCTTATAGTAGATATCAAGAAGTATGACTTTCATACTACCTAGATACAATACCTTGGACTTATTATTTCGATATCCGGCATCTCTATAGACCCTAAAAAGATTAAAGCAATTACGTCTTAGCCCTGCCTAGAATTACTATAGGATCTATAGCGATTTTTAGGCTTCTCTAATTACTACCGACGTTTTATCTCCGGCTTTTCATCTATAGTACATCTATTAATATCTCTTTACCGTAATAGGGCCTAGACTAGGCTATAGTTTAGTTCCTCCTAAGAGGAAACCTCCTTCTAACGTTTAAAGCAGGCTTTTACTATAGTATCTATCTTATAATACTTCGACCTTAGCTATAGGATAGTAGTAGAGATAGATATATCTAACTAGGCCTTAAGAGGCATACTATCTTAATATAATTCGGAGGGGGTTCTATACCTAGTTGCCTTCTTCTTGGTAAAACATATACTAGTAGAATACAACTATAAGATCTATAATAAGGAGCTCCTAGCTATTATCAAAGCGTTTAAGGAATAGAGACCGGAACTATAGAGCCTAGACCGCCCTATCGAAATATTTATAGACTATAAAAACCTATAGTACTTTTATATAATAAAAATCCTTAACTAGAGGTAGGTTCGGTAGTCTGAATTCCTAGGCGATTTCTGATTCCAAATTACCTATAGGCCTAGTAGCAACTGCGTCGTACTAGACGCCCTCTCCCGACGCCCTAGCAACTCTCTAGCAACTTCCTTAGATTTATTAGATACCTGGATTGTAAGAAGATCTTAGGTTTTACTTCTAGACTTAAAATAGGGTTATATCTAACTTACTACTATCCTTCCTCTTCTTCTTCTTACGCTTAATACGTCTGATTTAATTGACTCTATTATTTAGACTGCCTATTCCAACTACTAGGATTCTTAGAGGCTCCTAGACTACGTTTAGGACCCTAATTGCCGTACATTTCTGCCTAAGCTTAGACCGCTCCTACAGGCTGCTATAGCTAACTGTATAGTAATTTATGGCTGACTTTATGTTAACGACTGTCTTTTTATCCTACCTAACGATAGGACAAGGCTATAAGTTATTTATAGAAACTATAGTCTATTGCTAGTAGGGCACCTAGGCTATAATAAGATACTAGAACTCCTATAACGCTCCTATTATTAGCTATATATTAAGCAGGATATTATGCAATTCATTATAGTATACTATATTTGCCGCTATACTAAGAACGCTAAAGGAGCTCCGCTAGGCCTCCTTATACCTTTGCTAGTCCCTTTCCGGCCTTAGACTATAATAAGTGTCGATTATATCTTACCTCTTCCGACCTACTACCGATATAGGGTCGACTACTAGTATATTCTAGTTATAGTCGATAGACTAATAAAAATAAGATACTTCGCTATAGTACCTAACCTCTCTGCTACTATACTTGCCTCTACATTTATTACAAACATCTTCTAACTCTATAGTACCCTAGACTATATTATATTAGATAAGGGTACTTAGTTCGTTAGTACCTTATAGAGGGAACTTTACTGTCTTTTAGGAATTACCCTATAGTACTCCTCTATAACTTACCCTAAAACCGACGGATAAATAGAAATTATAAATACCTACCTAGAACAGTACCTACAAGCTTTTATTTCGTTCTACCAAGACAATTAAATAGACTAGTTACCCCTAGCGGAGTTTATAAGCAATAACCACAAGTCAGAGGCGACCTGTCTTATACTATTCTTCGCTAATTATAGGTAGTACCCTAATATAGGCGTCAAACCCAAGCCGCCTATAACTCCCCTATATACTAATATCAAACAAAAAGAGTTCCTAAATGCCTAGTCTATCTATAAAAGACTATAAAGAGTAGTTAACTACGCTCGACTATTTATAGAACAAGCTTAAACTTATATAGCTAAGACTGCAAATAAAAAACGCTAGGACTTGGTTTAGTATAAAGTTAGGGATAAGGTATAGGTTAGTACTACTAATATTCAATAGGGTTAGCTACTTAAAAAACTTAGTTATAAGTAGCTTAGCCCTTAGAGGGTATCCAAGGTATATAGACAGGCAGTAGCAATATATATCCCGCCTCTATATAAGATCTTCCCTGTCTTCTATATATCTCTAGTCCGACTTGCCTTTAAGGGGCTACTAGGCTAACATTCTATAAACCTACTATTATTACCTTATAGAGCTGTTCTATCCGACAAAGGCCCTAAACTAGA
This sequence comes from Phyllachora maydis, assembly GCA_029339225.1. NCBI lineage: Eukaryota > Fungi > Ascomycota > Sordariomycetes > Phyllachorales > Phyllachoraceae > Phyllachora > Phyllachora maydis. The sequence goes on along the minus strand of JAQQPM010000001.1, from coordinate 11,082,638 downwards.
GATTAAGTAGTACTTCAACAAGATACTTAACTCTTGCCTTAGAAACAGTACCCTTGAATATAAGATCTAATAGCTAAAACCTTACAAACCTACCTAGGAACTAGCAATAAACATTTAAGGCTGTATAAGCGATATACAGGATTTTCACACTAACTATCCTGCTAAGCCCGGCCTACCAGATTGGTTCTAAGAGTAGGTATTGCCTATTTTATAACGCTATATCGACTTAGCACTAACTTAGTACAAAATATGCCAAAACAGCTATAAAAAACCCTATATTCTATAAAACAACCACTTGCCCAATTCGGCATAAACACTTGTATAAGCTGCTACCTAAGCGTCCCTATTACAAGGTTCGGTACTATTATACAGCGCCTTAGCCAGCCTCTTCTTCAAGGCTACTATAACTATATAGTAGCTATTATACATATTAAGACTAGGCTATGTCTGATAAAACCATGCATTATAACGGCGTGTAAAATCTCCTAAAGCCTTATTAGCGCCCTAGGGGGCAAGCAGTAGTATAACATAGGTATAGTACTAACAACGATTCTATATGAAATTTTCATATACAACAATCTTCTCCTATATAATACGTTAGCAACTAGCCTCCGACTTACAACCGAACCTCTACCTAGACGCTACCTTATTAGTCACCTACTATAGAGAAAACTTTTATCCCGTTTATACTATGCTTCGCGTAATACACCTTAGTTGCAATATTAAGGTTATATAGCAGCTAGTACGCTGCTATAGCAACCTAGGACCGTTCTAGCTGGTTGAAATAATACTATACGTTTCTAACAGGTCTGTCAGGATCTATAGTCGATATAGTGCAAAATCTCTTAGCAATGCGGTATATAGGTATATATTCCTCTATCTTGTACTATAGAACCCCTATAGGCTACTATAGGCGTTAGTACTGCATTATACCTGACTTGCCAGGAGCTCCTTAACATACCGCCAAACAATTAGCCTTCTTCTGCTTTACGTAATACTTACACTGCTGCCCTCTAGCAGCAGTTACTATACAGGGCTCTATAGAAAAAATACTAATAGGCCTACTACGACGTATAGCTTTCATTATATAGAAAATAACAGACTTAATATATGCTTTACATAGGACCTCCTTTACTAGAGGAGCAGATTAGGGAGTTAGGGCTATATCTGCAGAGGTTCAGCAATGATTCTTAATAAAAGCTAACTAGGTTACGCGGTTGGTATACAGGGGAGAAAATTTTGATAACTTAATAGCGACTTAGGCTAGTGTCGAACTTATAGAAAGGCAGCTTTAGCACTGCGCTAGTGTTTGGCCTATCAATAGGTAGGTCTACCGCCTAATTAGGAAGGTAGGTTAAAACGTATAGGCCCGGACGTAGGTCAGACATATACGGGCCTTAGCACTGTCATTTCGACCCTATATATAGGTCCTATCACTGCTACCTTTAGATACAAACTAGAAGCAATATACTTACGACTGAACAACAATATATATAACACTACTATATACGATTATTATTTATAGTTAAGGACGACTGTAGTTTTAGGGTAGGGTGCTGTCACAGTCCGATATCATCCTGTACATATATAGCTTCGTCTTATACCAGGACCTTCTATCCTATATGCAACAACATCTTTCCATAACCCATCTTTGCTCTAGCCATGACAGATCAGTACTTAACCCCCTTTACCGCAATTAATACCGGTAACTCTTCTTTTTGTAACTGCGCTAGTACTTTATTAACCGAAATAGGAAATCCCAAATTGTTTTGCTCTCCTTATTGCCAGAATAGGAAATGCTAATCACTTAACTTCTTGTTTGCTAATTAGAATGTTGAATTCTGGTTGCTAATCCCTAGTATAGAAGGTACGACTTTAGCACCTTCTAGATATACCTCTAAACAGCGTAATAGTAAGCGCGTTATGCCGGTAACTATTGTCGTAAAAGCTTGTAGTCCTAAATAAGAATTATACTAGGAAAAATCAGAGCTCTAGGCTAGTTAATTACAAACTCTGAACGCTCTTGCCCTAAACCTATAAATAGGTAGGTTCTCCTACTATATACTACCTGTTCTCTTTCTCCCTATAATCCGTACTAGTAGTAGTAGCAGTAACAATAATAGTAGTAGTAGTAGTAACAATAATAGTAGTAGTATTAGCAGTACTAGTAGCAACAAGTAAGTTACTTACCGTTATATACTAATAATTAAGTATACTAATCTTATTGTTTATAGTATTAGATTTTAATAATAAGTGGAGTAGGTGCTCCTTTAGGAGCACGGGCAGCAACGCCTGTATATACGCTAAGGACAAGGGCGGTAATGCCCTTAATACGCTTATAACTAACGCTCTTAACAAGCATCTTACCTAGAAGGGCAATAATAACGTATTCTAGGATATGTCCAAGCGTACTATTGCCGATAACGGTAATTAGGAGAGCGTGGCAGGTAGCAACGACAGCGATAACAATAATAACGATAGCGACGATCCTAACGCTATAGATACGGCTATGCTTGTTATATAGCCCGAGTCCGCAGGTAGCCGTACTAACGCTGACTCTATGCCCCTTGATTCTAAGGGGCTAATTATATGTATATACGTCCTACTTAAGCAGGCCGCTACGCTCTAGCGTAAGGAGGAGGCAGAGGAGGCGGCGGTATATAGGGTAGAGACTGCTATATATAAGGCGCGTATCTCTAAGCCTGCTAAGCACTCTCTACCTACGTCGCTAGCTGTAAAGAAGGCAGTGTTAGCAGCTGCGTATATACGGCGTACAGCGCTACGCGCTGCTATAAGCGCGCCTATACCGCCGGTAGTAATACCAGCAGTAGTAACGGCAAGTTTGTTGTCTAGCAAAAGCTCGGACAACTCTATTGTCCGCTCTAGCCGCTATATATACTATATATTAGACTATATAAAGCCTTGTAAGAGGATGTTGCACGCTTATACGTATAAACTAGAGGGTAAGTGTCTTACTCTTGTTATTTTTATTATTGATATTACTAATATATATAAAGTTCGTAGCCTATATAGTACTATATATGCCATTGTTTGCCTTAGCTGCCTACACTTGCTTTTAGCGGGTATTAAGGACTTGTTTAACAAGTCTGGCAATTTCGTACTACGTACAGTATACTATAACCGCGTATTAGGCTACGGCCTCTAGTACTAGCAGTATTTGTCCAGGCACTTATATATACTAATATAAGTTCTATTTACGTATTGTTTCTATTGTTTTATTGTTCTTAACGTATATTATAGCCCTAAGTTAGTCTATCCGTTCTTAGACTGCTTCTTAGAGCTCCGCTCTAACCTAGCTATAAAGGCCAAAGTAAGTTACGATCTTTAGTAGTATCTATTATTTAATTGGAATACTTATTAGTTATAGGATTAGAAAATATAGCGCAATGGCGCCAAGTACGCCTTAGTCTTAGTAGATAAAGCGCGTGCTCTTGTTAAGTGTAGGGCACCTACGGTAGGCATGATACCTACGTAGAAAAAGCTTGTAGTAATAGCTGCTATAAATAAGGCTATTTGTTGATTGCGGTAAGGGGAATCAGGTGCTGATCCCCGTGACCGCGCAGCGCATGCGCACTTCGCTCTGGGGAATTAGGCGTACCCTACGCCACTTGTACGACAGCTATAAGTGGCGCACCTACGTACTATATAATGGTCGCTAACGAGCGCTCTGCTTAATATATGTATTTAAGGGGTGCGCAACTACCCTTTAGATAGAGGGAGATATAATAATCTAGAACTAGAACTTAAACTAGTATTTCCTTACTGCTTGCTTTGCTCTTTATTGTTTTAGATTACTATAATCTCCGGAAACCTACTAATACTAATTAGTATTATCTCTATATTGTGATAAAAGGGTAACGTAGAGTAGTAAGGTAGTTAGTCAAGTGCTTAACAACCTTAACTAAGTAGATTATGGTTTGCTTATTAAGGGCTATCGATCAGGCAACTAGACAACTACCCTATTAACTTAGCAATATCGCTTGTAAAAAAACCGATACTATAAACCTATTCTCCTAGGCTAAAGAAGCTTAACCTAAGCTTCTAGACTAAGGAAGTATTGCTTAAGAGAATGCTACTAAAACTATATTGCTAACTAACTTTACTATAATTAATATACTATAGCGTCCTAAGATCCTTCTACCTATAGAACCTTAAGAAGGGAGGATATTAAGACAAACCCTTATTATATACTAAGTATTTCGTTAAGTATAGCCTAGGATCTCGAAGAGTATTTTAAACGAGAATTCCCTGCCTAGCTGCCTATTATAAGTATTGATAAATTTAACGCTTAAACCTTCTAAAGATTGCTAAAGTATATCGATCTAGAGTATAATAGTGACAAAGTACTTAACTTATATATACTCTCCTGCCTTAGCACTTATAAGGGGCGACAATCTAAAGATCTATACTACGAATTCCGCTTAGATTTCAAGGACTAGACAGCTAACTACTTTAATAAGTTAAATAACAAACTACGCTTATAACTACGCTAAACGCTTAATAACAGCTATATCCTAGTAGACGGCTTAAAAGGGTAGAAGCTCTTTAAGGGACTTGCAACACTTACTAACAACCTATCCAATAATCTAAGGCCTGATATACTCCCTTAAATTCATAGGACGTTAATCTAGGCTAAGTATAGATAGCTTAGAATAGCATCTTCTCCTGCTTAAATAGAAAAGGGGAAGGAGATTATACTAATAATAACCTAAGATTTCACTACTAGTTCCTACTAGGAGGAGGTAATACAGGGGGATATATAAGTTGGTAATACAACTACAAATATTACCTAGTAATTCGAACTAGCAAGTAGCTCGATTATAAACAACGATTAACCGGTAAGCGGCCTAGGCCTAAGTATATGTTAAACAGCGGCCTAGAGTAGGACGCTTAACACTAGTAACTGTAATAAGTTTGGAAATACCCTTTACCTGCTAAATTAGGAGCTACGGATAACATTTCCGATTTATAGACTTAGAAGCGTAATAGGAGTAGGATTCCCGCCAGCTAATAAGGGCGTTAGCAAAGGCTACAGATTACTACTAACCACCCAAAGTACCAGCTAAGGTTACAGCTAAGGTTATAGCTAAGGTAACTACCAAGGCTATAACTGGAGGACCAATCAAGGGGGACGACAAAACCCTATACGATATACGCAAACCCCCGGTATCAACCCTAACTATAGGCCGGGACACGCTTAACCTTAGGCAAGCAACGAAGAGCAATATACTTAGTATAAGTACATTACGTACAGAAGCGCTAAGTACATAGCTATTCTACCGATTAAAATAGGCTAGATAAACGAGACGACTATTGATCGGAAGACCTTTACTAATTTTATTAAGTCTTAGGACTTAAAGGACAGCTATTCCAGGTCTAATAATAATATCCTTTATAATAAAGTTCGTTTCTTCCTCTACTACTACTGGATATTCCAGATCGATTATAGCTAGTTTTGTACTATTTTTCCGAACACTCTTTTAGGACAAGCTAAGGAATACCACTTATATTATATCCTACTTAGTATCTCTTTTGTTAAACTATATAATATCTTAAAGGGATACTTTAAGACAAGTACTAAGTAGAACAACTATCTGTATATTTAGAACACTATTACTTTCTAGTCTATATACCTTAAAAGTAAGAATAGTAATAAGTTAATAAAGGAAATTCTTTAGATCTTGCTTAATAGACTCTAGTAAAGCTAATATAGGCTTAGTCCGCTCTATAACTATAAGGAATTCCTGGTTACTAATATAATCCGAGCTTGCTAAGGAGTATCTAAGCTGAAGATCGCCCTATATAAACTACTAATAAGCTTCGAAGAGCTAGTAGCTACGCTCTATCAGATACTTAACGTTAAAGAGGCAGATTATATATATTACTAATTCCTAATAGACTATAGGTTTATAACAACGAAAGCCAGGCCTATAAGAAACTATTAGGGTAACTCGATTATAGATTCGATCTTTAAAAGGAACTAGGCTATATATATATAGTAGCCTAGAGGCGCTATAAGGTATAGAAAGCGAAACGAGTTTTAGCAAGGAGACTGTAACAAAACCTATACTAAGGTAGGCTACTAGATTTATAGTAAGCCAGATTACCGATCCTTTATATATAGCTAAGAAGAATAGGTAATAGCTAAGAGTAAATAGCTTAAACGGAAGGGCATTGACAAAGATCGTAGATAATATACAGTGTTTCTCCTTAACTATAAGGGTTTAGATAATAAATATAATATAAGGGCAGAAGATACTAAGCTTAGAGTATAGGTAGACAACTATAAGACCGATTAAGCTTAAGGTAAAAACGAAGTACTAGTAATTAGTTTCGAAGAAGAACAAATAGCAGTAACTTACTTTATGAACTAAGCTTTCCTCTATCTAATTACTAAGAGCGACCAGCTATAGAAAGATAGTAAAAAGGATATAGAGAGAACGGAAGCTATTTAATTCATACTTAACAGGTATACTAAGACTGAATTCTAAGGAATTATACCCGATACTAGGGCTACTAACGCTTTAACCGCCAGACTTCGATAATTCCTTATGCTAAAAAAGATGATTAGATTACTTAAGATCGATAAGACGTATATAGGGGAAGCGAATATACTTTTTAGGTCTGGGGATTTGAAACGATTACTTGGTATAGTTAGAGTAGAGCTCGATATTAGTTATACGACTTTCTATATATTAGAGATACTAACCCCTTTTCTTATATATCTGAAAGATATAAACAAGCTTAGCATCTACCTTAATAATACGATAAATAAGCTTATATCTAAGTTAGGGAAGTGCATATATGTTTAGCGGAAATAGAGATACCTATAGATCCCTGTTAAAGGGATTAAGCTGCTGAGCATAGCGTTTACTATAGATAATAAGCGTCCTATACCTTTATAACTTATAGAGGCTGAGCTAAGGCGCATTTCTTAACGCTATAGATACCCTATAGTCGATAGATTGTATAAACTACTATAACAAGCAGATTACCAAATGGAGTATAGCGCTATTAAGATGATTAATAAGTTCTGTTATTTTTATTAGATTAAAGGAGCAGCGCTATAACGATTTAGATTCGCGTTATAAGATGATATTTGCTTTAACTTTAAGATCGTTATAGATGTCTTAGATATCGATAGTTCTAAGGTACTATATATAGTTAACGCTACGACTTTATTCTAAGTAGCCTACTTTCTAAACGATCTTTTAGCTAAAGAGATATAGGAGCAGCTAAAGGAATGTTAGATTGATATATACCTTAGACTACCTAATGTTTTACGCTATAACAAAGGTACTAACTTTAAAGTGTATAAGTTCTAGGCTAAGGCTAAGCTTATAGGTATAACTTACTACTCTATGCTAGTTAAGGTATACTAATTAGTCGGCAAGATCAAGCGGTATTATAGGCTACTAAGACAGGCGTATAATATTATTAAATCCAAAACCGCTAGGACTTGCTTGAAAGAAGCATGCTTGTAAGCGGTACTAAGCACAGTTAACAATACCGCTGGCCTAGACAGGCTTATGCCAACGCTCTTAGTTTTCGGCGTATACCTACGCCTAACTATAGATATACTGCCTTCTCTATCTTAACTACGCTGAGCAGGCGTAATTTAGAAGGCTATAATGCAATTACGTATCCTTAATGATATAAGGACTGCGTAAGACGCTTTTACATAGTATAATAGACTAAGTATAGAAGATATACTACTATATTTACTTAAGGTAGGTACGGAAATGCTAGAATTCTAAGAAACTGATCGATAGATAGGACCCTATAAGGTAATCTTGGCTATAGATACGATAGTAATCGTCAATATGGTTAATATACCTATAGAATTTCGGAATATAGTAGTCAAACTATATTACTAGGAGCCGGCGCAGGATAAGCAAGATAATTAGGCTAGAGTTAAGCAGCTAGAGCTATTCCAATATCCCTAGCCTAAGTAGCCCTACTAATATAGATAACCCTGAAAGAACCTAGTACCTACTAACAACTTTGTTTCGGAAAAAGAGAAGTATAACTACGATCTTACGCTTAAACTGCAAGCTAAAGGCAAGATCACTATACCTAGTATACTATTTTAAGAATCTAATAAAACAGAACTGAACTTGCTTCTAGTAGCTAGGGTAATTAAAGCGATCTAGATACTAGCGGATACTTCAGACTACTAGATCTTTAAGTTAAGGATTGTCTAGGAAGTAAAAGACAAGCTTACTTTGCTATATAAGAAATCACGCTTTATAGCTTAGGGATTCGGTAATAAGGATAAGAAGTACCTACTTACTTAATCGCTAATAATCCAACGCTATATATAGCAACTTATGCTCTTACTACTACTAATACTATAAACGCGCTTTAGTTTTAAGACGTAGGTACACAACGTTATCCAGGCTTATATATAAGCTAAGTCATAGCTAGTAAGGAAAGTGATTCTTCTATTACCTAAAGAGCTTAAGATGCTCTATCCCCCTTATACCGTCTTACTTGTTAAAACCCTATTATATAGACTAGCTAAAGCCGGACTATACTAGTAGGTAATATATATAAACTGGTATACCAAATATCTTGATCTTAAGCTAAGCGCCTTTGACCTATACCTTATAATTGGCAAGATGCAAATTAAAAGTAGATTTAGAATTATTAGCCTGCAAACCGATAATACTCTTAATATCAGTGAGAAAGCCTTTATAGATAAGGAGAAGCTTAAGCTGGATAAGGCCGGCTTTAAGTACAAGCTACTAGTATTTTTAACGGATAAATCGATTATAGACTTTAACAGATATAGGCTCGAAATAAGCGTGGATGCTATCGAGATTCGGTAAAAGGGGCAAGCTATATAACTCGAACTTATAAGCCTAGGCGTCAAAACAGCGAAACAAGCATACGTCGAACAATACGTATAAAGTACCTATATTACTACGATTTGCCAGCTAGAGGCGACTTTCGACTTGTTAGTAGCAGTATAGTTAACTAAGCCTGGTATAGCCGAGATTGCCAAGCTTAACGCTTAATTGCAATAGCAGATCGAGAACTTAATACACAGGCTATACTATCTATAACTCGAACTCGAGATAGCTAAGCTCTTTGTCTTTATAGATAGATTATTCGCCAATAATATAGATATAACATTGCAAATTAGGTTCGTTATTATATTTAGCAATAAGATAAGTAGTATAAACGAGTTTAACTTATATAGCAATATCGTATACTAGTCTTTGACTAAGTGTAAGCGGGTAACGCAGAGTGTTCTAGCAAGCGAGATATACAGTATAGTAAGTAGGTTCGATCTCGGGTATATATTGCACTAGATGCTCGCTAAGGTCTACTTATGTCTAGGCCTACCCTTACTACTACTAATTGTTATATATATAGATTCGTTTAGCTTATACAAATGCCTAGTAAAGCTCGGTATAATAGCGGAGAAGCGCCTTATAATCGATATAATAGCGCTGTGCCAGAGCTACAAAAACCGTGAAATCGCAGAAATTAGGTGGATTAGTAGCAACGATAACCTAGCCGACGCTATAACCAAATGCACGCCGAACAAGACGCTTGAAAAGCTCGTTACTGCTAATACAGCTAAGATCAGAGTAGAAGGCTAGGTTTAACGACTAGCTGAATAACAGGAAGAGTCTATATAACTTAGGGCAAGATCGCTTATATAAAAGACAAAGATTGCTAGGACGATTTATTTACATTTATAGTATAATAAGGAATACAAGGCAAAGTACGAAACGATCTTAATTTATACTTTTATAGCTGGCGCAATACACGCGCTAGTACCCCCTACCCCCTAATTATAATAACAAAACATCGATGGCCTTGCCTATAGCAGCTATTGCTACGAGCTTTTTCTATATAGGCGTTATGCCTGCCGTAGGCGCCCTACGCTTGATAAGAGCGTGTGCCTTATCTACTAAAACCAAGGCGTACTTGGCGCTATCGCGCTATATCTTCTAATCCTATAACTAATAAGTATTCCGATCAAATAATAGATACTACTAAAGATTGTAACTTACTTTAGCCTTTATAGCCGGGTTAGAGCAGAGCTCTAAAAAGCAGTCTAAGAATAGGTAGACCGACTTAGGGCTATAATATATATTAGGAACAATGAAATAATAGAAACAATACGTAAATAGAACTTATATTAGTATATATAAGTGCCTAGATAAGTACCGTTAGTACTAGAGGCTATAGCCTAATATATAGTTATAGTACGCTGTATATAGCGCGAAATTGCCGGACTTGTTAAACAAGTCCTTAACGCCTGCTAAAAGCAAGTATAGGCAGCTAAGGCAAAGGACGGCGTATATAGTACTATATAGGCTATAAACTTTATATACGTTAGTAATATTAATAACAAGGATAATAAGAGTAAGATACTTACCCTTTGGTTTATATATATAAGCGTATAACGTCCTCTTATAAGGCTTTATACAGTCCGATATATAGCATATATAGCAGCTAGAGCAGATAATAGAGTTGTCCGAGCTTTTACTGGATAATAAACTTGCTATTGCTACTACTAGTATTGCTACTAGCAGTATAGGCGTGCTTATAACGGCGCGTAGCGCCTTACGCCACGCGCGTATAGCCGCCAACGCCATCTTCTTTACGGCTGGCAATATAGGTAGAGCGTGCTTACGCGCCTTATACGCAGCGATCTCCGCCTTACGCGCCGTCTTCTCCTCTGCCTCCTCCTTATACTAGAGCGTAGTAGCCTGCTCGAGCAGGATATATACGTGTGTGATTAGCCCTTTGGAATTAAGGGGCATAGAGTTAGCGTCGGTACGGCCGCCTGCAGACTTAGGCTATATAGTAAGCGTAGCTACGTCTATAGCGTTAGGATCGTCGCTGTTGTTATTGTCGTTGTTACCGTCGTCACTGTCGTTACCGCCTACTATGCTCTCCTAGTTACTATTGTCGGCAATAGCGCGCTTAGACGCGTCCTTAAACGCGTTATCATTGCCCTTCTAGGCAAGATGCTTGTTAGGAGCGTCAGTTATAAGCGTATTAAGGGCGTTGCTGCCCTTGTCCTTAGCGTATATACGGGTATTACCGCCTACGCTCCTATAGGAGCACCTACTCTACTTATTATCAAAATCCGACACTATAAACAATAAGATCAGCATGCTTAAGCATTAATGCATAACGGTAAGCAACTTACTTATTGCTGCTAGTACTGCTAATACTACTGCTATTAGTGCTACTGATACTACTGCTATTATTACTGCTGCTACTACTACTGTTGTTGTTGCTGCTGCTGCTGCTAGTGCAGATCATAGGGAGAAAGAGAAAAGGTAGTATATAGTAGGAGAACCCGCCTATTTATAGGTTTAGGGTAAAAGCGTTCGGAGTTCGTAATCAGCTAGCCTAGAGCTCTGATTTTTCCTATTATAATTCCTATTTAGGACTGCGAGCTTTTACAATAATAGTTGCTAGTATAACGCGCTTACCGTTACGCCGTTTAAAGGTATATCTAGAAGGTATTAAAGTCGCGCCTTCTATACTAGGGATCAGCAACTAGAATTCAATATTCTGATTAGCAAATGAGAAGTTAAGTAATTAGCATTTCCTATTCTAGCAATAAGGAGAGCGAAGTGATCTGGGATTTCCTATTCCGATTAACAAGGTACTGGCATAGTTATAAAAGAAGAGTTACTGGTATTAATTATAGTAAGGGGAATCAGGTACTAATCCCTATAACCGCGTAGTATATACGTACTTCGCTCTAGGGAATTAGGCGCACCCTACGCTACTTATATGACAGCTATAAGTAGCGTACCTGCGTACCACATAATAGTCGCTAACAAGCGCTCTGCTTAATATATGTATTTAAGGGGTGCGTAACCACCCTCTAGATAGAGGGAGATATGACAATCTAGAACTAGAACTTAAACTAGTATTTCCTTGCTGCTCGCTTTGCTCTTTATCGTTTTAGATCACTACGATCTCCGGAAACCTACTAACACTATTAATGTTTTGTTATTGTAATTAAGGGGTAGGGGGCGCTAGCGCGTATATTGCGCTAGCTATAAGAGTATAAATTAAGATTGTTTCGCGCTTTGCCTTATATTCCTTATTATACTATAAATAATATGTCCAAGCAGTCTTTGTCTTTTATACTAGCGATCTTGCCCTAAGTTATATAGGCTTTTCCTATTGCTTAGCCGGGCGTTGAACCTAGCCTTCTACTCTAATCTTAGCTATATTTGTATTAACAAGCCTTTTAAGCGTCTTATTCGGCATGCGCTTAGTCATAGCGTCGGCTAGATTATCGTTGCTACTAATCTACCTGATTTCTATGATTTTACGGTTTTTATAGCTCTGTTATAGAGCTATTATGTCGATTATAATACGCTTTTCTACTGTTATCCCGAGCTTTACTAGGCACTTATATAAACTAAATAAGTCTATACAAACGACGATTAGTAGTAGTAATAGTAGATCTAGGCCTAAGTAGATCTTAATAAGCGTCTTGTATAGTATATACCTAAGATCGAATCCGCTTACTATTCCATATATTTCGCTTGCTAAAACGCTTTGCATTATCTACTTATACTTGGTTAAGGACTAGTATACGATATTGCTATATAGGTTGAACTTATATATACTACTTGTCTTATTTCCGAATATTATAATAAATCTAATCTACAATGTTATATCGGCATTATTAGCGAATAATCTGTCTATAAAGACAAAGAGCTTAGCTATCTTAAGTTTAAGTTATAGGTAGTATAGCCTATATATTAAGTTCTTGATCTGCTATTATAGTTAAGCGTTAAGCTTGGTAATCTTGTTTATATTAGGCTTAGTTAACTATACTACTATTAATAAGTCGAAAGTCGCTTCTAGCTAGTAAATTATAGCAATATAGGTACTATATGCTTGTTGTTCAACGTATACTTGTTTTGCTGTTTTGGCATCTAGGCTTATAAGTTCGAGTTGTATAGCTTACCCTTTTTGCCGAATCTTAATAGCATCTGCGCTTGTTTTAAGCCTATATCTATTAAAGTCTATAATTGATTTGTCCGTTAAAAATACTAGCAGTTTATACTTAAAGCTAGCTTTACCTAGCTTGAGCTTCTCCTTATCTATAAAGGCTTACTCGCTAATATTAAGAGTATTGTCGGTTTATAGGCCGACGATTTTAAATCTGCTTCTAATTTGCATCTTGCCGATTATAAGATATAGGTCGAAGGCGCTTAGTTCGAGATCAAGACATTTAGTATACTAGTTTATATATATTACCTACTAGTATAGTCTGGCTTTAGCTAGTCTATATAATAGGGTTTTAACAAGTAAGACAGTATAAGGGGGATAGAGCATCTTAAGCTCTTTAGGTAATAGAAGAATCACTTTCCTTACTAGCTATAACTTAGCTTATATATAAGCCTGGATAACATTATGTATCTATACCTTAAAACCAAAGTACGTTTATAGAATTAGGAGTAGTAAGAGTATAAGTCGTTAAATATAGCATTGGATTATTAGCGATTAAGTAAGTAGGTACTTCTTATCCTTATTGCTAAATCCCTAAGCTATAAAGTGTAATTTCTCGTATAGTAAAGTAAGCTTGTCTTTCACTTTTTAGACAATCCTTAATTTAAAGATCTAGTAGTCCGACGTATCTACTAGTATCTAGATCGCTTTAATTACCCTGGCTACTAGGAGCGAGTTCAGTTCTGTTTTATCGGATTCTTAGAATAGTATACTAAGTATAGTAATCTTCCCTTTAGCCTATAGTTTAAGCGCGAGATTTTCGTTATACTTCTTCTTTTCTAAAATAAAGTTGTTAGTAGGTACTAGGTTCTTTCAGGGTTGTCTATACTAGCAGGGCTGCTCGGGCTAGGGATATTAGAATGGTTCTAGCCACTTAATGCCAGCCTAATTGTCTTATTCGTCCTATATTAGCTCCTAGTAATATAGTTTAACTACTATATTCTGAAATTCTATAGGTCCGTTAACCATATCGACGATTACCGTCGTATCTATAGCCAAGATTACCTTATAAGGCCCTATCTATCTATTACTTTCCTAGAATATAAGTACTTCTATACCTACTTTTAATAAGCATGGTAGTACATCTTCTATACTTGGTCTATTGTATTGTATAAGAGCGTCTTATACAGTCCTTATATCGCTTAGGATTTGTAATTATATTATAGCCTTCCGAATTACGCCTGCTCGGCGTAGTTAAGATGGAGAAGGCGGTATATCTATAGTAAGGCGCGGGTATACGCTGAAAACTAAGAGTGTTGGTACTAGCCTGTCCGGGCTAGTAGTATTATTGACCGTGCTTAGTACTGCTTATAGGTATGCCTCTTTCGAGCAAGATCTAGCGGTCTCTAATTTGATAATATTATAGGCCCTTCTTAGTAGCCTATAATACTGCTTAATCTTGCCGACTAACTAGTATGCCTTAACTAGTACTGAATGGCAGGTTATGCCTATAAGCTTAGCCTCTATCTAGAACTTACGTGCTTTGAAATTAGTGCCCTTGTTATAGCGTAAAACGTCGGGTAGTCTAAAGTATATATCGATCTAACATTCCTTTAGCTACTCTTACGTCTCTTTAGCTAAAAGATCGTTTAGAAAGCGGGCTACTTAGAATAACGTTATAGTATTAACTATATACAGTACCTTAGAATTGTCGATGTCCAGGATATTTATAATAATCTTAAAATTAAAGTAAATATCATCTTATAACGCAAATCTAAATCGTTATAGCACTGCGCCTTTAATCTGGCAAAAGTGGCAGAACTTATTGATCATCTTAATAGCGCTATGTTCTACTTAGTAGTCTACTTGTTATAGTAGTTTATACAACCTATCGACTATAGGGTGTCTATAGCGTCGATAAATGCGTCTTAGTTCGGCCTTTATAAGTTATAGAGGCGTAGGATACTTATTGTCTACTATAAATATTATGCTTAGTAGTTTAATCCCTTTTATAGGGATCTATAGATATCCCTATTTCCGTTAAACGTATATACGCTTTCCTAACTTAGATATAAGCTTGTTTATTGTATTATTAAGGTAGATGCCGAGCTTGTCTATGTCCTTTAGACATATAAGAAAAGGGGTTAGTATCTCTAATATATAGAAAGTCGTATAACTAATATTGAGTTCTACTTTAACTGTTCTAAGTAATTATTTCAAATCCCTAGACCTGAAAAGTATATTTGCTTCTCCTATACGTAATTTGTCGATCTTAAGCAATTCGATTATCTTTTTTAGCATAAGGAATTGTCAGAGTCCGGCGGTCAAAACGTTAGTAGCCCTAGTATTAGGTATAATCCCTTAGAATTTAGTCTTAGTATACCTGTTAAGTACGAATTGAACGGCTTTTATTTTCTTAGTATCCTTTTTACTATCTTTATATAGTTGTTCACTCTTAGTAATTAGGTAGAGGAAAGCTTGGTTTATAAAGTAAGTTACTGCTGTTTATTCTTCTTTGAAACTGATTACTAGTACTTCGTTTCTACCTTAAGTTTAATCGGTTTTATAGTTGTCTACCTGTACTTTAAGCTTAGTATCTTCTTCCCTTACTTTATATTTATTATCTAAGCCTTTGTAATTAAGAAGGAACGCTGTATATCGTCTGCGATCTTTATTAATACCTTTTCGCTTAAGCTATTCGCTCTTAGCTGTTGCTTGTTCCTCTTAGCTATATATAAAGAAGCGGTAATCTAGCTTACTATAAATCCAATAACCTACTTTAGTATAGTTTTTGTTATTATCCTCTTACTAGAGCTCGTTTTGCTTTCTATACCTAGTAGTACCTTTAGGTTATTATATATACATTGCCCGATTTCTCTTAAAGATCGAATCTATAATCGGGTAACTCTAATAGTTTCTTATAGGCCTAGCTTTCGTTATAGTAAACCTATAGTCTATTAAGAATTAGCGATATATACAATCCGCTTCCTTAATGTTAAGTATTTAGCGAAGTATAGCTACTAGCTCTTCAAAGCTTATTAGTAGTTTATATAAGGCGATCTTTAGCTTGGATACTCCTTAGTAGGCTTAGATTGTATTTATAACCAGGAACTCCTTATAGTTATAGAGCAGACTAAGCCTATATTAGCTTTATTAGAGTCTATCAAGTAAGATCTAGAGAATTTCCTTTATAGACTTGTTACTATTCTTGCTCTTAAGGCGTATAGACTAGAAAGTAATAGTATTCTAGATATATAAGTAGTTGTTCTACTTAGTACTTATCTTAAAGTATCCCTTTAAGATACTATATAGTTAGATAAAGGAGATACTAAGAGGGATATAGTATAGGTCATATTCCTTAGCTCGTCCTAAAAGGGCATTTGGAAAAACAGTGCCTAGTAGGCCGTAATCGATCTAGAAAGTCCAGCAGTAATATAGGAAGAAACGAACTTTGTTATTAAGGATATTGTTATTGGATCTAGAATAGCTGTCCTTTAAGTCCTAAGACTTAATAAAATCGGTTAGGGTTTTTCAATTAATACTTATTGTTGGTAGGTTTCCGGAGATCGTAGTAATCTAAAACGATAAAGAGCAAAGCGAGCAGCAAGGAAATACTAGTTTAAGTTCTGGTTCTGGATTGTCTTTCCTCCCTCTATCTAGAGGGTAGTTGCGCACCCCTTAAATACCTATGTTAGAGCGGAGCACTTGTTAGTAACTATTACGTAGTACGTAGGTGCGCTACTCGTAGCTATTGTATAAGTGGCGCAGCGCGCGCCCTATTCCCTAGAGCAGAAGGCTTAGTAGTACAGTATATGCCCTATTCCTAGAGTAAGAGGCTTATATGCTATATAGTTATAGGGATTAGTACTTAACCCCCTTTACCGTAATGAATACCGGCAACTCTTCTTTTATAACTATACTAGCGCTTTATCAACCGAAATAGGAAATCCTAGATCATTTTGCTCCCCTTATTACCAGAAAAGGAAATGCTAATCACTTAACTTCTCGTTTGCCAATCAGAATATTAAATTCTAGTTGCTAATCCCTAGCGTAGAAGGCGCGACTTCAGCGCCTTCCAGATATACCTCTAAACAGCGCAACAGTAAGCGCATTATACTAGTAACCATTATTGCAAAAGCTTATAGTCCTAAATAAGAATTATAATAGGAAAAATCAGAGCTCTAGGCTAGCTAATTGCGAACTCCGAACGCTCTTACCCTAAACCTATAAATAGGTAGGTTCTCCTACTACATACCACCCGTTCTCTTCCTCCCTACGATCCGTACTAGCAGCAGCCATAGCAACAACAATAGCAGTAGTAGCAGCAGCAACAACAGTAGTAGTATTAGCAGTACTAGTAGCAATAAGTAAGTTACTTACCGTTATATACTAATGCTTAAGCATACTAGTCTTATGCTTAAGCATACTGATCTTATTGTTTATAGTATTGGATTTTAATAATAAGTAGAGTAGGTACTCCTATAGGAGTATAGGCAGCGACACCCGTATATATACTAAGGACAAGGATAGCAATGCCCTTAATACGCTTATAACTAACGCTCCTAACAAGTATCTTACCTAGAAGGGCAATAATAACGCGTTTAAGGACGCGTCTAAGCGCACTATTACTGATAACAGCGACTAGGAGAGTATAGCAGGCGGCGATAACGGCAATAACAACAATAACAACGGCGATAATTCCAACGCTATAGATACGGCTGCACTTGCTATATAGCCTAAGTCTATAGGCGGCCGTACTAACGCTAACTCTACGCCTCTCGATTCCAAGGGGTTAATCACATATATACGCATTCTGCTCAAGCAGGCTGCTATACTCTAGCGTAAGGAGGAGGCAGAGAAGGAGGTAGCACATAAAGCGGAGATCGCTATATATAAGGCACGTCTCTCTAAGCATACTAAGCACGCTCTACCTACGTTGCCGGCCATAAAGAAGGCGGCGTTAGCGGCTATATATATACGGCGTAAGGTGCTACACGCCGCTATAAGCGCGCCTATACCGCTAGTAGCGATACTAGCAGCAGTAACGGCAAGTTTGTCGTCCGGCGAAAGCTTAGACGACTCTATCATCCGCTCTAGCTGCTATATACGCTATATATCGGACTATATAAAGCCTTGTAAGAGGTCGTTACACGCTTATATATATAAACTAGAGGGTAAACATCTTACTCTTATTATCCTTATTATTAATATTACTAATATATATAAAGTTCGTAGCCTATATAATACTATATATGCCGTCCTTTACCTCGGCTACCTATACTCGCTTTTAGCGGGCGTTAAGGACTTGTTTAATAAGTCTAGTAATTTTGCGCTGTATATAGCGTACTACAACCGTATATTAGGCTACAGCCTCTAGTACTAGCGGTGCTTGTCCAGGCACTTATATATACTAATATAAGTTCTATTTACGTATTGTTTCTATTGTTTTATTGTTCCTAACGTATATCGTAGCCCTAAGTTAGTCCGCCTGTTCTTAGACCGCTTTTTAGAGCTCTGCTCTAACCTAGCTATAAAGGCCAAAGTAAGTTACAATCTTTAGTAGTATCTATTATTTAATCGGAATACTTATTAGTTATAGGATTAGAAGATATGGTACGACGGTGCTAAGTACGCCTTAGTCCTAGTAGATAAGGCGCGCGCTCTTGTCGAGCGTAGGGCGCCTATAGCGGGTATAACGCCTATATAGAAAAAGCTTATGGCAATAGCTGCTATAGGTAAGGCTATTAATGTTTTATTGTTGTGATTAGGGGGTAGGGGGCGCTAGCGTATATGTTGCACTAGCTATAAAAGTATAAATTAAGATTGTTTTATACTTTACCTTATATTCCTTATTATACTATAAATATAAATGAATCGTTCTAGTAATCTTTGTCTTTTATATAAGCGATCTTGCCCCGAGTTATATAGACTCTTCCTATTATTCGGCTAGTTATTAAACCTAGCCTTCCACTCTAATCTTAGCTATATTAGCGGTAACGAGCTTTTCAAGCGTCTTATTCGGCGTACGTTTGGTTATAGCGTCGGCTAGGTTGTCGTTGCTACTAATCCACCTAATTTCTGCGATTTCACGGTTTTTATAGCTCTAGCGTAGCGCTATTATATCGATTATAAGGCGCTTCTCTACCGTTGTACCGAGCTTTACCAGGTATTCGTATAAGCTAAACAAATCCGTATATACGATAATTGGTAGTGGCGATTATAGACCTAGGCCTAAGTAGATCTTAGCAAGCGTCTAGTATAGTATATACCTAAGATCGAACCTACTTACTATTCTGTATATTTTGCTTGCTAGAACGCTTCTTGTTACCTACTTGCACTTGGTCAAGAACTAGTATACGATATTACTACGTAGGTTGAACTTATTTATACCGCTTATCTCGTTTCCGAATATTATAACGAATCTAATCTATAATGTTATATCAGTATTATTAGCGAATAATCCGTCTATAAAGATAAAGAGCTTAGCTATCTTAAGTTCAAGTTATAGGTAGTGTAGCCTATATATTAAGTTCTTGATCTAGCATTGCAATTAAGTGTTAAGCTTTGTAATCTTGGCCGTACTAGGCTTAGTTGACTATGCTGCTACTAACAAGTCGAAAGTCGCCTTTAGCTAGCAAATTATAGTAATATAGGTACTGTATATGCGTTGTTTAACGTATACTTGTTTTGCTATTTCAGTGTCTAGGCTTATAAGTTCGAGTCGCATAGCTTACCCCTTTTGCTGAATCTCAACAGTATCTATACTTATTTCAAGCCTATATCCGTTAAAGTCTATAATCGATTTGTCTATTAAAAATACTAGTGGTTTGTACTTAAAGCCAGCCTTATCTAGCTTAAGCTTCTCCTTATCTATAAAGGCTTACTTGCTAATATTAAGAGTGTTATTGGTTTATAGGCTAACGATTCTAAATCTGCTTTCTATTCGCATCTTGCTAATTATAAGGTATAGGTCAAAGGTGCTTAGCTTAAGGTTAAGATATTTAGTATACTAGTTTATATATATCACTTACTAGTATAGTCCAGCTTTAGCTAGTCTATACAATAGTGTTTTAACAAGTAAGATAGTATAAGGGGGATAGAGCGTCTTAAGCTCCTTAGGTAACAGAAGAATCACTTTCCTTACTAGCTATAACTTAGCTTATATATAAGCCTAGATAACGTTGTATACCTACGCCTTAAAGCTAAAGCGCGTTTATAGTGTTAGGAGTAGTAAGAGTATAAGTCGCTGTATATAGTGTTGGATTATTAGCGATTAAGTAAGTAGGTACTTCTTGTCCTTATTACCAAATCCCTAAGCCATAAAGCGTAATTTCTTATATAGTAAAGTAAGCTTGTCTTTTACTTCCTAGACGATCTTTAACTTAAAGATTTAGTAGTCTGAAGTATCTACTGGCATCTTAATCGCTTTGATTACCCTAGCTACTAAGAGCAAGTTTAGTTCCGTTTTATTGGATTCTTAGAATAGTACGCTAGGTATAGTAATCTTGCCTTTAGCTTATAGTTTAAGCGTAAGATTGTAGTTATACTTCTCTTTTTCTAAAACAAAGTTGTTAATAGGTACTAGGTTCTTTTAAGGTTGTCCATACTAGTAGGGCTACTTAGGCTAGGGATATTAGAATAGTTCTAGCTGCTTAACTCCAGCCTAATTGTCTTGCTTGTCCTATGCCGGCTCCTAGTAATATAGTTTGACTACTATATTCCGAAATTCTATAGGTCTATTAACTATATCGACGATTACTATTATATCTATAGCCGAGATTACCTTATAAGGTCCTGTCTATCAGTCGCTTTTCTAGAATATAAGTACTTTAGTACCTACTTCTAGTAAGTATAGTAGTATATCTTCTATACTTAGTCTATTGTATTATACAAGAGCGTCTTACACAGTCCTTATATTGTTAAAGATATGCAATTGTGTTATAGCCTTCCGAATTGCGCCTACTTAGTACAGTTAAGATAGAGAAGGCAGCGTGTCTATAGTTAGGTACGGGTATACGCCGAAAACTAAGAGTATTAGCATAAGCCTATCCGGGCTAGCGGTATTATTAACCGTACTTAGTACCGCTTACAAGTATACTTCTTTCGAGTAAGTCCTAGCAGTTTCGGATTTAATAATATCGTATACCTATCTTAGTAGCCTATAATACCGCTCGATCTTGCCAACTAATTAGTATGCCTTAACTAGCATAGAGTAGCAAGTTATACCTATAAGCTTAGCCTTAGCCTAGAACTTACGTACTTTGAAGTTAGTGCCTTTATTATAGTACAAAATGTTAGGTAGTCTAAGGTATATGTCGATCTAACATTCCTTTAGCCGCTCCTATATCTCCTTAGCTAAAAGATCGTTTAGAAAGTAGGCTACCTAGAATAAAGTCGTAGTGTCGACTATATATAGTACCTTAGAACTATCGATATCTAAGACGTCTATAATAATCTCGAAGTTAAAGCAAATGTCATCTTATAATACGAATCTAAATCGTTATAGCGCTGCTCCTTTAATCTAATAAAAATGACAGAACTTATTAATCATCTTGATAGCGCTGTACTCTACTTAATAATCTACTTGTTATAGCAGTTTGTATAATCTATCGACTATAGGGTATCTATAGCGTCGATAAATATACCTTAGCTTAGCCTCTGTAAGTTATAGAGGCATAGGACGCTTGTTGTCTATAGTAAATGCTATACTTAGTAGCTTAATCCTTTTAACAGGGATCTATAGGTATCCTTATTTCCGCTAAATATATACGCGCTTCCCTAACTTAGATATAAGCTTGTTTATCGTATTATTAAAGTAGATGCTAAGCTCGTCTATATCTTTCAGATATATAAGAAAAGGGGTTAGCATCTCTAATATATAGAAAGTTATATAACCGATATTAAGCTCTACTCTAACTATACCGAGTAATCGTTTTAAATCCCTAGACCCGAAAAGTATATTCGCTTCCCCTATACACGTCTTATCGATCTTAAGCAATCCGATTATCTTTTTTAGTATAAGGAATTGTTAAAGTCTAGCAGTCGAAATATTAGCAGCCCTAGTATTAGGTATAATTCCTTAGAATTTAGCCTCGATATACCTATTAAGCACAAATTAAACGGCTTCCGTTCTCTCTATATCCTTTTTACTATCTTTCTATAGCTAGTCGCTCCTAGTAATCAGATAGAGGAAAGCTTGGTTTACAAAGTAAGTTACTGCTGTTTATTCTTCTTTAAAACTAATTACTAGCGCTTTATTTTTACCTTAAGCTTAATTAGTCTTATAGTTGTCTACCTATACTCTAAGCTCGGTATCTTCTTCCCTTGTATTGTATTTATCGTCTAAACCCTTATAGTTGAGAAGAAACGCCGTATATTATCTACGATCTTTGTTAATGCCCTTCTGTTTAAGCTATTCGCTCTTAGCTATTGCCTATTCTTCTTAGCTATATATAAAGGATTAGTAATCTAGCTTACTATAAATCCAGCAGCCTACCTTAATATAGGTTTTGTTATAGTCTCCTTGCTAAAACTCGTTTTGCTTTCTATACCCTATAGCGCCTCTAGGCTGCCATACGTATATAGCCTAGTTCCTTTTGAAGATCGAATCTATAATTGAGTTACCCTAATAGTTTCTTATAGGCCTGGCTTTTATTGTTATAAACCTGCGGTCTATTAGGAATTAGCGATATATATAATCTGCCTTTTTAACGTTAAGTGTCTAATAGAGTATAGCTACCAGCTCTTTAAAGCTTATTAGTAGTTTATATAGGGTGATCTTCAGCTTAGATACTCCTTAGCAAGCTCGGATTGTATTAGCGACTAGGAATTCCTTGTGGTTATAGAGCGGACTAAGCCCGTATTAGCTTTACTAGAGTCTATTGAGCAAGATCTAGAGAATTTCCTTTATTAACTTATTGCTATTCTCGCTTTTAAGGTATATAGACTGGAAAGTAATAGTATTCTAAACGCGTAGATAGTTATTCTACTTAGTGCTTATCTCGAAGTATCCCTTTAAGATATTATATAGTTTAACGAAAGAGATACTAAGTAGGATATAGTATAAGTAGTATTCCTTAGCTTATCCTAAAAGAGCGTTTGGAAAAACAGTGCTAAGCTAGCTATAATCGATCTAGAATGTCTAGTAGTAGTAGAGGAAAAAACGAACTTTATTATTAAAGATATTATTGTTGGACCTAAAATAGCTATCCTTTAAGTCCTAAGACTTAATGAAATCGGTAAGGGTCTTCCAATTAATGGTTATCTCGTTTATCTAGCCTATTTCGATTGGTAGAATAGCTATATACTTAGCGCTTCTATATATAATATACTTATACTAAGTATATTGCTCTTCATTACTTGCCTAAGGTTAAGCGTATCCCAGCCTATAGTTAGGGTTAATACCAGGGGTTTACGCATATTGTATAGGGTTTCGTTGTCCCCCTTAATTAGTCTCTTAGTTATAGCCTTAATAGTTACCTTAGCTGTAACCTTGGCTATAACCTTGGCCGGCACTTTAGGTAGTTGGTAGTAATCCGTGGCCTTTGCTAGCGCCCTTGTTAGCTAGCGGGAATCCTGCTCCTATTGTACTTCTAAGTCTATGAATTAGAAATATCATCCATAGCTCCTAATTTAGCGGATAGAGGGTATTTCCGAACTTATTATAGTTACTAGCGTTAAGCGTCCTGCTCTAGGCTGCTATTTGACATATACTAGGGCCTAGGCCGCTTACTGGTTAATCGTTGTTTATAATCGAGCTACTTACTGGTTTAAATTACTAGGTAGCGTTTACAGTTGTATTACTGACTTATATATCCCCCTATATTACCTCCTTCTAGTAAGAACTAGTAGCGAAATCTCAGGTTATTATTAGTATAATCTCCTTCCTCTTTTCTGTTTAAGTAGGAGGAGATGCTGTTCTAAGCCGTCTATACTTAGCCTAGATTAACGTCCTGTAAATTTAGGAGAGTATATCAGGCCCTAGATTATTAGACGGGTTATTAGCAAGTATTATAAGTCCCTTAGAAAGCTTCTACCCTTTTAAGCTATCTACTAGGACATAGCCGTCGTTAAGCGTTTAGCGTAGTTATAAGTGTAGTTTGTTGTTTAACTTATTAAAGTAGTTAGCTATCTAGTCCTTGAAATCCAAGCGGAATTTGTAGTATAGATCTTTAGATTGTCGCCCCTTATAAGTACTAAGGCAGGAGAGCGTATATAAGTTAAGTACTTTATTACTATTATACTCTAGATTAATATACTCTAGCGATCTATAGAAGGTTTAAACGTTAAATTTGTCGATACTTATAATAGGCAGCTAGGTAGGGAATTCTCGTTTAAAACGCTCTTTAAGATCCTAGGCTATACTTAATAAAATACTTAGTATATAATAGGGGTTTATCTTAGTATCCTCCCTTCTTAAGGTTCTATAAGCAGAAGGGTCTTAGAATGCTATAGTATATTAATTATAGTAAAGTTGGTTAATAATATAGTTTTAGTAGCATTCTCTTAAGCAACGCTTCTTTAGTCTAGGAGCTTAGGTCAAGCTTCCTTAGCCTAGAAGGATAGGTTTATAGTATCGGTTTTCTTATAAGTAATATTACTAAGTTAATAAGGTGGTTGTCTAGTTGCCCGATTGATAGCCTTTAGTAAGTAAACCGCAATCTACTTAGTTAAGGTTGTTAAGCACTTAACTAACTACTTTGCTGCTCTATATTGCCTCTATATTGCAATATAGAGACAATACTAATTAGTATTAGTAGGTTTCTAGAGATTATAGTAATCTAAAACAATAAAGAGCAAAGTAAGTAGCAAGGAAATACTAGTTTAAGTTCTAGTTCTAGATTGTCTTTCCTCCCTCTATCTAAAAGGTAGTTATATACCCCTTAAATACCTATGTTAGAGCAGAGCGCTTGTTAGTAACTATTATATAGTACGCAGGTACGCCACTCATGGCTATTGTATAAGTGGCGCAGCACGCGCCCTATTCCCTAGAGCGGGAGGCTCAGTAGTGCAGCACGTGCCCTATTCCCAGAGCGAGAGGCTCATGTGCTGCGCGGTCACGGGGATTAGCACCTAACCCCCCTTACCGTAATCAACACTTATCTCATTTATCTAGCCCGTTTCGATCAGTAGGATAGCTATATACTTAGTACTTCTATATATAATATACTTATGCCGGGCATACCGCTCTTTATTGCCTGCTTAAGGTTAAGCGTGTTCTGGCCTATATCTGGTATTAATACCAGGGGTTTGCGCAGGTCGCGCAGGGTTCCGTCGTCCCCCTTGATTGGTTCTCTAGTGAAAGCCTTAGTAGTTACCTTAACCATGACCTTGGGTATAACCTTAGCCGGCACTTTAGGTAGTTAGTAGGAATCTATAGCCTTTGTTGGTGCCCTTACTAGCCGGCGTAAATCCTACTCCCGTTACACTTCTAAGTCTATAAATCGGAAGTATCGTCTATTGGTCCGGATTTAGTAGATAAAGGGTATTTCCGAACTGGCTATAGTTACTGACATAGAGCGTTCTGCTTTAGGCTGCTGTCTGGCGTATACCTAGGTCTCGGCTGCTCGCCGGTTAATTATCGTTTATAATCGAGCTGTTTATTAGTCTATATTACTAGGTAGCATTTATAGCTATATTACCGATTTGCATCTCCCCCTATAGTGCCTCTATAGCTAGGTACTAATTCCGGATTCTCAGGTTGTTATTAGTATAATCTCCTTCCCCTTTTCTGTTCAAGTAGGAAGAGATGTTGTTATATACTGTCTATACTTGGCCTAGATCGACGTTCTATGGATTTAAAGGAGTATATTAGGCCCCGGATTGTCAGACAGGTTATTAGCAAGCATTACAAGTCCCTTAAAGAGCTTCTATCCTTTTAAGCTATCTACTAGGACGTAGCTATTGTTAAGCGTTTAGCGTAGTTATAAGCGTAGTTTGTTGTTCAACTTGTTAAAGTAGTTAGCTGTCCAGTCCTTAAAATCCAAGCGGAATTTATAGTATAGATCTTTAGATTGTCGCCCCTTATAAGTACTAAGGTAGGAGAGCGTATATAAGTTAAGTACTTTATCGCTATTATACTTTAGGTTAATACGCTCTAGCAATCTGTAGAAGGTTTAAGCGTTAAATTTATCAATGCTTATAATAGGTAGCTAAGTAGGGAATTCTTATTTAAAGCGCTCTTCGAGATCCTAGGCTATACTTGACGAAATACTTAGTATATAATAGGGGTTTATCTTAGTATCCTCCCTTCTTAAGGTTCTATAAGTAGGAGGATCTTAGGACGCTATAGTATATTAATTATAGTAGAGTTGGTTAGTAATATAGTTTTAGTAGTATTCTCTTAAGTAATACTTCCTTAGTCTAGAGGCTTAGGTCAAGCTTCCTTAGCCTAGAAGGATAGGTTTATAGTATCAGTTTTCTTATAAGCGATATTACTAAGTTAATAGGGTAGTTATCTAGTCACTTAATCGATAGACTTTAGTAAGCAAACTATAATCTACTTAGTTAAGGTTATTAAGCACTTAACTAACTACCTTACCGCTCTACGTTGCCCCTATATCGCAATATAGAGACAATACTAATTAGTATTAGTAGGTTTCGAGAGATCATAGTAACCTAAAACAATAAGAGTAAAGCAAGTGTTGGAATCTGTGGTCTCCGTGATTGATTCCGTGTGCTGATCTGTGTTCTGTCCCCTTGACCTGCGCTCTAGCCGCCTGGGATAGAGATTTTCTCTGTCCCCCCTGCAACGTTTACAGCCCCTAAAGTAGGCTTAATCTACTTGATACAGGGAATTGTAGCTATATCTACCTTAATTGACCAGGGCCTCCCTATACCCTGCTCCTAAGTTAATAGGCAACCCTATGCCCTGCTTCTAATAGGGATACTAAGGTTCTACCGAAGTGATACGAGCGCTACGTTGTCCAATATACCCCTAGGTCCGGGTTCGCGATAGCAATCCCGGGCCTCGCTATAAGGCTCTTTCTTATCGACGACGTATTTAGCGGTGACGAACGTTTGTAGTACCTATATTCTAGGATTATAGAGGTTATAGTTAGGCTTTATAGGCGGCGGTACGGTCTTTTTCCTTAGTGACTATCATCAACACCCCTGAGGTCTCTATTCCCCGGTTGTACAGTGCTTCCTAGGCTAGTAGAAGAGTAGTTATTCCACTGCTCGATTAGAAAAAGGGATTGGACTAATAGGTGATACTCAGCTGCTCTGCCACCCCGCGGTCCCGTTCCTCTAGATAGAGTCTAGGGAAGTTAACTGCTCTCTCCCTAACCTGCTTCCTTTGCTGATCTTAGAGGTGCTTTCTTATAAGAGAAACCATTAGGCTCTTCTTAACCGTTGTAATCTTACTTCCAGGGATACCTAACGGTTGTTACTATAGTCTGCTATCCGGGTGGTTAACCGGTGTAATGCCTTATTCTATTAGAGACTACTAGGTTGCTGTTTAGCTTGGGAACGCTTATCTCTTTTACCGTGCTCCCTTTACCTCTGCCGATCTTGTAGGTACCTTGTAAACCACCTCTAGCGTTATGAACACTGGCTTATCACTTAAGCAGCGGTCTCTTCTCTACTCCTTACTATCTCTATAGGGGCTAATCCGGGTAACAAGGCAGTTAAACTGACGTAGCGAGTCTCGCTAGATCTCAAGGTCCGGGTATACTGCCCTTTCCTATTTAGGTCAAGGTACGCTACCTCTTCCTTATTCAGGTCAAGGTATGCTGCCTCTTCCTTATTTAGGTTAAGATATACTACCTCTTCCTTCTCTTCTCTATTAGGGTATACTGCTCTTTTCTTTTTGTTCCTATTACAGGTATACTACCTAGCTTCTTTCCTTGCTCTTATATTTTACGTCTATATATATCGAGGCTTGTTGATTAGTAAGGGTCTGCTACCTCTCTTTTCTTAGTATTAGGGTATACTATCCCTTCTTAGGGAGGAGGAAGTAGAAGTTAGGGGAAAGGGCGTGATTTTTAACCGCCTATGTTGTTGCTCCTTTTATATAGTAGCTAGTTAGGTGTAAAATCTGCTTGCCTCCCCTAGAGCTCTAAAAATTTCCTTCTTCCTATAAACGTGCTTTTTATCTTTCTATGCTCGCCCTTCTTACTATAAGGCTTCTTATAATCGCTATATTTAGTTTTATAAGCTTTTCTAACTTCCTTTTATCGTAGATATCTATTTAGAAGGAGGAGTTGGTTCTAGAGTAGCCTACTACCCTAGTAGCAGGAGATTTACCCTTATTAGGCTAGAAACGCGGTTTGTCCTTTTGTCTTGCCTTTCCTAGGTGGTTCTTCTAATAGCTAACGATCTATATCTAGTCCGGTTTGCCTAGAACAATAACGAGGAGGACGACGATATTACAGTACTACTGTTGTTAAAGAAGCTGCGTTTTAGGGATTTAGGTCTGTTGCCTACGCCAGTGGCTATTGCCGCCCTAGTCTTAATAGTCCTTAGGGTACGTTCGCCGGCGGCTAG
This sequence comes from Phyllachora maydis, assembly GCA_029339225.1. Taxonomy (NCBI): domain Eukaryota; kingdom Fungi; phylum Ascomycota; class Sordariomycetes; order Phyllachorales; family Phyllachoraceae; genus Phyllachora; species Phyllachora maydis. Next base: position 11,054,180 of record JAQQPM010000001.1, on the reverse strand, counting down.
TGTTAGGGGGCTGGTAATACCGGTCTATAAGAAGCTGGTTATAAGTAAGCTAGTATTAAGCCTAGCCTTATAGTCTATACTTATAGGGGCGTTACTATCTATGTTACTAACGGTTTCTACTATCTAGGATAGTAAGCTGCATAAGGTGTGCTGTAAGTACTGTCTTATACGCTTAGTCTTATAGGCCGATTCTGGCGATTTTTCCCCTTCGGCGCCGTATATAGCGCAGCTTAGTCCCTATGTTTCTTCTTAGTTATAGTATTCAAATTACTCCTATTACCGGTATCTATATGTCTTTCGTAAGTCCAGCCTATATACCCCCTTAGCGCTTTTCGCGCCGACCTACGTTTCTAGCGGACGACGATAAGATCTTGGCAGTAGTATAGGCCTATTAGGCCTATATTGTTAAATACTCTTCTAGTATTATAGCCCTAGTAGTAAGTTACCCTATAATCCTGTCCTACTATACTTCTAGCCTTTCCTAACTATCTCTATCTAGATGTTATATACTCTTATTAGAGAGTACACTAGCTTGATCTAAGAGCTATAGATATAGAAATAGGCTATAACTATCTAGAAGAAGGAAGAGATAAAGATATAGGGGAAACAGGTAGTAATAGAATCCAACAACAACGACGATAGTAACGGGAAGAGTATACTATAGGCTACTAATATGGCTATAGAGGAGGATTCTGCTACTACTCCGGCGTATCCTAGGACTTCTAGCTAGGCCCTAATCAATTTTATATTTGCTAATTATAATGGCAACGTTTAGCTTAATAGACTAGTTTCTTAGGGTACTCCCTTTTATACCTACTACTAAGTCTCTATATCTTGGCCTTCCTCCCTCTACTGCTTCTTAATCTTTTCTTTCCTTTCTACTATGCCGATTTACTTATAGAAAGTAGTAAAACTATTATTCGTAAGAACTTTCGTTAGGCTATCTGCTAATTATTGATCTGTTAGTATATAGTCTATAAGAACCCTTTCTATAATAACTTCCTACTAGAGCTAGTAATTCTTAATATTGATATACCGGAGCTTCGTTTTCAGCGTTTTGTCCCTAGTTACCAGTCTTACAGTTTATACGTTATTACAGAACACTTATATGCCGTACTCCCTTTTAAGCCCGATTCCGAGATTATAGATTAGGTGGCAGAGATACAGTACTTCTTGCACTACTTCCGTTATAGATACCAATTCCGCTTCTATAGTAGAAGTTGTTATGCAGGTCTACTTGCTTGTCCTCTAAGCAACTAGCCTACTAAAAAGCTTAATTATATATCCTTAAGAGCTTTTCCGATTAGCTATATTGTCGGTAAAGGAAGCATTATACTAAACTTCGTACGTATCTCTACCCCTAAGCTAAAGGTACTGATTCCTAGAATAGTATAGGTAGTTAAGGCAACGATCTGCCGCCTTATAATACTCTAGACCTAGGTTTATAAGAAATCTCGATAATCTTAACGCGGTAAAGGCTATATCGACCCTTATAATCACAGCCATATATATTATCAAGCTGACTTTTCTCTAGTACAACTTTATCTTAGCGTTCGTTACCTACCCTAGGTTACTCTTCAATTCTTCTAATGCTATAGGGGAGGTATATCTCTGTACTATTAGCTTTATTGCCTTACTCCCAATTACTAGGTTGTCTACTAATCTGAAAATTTTCTTATAGTATACTGCCTATAAGAGATAGATCTTACAGTACTCCCGATCCTAAATGACTTACATCCTAAGAAACTAGTTGAGCTTACTACCGCTAGTCATCTTATACTTTGACTAGAGCAAGCTTATTAGGTCCTTAGCAAGGGCTTTATACCTTTTATAGTACGCTATTATTACGTCGTCTATATAGAAGAGAATAAAGACTCCTTCCTTTTAGAAGATATATAGATAGATAGATATCTATTACTCCTATAGAGTCCTCTAAGGGGCTATAAGGGGCTGCTAGCTTACACTTATGCTAGAGGAAAACCGGAAAACGGATGAAAAACCTCTAACGAGCTCAAACAAGGCGGGCAACCTAGCAAGAGGAAAAAAGCAGTACTAAAAGAAAAACACAACGCAAGAGGAGGCCGTCTAGGAGGCTACTAAGGAAAATTGCGCCTATTCCCCTACCCGTCTCCCGTAAGAACGCCCTATATCTTAATTAATATAGGGCTTAGGGTAGGGGAATAAGGAAGGGGTCTTATTAGCGAAAGAGGTAAAGGTAGGTCTAGGCTTAAAGCTTAAAAGCTTATAAGCTTGGCCTTATAGCCTTCCCTCTTACCTTGGTATAATAGTAAGATACCAGCTATAAGGAAGAAAGAAAAGACAGTCTAAAGAGAGAGAGGGGAAGCAGTCTAAGGAAGAAGAGAAGGCAGAAAAAGAGACTAAAGCATATCTGTATCCTCTTCCTCTATAGAGCCCCTTGCCGGCTCTAGGGAAGAGGGTATAGAACTAGTAGCTATAGTACCGGTAGCTGCTAGATCGGTAGTAGTAGTAAAGGTAGAGGCAGGGATTTTGCTAAAAGCCTCTCTTATAGTTCGCTAGGAAAGGGAGGCTGTAGCGGTAGTAGCGGTAGCGGTAGTGGCGGTTGTTATAGAGGGGCAGCTACGGCGGCGTTTTCCAGCTACTACCGTATAGCCTTCTTCCCCTTTTAGCCGGTCTTCTGTTGATATTGCCGGCTTAAGAGGGCCGGGAAGGTCGAAGTTAATAGGCCTGTTTTGTAGGCTGGATTTTGCCTAAGCCTTATGCTTCTTTCTTTCAGGGTATTCTTCTGTCCTAGCGTGGTGGTTGCCATGGCAGTTCCGGCAGTACTGAGCCTTAGTATAGGCCGCCTTGTCGGTATACTTCTTCTTTTCTTGGCTATAGTTATAGCAGAGGGTAGGGGAGTAGTAGTATTTAGCTTTATACCCCTATCGCCAGCAGTTAAAGCACTGTAAGGCCCTAGCCTTATCGATATAAGGCTCTGCTTTTAGGGCCCTATAGGCCTAGAAGATTCCGTCTTAACAGGCCTAGTAGGCCTCTTGCTAGCTAGAGAAGGCGATAAGAGCTAAGACTCTTGTTCTTTCGATCTAGAGGGGGTACCAGACCTTAGCCCTTAAGGCCGAAGGATATGCTTCTTTTACTGCTGCTAGAAGGCTAGCTTCTGTTACCCGGTCAGCTATTATAAGCCCTTTAACAGCAATAGCCTAGGTGGTAGTGTAGATCGAGGCCTCTAGTAATAAAGAGGCTAGCTAGGCTGTGTTTTCTTCTAAGGCTTTTTTGATTTTTTCTCCTTTAGTAACTAGTATAAGGTTACCGCTCGGTAGGGTCCTTACCCCCTTAATAGAGTGCCCTATAGCCTTCTATACTGCCTATACGATTTCCAGGGCTGATTTTTGGCCGAGGGAGGAAGAGGCTGATCCTAGCCATATAAGGACCTGTTTTTCTAAGCCTAGCTTAGTAGGCTTTACCCTAGCCGCTGCTATAGCAGCCCAGGTACGGCGGGTTGGCTCTGATTCGGCAGCGGGGGGTTATTATTACTGTTGTTGTTGTTGCTGTTGTTATTGCTGTTGTTGTTGCTTCTTCTACCTCAGGGCCTGGGTAACGAACGAGGGAAATATCGGGGCTTTTTTCTCCTCCTCTTTTAAAATCTGCGTTAAGGCTAGCTTCCTAGCTAGCCCGGTATATTTAATAATTTCCTTAAAGGCCGGGTTATTGACTGAAAGACTAACTATTTGGTCTATAAGACTAGAGAAGATAAGGGCAAGGGTTGCGGGTAGTAGGGCTTTTTCTTTTTCTTTCCCCTTTTTAGAGGGGGTAGGGGCGGCGGTGGCGGTAGTAGCGTGTTGACTGCTGGAAAGCTCTTTAAAAGGGCTATCGAACGATATATCGCTCGACCCGGTAGCGGTTGTGGTAGTGGCAGGGTTAGCAGTAGAAGTGGTGGTAGTGGTAGCGGCAGCGGTGGTAAGGTAGGTTAAGAAGCTGTGGCCTGAGCGCTTAGGGGCTTTGTTGACAGCCCCTAGGGGGCTAGGGGCAGCAGGGTTCGGGTTAGTAGGGTTCGGGTTAGCAGGGTTAGTACGGTCAGGGCTGGGGCACGTAACTATAGGGCCTGTGCGCCCGCCCTACTGTAGCTGCAGATTTCTGGCTATAGTCGACCATATCGTACGGTCAGAATCCGACTACAGCGCCGTCGAACAAGCGACTGCGCCGCAGCCAAATTTGGCGTGTGTTGAGTCCTCAATTGGACAAGTGGATTGCAAAAGAGTGCAGTCGATTTGGAGCGGTCCTGACCAAGAACGCGTTTTCGGATGTGTGATGCCCTTATATTTTAGAAGATATATAGTTTATAGGGTATTGTATTAAGCCTAAGATCCCGAAAAGTACTACTAAACTCTTTATACTATAGGCAAGGCGATTCCTAAAAACCATATAGTGCTTTCTTTAGCTTATAGATCATACCCTACTTCCTTCGACCTACTAGGAGTCTTATATATATATCCTAGTTAAGGCAAGCATTGTAAAAGGCGTTTGAAATATCAAACTAGATTAGCTCTATATCGAACCTCGCTACTACTGCTATTAAGATCTAGAAGGACTTTCTAGCTAACATTGCTATATAGATAGATATCTATTACTCCTATAGAGTCCTCTAAGGGGCTATAAGGGGCTGCTAGCTTACACTTATGCTAGAGGAAAACCGGAAAACGGATGAAAAACCTCCAACAAGCTCAACAAGGCGGGCAACCTAGCAAGAGGAAAAGAGCAGTACTAAAAGAAAAACAACGTAAGGGGGGGCTGTCTAGGAGGCTACTAAGGGAAATCGCGCCTATTCCCCTACCTATCTCCCGTAAGAACGCCCTATATCTCAATTAATATAGGGCTTGGGGTAGGGGAATAAGGAAGGGGTCTTGTTAGCGAAAGAGGTAAAGGTAGGTCTAGGCTTAAAGCTTAAAAGCTTATAAGCTTAGCCTTATAGCCTTCCCTCTTACCTTAGGTATAGTAGTAAGATACCAGCTATAGGGAAGGGTAGAAGGAAAGCAGTCTAAAGGAAAGAAGGGAGGCCGTCTTAAACAAAAGGAGTGGAAATAAAAGGAAAGAAAAGACTTAGAGTATATCTATATCCTCTTCCTCTATAGAGCCCCTTACCGGCTCTAGGGAAGAGGGTATAGATCCGGTAGCTATGGTACCGGTAGCTACTAGATCGGTAGTAGTAAAGGTAAAGGCGGGGATTTTGCTAAAAGCCTCCCTTATAGTTCGCTAGGAAAGGGAGGCTATAGCGGTAGTAGCGGTAGCGGTAGTGGCGGTTATTATAGGGGGGCAGCTACAGCGGCGTTTTCCAGCTACTACTGTATAGCCTTCTTCCCCTTCTAGCCAGTCTTCTATTGATATTGCCGGCTTAAGTAGGCCGGGGAGGTCAAAGTTAATAGGCCTGTTTTGTAGGCTGGATTTTGCCTAAGCCTTATGCTTCTTTCTTTTAGGGCAATCTTCTGCCCTAGTATAGTGGTCGCTACGGCAGGTCCGGCAGTACTAAGCCTTAGTACAGGCCGCCTCGGTATACTTCTTCTTTTCTTGGCTATAGTTGTAGTAGAGGGTAGGAGAGTAGCAGTATTTGGCTTTATACCCCTATCGCTAGCAGTTAAAGCACTATAAGGCCCTAGCCTTATCGATATAGGGCTCTGCTTTTAGGGCCCTATAGGCCTAGAAGATTCCGTCTTAGCAGGCCTAGTAGGCCTCTTACTAGCTAGAGAAGGCAATAAGAGCTGAGACTCTTGTTCTTTCGATCTGGAGGGGGTACTAGACCTTAGCCCTTAAGGCCGAAGGATATACTTCTTTTACCGCTGCTAGAAGGCTAGCTTCCGTTACCCGGTTAGCTGTTATAAGCCCTTTAACAGCAATAGCCCAGGTAGTAGTGTAGATCGAGGCCTCTAGTGATAAAGAGGCTAGCTAGGCTGTGTTTTCTTCTAAGGCTTTTTTAATTTTTTCCCCTTTAGTAACTAGTATAAGGTTACCGCTTGGTAGGGTCCTTACCCCCTTAATAGGGTACCCTATAGCCTTCTATACTGCCTGTACGATTTCCAGGGCTGATTTTTAGCCAAGGGAGGAAGAGGCTAATCCTAGCCGTATAAGGACCTGTTTTTCTAAGCCTAGCTTAGTAGGCTTTACCCTAGCTACTACTATAGCAGCCTAGGTATAGCAGGTTAGCTCTGATTCGACGGCGGGGGGTTGTTGCTACTACTACTGTTGTTGTTGCTGTTGTTATTGCTGTTATTGTTGCTTCTTCTGCCTTAGGGCCTAGGCAACGAACAAGGGAAATATCAGGGCTTTTTTCTCCTCCTCTTTCTCTTTTAAGATCTGCGTTAAGGCTAGCTTTCTAGCTAGCCCGGTATATTCAACGATTTCCTTAAAGGCCGGGTTATTAACTGAAAGACTGACTATCTGGTCTATAAGACCAGAGAAGGTAAGGGCAAGGGTTGTAGGTGGTAGGGCTTTTTCTTTTTTTTCTTTCCCCTTTTTAGAGGGGGTAGGGGCGGCGGTAGCGGTAGTAGTGTATTAACTGCTAGAAAGCCCTTTAAAAGGGCTATCAAACGATATATCGCTCGACCTAGTAGCAGTTATAGTAGTAGCAGGGTTGGCAGCGGAAGTGGTAGTAGTAGTAGTAGTAGCAGCAGCGGTAGTAAGGTAGGTTAAGAAGCTATAGCCCAAGCGCTCAGAGGCTTTATTAACAGCCCCTAGGGGGCTAGGGGCAGTGGGGTTCGGGTTAGCAGGGTTTAGGTTAGAGGGGTTAGTACAGTCGGGACTAGGACACATAACTGTAGGGCCTATACGCCCGCCCTGCTATAGCTGCAGATTTCTAGCTACGGTCGACCATATCGTACAGTTAGAATCCGACTATAGCGCTATCGAACGAGCGACTGCGCCACAGCTAAATTTAGCGTGTGTTGAGTCCTTAATTGGACAAGTAGATTGTAAAAGAGTGCAGTCGATTTGGAGCGGTCCTGACCAAGAACGCGTTTTCGGATGTGTGATGTCCTAACATTGCTATATATATATCCTCCCTTAAAGTCCCTTGTTATTAATCGCCTTAGACTACTAACCTAGCCTTAAACTTCTCCAGGTAATTATGCTTATTAATTTTGTATATATATACCTATATATTGTCCAAGACCTACTTGCCCTACGCCTTAGCAATTAGTACTTCTTCCTACGTTTCTAGGTGTATAAGAAGGTGCTACCTTTTGGCTTTCTTAAAGTATTCCCCCTATAAGTAGCTTTCAAGGTTCCGGTATAGCTTAGGTATTAGAGGCAGCTAAGAAGAATAAATAGTACCTAGCTTAAAGTCCTTAATACTTAGGATCTTAGATATTAGTATACTCTCTTTCATCTTAGGGTCTCTATTTATAAGCCTTCTAGTAGTAAAGGAGGCCCTTTAGGTAAGGAAGTCTCCCTTTATAACGGCGTTAAGGAACTACTAACTAAGAACTTAATCCCTAAAATATACTATAAGGTATGCTCCTGGCGTACCCTACACTGCTAGTAGGGGCGTGGCTTCTAGAGTTGGATATAAAAGTAGGTAAGCCTCTATATATTAAGGTTCTTATATTACTTCTACCAAATTGTCTAGTTCTGTATTATCTATTAGGTTAGGCATAACGATATCCTCTTCCTCTTCTTCTTCTAATCCCTTACCTAGGTCTATCACCCCTACTTTATAGGGTACGTCCTATATAGGGATATCGGCTACTATGGTATTTAGATTTTCGGATTCCGCCCTTTTCTTAATCTTAGTAAGCTACTCTTTTAGCCCTTCTAAGCTTAGATCTCTTAGCCTAACTATAAGGTGCTCCTTAGACCTGTTAAATCCTACTTTCTTATTGAAAATCATATCCTAGGTTACTATAATCTTATTAGTTCAAAGGTTCTAGATTCAATAAATATTCGTTAAGTTATATCTGATTAGGTATCTAAGGAAAGCTCTTAAAGCAAACCTTTTTAGCTTATTCTTCTTAAGCTATATATCTACTTCTAATATAAAGGCTTAATATAGGAAAACCCAGAGATACCCTTGCTATAGCTTAATAGGCGTCGTCTCTTTGGCAACTACTAATTCTATAAACGAATAGAATACCTTATATAGTATTTTCCACTTTAGCCGATACCTTAGAGTGCAATTTAAGAGATATACTACTATTTTAAATACCTTAGCTACCTTATCTAAAGGTAAGTTAGTCCCTACTACTATTACCTTTACCTGCCTTTTAAGAATACTAGCAGCTCTTTCTACACCTCTATTCTGATCTTAGGTCTAAGGAGTAGAGAGATTTGTTCTAATGTATTTCCCTTATAGCTAGGCTTAGATTGCTCCCTTCCTTCTTATAATCTCGTTATTAGCTTTAATATCTAGAACCTAAATTCTATACCTTTAATTAAGATCCGAAAGACGGTTGTCTAAGGCTATAATAATACTCTTAACCGACTAATTATAAAGATAATAGTCCTATATTAGGCCTGACTTATAATCTAATAATAGTATAATAGACGTAAAGCCTTTCTTAGACCTTTTAATATTATGGAAATTAAGGGCTAGGATATCGCCGGGGTACTTTGGGTCTAGTTAGGCTACCCTTAAGACCTAGCGATCAGGGCCTTTTCCTATACTATATTATAGGTAGTCTACCGTTCTAATCACCTTATGATTTCCAGTAACCTTAACTCCCTTACTACTTTAAATAAGGTGATAGAGTACTTCTAGGTTTAGATGACCTAACCGCTAGTACTATACTTAGATCGTCCTAGACTTAGTCTTCTTCTTCTAAGACCTACCCTACTCCTTTTATATTATAAAAGCTAATACTAAGATATTATTTATAACGTACTCTAGTAGGAACTAGCTATAGGTTTCCTAGATTTTATAGATCTTATTATAGTCCGACATCCTTCTAAGGTAGGAAAGGGTACCCTACTTCTAGTAATCCTACTATATTCCCTTCTTATAAAGACACCTTAAGGAAACTAGGTTAGTAGCTACCTTAGGGCAGTATACTATATAATTAAGCTAAAGAAGCACCCTTTTATACTAACCTAGGTATAGATATAAGAAAACTGTCCTATATCCTTTGATTAGCAACTTACTATTAGCTGCTATAAGGTAATCCCCTTCCTCTACTTCCTTAAAGCTTTTAAATCTCTCCTAATTATTAAAAATATAGATAGAGGTACTGGAATCTAGGTAGGCTAAGTACTTAAGAGGGTATTCGCTAATACTACTTACTTATAGTACGCTGTTTAGTACTATAAACTCAATAGGAACCTAATTCTTATTCTTCTTCTTAGGCATAGGAACAACTTCTACTATTGGTTTTAAAGCCTTTACTTTCTCCTTATACCCTATATACCTTTAGGCCTTCTACTTGTCTTTTAGCTCTTTTCGATAAGCTAATATCTTTGATCGAAGTTGCGAATCCTTATTAATAGCTTGTTTTATATGCTTTTCTATATCTGGCCTTAATTCCTAACCTTTATATATAAAAGAGGGAAATAGATACTAATATACCTTCTAGTTATACTAGATTGTTCTATAGGTATACTTTTTATAACGAGAACTAGGTCTCTCTATAGGATAATTAGGTCTTAAGGCTTAGGGTACTTCTAAGGCTCTCTAGAGATTTTAGTTACTATAGGTGTTAGCTCTCCCTTACTTAGAGGCCTTTTCTTATATATCCCCTCCTCTTTTGCCTTTCTTGCTGGCCCTATTAGGAAGAGGCTGTTCGCCGTTTAGGGTAACGTATGCGCCTCCTCTTCCTACTAGGTTTTTAGGCTTTAACTTAGGAGGCTTATTAAACTTAAGGTCTTATAGGAAATCCCTTACTACTTTATAGTAATTAAGGTTCTCCTATTTAGCCTACTTTTCGAAATCCTTTTATAAGGCCGATATCTAGCCTTAGAACCTTTAGGTTACTTCTAAGAAGATTAGTAAGTCGTTAAACTATAGTTTAGGGTTAGCTACCCCTTTGACTTTATAATACTCTACTAGGTATAGTAGCTTCTGCTACTTCTCTATCTAGGTCCTCTAGTTACTAACTACTTTCGCCTTACTAGCGTCTAGATGCTCCTTATAGTCCTTGTATATTATCCTTATTCGCTTATAATCCTTTAAATATATCGACTTAGTAAGGTTCTAATACTACTAGTAAAGGCTTTACTTAGGTAGGTAGTATAGATTTAGCATATCAGTCTCGACATACTCCCTAATCCACTTCTTAACCTCTATAACGTTATCCTAGTTGTATTTCCAGTTTGCTATAGCAGTGTTATATATTGTTAATATGCTCTAGAAGGTAGCCCTCCTGTTAGCAGTTAAATCGGTATATACAATACGCTTACTAGGAAGAGGAGGAGGCCTATTAGCGTTTGCCTGCTTAATATGCTCTTCTATAAGCTGCGCTCCCTAAGTAAGGCTATAATACTAGCGGATATAGGTCTAACAAGCGGTCTTAATATAGGCGGTTAATAACCTAAGAATAGGTATATTGTTAAGGGTTGGAGGGACTGGACATCTACCTAATTCCTTGGTATTGTTTAGGTCTATAAACTTGATTACCTTACTTGCAATACGCTAAAGCTGCTGCTTAAAGTCGATCTACTACTCCGGCTTAGAGAGAAGGATAAAGCCCTTTTTAGTAGCCTTCTTATTATTCTCGTTACTCGATATAATAGCGGCTACTAAGGTACGTTCTTAGATATTGTAATAATGATATATATACTAATACTAGGCTCGTCTACGCCAGGCTAACGACTTCTAACTGTTAATTGTTGGAATCTATAGTCTCTATGATTAATTCCGTATACTGATCTGTATTCTATCCCCTTAACCTACGCTCTAGCTACCTAGAACAGAGATTTTCTCTATCCCTCCTATAACGTTTATAGCCCCTAAAGTAGGCTTAATCTGCTTAATATAGGGAATCGTGGCTATATCTACCTTAATTGACCAGGGCCTCCCTATACCATGCTCCTAAGTTGACAGGCAACCCTGTGCCCTGCTCCTAACAGGGATACCGAGGTTCTACCGAAGCGACACGAGCGCCACGTTGTCCAACAGCAAGCAGCAAGGAAATACTAGTTTAAGTTCTAGTTCTAGATTGTCATATATCTCCCTCTATCTAGGGGGTGGTTACGCACCCCTTAAATACCTATATTAGAGCAGAGCGCTCGTTAGTAACCATTACGTAGTACGTAGGTACGCCACTCGTAGCTGTTGCACAAGTAGCGCAGTACGCGCCCCATTCCCCAGAGCGAGAGGCTCATGTGCTGCGCGGTCATGGGGATCAGCACCTGACCCCCCTTACCGCAATCAACAGTTGGAGTCCAATTTCAAAGCGCTACCTCTGCCTATATATATAGGGCTATTTGAGCCTCTTATAGCTAAAAATATAGTACTATATTAGCCCTTAAAAGCTATATATTACATCTTATTAAAGGCTATTTAAGGACTAAAAAGCCTGAAAATCTAGAAGGATAAATCGCTGAGAAATCTAAGTCCTATAGTATTGACAAGCATTTGGGGCTCTTATACGCTTAGGCTAGTATACTTACCTATACTAAAAGACCTTTCTACTTATAGCTGGAAGTAGAAAGGCTAGCGTTTTAGAATTTCTAGCGCTAAAGACCTATATTTCCCTACTATAGAGCCCTTTCTATAGATATATCTATAGGCGGTAGTTAAGTCCCTACGTCGAAGTCTCTAGTCCCTATCTTAGAGCCTAGTTTAGAATTTCTACTAGAAAGCCCTGCTAAGTAGCAAGTAGGCAGCGCTATAAACCTACTAAGCGCTAAGACTAGCCTAGAAAATCACTACTATAATTAGTGAGCTAGCTAATTAGCTTTAGTGAACTAGAAGCTAATTAAGTGCTTTTACTAGTACTATAAGTAAATAGTAGCCTATTTACAATGGCGGATCAAGCTAAAGGGAAGGGTATAGCCCCTAAAAGGGCTAGTAACCCAGCTGATCCAGGGCAATCTTCTAGGCCTCTACTACCTATACGAACCCTATTAGAAGATGAGGAAGATGGCGAAGACTATAGCGAGGTTATAGAAGTCCTAAAACAGCATATAAAATCTCATGACCGAGTTATAGCTAGCCAATCTAGTGATATAAAAACACTACTTTTAAGTCTAAATACCCTAAAAGCCTCTGTCGAGGATAGCGTTAGCGCTATAAAGAATATATCTTCTACTTTAGCTTCTCTAACTAATAGTAGCAATGCTGCTGCTACTGGAAAGACTAGCTATAGTCCTAGATTTGATCCTTTTAGCTGTACTATAGATTTAGATTCTCCTCCACGTCCCCCTAGGAAAGAGCCCCATCTAGGGCCAGCTGTTAATTCAGCTACTAGTAATTTAGACCCCCCTATAGATACAGGGTCTAAGGAAGGCTTTAAGGATACTATTACTAGTAGTATAGTAAAGGAGCTTTCTAAAAAGGCCTATACTATACCGGACGATAGTAAGCTTAGCAGGGAAAGCAATTTTAAATAGTAGATTCAGGCTTTAAGTATAGTGCTAAGAGCGTTAGGGATATCTAATTTTTTAGAAAACCCTAATATATCTAACACTTATAGCGACTCTGATCAAGCTATTCTTTTAATGCTTCTACGTGATAGCTTATCTAGTGGCCCTAGGGCTGCTATATCGTGGATTCATATACCTTCTGAGGCCTTTAAGCTGCTTGTTAGGCAGTATAGCCGACCTATAGAGTCTAAAAAGGAGGACGTCTATAACGAATTCCACGCCCTTACCTTTAGTACCTATAAAAAAGGCTTATCAGCTTTTAACGCTGAATTTAACGGCTATCTTGCTAAGCTTACCATAGCTAAAATAGATATAGATCCCTCTTTAATACTAAATCAGTATTTTAAGGCTCTAGAATCTAAGTTTCCTAGCTGGGTATCACGCCAAAAGAGCTCTATAAGACAGGCTAGAATGCTAGGCCTTACAGCCTCTAGCCTTAATATAGAATATCTAATGGCTGATATTTTAGAAGAATCTAGGAACCCGGCTATAGAGGCGTATAGAGCAGCTCACGTAGCTAATAGCTCTAATTCAACCCCTAATTCAAATTCTAACCCTAGTAAGAAGGGTAAAAATAAGAAAAAGGGTAAGAAGAAGGCTAGTTATAATGTTGAAGGGCAGAATTATAGTGCTAAAAGTGCCGAACAGGCCTCCTTTATGCTAGGGTCCTATAACCTAGCTATAGAAGAAGAAGAGGAATCCGACTCTAGTTCTAATTCTAGTTCTTCTAGCGATTCTAATACCTAATTAGCATAGCTATTAGCGTTAAAAGGGTATAAGAAGCGTAAGGACTTTAAAGGAAAAGGCCTAAAAACCTCTTCTAATAAGGCAAAATATAAAGATAATAAGCCTAGAAGACGCCCTAGAGACCCCGCTCTTTATAATAGTTGGCTATACGATACGGGATCTACGGACCATATCAGTAATAGTAAAGAGCGGTTTACTACCTTTACGCCTAATACAGGCCAGTTACGCCCTATTAACACTGGAAATGGCCCTGTAAGCCCGGCTGGTATAGGCTCTATTATACTAGAAGTACTATCTAGAAAGGCCCCCCCTACCTATACTAAATTAGTATTAGATAACGTTTTATACCTACCTAATATTGATATAAATATTGTTAGCGGGGTTAGGCACTATGATTTGGGAGGTTGCCTTATAAAGGAAACCCTTTACGGGGGTAATAGACGCTATATAGCTGTACTAGACTTTAAAAAATCAGGATTTTTTCTTGACGTTAAAGGCAGCTCTAAGCCTATATTACATGCAAATTTTGCTTTTCCTTTAGGCCTTACTAGTTATAATACTACTAAAAGTATAGAGCTGTAGCGTAATAAGATAGTGGTGGAAATTCCTTTTAATTCTATTAGAAAGGAAGACTATAGACCTATTATAGAGGATGCTATAGTATTCGAAGCTATAGAGCCTAATAAGCGCTATAAGCTAAGGAATTCTCTAGCTAAGGGTACTACTTTAGAAGGTATAGGACCTTCTTTAAGGGGGAAAAGGCCCTGTAGGCCTGTAGAGCCTTTAGCTACTGCCTAGGCCCCCTATCAAAGTCCTTGTAAGACTAGGGAGCCTGAGCCCTTAACTGGCACTAGAGACCTGCCCCGTATGCTAAGAGAGCCAGTTATAGAGGGGAATAAAGTAGAAAAGGCTATATCTAGCCCTACTTTAAAGGAGCCTAATATAGGTCAGCGAGATTACTATAATCTACTTAATTTAGCTAAATTGTGGCACGTTAGGCTAGGCCATATAGGCCTACGTCTTTTGAAAAAGACCTCTAGTATTACTAAAGGGCTGCCTAATTTTGATAAAATAAAGGAAGCTGATTTTCACTGCTCTAGCTGTAATCGAGGTAAAGCAGTGAGAAGGGTTAGTAAGGCTCTAATACCTGACCTACCTAGGGTCTTAGACTTAATAGAGGGGGATACTATTAAAATTAGGCCTAGGCCTTATAATAGAAACCCTATAGTCTTACTTCTAGTTAACTGTAAAAGTAGGTATAGGTGGGTTTTTAACCTACCTAATAAATCAGGCCCTATAGTAGCTAACGCTATTAAGGGCTTTTTTAGGGGCCTAAGGAATGGATTTGGTAGATATTCTACTAAATTCCACTTTGACGGAGGCACTGAAATAACTGATTTATTAACTACTTGGTTAGCTAAAAGGGGTATTAAATTTAGCACTTCTGCCCCCTATATCCACGAGCAGAACGGCTTAGTAGAACGATCAGTTAGAGTTATACTAGACCGTGTAAGGTGTACTATTCTTAGTAGCGCTTTACCCCAGTATTTGTAGTGCTTTATACTGGAGGCTATAGTGGAATTAGTTAATAGTACAGCTATAACTAATAAGGAAACCACTCCTTTCTAGGCGCTATTTGACGAGCTAGAACCTGGTATTCCACATATACCTAACCTAGAGCGCTATAGGGCTATAGGCGCTAGAGAAAAGGCGATTATACCTTTAGAAAAACGGTCTAAATCGTTAAAATTTACATCTAGAACGGAAGAGTATAAATTACTAGCGGTATTAGGTTCTAAGACCTACCTAGTATATATACCGTCTAGAAGAGCAGTACTTAAAACCTCTACTGTTAAGTTCATAGAGGATAATACAGTACTAAGTCAGCCTACTAATAATACGGCTTTAGAGGGGGAATTAGTAGACCTAGACTTAGATTTAGAGGGGGCTGTCAGCCCGGACCCTTCTAATCTTAATACTAAAAAGCCTATTAGTATAGAAATAGGACCTAGTAAGCTAGAACCCTACGAATCTTCTTCCGATAGTGAATTAGATGAACCCTCACCGGATAAGCCTATAAATCCGGTTATAGTAGAGTCTACTAGGCCTACTATATCTATTAGAAAGCCTAAATTACCAGAGGCGTTTCCCCAAACTATAGAGCCTATTTTTGCACCTAAGCCTATAGAAGTTATAGCGCCTAATCAGCCTATAACGAACGAACCTCTTGATAATAGTGATCTTATTTTAGAGGGGGATAAAATGCAGCTCGATTACTATAAGCTTTTAGCTAAGACTAGTAGCTATATACTGTCTTTTGTCTATAAGGCTCGAAAAAGGGTAATATCTAAGGATAGTACGCCTACTACTTATAAGCAAGTCTTAAAACTACCTAGAGATAAGCGTAGTAAGTGGTTAGAGGCTATTACTAAGGAATTTATCCAGTTATTAGAGCTAGGGGTTTTTAAATTCCTACCTAGGAGTCTATTACCTTCTAACCGTAAGCTTATTACCTGTCGAAACGTTCTTAAGGTTAAAAAGGACGCTAAAAACAGGCCTATTAAGTATAAATCTCAGTTAGTAGCTAGGGGCTTTATACAGGTAGAAGGCCTAGATTACACTGTAACCTACGCCTCTACTAGTATACCACCTACTTAGCGTATACTTCTAGCTATAGGTGCTGTTCTAGACTGGGAAATAGAACAAGCTGACTTTATAGGGGCATTTCTTAATAGCGCTCTTAAAGAAGAAATATATATGGAAATCCCTAAAGGACTATTAGACCTAGCGGCTTCTAATAAGGCTATTTATAAGCTTTTACTGAAATACGGCTATAATCCTTCTACTCCCAATATTATTAAACTATCTAAAGCGTTATACAGTCTGAAACAAAGCCCTAGAGAGTGGCAAGATAAGCTTAAAATCTTACTTAAGAGCCTAGGCTATCTCCCTCTTATTTCATATCCAGGGGTCTTCTATAATGCTAAAACCTGTCACTTTATCGTTACCTATATAGATGACTGTCTATTTATAGGGCCTGATATAGGCTATATAACTGATTTAAAGAAACGGCTTAATAAGGTCTACGCTATAGAAGACTTAGGGCCTGCCGCCTATTTCCTGGGCGTACAGATTATAAGGGATAGACCTAATAGGCGCCTGTGGCTTAACCAGTCACAGTATGTAGAAGAGGCGGTTAGCCGCTTTAACTTAGCCGATTCTAAGCCTATATCTATTCCCTTACAGCCGGGGCTAGTAAGTCAACTTCAACTAGAGGAAGATATTGCTAGCCACCTCTGTAATTCTACGGAAATTAAGCTCTATTAAAGCCTAGTAGGAACAGCTATGTATATAATGCTCCTTACTAGGGTAGATATTAGCTTTACCGTACAGTAGCTCTCTAGGTCTTTAAATAGACCTATAAAATCATACTTAAACGCTGCTAAAAATCTTTTTAAGTATCTTAACAGTACTAAAGACTATAGCATCTGTTTTAGCTGTAACGGAAATACAGTAGCTGATCTAGGGCCTAAGCTTAGTAATAGTAGTAATACAACTACTAAGCTTAGTAGAGACTTTCACTCTAAGGAAGGGCCTAGGCCCCTAACTACTACCTCTACTACTATAGTAGATTCTAGAAATAGTAAAGGTAGTAGCCGGACTTCTATAATTAATAGTAGTCTAGTCCCTATAGGCTTTAGTGATTCTGATTTTACAGGGGATAAGGCTACTAGTAAATCCACCTACGGCTATCTATATAAGTTAGCCGGTAGGCCTATTAGCTGGAAAACGAAAAGAGCTACTACTATTGCTCTCTCTACCCTAGAAGCTGAAACTGATGGACTTATAGAGGCTATACGCGAAGTACAGTGGATTATAGGGCTATTTTCTGAACTTCACAGACCTATAGACTACCCTATTACTCTCTATAGAGATAATCAGGGCTCTATAACAGTGGCTAATGACCCAGCGCTACATGCTAGAACTAAGCATACCCTACTGAAATTCCGGTACGTTAGAGAGCAGGTTAAGGCTAAAATAGTTACTATTATATATCTTAATACTAAGTGTATGCCGGCTGACGGACTTACTAAAGCCCTACCAGTTAGTGGCTTTCAGTCTTTTATCAGGCTTTTAGGCCTACAACCTAAGGGAGCTTTTTACTAAGCTACCCTCTACCCCTATATATATATATATTCTATACTATATATATAGAAGGCCTGGCTTAGCCTGATTAGCTTATAAGACCAGTCAATAGTACCGGCTACTTTACAGCCCTCTGGAATCCCCTAATTCCTCTATATAGCCTTAAAAGGCTTATAAGGTCCTAGCCACTGTAGTACAGTTCTATAGGCGCCCTTGTGCTAGCATCAGCTCCCTGCGGCGTTAGGGAGGCCTATATTACTCTAGCTACGTCTAGAAGTACTCTAGTATATAGTAAAGCTATATTTGGAAAATATAGGCTCCGGCTATTACTAGTAGTATACTTTCCTTTAGAGGGGGATTCTCTATGTAACTACCTGTTATTTCCTTACTAGAACTAGCTGAAAGAACGGAGTAAAAAAGGGCATAAAATTTAAAACCGTGCTAAAAATTGTTTTCTCTATAAGAGGATAAAGGCGTTTATAAGCCCTTTACTCCTTCTATACTCTAGTGCGTCTATTAGTCGCTAGGGTATAGAATATTTAGATATTATATATTACTATATGCTTTAAAGCTATGGTACCTATACCTTTAAATAGGTTATAGGTTTGATTTCAACATCATATATATTCTTACTTCTTTCTATATATAATAGGGGTTTATCCTATATATATATAAGGGCCTAACCCCTTTGTCTAACGGAATAGTTTTGCTCTTACGTTCTTATTTCTTAGGATTCTTCTATTCTTTACCTATATATAGCTTTCTAAGGCTTATAAAGGAACAGAAGAATAGAGGGGGTGTTAAACGTACAAAATAAGCTATAGCGCTCTAACGGTTATAGCTTAGGCAAAACGGATTTCAGTTCTCGAACTACTAGATATATAGCTATATTCTAAGGGTAGACCCACTTTTGTGGATACCGCTGACTAAGCTATATACTCCACTATATAGCCTAGAAATAGCTTTAAAAGGCTTTTCTATTTTTAGATTTATGCCCCACTTTTGTAGAGACAGCCTTCTTAGGCTGTATAAGTGCTAGAAATAGCCTTAAAAGGCTCTTCTACTAGGTCACCTACCTACCCTGTACCTACCCTGCACCGCAGGAGCGAAAACAGAACTTATAGGAAAGTCGTACGGCTTACCCTGCAGCTTAGGTGGCCGTAAGTCGATTATTTAAAATCGCCAGCTTATTTGGTTTTTCGGGAAGTGGCTATGCACCTACTAAGGCGCTCCTGCCGTATAGAGGGCAGGAACGGTGCCGGAGGGTATATGTAGGAAAGGAAATTGCGAAGCCTTACCTACTTGGACTAGAAATCAAGTTACTACGTTACCTATAACTATAAGCCTTATAGGCCTATAAGACCCACTGAAAGCCGTGATATATAAGCTTAAAGCCCCTATAATATAGCGCTATAGCCTATAACTATACCGTTATATAAGGACTTTTATAGAGGGAATACAGTAAAGGGCCCTACTTTACTATATTAGCACATACCTAGGAAGTGCTATTTAGGCCATATCAACGCTGTTGCTGCCCCTACGTACCCTATACGACTACTACTAGTAGGCTATAGTGGTTATAGATCCTTATATAGGATTACCCATTCCAATAACTATACGGTTATAGGGATTAGTACCTAACCCCCCTTACTGCAATTAACACCGGCAACTCTTCTTTTATAACTGCGCTAGCGCTTTATTAACCGAAATAGGAAATCCCAGATTATTTCGCTCCTGTTGATTGCGGTAAGGGGGGTCAGGTGCTGATCCCCGTGACCGCGCAGCATATGAGCCTCTCGCTCTGGGAATGGGGTACGTGCTGCACTACTGAGCCTCCCGCTCTAGGGAATAGGGCGCGCACTGCGCCACTTATGCGATAGCTATAAGTAGCGCACCTATACACTACGTAATAGTTACTAACAAGCGCTCTGTTTTAATATAGGTATTTAAGGGGTACGTAACCACCCTCTAGATAGAGGGAGATAGACAATCCAGAACTAGAACTTAAACTAGTATTTCCTTGCTACTTACTTTGCTCTTTATTGTTTTAGATTACTATAATCTCTAGAAACCTATTAATACTAATTAGTATTATCTCTATATTTCGATATAGGGGCAATGTAGAGCAGCAAGGTAGTTAGTCAAGTACTTAACAACCTTAACTAAATAGATTGCGGTTTGCTTACTAAGGGCTGTCAATTAGGTAACTAGATAACTACCCTGTTAACTTAGTAATATCGCTTATAAGAAAACCGATATTATAAACCTATCCTTCTAGGCTAAAGAAGCTTAACCTAAGCTTCTAGACTAAAGAAGCGTTGCTTAAGAGAACGCTACTAAAACTATATTACTAATAAACTTTACTATAATTAACATACTATAGCGTCCTAAGATCTTTCTACTTATAGAACCTTAGAAAGGGAGGATACTAAGACGAACCTTTATCGTACATTAAGTATTTCGTCAAGTATAGCCTAGGATCTTAAAAAGCATTTTGAATAAGAATTCCCTACCTAGCTACCTATTATAAGCATTAATAAATTTAACGCTTAAACCTTTTATAGATTGCCAGAGTATATTGATCTAGAGTATAACAGTAACAAAGTGCTTAACTTATATACGCTTTCCTACCTCGGCACTTATAAGGGGCGATAATCTAAAGATCTATACTACGAATTCCGCTTGGATTTTAAGGACTAGACAACTAACTACTTTAATAAGTTGAACAACAAACTATACTTATAACTACGCTAAACGCTTAACGACAGCTATATTCTAGTAGATAGCTCGAAAGGGTAGAAGCTTTCTAAAGGACTTATAATACTTGCTAATAACCCGTCTAACAATCCAGGGCCTAACATACTCCTTCAAATTCGTAGGACGTTAATCTAGGCTAAGTATAGATAGCTTAAAACAGCATCTCCTCCTGCTTAAACGGAAAAGAGGAAAGAGATTATACTAATAATAACCTGAGATTTCGCTACTAGTTCCTACTAGAAGGAGGCAATATAGGGGGATATATAAGTCGGTAATACAACTATAAACGCTACCTAGTAATTCAAACTGGCAAGCAGCTTGATTATAAACGACGATTAACCGGCGAGCAGCCTAGGCCTAAGTATACGTTAAACAGTAGTATTGGAATGGGTAATCCTATATAAGGATCTGTAACCACTATAGCCTACTAGTAGTAGTCGTATAGGGTACGTAGGGGCAGCAACAGCGTTGATATGGCCTAAATAGCACTTCCTAGGTATGTGCTAATATAGTAAAGTAGGGCCCTTTACTGTATTCCCTCTATAAAAGTCCTTATATAACGGTATAGTTATAGGCTATAGCGCTATATTATAGGGGCTTTAAGCTTATATATCACGGCTTTCAGTGGGTCTTATAGGCCTATAAGGCTTATAATTGTAGGTAACGTAGTAACTTGATTTCTAGTCCAAGTAGGTAAGGCTTCGCAATTTCCTTTCCTATATATACCCTCCGGCACCGTTCCTGCCCTCTATACGGCAGGAGCGCCTTAGTAGGTGCATGGCCACTTCCCGAAAAACCAAATAAGCTGGCGATTTTAAATAATCGACTCACGGCCACCTAAGCTGCAGGGTAAGCCGTACGACTTTTCCTGTAAGTTCTGTTTTCGCTCCTGCGGTGCAGGGTAGGTACAGGGTAGGTAGGTGACCTAGTAGAAGAGCCTTTTAAGGCTATTTCTAGCGCTTATACAGCCTAGGGAGGCTGTCTCTACAAAAGTGGGGCATAAATCTAAAAATAGAAAAGCCTTTTAAAGCTATTTCTAGGCTATATAGTGGAGTATATAGCTTAGTCAGCGGTATCTACAAAAGTGGGTCCACCCTCAGAATATAGCTATATATCTAGTAGTTCGAGAACTGAAATCCGTTTTGCCTAAGCTATAACCGTTAGAGCGCTATAGCTTATTTTGTACGTTTAACACCCCCTCTATTCTTCTGTTCCTTTATAAGCCTTAGAAAGCTATATATAGGTAAAGAATAGAAGAATCCTAAGAAATAAGAACGTAAGAGCAAAACTATTCCGTTAGACAAAGGGGTTAGGCCCTTATATATATATAGGATAAACCCCTATTATATATAGAAAGAAGTAAGAATATATATAATGTTGAAATCAAACCTATATCCTATAAAGGTATAGGTACTATAGCTTTAAAGCTTATAGTAATATATAATATCTAAATATTCTATACCCTAGCGACTAATAGACGCACTAGAGTATAGAAGGAGTAAAGGGCTTATAAACGCCTTTATCCTCTTATAGAGAAAACAATTTTTAGCACGGTTTTAAATTTTATACCCTTTTTTACTCCGTTCTTTCAGCCAGTTCTAGTAAGGAAATAACAGGTAGTCACATAGAGAATCCCCCTCTAAAGGAAAGTATACTACTAGTAATAGCCGGAGCCTATATTTTCCAAATATAGCTATACTATATACTAGAGTACTTCTAGACGTAGCTAGAGTAATATAGGCCTCCCTAACGCCGCAGGGAGCTGATGCCAGCACAAGGGCGCCTATAGAACTGTACTACAGTGGCTAGGACCTTATAAGCCTTTTAAGGCTATATAGAGGAATTAGGTGATTCCGAAGGCTGTAAAGTAGCCGGTACCATTGACTAGTCTTATAAGCTAATCAGGCTAAGCCAGGCCTTCTATATATATAATATAGAATATATATATATAGGGGTAGAGGGTAGCTTAGTAAAAAGCTCCCTTAGGTTGTAGGCCTAAAAGCCTGATAAAAGACTGAAAGCCACTAACTGGTAGGGCTTTAGTAAGTCCGTCAGCCGGCATACACTTAGTATTAAGATATATAATAGTAACTATTTTAGCCTTAACCTGCTCTCTAACGTACCGGAATTTCAGCAGGGTATGCTTAGTTCTAGCGTGTAGCGCTGGGTCATTAGCCACCGTTATAGAGCCCTGATTATCTCCATAGAGAGTAATAGGGTAGTCTATAGGTCTGTGAAGTTCAGAAAATAGCCCTATAATCCACTGTACTTCGCGTATAGCCTCTGTAAGTCTATCAGTTTCAGCTTCCAGGGTAGAGAGAGCAATAGTAGTAGCTCTTTTCGTTTTCCAGCTAATAGGCCTACCGGCTAACTTATATAGATAGCCGTAGGTGGATTTACTAGTAGCCTTATCCCCTGTAAAATCAGAATCACTAAAGCCTATAGGGACTAGACTACTATTAATTATAGAAGTCCGGCTACTACCTTTACTATTTCTAGAATCTACTATAGTAGTAGAGGTAGTAGTTAGGGGCCTAGGCCTTTCCTTAGAGTGAAAGTCTCTACTAAGCTTAGTAGTTATATTACTACTATTACTAAGCTTAGGCCCTAGATCAGCTACTGTATTTCCGTTATAGCTAAAACAGATGCTATAGTCTTTGGTACTGTTAAGATACTTAAAAAGATTTTTAGCAGCGTTTAAGTGTGATTTTATAGGTCTATTTAAAGACCTAGAGAGCTACTATACGGTAAAGCTAATATCTACCCTAGTAAGGAGCATTATATATATAGCTGTTCCTACTAGGCTTTCATAGAGCTTAATTTCCGTAGAATTACAGAGGTGGCTAGTAATATCTTCCTGTAGTTGAAGTTGACTTACTAGCCCTGGCTGTAAGGGAATAGATATAGGCTTAGAATCGGCTAAGTTAAAGCGGCTAACCGCCTCTTCTACATACTGTGACTGGTTAAGCCATAGGCGCCTATTAGGTCTATCCCTTATAATCTGCACGCCTAGGAAATAGGCGGCAGGCCCTAAGTCTTCTATAGCATAGACCTTATTAAGCCGTTTCTTTAAATCAGTTATATAGCCTATATCAGGCCCTATAAATAGACAGTCATCTATATAGGTAACGATAAAGTGACAGGTTTTAGCATTATAGAAGACCCCTGGATCTGAAATAAGAGGGAGATAGCCTAGGCTCTTAAGTAAGATTTTAAGCTTATCTTGCCACTCTCTAGGGCTTTGTTTCAGACCGTATAACGCTTTAGATAGTTTAATAATATTAGGAGTAGAAGGATTATAGCCGTATTTCAGTAAAAGCTTATAAATAGCCTTATTAGAAGCCGCTAGGTCTAATAGTCCTTTAGGGATTTCTATATATATTTCTTCTCTAAGAGTGCTATTAAGAAATACCCCTATAAAGTCAGCTTGTTCTATTTCCTAGTCTAGAACAGCACCTATAGCTAGAAGTATACGCCAAGTAGGTGGTATACTAGTAGAGGCGTAGGTTACAGTGTAATCTAGGCCTTCTACCTGTATAAAGCCCCTAGCTACTAACCGAGATTTATACTTAATAGGCCTGTTTTTAGCGTCCTTTTTAACCTTAAGAACGTTTCGACAGGTAATAAGCTTACGGTTAGAAGGTAATAGACTCCTAGGTAGGAATTTAAAAACCCCTAGCTCTAATAACTGGATAAATTCCTTAGTAATAGCCTCTAACCACTTACTACGCTCATCGCTAGGTAGTTTTAAGACTTGCTTATAAGTAGTAGGCGTACTATCCTTAGATATTACCCTTTTTCGAGCCTTATAGACAAAAGACAGTATATAGCTACTAGTCTTAGCTAAAAGCTTATAGTAATTGAGCTGTATTTTATCCCCCTCTGAAATAAGATCACTATTATTAAGAGGTTCGTTCGTTATAGGCTGATTAGGCGCTATAACTTCTATAGGCTTAGGTGTAAAAATAGGCTCTATAGTTTAGGGAAACGCCTCTGGTAATTTAGGCTTTCTAATAGATATAGTAGGCCTAGTAGACTCTACTATAACCGGATTTATAGGCTTATCCGGTGAGGGTTTATCTAATTTACTATCGGAAGAAGATTCGTAGGGTTCTAGCTTACTAGGTCCTATTTCTATACTAATAGGCTTTTCAGTATTGAGATTAGAAGGGTCTGGGCTGACAGCCTCCTCTAAATCTAAGTCTAGGTCTACTAATTCCCCCTCTAAAGCCGTATTATTAGTAGGCTGACTTAGTACTGTATTATCCTCTATGAACTTAACAGTAGAGGTTTTAAGTACTGCTCTTCTAGACGGTATATATACTAGGTAGGTCTTAGAACCTAATACCGCTAGTAATTTACACTCTTCCGTTCTAGAGGTAAATTTTAACGATTTAGACCGTTTTTCTAAAGGTATAATCGCCTCTCCTCTAGCGCCTATAGCCCTATAGCGCTCTAGGTTAGGTATATGTGGAATACCAGGCTCTAGCTCGTCAAATAGCGCCTGGAAAGGAGTGGTTTCCTTATTAGTTATAGCTGTACTATTAACTAATTCTACTACAGCCTCTAGTATAAAGCACTATAAATACTGGGGTAAAGTGCTACTAAGAATAGTATACCTTATACGGTCTAGTATAACTCTAACTGATCGTTCTACTAAGCCGTTCTACTTGTGGATATAGGGGGCAGAAGTGCTAAATTTAATACCCCTTTTAGCTAACCAAGTAGTTAATAAATCAGTTATTTCAGTGCCTCCGTCAAAGTGGAATTTAGTAGGATATCTACCAAATCCATTCCTTAGGCCCCTAAAAAAGCCCTTAATAGCGTTAGCTACTATAGGGCCTGATTTATTAGGTAGGTTAAAAACCCACCTATACCTACTTTTACGGTCAACTAGAAGTAAGACTATAGGGTTTCTATTATAAGGCCCAGGCCTAATTTTAATAGTATCCCCCTCTATTGAGTCTAAGACCCTAGGTGGGTTAGGTATTAGAGCCTTACTAACCCTTCTCACTGCTTTACCTCGATCACAGCTAGAGCAGTGAAAATCAGCTTCCTTTATTTTATCAAAATTAGGCAGC
This sequence comes from Phyllachora maydis, assembly GCA_029339225.1. Taxonomy (NCBI): domain Eukaryota; kingdom Fungi; phylum Ascomycota; class Sordariomycetes; order Phyllachorales; family Phyllachoraceae; genus Phyllachora; species Phyllachora maydis. The sequence goes on along the minus strand of JAQQPM010000001.1, from coordinate 11,028,909 downwards.
CCTTTAGTAATACTAGAGGTCTTTTTCAAAAGACGTAGGCCTATATGGCCTAGCCTAACGTGCTACAATTTAGCTAAATTAAGTAGATTATAGTAATCTCGCTGACCTATATTAGGCTCCTTTAAAGTAGGGCTAGATATAGCCTTTTCTACTTTATTCCCCTCTATAACTGGCTCTCTTAGTATACGGGGCAGGTCTCCAGTGCCAGTTAAGGGCTCAGGCTCCCTAGTCTTACAGGGACTTTGATAGGGGGCCTGGGCAGTGGCTAAGGGCTCTATAGGCCTACGGGGCCTTTTCTCCCTTAAAGAAGGTCCTACACCTTCTAAAGTAGTACCCTTAGCCGGAGAATTCCTTAGCTTATAGCGCTTATTAGGCTCTATAGCTTCGGATACTATAGCATCCTTTATAATAGGTCTATAGTCTTCCTTTCTAATAGAATTAGAAGGAATTTCCACCACTATCTTATTACGCTGCGGCTCTATACTTTTAGTAGTATTATAACTAGTAAGGCCTAAAGGAAAAGCAAAATTTGCATGTAATATAGGCTTAGAGCTGCCTTTAACGTCAAGAAAAAATCCTGATTTTTTAAAGTCTAGTACAGCTATACAGCGTCTATCACCCCTGTAAAGGGTTTCCTTTATAAGGCAACCTCCCGAATTATAGTACCTAACCCTACTAACAATATTTATATTAATATTAGGTAGGTATAAAACGTTATCTAATACTAATTTAGTATAGGTAGGGGGGGCCTTTCTAGATAATACTTCTAGTGTAATAGAGCCTATACCAGCCGGGCTTACAGGGCTATTTCCAGTGTTAATAGGGCGTAACTGGCCTGTGTTAGGCGTAAAGGTAGTAAACCGCTCTTTACTATTACTAATATGGTCTGTAGATCCCGTATCGTATAGCCAACTATTATAAAGAGCGGGGTCTCTAGGGCGTCTTCTAGGCTTATTATCTTTATATTTTGCCTTATTAGAAGAGGTTTTTAGGCCTTTTCCTTTAAAGTCCTTGCGCTTCTTATACCCTTTTAACGCTAATAGCTGTGCTAATTGGGTATTAGAATCGCTAGAAGAACTAGAATTGGAACTAGAGTCGGATTCCTCTTCTTCTTCTATAGCTAGGTTATAGGACCCTAGTATAAAGGAGGCCTGTTCGGCACTTTTAGCACTATAATTCTGCCCTTTAATATTATAACTAGCCTTCTTCTTACCCTTTTTCTTATTTTTACCCTTCTTACTAGGGTTAGAATTTGAATTAGGGGTTGAATTAGAGCTATTAGCTACGTGAGCTGCTCTATACGCCTCTATAGCCGGGTTCCTAGATTCTTCTAAAATATCAGCTATTAGATATTCTATATTAAGGCTAGAGGCTGTAAGGCCTAGCATTCTAGCCTGTCTTATAGAGCTCTTTTAGCGTGATACCCAGCTAGGAAACTTAGATTCTAGAGCCTTAAAATACTGATTTAGTATTAAAGAGGGATCTATATCTATTTTAGCTATAGTAAGCTTAGCAAGATAGCCGTTAAATTCAGCGTTAAAAGCTGATAAGCCTTTTTTATACGTACTAAAGGTAAGGGCGTGGAATTCGTTATAGACGTCCTTCTTTTTAGACTCTATAGGTCGGCTATACTGCCTAACAAGCAGCTTAAAGGCCTTAGAAGGTATATGAATCTACGATATAGCAGCCCTAGGGCTACTAGATAAGCTATTACATAGAAGCATTAAAAGAACAGCTTGATCAGAGTCGCTATAAGTGTTAGATATATTAGGGTTTTCTAAAAAATTAGATATCCCTAACGCTCTTAGCACTATACTTAAAGCCTGAATCCACTATTCAAAATTGCTTTCCCTGCTAAGCTTACTATTGTTCGGTATAGTATAGGCCTTTTTAGAAAGCTCTTTTACTATACTACTAGTAATAGTATCCTTAAAGCCTTCCTTAGACCCTATATCTATAGGGGGGTCTAAATTACTAGTAGCTGTATTATCTATAGCCGGCCCTAGATAGGGCTCTTTCCTAGGGGGACGTGGAGGAGAATCTAAATCCATAGTACTGCTAAAAGGATTAAATCTAGGACTATAGCTAGTCTTTCCAGTAGCAGCAGCATTACTACTATTAGTTAGAGAAGCTAAAGTAGAAGATATATTCTTTATAGCGCTAACGCTATCCTTAACAGAGGCTTTTAGGGTATTTAGACTTAAAAGTAGTGTTTTTATATCACTAGATTGGCTAGCTATAACTCGGTCATGAGATTTTATATTCTGTTTTAGGAATTCTATAACCTCGCTATAGTCTTCGCTATCTTCCTTATCTTCTGATAGGGTTCGTATAGGTAGTGGAGGCCTAGAAGATTGCCCTGGATCAGCTGGGTTACTAGCCCTTTTAGGGGCTATACCCTTCCCTTTAGCTTGATCCGCCATTATAAATAGGCTACTATTTACTTTATAGTGCTAGCTAAAGCACTTAATTAGCTTCCAGTTCACTAAAGCTAATTAGCTAGCTTACTAATTATAGTAGTGATTTTCTAGGCTAGTCTTAGCGCTTAGTAGGTTTATAGCGCTGCCTACTTGCTACTTAGTAGGGCTTTCTAGTAGAAATTCTAAACTAGGCTCTAAGATAGGGACTAGAGACTTCGACGTAGGGACTTAACTACCGCCTATAGATATATCTATAGAAAGGGCTCTATAGTAGGGAAATATAGGTCTTTAGCGCTAGAAATTCTAAAACGCTAGCCTTTCTACTTCCAGCTATAAGTAGAAAGGTCTTTTAGTATAGGTAAGTATACTAGCCTAAGCGTATAAGAGCCCCAAATGCTCGTCAATACTATAGGACTTAGATTTCTCAGCGATTTATCCTTCTAGATTTTCAGGCTTTTTAGTCCTTAAATAGCCTTTAATAAGATGTAATATATAGCTTTTTAGGGCTAATATAGTACTATATTTTCAGCTATAAGAGGCTTAAATAGCCCTATATATATAGGCAGAGGTAGCGCTTTGAAATTGGACTCCAACGATAACTATCCTACAGGCGATCCGGGCTCATAACCTATTGGAATGGGTAATCCTATATAAGGATCTATAACCACTATAGCCTACTAGTAGTAGTCGTATAGGGTATATAGGGGCAGCAACAGCGTTGATATGGCCTAAATAGCACTTCCTAGGTATGTGCTAATATAGTAAAGTAGGGCCCTTTACTGTATTCCCTCTATAAAAGTCCTTATATAACGGTATAGTTATAGGCTATAGCGCTATATTATAGGGGCTTTAAGCTTATATATCACGGCTTTTAGTGGGTCTTATAGGCCTATAAGGCTTATAGTTGTAGGTAACGTAGTAACTTGATTTCTAGTCTAAGTAGGTAAGGCTTTGCAATTTCCTTTCCTATATATACCCTCCGGCACCGTTCCTACCCTCCATACGGCAGGAGCGCCTTAGTAGGTGCATGGCCACTTCCCGAAAAACCAAATAAGCTGGCGATTTTAAATAATCGACTTACGGCCACCTAAGCTGCAGGGTAAGCCGCACGACTTTTCCTATAAGTTCTGTTTTCGCTCCTGCGGTGCAGGGTAGGTACAGGGTAGGTAGGTGACCTAGTAGAAGAGCCTTTTAAGGCTATTTCTAGCGCTTATACAGCCTAAGGAGGCTGTCTCCACAAAAGTGGGGCATAAATCTAAAAATAGAAAAGCCTTTTCAAGCTATTTCTAGGCTATATAGTGGAGTATATAGCTTAGTCAGCGGTATCCACAAAAGTGGGTCCACCCTCAGAATATAGCTATATATCTAGTAGTTCGAGAACTGAAATCCGTTTTGCCTAAGCTATAACCGTTAGAGCGCTATAGCTTATTTTATACGTTTAACAAGTAGCCTAGAGTAGGACGCTTAACGCCGGTAACCGTAACAAGTTTGGAAATACCCTCTACCTGCTAAATCAGGAGCTACGGATGACATTTCCGATTTATAGACTTAGAAGCGCAATAGGAGTAGGATTCCTGCCAGCTAGCAAGGGCGCCGGCGAAGGCCACGGATTCCTACTAACCGCCCAAAATGCCAGCCAAGGTTATACCTAAGGTAATAGCCAAGGTAACTACTAAGGCTATAACTGGAGAACCAATTAAGGGGGACGACGAAACCCTGTACAACCTGCGTAAACCCCTAATATCAATACTAGATATAGGCTAGAATATACTTAACCTTAAGTAGATAATAAAGAGCGGTATGCCCGATACAAGTATATCATATATAGAAGCGTTGAGTATATAGCTATTCTACCGATCGAAACGGGCTAGATGAACAAGACAACTATTAATCGGAAGACCCTTACCGATTTTATTAAGTCTTAGGACTTAAAGGACAGCTATTCTAGGTCTGACAATGATATCCTTAATAATAAAGTTCGTTTTTTTCTCTACTGCTGCTGGACATTCTAGATTGATTATAGCTAGCTTAGTACTGTTTTTCCGAACGCTCTTTTAAGACGAGCTAAGGAATACTACTTATATTATATCCTACTTAGTATCTCTTTCATTAAACTGTATAATATCTTAAAGGGATACTTCGAGATAAGTACTAAGTAGAACAACTATCTATATATTTAGAATACCGTTACTTTCTAGTCTATACGCCTTAAAAGCAAGAATAGTAACAAGTTAATAAAGGAAATTCTCTAGATCTTGCTTAATAGACTCTAGTAAAGCTAATGTAGGCTTAGTCTGCTCTATAACTATAAGGAATTCCTAGTTACTAATATAATCCGAGCTTGCTAAGGAGTGTCTAAGCTGAAGATTACCCTATATAAACTACTAATAAGCTTTAAAGAGCTAGTAACTACACTCTATTAGATACTTAACGTTAAAGAGGCGGATTATATATATCGCTAATTCCTAATAGACTATAGGTTTATAACAATAAAAGCCAGGCCTATAAGAAACTATTAGGGTAACTTAATTATAGATTCGATCTTTAAAAGGAACCGGGCTATATATATATAGTAGCCTAGAGGCGTTATAGAGTATAGAAAGCGAAATGAGTTTTAGCAAGAAGACTATAATAAAACCTATACTAAAGTAGGCTACTAGATTTATAGTAAGCTAGATTACCAATCCTTTATATATAGCTAAGAAGAATAGGCAATAGCTAAAAGCAAATAGCTTAAACGAAAGGGCATCGACAAAGATTATAGACGATATACAGCGTTTCTCCTTAACTATAAGGGTTTAGACGATAAATATAATATAAGGGAAAAAGATACTAAGCTTAGAGTATAGGTAGATAACTATAAGACTAATCAAGCTTAAGGTAAAAACAAAGCGCTAGCAATTAGTTTTAAAGAAGAACAAATAGCAGCAACTTACTTTATAAACCAAGCTTTCCTCTATCTAATTACTAGGAGCAACCAGCTATAGAAAGATAGTAAAAAAGATATAGAGAGAATAGAAGCCGTTTAATTCGTACTTAACAGGTATACTAAGGCCAAATTCCAAGGAATTATACCCGATACTAGGGCTACTAACGTTTCGACTGCTGGACTTTGATAATTCCTTATACTAAAAAAGATAATTAGATTGCTTAAGATCGACAAGACGCATATAGGGAAAGCGAATATACTTTTTAGGTCTAGGGATTTAAAACAATTACTCGGTATAGTTAGAGTAGAGCTCGATATCGGTTATATAACTTTCTATATATTAGAGACGCTAACCCCTTTTCTTATATGTCTAAAAGATATAGATAAGCTTGACGTCTACCTTAATAATACAACAAATAAGCTTATATCTAAGTTAGAGAAGTGTATATATATTTAGTGGAAATAGGGATACCTATAGATCCCTGTTAAAGGGATTAAGCTGCCGAGCATAGCGTTTACTACGGACAATAAGCGTCCTACGCCTCTATAACTTACAGAGGCCGAGCTAAGGCGCATTTATCCACGCTATAGATACCCTATAGTCGACAGATTATACAAACTGCTATAACAAGCAGATTACCAAGTAGAGCACAGCGCTATTAAGATGATTAATAAGTTCTGTCATTTTTATTAGATTAAAAGAGTAGTGCTATAACAATTTAGATTTGCGTTATAAGATAATATTTGCTTTAACTTTAAGATCGTTATAGACATCTTAGATATCGATAGTTCTAAAGTACTATATATAGTCAATACTACGACTTTATTCTAGGTAGCCTGCTTTCTAAACGATCTTTTAGCTAAGGAGATATAGAAGTAGCTAAAGGAATGTTAGATTAATATATACCTTAGACTATCCGACGTTTTGCGCTATAACAAAGGTACTAACTTTAAAGCACGTAAGTTCTAGGCTAAGGCTAAGCTTATAGGTATAACTTACTACTCTATACTAGTTAAGGTATACTAATTAGTTAGTAAGATCGAGTAGTATTATAGGCTACTAAGACAGGCGTACGATATTATTAAATCCGAAACTGCTAGGACTTACTTGAAAGAAGTATACTTGTAAGCAGCACTAAGTACAGTTAACAATACCGCTAGCCCGGACAGGCTAGTACCAACACTCTTAGTTTTCAGCGTATACCTGCGCCTAACTATAGACACACTGCCTTCTTTATCTTAACTGCGCTAAGTAGGCGTAATTTAGAAGGCTATAGCGTAATTACATATCCTTAACGATATAAGGACTATATAAGACGCTCTTACATAGCGTAATAGACTAAGTATAGAAGATATACTACTATACTTACTTAAGGTAGGTATAGAAGTACTAGTATTCCGAGAAACCGATTAATAGATAGGACCCTATAAGGTAATCTCAGCTATAAATATAGCAGTAATCGTCGATATAGTTAACAGACCTATAGAATTTCGGAATATAGTAGTTAAACCATACTACTAGGAGCTAGCGTAGGATAAGCAAGCCAACTAAACTAGGGCTAAGCGGCTAGAGCTATTCCAATATCCCTAGCCTAAGTAACCTTACTAGCATAGACAACCCTAAAAGAACCTAGCACCTATTAACAACTTTATTTTGGAAAAAGAGAAGTGCAACTATAATCTTACGCTTAAACTACAAGCCAAAGGCAAGATTACTATACCTAGTATGCTATTCTAAAAATCCAATAAAATAGAACTGAACTCCCTTCTAGTAGCTAGGGTCATTAAAGCGATCTAGATGCTAATAGACACGTCAAGCTACCAAATTTTTAAATTAAGGATCGTCTAGAAAGTAAAAGATAAGCTTACTACACTATATAAAAAGTTACGTTTTATAGCTTAGGGATTCGGCGATAAAGATAAGAAGTACCTCCTTACTTAGTTACCAACAATCCAGCAATATGTATAGCAGCTTATGCTCTTACTATTCCTAACGCTTTAAACGCGCTTTAGTTTTAAGGCATAGGTGCGTAACGTTATCCAGGCTTATATATAAGCTAAGTTATAGCTAGTAAGGAAAGTGATTCTTCTATTACCTAAAGAGCTTAAGACGCTCTATCCCCTATATACTATCTTGCTTATTAAAACCCTATTATATAGACTAGCCAAAGCTAGACTATACTAGTAGGTAATATATATGAACTAGCATACCAAATATCTTGATCTTAAGCCGAGTACCTTTAACCTATACCTTATAATCGGTAAGACGCAAATTAGAAGCGGATTTGGAATCGTCGGCCTATAAACCGATAATACTCTTAATATTAGCGAGCAAGCCTTTATAGACAAGGAGAAGCTCGAGCTAGATAAGGCCGGCTTTAAGTATAAGCCGCTAGTATTTTTAACGGATAAATCGATTATAGACTTTAACGGATATAGGCTTGAAACGAGCGTAGATACTATTAAGATTCGGTAAAAGGGGCAAGCTATATAACTTAAACTTATAAGCCTAGACGCCGAAATAGCGAAACAAGTATACGTTGAACAACATATATATAGTACCTATATTACTACGATTTGCCAGCTAGAGGCGACTTTCGACTCATTAGTAGTAGTATAATTAACTAAGCCTAGTACAGACAAGATTGCTAAGCTTAACGCTTAACTGCAATAGTAGATCGAGAACTTGATATACAGGCTGTGCTATCTGTAACTTGAACTTAAGATAGCTAAGCTTTTTGTCTTTATAGACAGATTATTTGCCAATAATACCGATATAACATTGCAGATTAGATTCGTTATTATATTTGGTAACAAGACGAGTAGTATAAACGAGTTTAACTTACACAGCAATATTATATACTAGTCTTTAACCAAGTATAAGCGGGTAACGTAGAGCGTTCTAGCAAGTAAGATATACAATATAGTAAGTAGGTTCGATCTTAGGTATATATTGCACTAGATGCTTGCTAAGGTCTACTTACGTCTAGGCCTACCCTTGCTACTACTAATTATTATATATACAGATTTGTTTAGCTTATACAAATGCCTGGTAAAGCTTGGTATAACGGCAGAGAAGCGCCTTATAATCGATATAATAGCGCTGCGCCAGAGCTACGAAAACCGTAAAATCGCAGAAATCAGGTGGATTAGTGGCGACGACAACCTAGCTGACGCTATAACCAAACGTACGCCGAATAAGGCGCTTAAAAAGCTCATTACTACTAATATAGCTAAGATTAGAGTAGAAGGCTAGGTTTAATAACCAGCTGAACAATAGGAAGAGTCTATATAACTTAGGGCAAGATCGCTCGTACAAAAGACAAAGATTGCTAGGACGATTTATTTACATTTATAGTACAATAAGGAATATAAGGCAAAGTGCGAAACGATCTTATTTTATATTTTTATAGCTGGCGCGACATATGTACTAGCGCCCCCTACCCCCTAATCACAATAATAAAACATCGATGGCCTTGCCTATAACGGCTATTACTATAAGCTTTTTCTATATAGGCGTTATGCCCGCTGTAGGCGTCCTACGCTTGACGAAAGCGTACGCCTTGTCTACCAAAACTAAGGCGTATTAGCGCTGTTATACTATATTTTCCAATCCTATAACCAATAAGTATTCCAATTAAACAATAGATACTACTAAAGATTGTAACTTACTTTGGCCTTTATAGCTAGGTTAGAGCGGAGCTCTAAAAAGCGGTCTAAGAACAGGCAGACCGACTTAGGGCTACAATATATATTAGGAACAATAAGACAATAGAAACAATGTATAAATGGAACTTATATTGGCATATATAAGTGCGTGGATAAGTACCGCTAATGCTAGAGGCTGTAGCCTAACGTACGGTTGTAGTACACTATACGTAGCGCGAAATTGCTAGACTCGTTAAACAAGTCCTTAACACCTGCTAAAAGCGAGTATAGGCAGCTAAGGTAAATAACAGCGTATATAGTACTATATAGGCTACGAACTTTATATATATTAGCAATATTAATAATAAGGATAATAAGAGTAAGATGCTTACCTTCTAGTTTATACGTATAAGTATGTAGCGACCTCTTTCAAGGCTTTATACAGTCTAATATATAGTATATATAGCGGCTAAAGCGGATAATAGAGTCGTCCGAGCTTTTGCTAGATAACGAACTTGCCGTCGCCGCTGCCGGTATCGCTACTGGTAGTATAGGCACGCTCGTAGCAGTGCGTAGCGCCTTACGCCGCGTACGCGCAGCTGCTAATGCTACCTTCTTTACGGCCGGCGATATAGGCAGAGCGCGCTTACGCGCCTTGTACGTAGTGATCTCCGCCTTATACACTACCTCCTCCTCTACCTCCTCCTTACACCGGAGCGTAGTAGCCTGCTCAAGCAGGACGTATATATACACGATCAGCCCCTTAGAATCAAAGGGCGCGGAGTTAGCGTTAGTACAGCTACCTACGGACTTAGGCTGTGCAGTAAGTATAGCTACGTCCGTAGCGTTAGGATTATCGCTGTTGTTATTGTTATTATTGCCGTTATTGCTATCTGCTATGCTCTCCTAGTTACTATTATCGGTAATAGCGCGCTTAGATATATCCTTTAACGCGTTATTATTACCCTTCTAGGTAAGATGCTTGTTAGGAGCGTTAGTTATAAGTATATCAAGGGTATCGCCGCCCTTATTATCAATATATATATAGACGTTGCTGCCCGTACTCCTATAGGAGGACCTACTCTACTTATTATCAAAATCCGATACTATAAATAATAAGATCAGTACGCTTAAGCATTAGTATATAATAGTAAGCAACTTACTTATTACTGCTAATACTGCTAATACTGCTACTATTGTTATTACTACTACAGCTACTACTATTATTATTACTACTACTACTACTACTAGTATAGATCGTAGGGAGAAAGAGAATAGGTAGTATATCATAGGAGAACCTACCTATTTATAGGTTTAGGGCAAGAGCGTTTGGAATTCGCAATCAGCTAGCCTAGAGCTCTGATTTTCCTATTATGATTCCTATTTAGGACTACAAGCTTTTATAACAATAGTTGCCGGTACAACGTACTTACTATTACGCCGTTTAGAGGCGTATATAGAAGGTGCTAAAGTTGTGCCTTCTGCGCTAGGGATTAGCTAGTAGAATCCAACATTCTGATTAGCAAACAAGAAGTTAAGTAATTGGGATTTCCTATTCTAACAATAAGAAGAGCGAAATAATCTAGGATTTCCTATTTCGGTTGATAAAGCACTAGTATAGTTATAAAAGAAGAGTTACCGGTATTGATTATAGTAAAGGGGGTTAGGTGCTAATCCCTATAACTATATAGTATATAAGCCTCTTACTCTAGGAATAAGGCATATACTATACTACTAAGCCTCCTGCTCTAGGGAATAGGGCGTGTGCTACGCCACTTGTGCAATAGCTACGAGTAGTATACCCGCGTACTACATAATGGTTACTAACGAGCGCTCCGCTCTAACATAGGTATTTAAGGGGTGCGCAACCACCCTCTAGATAGAGGGAAACAGACAATCCAGAACCAGAACTTAAACCAGTATTTCCTTGCTGCTCGCTTTGCTCTTTATCGTTTTAGATCACTACGATCTCCGGAAACCTACTAACAGCTCCCCTTATTGCTAGAATAGGAAATGCTAATTACTTAACTTCTCGTTTGCTAATTAGAATGTTGAATTCTAGTTGCTAATCCCTATTGTAGAAGGCGCGACTTTAGCGCCTTCTAGATATGCCTCTAAACGGTATAATAGTAAGCGCATTACGCTAGTAACTATTGTTGCAAAAGCTCGTAGTCCTAAATAGGAATTACAATAGGAAAAATCAGAGCTCTAGGCTAGCTGATTGTAAACTCCAAACGCTCTTACCCTAAACCTATAAATAGGTAGGTTCTTCCACTATATGCCACCTGTTCTTTTTCTCCCTACGATCTATACTAGTAGTAGTAGTAGCAGTAACAATAATAGTAGTAGTAGCAGTAGTAACAACAGCAGTAGTATTAACAGTACTAGTAGTAACAAGTAAGTTACTTACTATTATGTACTAATGTTCGAGCATACTAGTCTTATACTTAAGTATACTAATCTTGTTATTTATAGTATTGGATTTTAATAATAAGTAGAGTAGGTGCTTCTATAGGAGTATAGGTAGCAACACCTATATATATACTAAGGATAAGGGCAGTAACGCCCTTAATATACTTATAACTAACGCTTCTAACAAGTATCTTACCTAGGAGGGTAATAATAACGCGTTTAAGGATATGTCTAAGCGTACTATTGCCGATAATAGCAACTAAGAGAGCGTAGTAGGCAGCGACGATAGCGATAACGACAATAGCAATGGCGATCCCGACACTATAGACGCGGCTGCGCTCGTTGCGTAGCCTAAGTCTATAGGTAGCCGCTCTAACGCCAACTTTACGCCCCTTGATTCTAAGGGGCTAATCATATATGTATATATCCTGCTCGAGCAGGCTACTACGCTCCGGCATAAGGAGGAGGTAAAGGAGAAGGTAGTATATAAGGCAGAGATCGCTATATATAAGGTATATATCTCTAAGCCTGCCAAGCACTTCCTACCTACGTTGCCGGCCGTAAAAAAGGCGGTATTAGCGGCTATACGCGCACGGCGCAAGGCGCTATATACTACTACAAGCGCGCCTATACTGCTGGTAATAATACCAGTAGCAGCGACTATAAGTTTATCGTCCAGCAAAAGCTTAGACAACTCTATTGTCCGCTTTAGCTGCTATATACGCTATATATCGGACTGTATAAAGCCTTATAAAAGGTCGCTATACGCTTATATACGCAAACTAGAGGGTAAGCGTCTTACTCTTATTATCCTTATTATTAATATTACTAATATATATAAAGTTCGTAGCCTATATAGTACTATACGTACTATTGTTTGCCTTAGCTGCCTATACTTGCTTTTAACAGGCGTTAAGGACTTGTTTAACAAGTCCGGCAATTTCGCGCTATATACGGCGTACTACGACCGTACGTTGGGCTATAGCCTCTAGTACTAGCAGTACTTGTCTAGGCACTTATATATGCCGATATAAGTTCTATTTGCGCATTATTTCTATTGTTTTATTATTCCTAACGTATATCGTAGCCCTAAGTTAGTCTGTCCGTTCTTAGACTGCTTTTTAGAGCTCCGCTCTAACCCGGCTATAAAGGCCAAAGTAAGTTACGATCTTTAGTAGTATCTATTATTTAATCGGAATACTTATTAGTTATAGGATTGGAAAATGTAGTACGACGGCGCTAAGTACGCCTTAGTCTTAGTAAACAAGGTACGTACTTTTGTTAAGCGTAGGGCACCCGCGGCGGGCATAACGCCTATATAGAAAAAGCTTGTAGTAATAGCCGCTATAAGCAAGGCCATTAATGTTTTATTATTGTAACTAGGGGGTAGGGGGCGCTGGCGCGTATATTACGCCAGCTATAAGAGTATAAATTAAGATCGTTTCGCACTTTACCTTATATTTCTTATTATACTATAAATGATATATCCTAGTAGTCTTTGTCTTTTGTACTAGCGATCTTGCCCTAAGTTATATAGGCTCTTCCTATTGCTCGGCCAGGCGTCAAACCTAGCCTTCTACTCTAATCTTAGCTATATTTATAGTAACGAGCCTTTTAAGCGTCTTATTCAGCGTACGCTTGGTTATAGCATCGGCTAGGTTATCGTTACTACTAATCCACCTAATTTCTGCAATTTCACGGTTTTTATAGCTCTGTTGTAGAGCTATTATATCGATTATAAGGCGCTTTTCTGCCGTTGTCCTAAGCTTTACCAGGTACTTATATAAACTGAATCAGTCTGTATAAACGACGATTAGTAGTAGCGATAGTAGACCTAGGCCTAAGTAGATCTTAGCGAGTATCTGGTATAGTATATACCTAAGATCGAACCTACTTACTATTCTGTATATTTCGCTTGCTAAAACGCTTCTTATCCCTGCTTATACTTGGTTAAGGACTAGTATACGATATTGCCGTATAGGTGAAACTCGTTTATACTACTTATTTCGTTTCTAAATATTATAACAAATCCAATCTATAATATTATATCGGCATTATTAGTAAATAATCCGTCTATAAAGACAAAGAGCTTAGCTATCTCGAGTTTAAGTTACAGATAGCGTAGCCTATGTATTAAGTTCTTAATCTGCTATTACAGTTGAGTATTAAGCTTGGTAATCTTGGCTATACTAGGCTTAGTTGACTATACTACTACTAACAAGTCAAAAGTCACCTCTAGCTGGCAAATCATAGCGATATAGGCACCTTATATATATTGTTCGACGTATACTTATTTTGCTATTTTGGCCTTTAGGCTTATAAGTTCGAGTTATACAGCTTGCCCCTTTTGCCAAATCTTAACAGTATCCGTACTTGTTTCAAGCCTATATCCGTTAAAGTCTATAATTGATTTATCTATTAAAAATACTAGCAGCTTGTACTTAAATCCAGCTTTATCTAGCTTAAGCTTCTCCTTATTAGCAAAGGCTTACTTACTGATATTAAGAGTGTTATTGGTTTATAGGCTAACGATTCCAAATCCGCTTCTAATTCGCATCTTACCGATTATAAGGTATAGGTTAAAGGCGCTTGGTTCGAGATTAAGACATTTGGTATACCAGTTTATATATATTACCTACTAGTATAGTCTAGCTTTAGCCAGTCTATATAATAGGGTTTTAACAAGTAAGATAGTATAAGGGGGATAGAGCATCTTAAGCTCTTTAGGTAATAGAAGAATTACTTTCCTTACTAGCTGCAACTTAGCTTATATATAAGCCTGGATAATGTTACGTACCTATACTTTAAAACTAAAGCGCGTTTATAGCGTTAGGAGTAGTAAGAGTATAAGTCGTTATATATAGCGTTAGATTGTTAGTAATTAAGTAAGTAGGTACTTCTTATCCTTATTGCTGAATCCCTAAGCTATAAAGTATAATTTCTTATATAGTAAAGTAAGCTTGTCTTTTACTTTCTAGACGATCCTCAACTTAAAGATTTAGTAGTCCAAAGTGTCTACTAGCATCTAGATCGCTTTAATTACCCTAGCTACTAGGAGCGAGTTTAGTTCTGTTTTATTAGATTCTTAGAATAGTACGCTAGGTATAGTAATCTTGCCTTTAGCTTATAGTTTAAGCGCGAGATTATAGTTGTACTTCTCTTTTTCCGAAACGAAGTTGTTAGTAGGTGCTAGGTTCTTTTAGGGTTGTTTGTACTAGTAGGGCTGCTTAGGCTAGGGATATTAGAATGGTTCTAACTGCTTAATACCAGCCTGATTATCTTGCTTGTCCTACGCTAGCTCCTAGTAATATAGTTTAACTACTGTATTCCGAAATTCTATAGGTCTATTAACTATATTAACGATTATTATTAATTGCGGTAAGGGGGGTTAGGTGCTGATCCCCGTGACCGCGTAGTATATGAGCCTCTCGCTCTAGGGAATAGGGCGCGTACTGCGCCACTAAGCCTCTTGCTCTAGGGAATGGGGCACGTACTGCGCTACTTATACGACAGCTATAAGTAGCGCACCTATGTACTATATGATGGTTACTAATAAGCGCTCCGCTCTAACATAGGTATTTAAGGGGTGCGCAACCACCCTCTAGATAAAGGAAGATAAGACAATCTAGAACTAGAACTTAAACTAGTATTTCCTTGCTACTTACTTTGCTCTTTATCGTTTTAGATTACAACAATCTCTAGAAACCTACTAATACTAATTAGTATTGTCTCTATATTGCAATATAGGGGTAATATAGAGTAGCAAGGTAGTTAGTCAAGTGCTTAATAACCTTAACTAAATAGATTATAGTTTGCTTACTAAAGGCTATCGATTGGGCGACTAGATAACCACCCTATTAACTTAGTAATATCACTTATAAGAAAACCAATACTATAAACCTATCCTCCTAGGCTAAGGAAGCTCGACCTAAGCTTCTAGACTAAGGAAGTATTGCTTAAGAGAATGCTACTAAAACTATATTACTAACTAACTTTACTATAATTAATATACTATAGCATCCTAAGATCCTTCTACCTATAGAACCTTAAAAAGGAAGGATACTAAGACGAACTCCTATTATATACTAAGTATTTTGTTAAGTATAGCCTAGGATCTTAAAAAGCGTTTTAAACAAGAATTCCCTATTTAGCTGCCTATTATAAGCATCGACAAATTTAACGCTTAAACCTTCTATAGATTGCTAGAGCATATTAATCTAGAGTATAATAGCAATAAAGTACTTAACTTATATACACTCTCCTATCTTAGCACTTATAAGGGGCAATAGTCTAAAGATCTATACTACGAATTCCGCTTGGATTTCAAGGACTAGATAGCCAACCACTTTAATAAGTTAAACAACAAACTACGCTTATAACTACGCTAAACGCTTAACAACAGCTATATCCTTATAGATAGCTTGAAAGGGCAGAAGCTCTCTAAGGGACTCGCAACGCTTGCTAATAACCTGTCTAATAATCTAGGGCCTAATATACTCCCCTAAATCCATAGACTATCAATCTAGGCCTAGTATGGACATTATATAGATAGATATCTATTACTCCTATAGAGTCCTTCAAGGGGCTATAAGGGGCTGCTAGTTTACACTTATGCTAGAGGAAAACCGGAAAACGGATGAAAAACCTCCAACGAGCTTAACAAGGCGGGCAACCTAGCAAGAGGAAAAGAGCAGTACTAAAAGAAAAAACAACGTAAGGGGAGGCCGTCTAGGAGGCTACTAAGGGAAGTTGCGCCTATTCCCCTACCCGTCTCCCGTAAGAACGCCCTATATCTTAATTAATATAGGGCTTGGGGTAGGGGAATAAGAAAGGGGTCTTATCAGCGAAAGAGGTAAAGGTAGGTCTAGGCTTAAAGCTTAAAAGCTTATAAGCTTAGCCTTATAGCCTTCCCTCTTACCTTGGGTATAGTAGTAAGATACTAGCTATAGGGAAGGGTAGAAGGAAAGTAGTCTAAAGGAAAGGAGGGAGGCCGTCTTAAACAAAAGGAGTAGAAATAAAAGGAAAGACTTAGAGCATATCTGTATCCTCCTCCTCTATAGAGCCCCTTGCCGGCTCTAGGGAGGAGGGTACAGTTATAGCTGTAGCTACAGCTGTAGGGTTGGTAGTAGCGGTAAGGGTAGCGGTAGGGATTTTGCTGAAAGCCTCTCTTATTGTCCTTTGGGAAAAGGGGGCTGTAGTAGCGGTAGTGGCGGGTATTATAGAAGGGCGTCTACGGCGGCGTTTTCCAGCTACTACTATATAGCCCTCTTCTCCTTCTAGCTGGTCTTCTGTCGATATTGCTGGCTTAAGAGGGCCTAGAAGGTCGAAGTTGATAGGCCTATTTTGAAGGTAGGCCTTTGCTTATGCCCTATATTTCTTTCTTTCAGGGCATTCCTCTGCCCTAGTATGGTGGTCTCCTCAGCAGTTCCGGCAGTTCTGGGCCCTAGTATAGGCTGCTTCGTTAGTGTACTTCTTCTTTTCTTAGCCGCAGTTATAGCAGAGGGTAGAGGAGTGGCAGTATTTAGCCTTATACCCCTAACGCCAGCAGTTAAAGCACTAAAGGGCCCTAGCCTTATCGATATAAGGCTCCGCTTTTAGGGCCCTATAAGCCTAGAAGATACTGTCTTGACAGGCCTTATAAGCCTCTTGTTAGCTAGAAAAGGCTATAAGTGCTAAGACTCTTGTTCTTTCGATTTAAAGTAGGTGCTAGACTTTAGCTTAGAGGGCTAAGGGATATACTTCTTTTATAGCTGCTAAGAGGCCAGCTTCTATTATCCGATCAGCTGTTGTAAGCCCCTTAACAGCTACTGCCTAGGTAGTGGTATAGAGGGAGGCCTTTAGTGATAAAGAGGCTAGCTAGGCTGTATTTTCCTCTAAAGCCCTCTTTACCTTCTCTTCCTCTATAACCAGTATAAGGTTACCGCTTGGTAGGGTCCTTACCCCTTTAATGGAGTGCCCTATGGCCTTCTATACTACTTATGCGATTTCTAGGGCTGATTTTTGGCCAAGGGAGGAAGAGGCTGATCCTAGCCGTATAAGGACCTGTTTTTCTAAGCCTAGCTTAGTAGGCTTTACCCTAGCTGCTGCTATAGCAGCCTAGATATAGCGGGTTAGCTCTGATTCGACGGCGGGGGGTTGTTGCTACTACTACTGTTGTTATTACTGTTGTTGTTGCTGTTGTTGTTGCTTCTTCTGCCTTGGGGCTTGGGCAACGAACAAGGGGAATATCAGGGCTTTTTTCTCCTTCTCTTTCAAGATCTACGTTAAGGCTAGCTTTCTAGCTAGCCCGGTATATTCAACGATTTCCTTAAAGGCCGGGTTATTAACTAAAAGACTGACTATCTGGTCTATAAGATCAGAGAAGGTAAGGGTAAGGGTTGTAGGTAGTAGGGCTTTTTCTTTTTCTTTCCTTTTTTTAGAGGGGGTAGGGGCGGCGGTGGCGGTAGTAGCGTGTTGACTGCTGGAAAGCCCCTTAAAAGGGCTATCGAACGATATATTGCTTGACCTAGTAGTGGTTATAGTTGTAGTAGGGTTAGCGGCGGAAGTAGTAGTAGTGGTGGTAGTAGTGGCAGCAGCGGTGGTAAGGTGGGTTAAGAAGCTGTGGCCCGAGCGCTTAGGGGCTTTATTAACAGCCCCTAGAGGGCTAGGGGCGGCAGGGTTCGGGTCGGCAGGGTTCAGGTTAGTAGGGTTCGTGTTAGAGGGGTTAGTATAGTCGGGGCTAGGGCACGTGACTGTAGGGCCTATACGCCTGCCCCGCTGCAGCTGCAGATTTCTAGCTACGGTCGACCATATCGTACGGTCAGAATCCGACTACAGCGCCGTCGAACGAGCGACTGCGCTGCAGCCAAATTTGGCGTGTGTTAAATCCTCAATTGGACAAGTGGATTGCAAAAGAGTGCAGTCGATTTGGAGCGGTCCTGACCAAGAACGCGTTTTCGGATGTGTGTTGTCGGTCCTTGGACATTATATAACAACATCTCTTCCTACTTAAATAGAAAAGGGGAAGGAGATCGTACTAATAACAACCTAAGACCCTGAATTTGGTACCTGGCTACAGGAGGTACTATAGGGGGAGATGCAGATCGGTAATATAACTATAAACGCTATCTAGTAATACGGACTAACAAGTAGCTTAATTATAAACAACGATCAACCAGTAAGCAGCCGAGACCTGGGTATACGCTAGATAGCAGCCTAAAGTAGAACGCTCTATGCTAGTAACTATAGCCAGTTCGGAAATACCCTTTACCTGCCGAATCCGGACTTACGGATAACACTTCCGGTTTATAGACTTAGAAGCGTAATAGGAGTAGGATTCCTGCTAGCTAGCAAGGGTACCAGCAAAGGCCATGGATTCCTACTAACTACCCAAAGTACCAGCTAAGGTTATACTTAAGGTTACAGCTAAGGTAACTACTAAGGCTATAACTAGAGAACTAATTAAGGGGGACGACAGAACCCTGCGTAACCTATATAAACCCCTGGTATTAATACTAGATATAGGCAGGAATACGCTTAACCCTAAGCAGATAATAAAGAGCGGTATACCCGGCATAAATACATTATGTATAGAAGTACTAAGTATATAGCCATCCTACTAATTAAAATAGGCTGGATAAACAAGACAAGTATTAATCGAAAAACCCTAACTGATTTTATTAAGTCTTAGGACTTAAAGGACAGTTATTCCAGGTCTAACAACGATATCCTTAATGATAAAGTTCGTTTCTTCTTATACTAATACTGGACTTTCTAGATCGATTATAGCCTACTAGGCACTGTTTTTCTAAACGCACTTTTAGGGTAAGCTAAGGAATATTACTTATACTGTCGATTCGCTCTCACTGCAGTGAAAGGCTTCCGGTAGATAGTAAGGAACAAGAATAGTAAGACAGAGAAAGAGCAAAATAACAAGTACGATTCCTATAGTGTTGATTGATTATGTCTATCCTCTCTCCCTCTCTTTCTCGCTCTTCTAAATATGGGGTGTTGTGGCCCTGTATCCTAACTAGGGTTGTGCCTAGCGCTAGTATAGGGGTTATGCCCTATATCTAGCCATTCCCTTACTATAACCAACCTATACTAGCTACGATAGCCCGCTAGTAATCGATACTGGCTCTCTTTTCTTTTTAGTTACAGTCCGTCCTTATAGGACATCCTTACCTATAGTCCGCCACTTAATATGCTTTATCTATACAAGATAAAGCGCATATTATATCCTGCAATTAATTCTTAACGTGCCCTATTCCTGTAAGATAAGTCGTACGTTGCGTCCTATAAGTACTATATAAAGTACATATCGCGCTTTATCTACCGCGACATATCTGTATTGCCTATTACCGTACTAATCCTACTATACAACCACCTTCTATCTCCTTTTCCCTTTTCTTCCTCGGCTATAGCCTATCTATCCCTTAACTAATCAACAATGCCCTTTTCTGCTAGTATTGTCTTCTTATTATTGTATACTCCTAGACCACCTGCTGTAGAATAAATAGAATAATAGGCCAGCCTATACTTCTAACGTAGTCCTTCTCTTTTAAGTCTTGCTAATAAAAATGTATATATATATAGCCTGCTTGCCCTACCGCTGCTATTACTATGATTTGTCGTTTGCTAACCTACTTATAGCTGATATAGACTCCTTTTCTAACTTAGATAACTCGATATATACTATCCTAGGTAAGTACTTTATTATTATCCGCTTTACTAGCTTTATTATCCGCTATATATACGTTATATTCTATATATTATTAGTATAGGCATATCTTGTTTATTAACATCCTAGTATAACATAGGCATATCCACTGTACCCCTGGCCCTAGCACCTATGCCGGCCAAGCCAGCCAAGATCACGCTAGCCATACGTCGCACGGCCGCTTGCAAGGCTAAGTGGCGCAAGTCGGCTAAGGCCTATGCTACAGTAGGTAGGGCAGTAGCCGCTAAGCGCTATAAGAAGTATAAGGAGGCTGCGGCTAATGCCTAGGCCAGTAAGCTAGCTAAGAAAGAGGGCCTACAGCGCTTTAAGCGCATTACCAGCAGCAACGCCGGCAGATATACTACTAATTCCGGCCTTACGGCTAATAAGGACAATAATAACGCCTATAATAAGGCATATATGCCCCCTACCGATATAGAGGAGGAGAAGGGCGGTAGTAGCAACGACAACGGCGTTAATAGTAGTACTAGCGATAGTGCTAATAAAGATAAGGATAGTAGTATATACAAGCGTAGTAAGGGCGCTTTGTACTACAAAGGTAGGTTTTAAAGCATAGTCGTGCTTTAAAATATAGCTAACATTTTCGTAATTTCTAGATATACTGCTATATAAGCAATAGTACATTACGTCCTACCCCTACGGCCCCCCTAGTACGCCCTATACTAATATATCCATCTACTATGTCCAGGTAGTAACAGCCGGCAAAAGCCGGGGTCCTAATAACGCGTAGCGTTAGGACTAGTATTACCAGGATTGCATTAGGGTTATTAGCGGCGATTGTTAGTCCTGCTTAGCCAGTAGTAGTTATAAGCTGCTATAAGCGCTTTATCTTATATAAATAAAACCGTAGTTGCACTCTAATTTACCTATATAGCTCTACGTTAGTACGCCCTATTATAGCGTACTATCTTAAAGTCCTTATGGCTTCTAAGCCTGCCTCTGCTATAAGTCCTTCCCTCTATCTTCTTAGCAATATACTAACTTATTAAAGGCTGCTAAGAAGTAGTAGTGTAGGGACTAGCGGGAGTGGTAGTCCGCTATCTACTACGTTCTTATACTACTTAATAGCGGTAAGGAGGAGGCAGACTTAGCAGGGATAGGGAAGGAGGCCTTGTAAAAGGCCTATATATAGGCGTCGGCCTATATAGCTAAAGTACTTTTGTTATTAGCAATATAGAGGAAGGAGGAGGAGGAAAATATAAAAATATAAAAAATGTGAAAGTATATTGCGCTTTATCTTATAGTCCTGCTGCGCTTATTGCGTTTTATACTTCCGTTTTACGGCGCGTCTGTGCCTTATCCTCCCTCCTCTTTTATAGCATATTAGCGTATAGTATATCCCGCCTTTACTATCTTTCTTTTATTAGCGTACTACAGCCGTTATACGGTAATTATTGCTGCGTTACCTAACCCTTTATACGTATCTTAGCCGCGTTATTGTCGACTAGTACTATAAATGCCTAGTTAGGCAGTCTTTTCGTTATAGTATCTGCTAGGTTATCCTCCTTATTAATCTACCTAACCTCCCAAATCTCCCTATTCTTATAGCTCTACTATAAAGCTATAATATCGATTATAAGGTGCTTTTCGATAGTACTGCCAAGCTTGATAAGGCACTTATATAGACTAAAAAAGTCTATATAAAGAATAATCAGAAGGTTAGCCCCTAGGCTAAGGTAGGTAAAAATCGTAGAAATAGTCTGCTAGACTATAAAACCGATATTAAAGCCGGCTATTATCCTATAGATCTTACTAGCTAGTACGCTTCTTGTTACCCTCTTGCACTTCGTTAAGGACTAGTAGACTATATTTCTATGAATTCGAAAAGCAGCCTCTCCCGGTATATCGTCTTTATTAGCTAATAGTATAACATAGCCAATCTAAGAAGTCAGGTCTACATTATTAATAAAGGACCTGTTAATAAAGATAAAGAGCTTAGCTATAGCAAGATCCAAAGGGTGATAAACCAGGCCTTTTTCTATATTATCCATCTGCTACTAGATCCAGGCATTAAGGTACTTATAGTCCTTTAGCTAGGGCTGCTAGGCTTGGGCAGCTATAGCTAAGTCGAAAGCCGCCTCTAGCTAGTAGATAGAGGCTAAATAAGCCCCCTAAGCACGTTGCTTAATATATTGCTAAGCAGGCGTTGCCCCTTTTATATCAACGAGGAATAGGCGTTTACCCTGCCCTTTTTGCCGTATTGAAAGGTTACTGTTAGAAAGGTAAAGCCAGTAGCCGTTAAAATCCACCTCTAGCCTATCTACTACCTTAGTAGCCGGCTTTAACTTAAAGCTGGCTTTTTCTAGCTCTTCCTCTTCTAACTAGGAAAAGGAATTATCCCTAATAATAAGGGTATCGTCAGTTTGCAAGCCAATAAGCCTAAATCCCTTTCCTAGTACAGTAGTAGAAATCAGAAGATAAGGATTAAAAGAAGAAGACTAAAGACTAAGGCAATTCATATGCTACTGTATATAGGTAGTAAACTAGTAAAGCCCTACCTCTACTATACTGTATAGCAGGTAGTTTACCTGTAAAACAGCACTAGCAGGATATTTACCCTAAAGCTCTTTAGGTAGATAAAGGAGTATTTTGCGGTTTAGGGCTATCTTAGACTGTATATATGCCTATATAATATCTCGTAACTATAGGTATAGCCTAAAATTATAAAGAAGAGAAGGGTAAAGGGTAAGTAAAATCTACTAGGTATACCATTAGATAGTCGGTAACTAGGTAAGAAGACTATTCTTTCCTAGATTACTATACCCCTAGGCTACTAGCCTTGATTTTTTACATAGGCTAGAAGTCTTGTCCTTTACCTCCTAAACTATCCTCGACTTGAATACCTTAATGCTATAGAGGTCCTTCAGCTCTTAGATCACCTTAATAACACCGTTTTTAAGGAGGGCGTCGATCTCGGCCTTATCTAAGGCCTTAAACGGCTTACCTAGCATAGTAATCTTGCTTTAGTACTATAATTCTAGGGCTAGGGCGTAGTCCTTCCTCTCCTTCTTAGAAAGGAAGAGTCTTATAGGGATTTGACTTACAAGGTTCCTACTAGATATAAGGGTATAGCTATAGTCTTAAATGGTAAAACGCAGTATAAGTTGCAGCTTATCTAGCATACTAGAATTATAGGTCGTCTATCTAAGTTATAGTATATTGTTCGTTAATATAGACTACGTCTTATCCTAGGGTTTTACAGTGCAAGTTGCGCTATATCTAGGCAGTATATTAGGTTATAGGTCTATAATCTCTGGTAAAACCTAGGCCCCTCTTTCTCTCCTAGGCCAGCCCTACCTCTTTAGTAGTATAGGGTTGGGATAGATAAACTTTTCCGCTATATCTGGATCTTCCAGGTCTTTGGCATCCCCCTCCTCCTATAGCTCCCCCTATAGCCCCCTCTATAGCTCCTAGCAGTACGGTTTTACAACTATACTCCTAAAGTCTATAGTACTATTAACTATATCTATAGTTATAGAAGTCTCTAACACTGCTAATACCTTATATAGCCCAGTCTACCTGTTATTTTTACGGTAGACTAAGACTTTCTAGCTAATACCTAGTATACTAGGTAGTACTGCCTTAGTATTAGGGCCGTTTTAGCGGCTAAGAGCCTCCCTAATAGCCCGCTTACCTTACTACTTCTTAAGCTTAGCTATTGCTTTTTTAATAGCTTCTGCCCTTATAACTTAATCTAGACTTAGTAGCGAACTTCCAGTTAGCTAGGGAAAAGCACTAAAGACTAGTAGGGTAGGGATTAAACCGCTAGGCCCTGCTATATTATTAACAGCGGAGACTGCAGCTTATAAGCTAGCCGTTTTTGATATAGTAGTACCGGCCTCTTCCTATATAATCTCGTATACCTGGTATAGTAGGGTGTAGTAGCGCTCTACCTTCTCTATCGAGTTATAAGCCTTAACCGGGACGTCTACTACTGTAATACCGGCTAATTTCGCCTTTACCTGGAATTCCTTAGCTACGAAATTAGTCCCCTGGTTATAACAAAGGATATCCGGCGGCCCGAGATATATATCTATTTAGTACTTTTTTAACCGTTCCTAAGTCTCTTTTGCTGTTATATCCTTTAGAAAACGGGCTGCTTAAAAGAAGGTGGCTATATCAACTATATAGAGGACTTTCCGGCTATTGAGATCTAGGATATCTACTACTACCTTATAGTTAAAGTAGATATCGTCCCTAAGCGTGAATTTAAAACGCCTAGGTGCCGGCCCCTTAACCTAGCAGAAATAGCAGAACTTGTTAATAAGCTCTAACGCGCTGTGTTCCATTTGATAGTCGGCGTGGCTAAGGAGCTTATATAGCTTTTCTACTAACAGGTAGCCGTAATGTCGATAAATTCGCCGTAGCTGGGATTCCATAAGTTCTGTTAAACGTGGTTGCGCTTTGTCCTATATAAACACGGTATATACTACGCTGTTAAGTACTAGGATCTATAGGTAGTTCTATCTTTAGATAATCGGGATCTACTGCTTACCCTTAACTATAGTATCTGTTATATTGTCTAGGTATACCCTAAGCCGATCTATATCTTAAAGGTAAAGAAGAAAAAGGGTAGGTATATCTAGAACGTAGAAAGTTGCCTTCCTAGCAGCGGTATCTACTATAACCGTACTAATAGATTCCTTTACTTTGCCTAGGCAAAAGGTAATACTAGCCTCTCTAGCCCTTGCCCTGTCGATATAGATACTAGGTACTTAGCGTTATAGGGCTAGTACTTAATGTATACTAGCAGTCGAAAAATTAGCGGTACCTATATCCGGCATAATACTCTAGAATACCGTTTCGGAATACTTGTCAAGTATAAATTACGTAGAAGAGAGTATAGCGCGCGGTATATCTTTAAGTTCCCTACTATAGTAGGGTTCTTCCCTATATAATCTTTATAGGAAAGCCTTGTTAGTAAAGAAAGCTACTGCTATATCGTTTCTAGTAGAGTCTTCTATAGTATAATCCTTTAGGCTATAGTCGTTAAAATTGTCCTCTGCTATACTCCCCTTAGACTTAGAGCTCTTATAGTCGATTAGAAACGACTAATATCTCTTCTTCCCCCTATTAGGGTCGATTTACCGGCTTTTTAGCTAGTTAAGTCGATTCTTCTTCTACTCCTCTTCTAAGTACTTAGTAGAGTAGCACCTATCCTTCTTACAAATCCAGTAATATTAAGACCTTCTAGGGATAGACCTTAGTTATAACTTCTTAGAGAAATACCGCTGGTCTGTTAGATACTACTGGCTTTCTATTTCCTCTACTTCTAGCGTGCCCTATAGTATAGCTGCTAGCTCCTTAAATCCTTTAATTGGCTTATACAAAGCTAACTTTAGTTTAGGTACTCTATAGTATGCCCTTACTATATTTGAAGTAAGGATTTCCTTACTACGGTAAATAGACTCTAAAGCCCGCTGAATTACCGGCAGCTTATTAAGTAGTAGCTGGAGGACTTCTTTGTTGCTTTTTCCAGGGTTTTCTTGTTATATGCTTTTAAAAGTAATAGAGCTTTATATCGTTACTAGGTTCTGCTTTTTAGCATCTATCTCGAAATGCTTACTTAGTTTAGTATAAACTAAGTAGAAAGGAAGGAGGCAGTTAAGGTAGTTAACCTAGTAGTCTCTAGCCCTACTAGAGAGGATATAGGGAAAAACCAGGTATAAAGCGGCATAGTCAATCTAGAACATTATATACTAGTAAAGGAAAATCTTGACTTTGTTGTCCAGTATCTCCGTTTCTGCCTTATTATAGTAGTTACTGCTATTCTACGCTTTTCCGAAGTCTATATATAGCTTTCGATCAATATAAGGGTCGTTATCCCTCTAGGTTAGCCTTAGGGGAATTTCCAGGTATTCTAGACTCCCTATTTTAACTCTAGTAACCTCTAGTAGGTTAGATAGAACAGAAGGCTGGTTATGCCTTCTTTGTTACTACTACTAAGGGTAGTACTACTGGTAGTACTACTACGGTTAGTGTTACTGATAAGGGTAGTATTGCTAAGGTTATAGGTGAAAGCCTAGTAGTCCTAGAATAAACCCTAGTTGCCCTAGGTTAAATCCGTTTTTATATCTAGGCCTAGTTCCATTTCTATACTTAGGTCCTCCCTTATATCCTCTATTTCCTCCTAGTCCTTATACTAAGCTCCCTAGCTTAGGCCCTGAATTTAGTAGTTTAGATGGTAAAGGAAAGCCTAGTACTAATAGTAGTAGAGGCATACCTTTGCCTAGGGCAGGTAAGAAAACTTATAATGGTAGAGGTGCTATTGTTAGCTAGAGAGGTAAGAAGGCGGCTAATAGGACCGGCTAATAAGTAGGTTTACTGATAAGGCTCTTATTATTGATAAACCTAGCTAGTTTAGCATTTTAGTAGCTTTTTATTAGGCTTATAGTAAAACTACTAGCTCTAAGCAGTTCTGCTAACTCTGTTTTAATGATTATAGAAGCCTTCTAAAAGTCCCTGTTAGTCTACCTGTTAAAGCTATTAATTACCCTTATTTATAGCCTTTCTCCCTCTATTTTCAACCTCTAGTATTCTACCACTTCTATTAATATATAGGTATTAATAATCCTTTTATCTTTATAGCCTGGTTTAATATAGTCTAGGGTTTTAAAGAAGGTTACTACGTCTAGTAGGTAGGCTTTGCTAGGTAGTAGCTACTAGGGTAGCTTGTTAAGTATCTTATCTTTAGCTATTAATACGTATATCTGTATTGTAGTATTGGCTATTTCGAATTGCATATTGCGTTCTGTCTTAGGGTTTTAAGCTACAGTTATAATATTGAATTATCGTTTGTTATATCTGTTGAAAAATGTCGGACAAGTAAAGTCGTTTTTCGAAAGCGCGTCTGTGTTTTATCTCCTCGTTTTAAAGCGCGTTCACAGGTTAGATATACTTAATAAAGAGATACGTCTCTTATTATAGCTAGTCTAGCTCTTCCTCTTTATAGGTATACTTCTAGTATAGTTATTAATCTAGCTACTCTACTCCTACTGTCTATTAAAACAATAGAAACTAATTAGTATCGATTCGCTCTTACTATAGTAAAAGGCTTCTAGTAGATAGTAAGGAACAAGAACAGTAAGACAGAGAAAGAGCAAAATAATAAGTACGATTCCTATAGTATTGATTGATTATATCTGTCCTCTCTCCCTCTCTTCCTTACTCTCCTAA
Source organism: Phyllachora maydis (assembly GCA_029339225.1). Lineage (NCBI taxonomy): Eukaryota > Fungi > Ascomycota > Sordariomycetes > Phyllachorales > Phyllachoraceae > Phyllachora > Phyllachora maydis. The sequence continues at coordinate 11,001,605 of JAQQPM010000001.1, read as the reverse complement.
ATACAGGGCATTATAGCCCTATATCCTAACTAGGGTTGTGCCTAGCGCTAGCATGGGGGTTATGCCCCATATCTAGCCATTCCCTTACCGTGACCAACCTATACCAGCTACGATAGCCCGCTAGCAATCGACATATACTATATCCCTTTTAGCATCTCCTTTATATAACTATATAGTATCTTAAAGGGATACTTCGAGATAAGTACTAAGTAGAATAACTACTTATATATCTAGAATACTATTACTTTCCAGTCTATACGCCTTAAAAGCAAGAATAGTAATAAGTCTATAAAGGAAATTCTCTAGATCTTGCTTAATAGACTCTAATAAAGACAATATAGGCTTAGTCTGCTCTATAACTATAAGGAGTTTTTAGTTGCAAATATAATCCGAGCCTGCTAAGGAGTATCTAAGCTGAAGATCGCCCTATATAAACTACTAACAAGCTTTAAAGAGCTAGTAGCTATGCTCCGCTAAACACTTAACGTTAAGGAAGCGGATCGTATATATTACCAATTCTTAATAGACTGTAGGTTTACTATAATGAAGGCCAGGCCTATAAGAAACTATTAGAGTAACCCAATTATAGATTCGATCTTTAAGAGAAATTAGATAATACGTATGTAATAACCCAGAGGTACTACTAGGTATAGAAAGCGAAATAAGCTCTAGCAAAGGGACTGCAATAAAAACTATACTAAAGTAGGTTATTGGATTTATAGTAAGCTAGATCACTGCTCCTTTATATATAGCTAAGAGGAATAAGTAATAGCTAAAAGCAAATAGCTTAAGCGAAAAGGTATTAATAAAGATCGCGGATAATATATAGCGTTCCTTCTTAATTATAAGGATTAAGATAACAAATATAAAGTAAGGGAAGAAGAGACTAAGCTTAAAGTATAGGTAGATAACTATAAGACCGATCAAACTTAAGTTAGAAACGAAGTACTAGTAATTAGTTTTAAAGAAGAATAAATAGCAGCGACTTACTTTATAAACTAAGCTTTCCTCTACCTGATTACTAAGAGCGAATAATCGTATAAAGATAGTAAAAAGGATACTAAGAAAACGAAAGCCATTTAGTTCGTACTCGACAGGTATACTAAGACTGAATTCCAAGGGATTATACCTGATATTAGGGCTACTAACGTTTCGACTGCCAGACTCTGACAATTCCTTATACTAAAGAAGATGATTAGATCGCTTAAGATTAACAAGTTATATATAGGAGAAGCAAATATAATATATAGGAGAAGCAAACATACTTTTCGGGTCTAGGGATTTGAAACGATTACTTGGAATAGTTAAAGTAGAGCTTGATATTAGTTATACGACTTTCTATATATTAGAAACGCTAACCCCTTTTCTTATATATCTAAAGGATATAAACAAGCTTAGTATCTATCTTAATAATATAATAAACAAGCTTATATCTAAGTTAGGGAAGCGCGTATACGTTTAACGGAAATAGGGATATCTATAGATCCCTATAAAAGGGATTAAACTCCTAAGCATAGCATTTATAGTAGATAACAAGCGTCCTACACCTTTATAACTTATAAAGGCCGAACTAAGATGCATTTATCAACGCTATAGACACCCTATAGTCGATAGATTATATAAACTACTATAATAAGCAGACTACTAAGTAGAATATAGCGCTATTAAGATAATTAATAAGTTCTGCCACTTCTGCTAGATTAAAGGCGTAGTGCTATAACGATTTAGATTCGCGTTATAAAACGATATTTACTTTAATTTTAAGATCGTTATAGACGTCCTAGACATTGATAATTCTAAAGTACTATATATAGTCGACGCTATAACATTATTCTAAGTAGCCTACTTTCTAAATAATCTCTTAGCTAAAGAGACGTAAAAGCAGCTAAAGGAATGTTAGATCGATATATACCTTGGACTACCTAATGTTTTACGTTACGATAAGGGTACTAATTTCAAAGTACGTAAGTTCTAGGCAGAGGCTAAGCTTATAGGCATAACCTGCTATTCAGTACTAGTTAAGGTATACCAGTTAGTCGGCAAGATTAAGCGGTATTATAGGCTACTAAGAAGGGCCTATAACATTATTAAATCAGAGACTGCTGGATCTTACTTAAAAGAAGCATACCTATAAGCAGCACTAAGTACAGTTAACAATACTACTGGCCTAGATAGGCTAGTACTAACGCTCTTAGTTTTTAGTATATACCTGCGCCTTACTATAGACGTACTACCTTCTTTATCTTAACTACGCCAAGCAGGTGCAATTCGGAAGGCTATAATACAATTGCAAATCCTAAATAATATAAGGACTACGCGAGATGCTCTTACATAACATAATAGACTAAGTATAGAAGACGTACTACTACGCTTACTAGAAGTAGGTGCTAAAGTACTTATATTCTAGGAAAGCGACCGATAGATAGGACCTTATAAGGTGATTTCGGCTATAGATATAACGATAATTGTTAGTAGGTTTCCGGAGATCGTAGTGATCTAAAACAATAAAGAGCAAAGCGAGCAGCAAGGAAATACTAGTTCAAGTTCTAGTTCTGGATTGTCTTGTCTCCCTCTATCTAGAGGGTGGTTATATACCTCTTAAATACCTATGTTAGAGCAGAGCGCTTGTTAGTAACCATTACGTAGTACGCGGGTATGCTACTTATAGCTGTTGCATAAGTAGCGTAGTATATGCCCTATTCCCTAGAGCGAGAGGCTTAGTAGCGTAGTACGCGCCCTATTCCCTAGAGTAAGAGGCTTATATGCTATACGGTTATAGAGATCAGTACCTAACCCTCCTTACTGTAATCAACACTAGTAACTCTTCTTTTGTAACTACGCTAGCGCTTTATCAACCGAAATAGGAAATCCTAGATTATTTCGCTCCCTTTATTGCCAGAATAGGAAAGACTAATTACTTAACTTCTCGTTTGCTAATTGGAATGTTGAATTCTAGTCGATGATCCCTAGTGTAGAAGGCGCGACTTTAGCGCCTTTTAGATATACCTCTAAATAGCGTAACTATAAGCGTATTACACTAGCAACCATTATTGCAAAAGCTTATAGTCCTAAATAGGAATTATAATAGGAAAAATCAGAGCTCTAGGCTAGCTAATTGCAAACTCCGAACGCTCTTGCCCTAAACCTATAAATAGGTAGGTTCTCCTACTATATACCACCTATTCTTTTTCTCCCTATAATCCGTACTAGTAGTAGTAGTAGTAGTAACAATAATAGTAGTAGTAGTAGTAGTAATAACAGTAGTAGTATTAGCAGTATTAGCAGTAATAAGTAAGTTACTTACTATTATGCACTGATATTCAAGCGTACTGGTTTTATGCTTAAGCGTACTAATCTTATTATTTATAGTATTGGATTTTAATGATAAGCAGAGTAGGTGCTCCTATAGGAGTACGGGCAGCAACGCCTATATATATGCTAAGAATAAGGGCGGCAACGCCCTTAATACACTTATAACTAACGCTCCTAACAAGTATCTTACCTAGGAGGGCAATAATAACGCATTTAAGGACGTATCTAAGCGCGCTATTGCCGATAATGGCAACTAGGAGAGCGTGGTAGGCGGCGATGACGGTAATAACGATAATAATAACGGCAATCCTGACGCTATAGACGCGGCTGCGCTTGTCACGTAGCCCGAGTCTATAGGTAGCCGCTCTAATGCCAACTCTACGCCCCTTAATTCTAAGGGGCTAATCGCGCGTATATATGTCTTACTTAAGCAGGCTACTATGCTCTGGTATAAGGAGGAGGCGGAGGAGGAGGCGGCGTATAAGGCAGAGATTGCTATACGTAAGGCGTGTGTTTCTAAGCCCGCTAAGCACTCCCTACCTGCATTACCAGCTATTAAGAAGGCGGTGTTAGCGGCTGTATATACGCGGCGCAAGGTACTACGCGCTGCTATAAGCGTACCTATACCGCTAGTAGCAATACCAGCAGCGGTAACTGTAAGTTTGTCGTCCGGCGAAAGCTTAGACGACTCTGTCGTCCGCTCTAGCTGCTATATACGCCGTACGTTAGACTGTATAAAGCCTTGTAAGAGGTTATTATACGCTTATATATATAAACCAGAGGGTAAGCGTCTTACTCTTATTATCTTTATTATTAATATTGCTAATATATATAAAGTTTATAGCCTATATAGTACTATATATACTATTGTTTGCCTTAGCTACCTATACTTGCTTTTAGCAGGTATTAAGGACTCGTTTAACAAGTCTAGTAATTTCGTGCTATATACGGTATACTGCAACTGTACGTCGGGCTACAGCCTCTAGTACTAGCAGTGCTTATCTAGGCACTTATATATGCTAATGTAAGTTCTATTCGTATATTATTTCTATTATTTTATTGTTCCTAATGTATATTATAGCCCTAAGTCAGTCCGTCCGTTCTTAGACCGCTTTTTAGAGCTCTGCTTTAACCTGGCTATAAAGGCTAAAGTAAGTTACGATCTTTAGTAGTATCTATTGTTTGATCGGAATACTTATTAGTTGTAGGATTAGAAAATGTAGCGCGACGGTACTAAGTACGCCTTAGTCTTAGTGGATAAGGCACGTACTCTTGTTAAGCATAGGGCGCCTATAGCAGGCATAACGCCTATATAGAAAAAGCTTATAGCAATAGCCACTTTAGGTAAGGCTATTAATGTTTTATTATTATAATTAGGGGGTAAGGGACGCTAGCGCGTATATCGCGCTAGCTATAAGAGTATAAATTAAGATCGTTTCGCGCTTTGCCTTATATTCCTTATTATACTATAAATAATACATCCTGGCAGTCTTTATCTTTTATACTAGCGATCTTGCCCTAAGTTATATAGGCTCTTCCTATTGCTTAGCCAGGCGTTAAACCTAGCCTTCTACTCTAATCTTAGCTATATTCGTAGTAACAAGCCTTTTAAGCGTCTTATTCGGCATACACTTGGTCATAGTATCAGCTAGGTTGTTGTCGCTATTAATCCACCTAATTTCTACGATTTTACGGTTTTTATAGCTCTGTTATAGAGCTATTATATCGATTATAAGGCGCTTTTCTACTGTTGTCCCGAGCTTTACCAGGCACTTATATAAACTAAACAAGTCTATATAAACAACAATTAGTAATAGCAATGATAGACCTAGGCCTAAGTAGATCTTAGTAAGCGTCTAGTATAGTATATACCTAAGATCGAACCTACTTACTATTCCGTATATTTCACTTGCTAAAACACTTCTCGTTACCCGCTTGTACTTGGTTAAGGACTAGTATACAATATTACCGCATAGGTTAAACTCGTTTATACTACTCGTTTCGTTTTTAAATATTATAATAAATCCAATCTACAATGTTATATCGGCATTGTTAGCGAATAATCCGTCTATAAAGACAAAGAGCTTAGCTGTCTTAAGTTCGAGTTATAGGTAGTATAGCCTACGCGTCAAGTTCTTAATCTGCTATTATAGTTAAGTATTAAGCTTAGCAATCTCGGCTATACTAGGCTTAGTTAACTATACTACTACTAACAAGTCGAAAGTCGCCTCTAGCTAATAAATCGTAGTAATATAGGCACCTTATATACGTTGTTTAACATATACTTGTTTCGCTGTTTTAGCGTCTAGGCTTATAAGTTCAAGTCATATAGCTTACCCCTTTTGCCGAATCTTAACAGCGTCTATACTTATTTCAAGCCTATATCCGTTAAAGTCTATAATCGATTTGTCCGTTAAAAATACTAGCAGCTTATACTTAAAGCTAGCCTTATCTAGCTTAAGCTTCTCCTTATCTATAAAGGCTTACTCGCTAATATTAAGAGTATTATCGGTTTATAGGCCAATAATTCCAAATCTACTTTCTATTTGCGTCTTACTGATTATAAGACATAGGTTAAAGGTACTCGGCTTAAGGTCGAGACATTTAGTATACTAGTTTATATATATTATCTACTAGTATAGTCCGGCTTTAGCTAGTCTATATAATAGTGTTTTAATAAGTAAGACGGTATAAGAAGGATAGAGCGTCTTAAGCTCTTTAGGTAATAGAAGAATTACTTTCCTTGCTAGCTGTAACTTAGCTTATATATAAGCCTGGATAACGTTATATACCCATACCTTAAAACCAAAGTACATTTGTAGTATTAGGAGTAGTAAAAGCATAAGTCGCTATATATAGCGTTAGATCATTGGCGATTAGGTAAATAGGTACTTCTTATCCTTATTACTAAATCCCTAAGCTATAAAGTATAATTTCTTATATAGTAAAGTAAGCTTGTCTTTTACTTTCTAGATAATCCTTGACTTAAAGATCTAGTAGTTCGAAGTATCTACTAGTATCTAGATTACTTCGATCACCCTAGCTACTAGAAGCGAGTTTAGTTCCGTTTTATCGGATTCTTAGAATGGTATACTAGGTATAGTAATCTTGCCTTTAGCTTGTAGTTTAAGCGCGAGATTATAGTTACGCTTCTCTTTTTCCGAAACAAAGTTGTTAGTAGGTACTAGGTTCTTTTAGGGTTGTCTATACCGGCAGGGCTACTTAGGCTAGAGATATTAGAATAGTTCTAGCTGCTTAACTCCAGCCTAATTATCTTGTTCGTCCTATACTAGCTCCTAGTAATATAGTTTAACTACTATGTTCTGAAATTCTATAGGTCCGTTAACTATATTAACAATTACCGTTATATCTATGGCTGAGATTACCTTATAGAGTCCTATCTATTAGTCGCTTTCCTAGAATACTAGTACTTTAGTACCTACTTCTAGTAAGTATAGTAGTACGTCTTCTATACTTGGTCTATTACGTTATGCAAGAGCGTCTTACGCAGTCCTTATATTATTTAGGATTTGCAATTGTATTATAGCCTTCTGAATTACGCCTACTCAGCGTAGTTAAGATAGAGAAGGCGGTACGTCTATAGTAAGGCGCAGGTATACATTGAAAACTAAAAGCGTTAGTACTAGCCTATCTAGACCAGCAGTATTGTTAACTGTGCTTAGTACTGCTTATAGGTATGCCTCTTTCAAGTAAGATCTAGCAGTCTCTGATTTAATAATGTTATAGGTCCTTCTTAATAGCTTATAATACCGCTCGATCTTGCTGACTAACTAGTATACCTTAACTAGTACTAAATAGCAGGTTATACCTATAAGCTTAGCTTCTGCCTAGAACTTATGTACTTTGAAATTAGTGCCCTTATTATAGTACAAAACATTAGGTAGTCTAAGGTATATATCGATCTAACATTCCTTTAGCTACTCCTATATCTTTTTAGCTAAGAGATTGTTTAGAAAGTAGGCTACTTAGAACAATGTTATAGTATTAACTATATATAGTACCTTAGAATTATCGATGTTCAGGATATCTATAACAATCTTGAAGTTAAAGTAAATATCGTTTTATAACACGAATCTAAATTGTTATAGCACTGTGCCTTTAATCTAGTAGAAGTAGTAGAACTTGTTAATTATCTTAATAGCACTATATTCTACCTAGTAGTCTGCTTGTTATATTAGTTTGTATAATCTATTGACTATAGGGTGTCTATAGCGTTGATAAATACATCTTAGTTCGGCCTCTATAAGTTATAGAGGTATAGGATACTTATTGTCTGCTATAAATACTATGCTTAGGAGTTTAATCCCTTTTATAGGGATCTATAGATATCTCTATTTCCATTAAGCGTATATGCGCTTTCCTAACTTAGATACAAGCTTATTTATTATATTATTAAGGTAGATGCTAAGCTTGTCTATGTCCTTTAGATATATAAGAAAAGGGGTTAGTATCTCTAATATATAGAAAGTTGTATAACTAATATCGATCTCTACTTTAACTGTTCTAAGTAATCGTTTTAAATCCCTAGCCCTGAAAAGTATATTTGCTTCTCCTATATATAACTTGTTAATCTTAAGCGATCTAATTATCTTCTTTAGCATAAGGAATTATCGGAGTCTGGCGGTCGAAACGTCGGTAGCCCTAGTATCAGGTATAATCCCTTGGAATTTAGTCTTAATATACCTGTCGAGTATAAACTAAATGGCTTTTATTTTCTTAGTATCCTTTTTGCTATTTTTACGTAGTTGTTCGCTCTTAGTAATTAGATAGAGGAAAGCTTAGTTTACAAAGTAAGTCGCTACTGTTTATTCTTCTTCGAAACTAATTACTAGTACTTCGTTTCCTCCTTAAGTTTAATTGGTTTTATAGTTATCTATCTGTACTTTAAGCTTAGTATCTTCTTCCCTTGCTTTATATTTATCGTCTAAACCCTTATAATCAAGGAGGAATACTATATATCATTTATAATCTTTATTAATGCCTTTTCGCTTAAGCTATTTGCTTTTAGCTAATGCTTATTCCTCTTAGCTATATATAAAGGAGCGGTAATCTAGCTTACTATAAATCCAATAACCTACTTTAGTATGGTTTTTATTATAGTCCCCTTACTAGAGCTTATTTCGCTTTCCATACCTAGTAGCACCTCTAGGTTGTTATATATATATTGCCCGGTTTCTCTTAAAGATTAAATCTATAATTGGGTTACTTTGATAGTTTCTTATGGGCCTGGCTTTTATTATAGTAAACCTATAGTCTATTAAGAATTAGCAATATATACAATCTACTTCCTTAACGTTAAGTATTTAGCGAAGTATAGCTACTAGCTCTTTAAAGCTTGTTAGTAGTTTATATAGAGCGATCTTTAGCTTAGATACTCCTTAGCAGGCTTAGATTGTATTTGCGACTAGGAACTCCTTATAGTTATAGAGCGGACTAAGCCTATATTGGCTTTGTTAGAGTCTATCAAGCAAGATCTAGAGAATTTCCTTTATAGACTTGTTGCTATTCTTACTTTTAAAGTATATAGACTAGAAAGTAATAGTATTCTAGATATATAAGTAGTTATTCTACTTAGTACTTGTTTTAAAATATCCCTTTAAGATACTATATAGTTAGATAAAAGAGATGCTAAGAGGGATATAGTATAGGTGGTATTCCTTAGCTCGTCCTAAAAGAGCGTTTGGAAAAACAGTGCCTAGTAGGCTATGATCGATCTAGAAAGTCCAGCAGTAGTATAGGAAGAAACGAACTTTATCATTAAGGATATCGTTATTAGACCCGGAATAGCTGTCCTTTAAGTCCTAAGACTTAATAAAATCAGTTAGGGTTTTTCGATTAATACTTGTCTTGTTTATCTAGCCCGTTTTAATCGGTAGGATAGCCATATATTCTATACTTCTATATATAATATACTTATGCCGGGCATACCGCTCTTTATTATCTCCTTAAGGTTAAGCGTATTCTAGCCTATATCTAGTATTAGTACTAGGGGTTTATATAGGTTGTATAGGGTTTCGTCGTCCCCCTTAATTAGTTCTCTAGTTATAGCCTTAATAGTTACCTTAGCCGTTACCTTAGGTATAACCTTAGCCGGCACTTTAGGCGGTTAGTAGGAATCTATAGCCTTTGCCAGCGCCCTTGTTAGCCGGCATAAATCCTGCTCCTATTACGCTTCTAAGTCTACAAATCGGAAGTGTTATCCGTAGGTCTGGATTTGGCAGGTAAAGGGTGTTTCCGAACTGGCCGCGGTTACCGGCGTAGAGCGTTCCGCTTTAGGTCGCTATCTAGCGTATACCTAGGTCTTAGCTGCTTACTGGTTAATTATTGTTTATAATCGAGCTGCTTATTAGCCTATATTATTAGATAGCGTTTATAGCTGTATTACCGATTTACGTCTTCCCCTATAGTACCTTCTATAGCTAGGTACTAAATTCGGATTCTTAGGTTGTTATTAGTACGATCTCCTTCCCTTTTTCTGTTTAAGCGGGAAGAGATGTCGTTATATGCCGTCCATACTCGGCCTAGATCGACGTTCTATGGATTTAGGGGAGTATATTAGGCCCTAGATTGTTAGATAGGTTGTTAGTAAGCGTTATAAGTCCCTTAGAGAGCTTCTACCCTTTTAAGCCATCTACTAGGACATAGCTGTCGTTAAGTATTTAGCGTAGTTATAAATATAGTTTATTGTTTAACTTGTTAAAGTGGTTAGCTATCTAGTCCTTGAAATCCAAGCAGAATTTATAGTATAGATCTTTAGATTATCGCCCCTTATAAGTGCTAAGGCAGGAGAGCGTATATAAGTTAAGTACTTTATTACTATTATACTCTAGATTAATATACTCTAGTAATCTATAGAAGGTTTAAACGTTAAATTTATCGATGCTTGTAATAGGCAGCTAGGTAGGGAATTCTCGCTTAAAATGCTCTTTAAGATCCTAGACTATACTTAACGAAATACTTAGTATATAATAGAGGTTTATCTTAGTATTCTCCCTTTCTAAGGTTCTATAAGTAGAAGGATCTTAGGATGCTATAGTATATTAATCGTAGTAGAGTTAGTTAGCGATATAGTTTTAATAGCATTCTCTTAAGTAACGCTTTCTTAGTCTAGAAGCTTAGGTTAAGCTTCCTTAGCCTAGAAGGATAGGTTTATAGTATTGCTTTTCTTATAAGCGATATTACTAAGTTAATAGGGTAGTTATCTAGTCGCCCGATCGACAGCCCTTAATAAGCAAACTGCAATCTACTTAGTTAAGGTTGTTAAGCACTTGACTAACTACCTTGCCGCTCTATGTTACCCTTATATTGTAATATAGAGATAATACTAATTAGTATTAGTAGGTTTCTAGAGATTATAGTAATCTAAAAACAATAAGAGCAAAGCGAGTAGCAAGGAAATACTAGTTTAAGTTCTGGTTCTAGATTGTTATATCTCCCTCTATCTAAAGGGTAGTTATATACCCCTTAAATACCTATATTAGAGCGGAGTACTTATTAGTAACTGTCGATTCGCTCTTACTGCAGTGAAAGGCTTCCGGTAGATAGTAAGGAACAAGAACAGCAAGATAGAGAAAGAGCGAAATAACAAGTACGATTCCTATAGTGTTGATTAATGATGTATATCCTCTCTCCCTCTCTTTCTTGCTCTTCTAGATACGGGGTGTTATAGCCCTATATCCTGACTAGGGTTGTGCCTAGTACTAGTATAGGGGTTATACCCTATATCTAGCCATTCTCTTACTATAACTAACCTATACTAGCTATAATAGCCTACTAGTAATTAACACTAGCTCTCTTTTCTTTTTGGTTATAGTCTGTCCTTATAGGACATCCTTACCTATAGTCCGTCACTTAACGCGCTTTGTCTATGCAAGATAAGGCGTGTATTATATCCTATAATCAATTCTTAACGCGCCCTATTCCTGTAAGATAAGTTGCGCGTTGCGTCCTACAAGCACTATATAAAGCGCATATTGCGCTTTGTCTACTGTAACATATCCGTATTGCCCATTACCGTACTAATCCTACTGTATAACCATCTTCTATCTCCTTTTCCCTTTTCTTTCTTAGCTATAGCCTGCCTATCCTTTAACCAATCAACAACGCCCTTTTCTACTAGTATCGTCTTCTTATTATTATATACTTCTAGACTGCCTGCTATAGAATAAATAGAACAATAGGCTAGCCTATACTTCCAACGTAGTCCTTCTCTTTTAAGTCTTACTAACAAAAATATATATGTATATAGCCTGCTTGCCCTACCGCTGCTACTACTGTAATTCGTTGTTTACTAACCTGCTTATAGCTAATATAGACTCCCTTTCTAACTTAGATAACTTAGTATATACTATTCTAGGTAAGTACTTTATTGTTATCCGCTATACTAGCTTTATTATCTACTATATATACGTTATATCCTATATGTTATCAGTATAGGCGTATCTTATTTATTAACATCCTAGTATAATATAGGCATATCCACTATACCCCTAGCCCTAGTGCCTATACTGGCTAAGCCGGCCAAGATTACACTAGCTATACGTCGTATAGCTACTTGTAAGGCTAAACGGCACGAGTCGGCTAAGGCCCGTGCTATAGCAGGTAGGGCAGCGGCTGCTAAGCGCCGTAAGAAGCGTAAGAAGGCCGCGGCTAATGCCCGGGCTAGCAAGCTGGCTAAGAAAGAGGGCCTACGGCGCTCTAAGCGTACTACTAGCAGCAACGCCGGCAGATATACTACTAATTCCGGCCTTACGGCTAATAAGGATAATAATAATACCTATAACAGGACGTATATACCCCCTGCTAACATAGAGGAGGAGGAGGGCAGTAGTAGCAACGATAACAGCGTTAATAGCAGTACTAGCGATAGTGCTAATAAAGGCAAGGGTAGCAGCGCATACAAGCGCGGCAAGGGCGCTTTACGCTACGAAGGTAGGTTTCAAAGTGCAGCTATACTTTAGAATATAGCTGACATTTTTGTAATTTCTAGACATACTACTGTATAAGCGACAGTGCATTGCGTCCTACCCCTATAGCCCCTCTAGTACGCCCTACACTGATATATACGTCTACTGTATCTAGGTAGTAACAGCTGGCAAAAGCCGGGGTCCTAACAACGTATAGTGTTAGGACTAGTATTGCTAGGATTACATTAGGGTTATTAATAGCCGTTATTAGTCCTGCTTAGCTAGCAGTAGTTATAAGCTACTATAAGTACTTTATCTTATGTAAATAAAACTATAGTTATACTCTAATTTGCCTATATAGCTCTACATTAGTATGCCCTATTATAGCGCGCTATCTTAAAGTCCTTATAGCTTTTAAGCCTGCCTTTACTATAAGTCCTCCCTTCTATCTTCTTAGCGATATACTAACTTATTAAAGGCTGCTAAGAAGCAGTAGCGTAGAGACTAGTAGGAGTAGCGGTCTGCCGTCTACTACGTTCTTACGCTACCTAGTAATAGTAAGAAGGAGGCGGACTTAGTAGGGATAGGGAAGGAGGCCTTATAAAAGGCCTATATACAGGTATCGGCCTATATAGCTAAAGTACTTTTGTTATTAGCGGTATAGAGGGAGGAGGAGGAGGAAAATATAAAAATATAAAAAATACAAAAGTATATTGCACTTTGTCTTACAGTTCTACTACGCTTATTGCGTTTTATACTTTCGTTTTACGGCGCGTCCGTGCCTTATCCTCCCTCCTCTTCCGCAGTATATCAGTATATAGCATGTCCCGCCCTTACTATCTTTCTTTTATCGGCGTGCTATGGCCGCTATATAGCAATTATCGCTGCGTTACCTAACCCTTAATATATATCTTAGCTGCGTTATTATCGACTAGCGCTATAAATGCCTAGTTAGGTAGTCTTTTCGTTATAGCGTCCGCTAGGTTATCCTCCCTATTGATCTACCTAACCTCCTAAATCTCTCTATTCTTATAGCTCTGCTATAAAGCTATAATATCGATTATAAGGCGCTTTTCGATAGTACTACCAAGCTTAACAAGGTACTTGTATAGACTAAAAAAGTCTATATAAAGAATAATCAGAAGGTTAGCCCCTAGGCTAAGATAGGCAAAAATCGTAGAAATAGTCCGCTGGACTATAAAACCGATATTAAAGCCGGCTACTATCCTATAGATCTTGCTGGCTAGTATGCTTCTTATTACCCTCTTGCACTTTGTCGAGGACTAGTAGACTATATTTCTGTAAATTTAAAAAGCAGCCTCTCCTAGTATGTTATCTTTGTTAGCTAGTAGTATAATATAGCCGATCTAAGAAGTTAGGTCTACATTATTAGCAAAGGACTTATTAATAAAGATAAAGAGCTTAGCTATAGCAAGATCTAAAGGGTAATAAACCAGGCCTTTTTCTACGTTATCTATCTGCTACTAGATCTAGGCGTTAAGGTGCTTATAGTCCTCTAGCTAGGGCTACTGGGCTTGGGCAGCTACAGCTAAGTCGAAAGCTGCCTCTAGCTAGCAGATAAAGGCCAAATAAGCCCTCTAAGTACATTGCTTAACGTATTGCTAAGCAGGTGTTGCCCCCTTTATATCGACGAGGGACAGGCGTTTACCCTGCCCTTTTTGCCGTATCGAAAGGTTACTGTTAGAGAGGTAAAGCCAGTAGCCGTTAAAATCTACCTCTAGCCTATTTACTACCTTAGTAGCCAGCTTTGACTTAAAGCTGGCTTTTTCCAGCTCTTCCTCTTCTAACTAGGAAAAGGAATTATCCCTAATAATAAGGATATTATCGGTTTGTAAGCCAATAAGCCTAAATCCCTTTCCTAGTACAGTAGTAGAAATCAGAAGATAAGGATCAAAAGAAGAAGACTAAAGACCAAGGTAATTTAAATACTACTATATATAGGTAGCAAACTAGTAAAGCCCTGCCTCTACTATACTAAATAGCGGGCGGTTTACCTGTAAAACAGCGCCAGTAGGATATTTACCCTAAAGCTCTTTAGGCAGATAAAGGAGTATTTTTTGGTTTAGGGCTATCTCAGACTATATATATACCTATATTATATCCTATAACTATAGGTATAGCCTAAAATCGTAAAGAAGAGAAGGGTAAAGGGCAAGCAAAATCCGCTAGGTATACTGTTAGATAGTCGGTAACTAGGTAAGAAGACTATTCTTTCCTAGATTACTATACCCCTAGGCTACTAGCCTTGATTTTTTATATAGGCTAGAAGTCTTATCCTTTACCTCTTAAACCATTCTTAACTTAAATACCTTAATGCTATAAAGGTCCTTCGGTTCTTAGATTACCTTAATAACACTGTTTTTAAAAAGGGCGTTAATCTCGGCCTTATCTAAGGCCTTAAATAGCTTACCTAGTATAGTAATCTTACCTTAGTACCGCAATTCCAGGGCTAGGGTATAGTCCTTCCTCTCCTTCTTAGAAAGGAAGAGTCCTATAGGGACTTGACTTACAAGGTCTCTACCTAATATAAGGGCGTAGCTATAGTTTGAAATAGTAAAACGCAGTGTAAGTTACGGCTTATCCAGTATACCGGAATTACAGGTCGTCTGTCTAAGTCATAGTATATTGTTCGTTAGTACAGGCTGCGCCTTATCCTAGGGTTTCGTAGTGCAAGTTGCGCTATATCTAGATAGTACGTCGGGTTATAGGTCTGTAATCTCTAGTAAAACCTAGGCCCCTCTTTCTCTCTTAGGCTAGCCCTACCTCTTTAGTAGTATAGGGTTAGGGTAGACGAACTTTTCTGCTATATCTGGATCTTCTAGGTCTTTGGTATCCCCCTCCTCCTATAGCCCCCCTTATAGCCCCCTCTATAGCTCCTAGTAGTACGGTTTTATAACTATACTCCTAAAGTCTATAGTACTATTAACTATATCTATAGTTATAGAAGTCTCTAACACTGCTAATACCTTATATAGCCTAGTCTACCTGTTATTTTTACGGTAGACTAAGACTTTCTAGCCGATACCTAGCATACTAGGTAGTACTACTTTGATATTAGGGCTGTTTCGGCGGCTAAGAGCCTCCCTAATAGCCCGCTTACCTTACTACCTCTTAAGCTTAGCCATTGCTTTTTCGATGGCTTCTGCCCTTATGACTTGATCTGGATTTGGTAGCGAATTTCCAGTTAGCCGGGGAAAAGCACTAAAGACTAGTAGGGTAGGGATTAAACTGTTAGGCCCTGCTATATTATTAACAGTAGAGACCGCGGCTTATAAGCTAGCCGTTTTCGATATAGTAGTACTAGCCTCTTCCTATATAATCTTATATGTCTGGCGTAGTAGGGCATAGTAGTGCTCTACCTTCTCTACCGAGTTATAAGCCTTAACTAGGACGTCTACTATTATAATACCGGCTAATTTCGCCTTTACCTAGAATTCCTTAGCTATGAAATTAGTCCCCTAGTTATAACGAAGGATATCCGGCGGCCTAAGATACGTGTCTATCTAGCACTCCTTTAACCGTTTCTAAGTCTCTTTTGCTGTTATATCCTTTAGAAAACAGGCTACTTGAAAGAAGGTGGCCGTATCGACTATATAGAGGACTTTCCAGCTATCGAGATCTAGGATATCTACTACTACCTTATAGTTAAAGTGGATATTGTCCCTAAGTGTAAATTTAAAACGCCTAGGTACCGGCCCCTTAACCTAGTAGAAATAGCAGAACTTATTAATAAGCTCTAACATACTATATTCCACTTAATAGTTAGCGTAGCTAAGGAGCTTATATAGCTTTTCCACTAACGGGTAGCTACAATATCGATGAATTCGCCATAGCTAGGATTCTGTAAGTTCCGTTAAGCGTAGTTGCGCTTTATCCTATACAAACACGGCATATGCTATGCCGTTAAGTGCCGGGATCTATAGGTAGCCCTATCTTCGGATAATCAGGATCTGCTGCTTACCCTTAACTATAGTGTCCATTGTATTGTCCAGGTATACCCTAAGCCAATCTATATCTTAAAGGTAAAGAAGAAAAGGGGTAGGTATATCTAGAATATAGAAAGTTACCTTCCCGGTAGTAGTATCTACTATAACTATACTAATAGATTCCTTTACTTTGCCTAGGCCAAAGGTAATACTAGCCTCTCCAGCCCTTGTCCTATCGATATAGATACTAGGTACTTAGTATTGTAGGGCTAGTACTTGATATATACCGGCAGTTGAAAAATTAGTAGCATCTATATCCGGCATAATCCCCTAGAATACCGTTTTGGAATACTTGTCGAGTATAAATTGCATAGAAGAAAGCGTAGTACGCGGTGTATCTTTAAGTTCCCTACTATAGCAGGGTTCTTCCCTATATAATCTATATAGAAAAGCCTTGTTAGTAAAGAAAGCTACTACTATATTATTTCCAGCAGAGTCTTCTATAGTATAATCCTCTAGGCTATAATTGTCAAAATCGTCCTCTGCTATACTCCCCTTAGACTTAGAGCCCTTATAGTCGACTAGAAACGACTAATATCTCTTCTTCCCCCTATTAGGGTTGATTTACCGGCTTTTTAGCTAGTTAAGTCGATTCTTCTTCTACTCTTCTTCTAAGTACTTAGTAGAGTAGTACCTATCCTTCTTATAAATCTAGCAGCATTAAGACCTTCTAGGGGTAGACCTTGGCTATAACTTCTTAGAGAAATACCGCTAGTCTGTTAGATACTGCTAGCTTTCCATTTCCTCTACTTCTAGCGTGCCCTATAGCGTAGCTACTAGCTCCTTAAATCCTTTAATCGGCTTATATAAAGCTAACTTCAGTTTAGGCACTCTATAGCATGCCCTTACTATATTCGAAGTAAAGATTTCCTTACTATAGTAAATAGGCCCTAAAGCCTGTTGAATTACCAGTAGCTTATCGAGTAGTAGCTAGAGGACTTCTTTGTTGCTTTTTCCATGGTTTTCTTGTTATACACTTCTAAAAGTGATAGAGCTCTATATCGTTACTAGGTTCTGCTTTTTAGCGTCTATCTCGAAATACTTACTTAGTTTAGTATAAACTAAGTAGAAAGGAAGAAGGCAGTTAAGGTAGTTAACCTAGTAGTCCCTAGCCCTACTAGAGAGGATATAGGGAAAAACTAGGTATAAAGTGGCATAGTTGATCTGAAATATTATATACTAGTAAAGGAAAATCTTGACTTTGTTGTCCAGTATCTCCGTTTCCGCCTTATTATAGCAGTTACTGCTATTCTATGCTTTTCCGAAGTCTATATATAGCTTTCGATTAATATAGGGGTTATTATCCCTCTAGGTTAGCCTTAGGGGAATTTCCAGGTATTCCGGACTTCCTATTTCGACTCTAGTAACCTCTAGTAGGTTAGATAGAACAGAAGGCTGGTTATGCCTTCTTTATTGCTGCTACTAAGGGTAGTACTGCTAGTAGTACTACTATAGTTAGTATTACTAATAGGGGTAGTGTTACTAAGGTTGTAGGTTAAAGCCTAGTAGTCCTAAAATAAACCCCGGTTACCCTAGGTTAAATCCGTTTTTATATCTAGGCCTAGTTCCGTTCTTATACTTAGGTCCTCCCTTATATCCTCTATTTCCTCCTAGTCCTTATACTAAGCTCCCTAGCTTAGGCCCTAAATTTAGCAGTTTAGGTAGTAAAGGGAAGCCTAGGACTAATAGTAGTAGAGGTATACCTTTGCCTAGGATAGGCGAGAAAACTTATAATAGTAGAGGTGCTGTTGCTAGCTAGAGAGGTAAAGAGGCAGCTAATAGGACTAGCTAATAGGTAGGTTTACCGATAAGGCTCTTGTTATTGGTAAACCTAGCTAGTTCAGCGTCTTAGTAGCTTTTTATTAGGCTTATAGCAAAACTACTAGCTCTAAGTAGTTCTACTAACTCTGTTTTAATGATTATAGAAGCCTTTTGAAAGTCCCTATTAGTCTACCTATTAAAGCTGTTAATCACCCTTATTTACAGCCTTTCTCCCTCTATTTTCAACTTCTAGTATTCTACTACTTTTATTAATATATAGGTATTAATGATCCTCTTGTCTTTGTAGCCTAGTTTGATATAGTCTAGGGTTTTAAAGAAGGTTACTGTATCTAGTAGATAGGCTTTACTAGGTAGTAGCTACTAGGGCAGCTTGTCGAGCATCTTATCTTTAGCTATTGGTATATACGTCTATATTATAGTATTGGCTATTTCAAATCATATATCGCGTTCTATCTTTGGGTTTTAAGCTGCAGTTGTAGTATCGAATTATCGTTTATTATATCCGCTGAAAAATATCGGATAAGTAAAGTCGTTTTTCGAAAGTACATCTGCGTTTTATCTCCTTATTTCGGGGTATATTCGTAGGTTGGATATACTTAATAAAGAGATCCGTCTTTTATTATAGCTAGCCTAGCTCTTCCTCTTTATAGGTATACTTCTAGTATAGTTGTTAATCTAGCTACTCTGCTCCTACTATCTGTTAAAACGATAGAAACTGATCAGTGTTAATTCGCTCTTACTATAGTAAAAGGCTTCTGGTAGATAGTAAGGAACAAGAACAGTAAGACAGAGAAAGAGCGAAATAACAAGTATGATTCCTATAGTATTGATTGATAATATATATCCTCTCTCCCTCTCTTTCTCGCTCTCCTAGATACAGGGCGTTATAGCCCTATATCCTGACTAGGGTTGTGCCTAGCGCTAGCATAGGGGTTATGCCCTATATCTAGCCATTCCCTTACCGTGACCAACCCATACCAGCTACGATAGCCCGCTAGCAATCGACAGTAACCATTATATAGTACGTAGGTACGCCACTTATAGCTGTCGTACAAGTAGCGCAGTGCACGCCCTATTCCCTAGAGCGAGAGGCTTAGTGGCGTAGTACGCGCCCTATTCCCCAGAGCGAGAGGCTCATGTGCTGCGCGGTCACGGGGATCAGCACCTGACCCCCCTTACCGCAATCAACAGTTTTCTTTATAAGAGGATAAAGGCGTTTATAAGCCCTTTACTCCTTCTATACTCTAGTGCGTCTATCAGTCGCTAGGGTGTAGAATATTTAGATATTATATATCACTATACGCTTTTAAGCTATAGTACCTATACCTTAAGATATAGGTTTGATTTTAACATTATATATATTCTTACTTCTTTCTATATATAATAGGGGTTTATCCTATATATATATAAGGGCGTAACCCCTTTGTCTAACGGAATAGTTTTGCTCTTAGGTCCTTATTTCTTAGGATTCTTCTATTCTTTACCTATATATAGCTTTCTAAGGCTTATAAAGGAACAGAAGAATAGAGGGGGTGTTAAACGTACAAAATAAGCTATAGCGCTCTAACGGTTATAGCTTAGGCAAAACGGATTTCAGTTCTCGAACTACTAGATATATAGCTATATTCTAAGGGTGGACCCACTTTTGTGGATACTGCTGACTAAGCTATATATTCCACTATATAGCCTAGAAATAGCTTTAAAAGGCTTTTCTATTTTTAGATTTATGCCCCACTTTTGTGGAGACAGCCTCCTTAGGCTGTATAAGCGCTAGAAATAGCCTTAAAAGGCTCTTCTACTAGGTCACCTACCTACCCTGTACCTACCCTGCACCGTAGGAGCGAAAATAGAACTTATAGGAAAAGTCGTGCGGCTTACCCTGCAGCTTAGGTGGCTGTTGGAATCGGTGGGCTCTGATTGATTCTGTGTGCTGATCTGTGTTCTGTTGGACAACGTGGCGCTCGTGTCGCTCTGGTAGAACCTCGGTATCCCTGACAGGAGTAGGGCACAGGGTTACCTTGTTAGGCTCGGGAGCAGGGCACAGGGAGGCCCTGATTAATTAAGGTGGATATAGCCACGATTCCCTGTATTAAGCAGATTGAGCCTACTTTAGGGCCTATAAACGTTGTAGGGGGGATAGAGAAAATCTCTGCCCTAGGCGGCTAGAGCGTAGGTTAATAGACAGAACATAGATCAGCATACAGAATCAATTACTAAGCTCCGCTAATTCCAATAATTAACAGTTAGAAGTCGTTAGCCTAGCATAGACAAGCCTAGTATTAGCATATATATTATCATTATAATATCTAAGAACGTACCTTAGTAGCTACTATCATATCGAGTAACAAGAACAACAAGAAGGCCGCCAAGGAGGGCTCTATCCTTCTCTCTAAGCTAGAGCAGTGGATTGACTTCGAGCAGCAGCTTCGGCGCGTTGTAAGTAAGGTAATAGAGTTTATAGACCTAAACGATACTAAGGAATTAGGTAGACGTCTAGTCCCTCTAACCCTTAACGATATGCCTATTCTCAGGTTATTAACCGCCTATATTGAAGCTGCCTGTTAGACCTATACCTACTAATATCACGGCCTTACTTAGAGAGCGCAGCTTACGGAAGAGCAGATCGAGTAGGCGAACGCTAACGGGCCTCCTCCTCTTCCTAGTAAGCGTATTATATATACCGATTTGACTACTAATAGGAGGGCTACCTTTTAGAGTATGTTAACCATATACAATACTGCCATAGCGAACTGGAAATACAACTAGGATAACGTTATAGAGGTTAAGAAGTAGATTAGAGAGTACGTTAAGACTTATACGCTTAATCTATACTGCCTACCTAAGCAGAGCCTTTGCCAGTAGTATTAGAACCTTACTAAGTTAATGTATTTAAAGGATTATAAGTGAATAAGGACGATATATAAGGACTATAAGGAGCACCTTAACATAAGTAAGGCGAAAGCGGTTAGTAACTGAAGGACCTAGATAGAGAAGTAGTAGAAGTTACTATACCTAGCAGAGTATTATAAAGTCGAAGGGATAGCTAACCCTAAACTATAGTTTAACAACTTACTGATCTTCTTAGGAGTAACCTAAAGGTTCTAGAGCTAGATATTAGCCTTACGTAAGGACTTTAAGAAGCAGGCTAAACAGGAGAACCTCGATTATTACGAAGTGGCAAGGGATTTCCTATAAGACCTTAAGTTTAATAAACCTCCTAAGCTAAAGCCTAAGAACCTAGTAGGAAGAGGAGGTACATATATTACCCTAAATAGCGAGCAGCCTCTTCCTAATAGGGCCTATAAGAAAGGTAAAAGAGGAGGGGACTTATAAGAAGAGGCCTCTAAGTAAGGGAGAGCTAACACCTATGGTAACTGAAATCCCTAGGGAGCCTTAGAAGCACCCTAGGCCTTAGGACCTGATTATCCTATAGGGCAAACCGGTTCTTATTGTAAGAAGTGCATCTATAGAACAATCTAGCATAACTAGAAGGCATACTAGTATCTATTTCCATCTCTTATATACAAAGGCTAGGAACTAAGGCTAGATATAGAGAAGTGTATAAAGTAGGCTATTAAGGAGGATTCGCAACTTCGATCAAAGATATCAGCTTGTCGAAAAGAGCTAAAAGATAAGTAGGAGGCCTAAAGGTATGTAGGGTATAGGGAGAAAGTAAAGGCTTTAAGACCAATAGTAGAAGTTGTCCCTATGCCTAAGAAGAAGAACGAGAATTAGGTCCCTATTGAATTCGTAGTGCCGAAGAGCGTACTATAAGCAAGTAGCGTTAGCGAATACCCTTTTAAGCACTCGGCCTACCTGGATTCCAGTACCTCTATCTATATTTTCAATAATCGGGAGAGATTTAAAAGCTTTAAGGAAGTAGGGGAAGGGGATTACCTTATAGCAGCTAATAGTAAGTTGCCGATCGAAGGATATAGGACAGTTTTTCTATATCTACGCCTAGGTTAGTATAAACGGGTACTCCTTTGCCTTAATCGTATAGTATACTGCCCTAAGGTAGCTACTAACCTAGTCTCCTTAAGGTACCTCTATAAGAAGGGAATATAGTAGGATTACTAGAAGTAGGGCACCTTTTCCTACCTTAGGAGGATATTAGACTACGATAAGATCTGCGAAATCCGGGAAGCCTATAGCCAGTTCCTGCTAGAGCATATTACAACTGATATCTTAGTGTTAGCCTTTATAACGCAAAGGGAGCAGGGCAGGTCTTAGAAGAAGAAGACCAAGCCTGGCATAATCTAAGTCTAGTATAGGCGGTTAGGCCATCTAAACCCCAAAGCACTTCGTTATTTTATTTAGAGTAGTAAGGGAGTTAAGGTTACTAGAAATCATAAAGTGATTAGAACGGTAGACTACCTGTAGTATAGAATTGGAAAAGGCCCTGATTGCCAGGTCTTAAGGGTAGCCTAACCAGATCTGGAGCACCCTAGCGATATCCTAGCCCTTAATTTCTACAATATCGAAAGGTCTAAGAAAGGCTTTACGTCTATTATATTATTGTTAGATTATAAGTCTAGCTTAATATAGGACTATTATCTTTATAATCAGTCGGTTAAGAGTATTATTACAGCCCTAGACGACCGTCTTTCTGATCTTGATTGAAGGTATGGAATTTGGGTTCTGGATATTAAAGCTAACAATAAGATCGTAGGGATAAAGGGAGTAATCTAAGCCTAGCTATAAGAGAAGTACATTAGAACAAATCTCTCTGCCCCTTAGACTTAAGATTAGAACAGAGGTGTAGAAAGAGCTACTAGCGTTCTGAAAAGGCATATAAAGGTAATAGTAGCAGGGACTAACTTACCTTTAGATAAGGTAGCTAAGGTATTTAGAATAGCAGTATATCTCTTAAATTATACTCTAAGGTATCGACTAAAGTAGAAAACACTATATAAGGTGTTCTATTTAATCGCGGAATTAGCAGGCGCTAAAGAGACGACGCCTATTAAGCCGTAGCAAGGGCATCTCTGGGTTTTTCTATGTTAAGCCTTTGCGTTAGAAGCAGACATATAGCTTAAGAAGAATAAGCTAAAGAGGTTTGCTCTAAGAGCGTTCCTTAGATACCTAATCGGATATAACTCAATGAATATCTATCGAATTTAGAACCCTTATACTAACAAGATTATAGTAACCCGGGATGTGATTTTCAACGAGAAAGTAGTATTTAACGATGTTAAACGTATAAAATAAGCTATAGCGCTCTAACGGTTATAGCTTAGGCAAAACGGATTTCAGTTCTCGAACTACTAGATATATAGCTATATTCTGAGGATGGACCCACTTTTGTGGATACCGCTGACTAAGCTATATACTCCACTATATAGCCTAGAAATAGCTTTAAAAGGCTTTTCTATTTTTAGATTTATGCCCCACTTTTGTGGAGACAGCCTCCTTAGGCTGTATAAGCGCTAGAAATAGCCTTAAAAGGCTCTTCTACTAGGTTACCTACCTACCCTGTACCTACCCTGCACCGCAGGAGCGAAAACAGAACTTACAGGAAAAGTCGTGCGGCTTACCCTGCAGCTTAGGTGGCCGTGAGTCGATTATTTAAAATCGCCAGCTTATTTGGTTTTTCGGGAAGTGGCTATGCACCTACTAAGGCGCTCCTGCCGTGTGGAGGGCAGGAACGGTGCCGGAGGGTATATGTAGGAAAGGAAATTGCGAAGCCTTACCTACTTGGACTAGAAATCAAATTACTACGTTACCTACAACTAAAAGCCTTATAGGCCTATAAGACCCACTGAAAGCCGTGATATATAAGCTTAAAGCCCCTATAATATAGCGCTATAGCCTATAACTATACCGTTATATAAGGACTTTTATAGAGGGAATACAGTAAAGGGCCCTACTTTACTATATTAGCACATACCTAGGAAGTGCTATTTAGGCCATATCAACGCTGTTGCTGCCCCTACGTACCCTATACGACTACTACTAGTAGGCTATAGTGGTTATAGATCCTTATATAGGATTACCCATTCCAATAGGTTATGAGCCCGGATAGCCTGTGGGATAGTTATCGTTGGAGTCCAATTTCAAAGCGCTACCTCTGCCTATATATATAGGGCTATTTAAGCCTCTTATAGCTGAAAATATAGTACTATATTAGCCCTAAAAAGCTATATATTACATCTTATTGAAGGCTATTTAAGGACTAAAAAGCCTGAAAATCTAGAAGGAGAAATCGCTAAGAAATCTAAGTCCTATAGTATTGACGAGCATTTGGGGCTCTTATACACTTAGGCTAGTATACTTACCTATACTAAAAGACCTTTCTACTTATAGCTGGAAGTAGAAAGGCTAGCGTTTTAGAATTTCTAGCGCTAAAGACCTATATTTCCCTACTATAGAGCCCTTTCTATAGATATATCTATAGGCGGTAGTTAAGTCCCTACGTCGAAGTCTCTAGCCCTTAGAGCCTAGTTTAGAATTTCTACTAGAAAGCCCTACTAAGTAGCAAGTAGGCAGCGCTATAAACCTACTAAGCGCTAAGACTAGCCTAGAAAATCACTACTATAATTAGTGAGCTAGCTAATTAGCTTTAGTGAACTGGAAGCTAATTAAGTGCTTTAGCTAGCACTATAAAGTAAATAGTAGCCTATTTACAATGGCGGATCAAGCTAAAGGGAAGGGTATAGCCCCTAAAAGGGCTAGTAACCCAGCTGATCCAGGGCAATCTTCTAGGCCTCCACCACCTATACGAACCCTATCAGAAGATGAGGAAGATGGCGAAGACTATAGCGAGGTTATAGAATTCCTAAAACAGAATATAAAATCTCATGACCGAGTTATAGCTAGCCAATCTAGTGATATAAAAACACTACTTTTAAGTCTAAATACCCTAAAAGCCTCTGTCGAGGATAGCGTTAGCGCTATAAAGAATATATCTTCTACTTTAGCTTCTCTAACTAATAGTAGTAATGCTGCTGCTACTGGAAAGACTAGCTATAGTTCTAGATTTGATCCTTTTAGCGGTACTATGGATTTAGATTCTCCTCTACGTCCCCCTAGGAAAGAGCCCTATCTAGGGCCGGCTGTAGATAATACAGCTACTAGTAATTTAGACCCCCCTATAGATACAGGGTCTAAGGAAGGCTTTAAGGATACTATTACTAGTAGTATAGTAAAGGAGCTTTCTAAAAAGGCCTATACTATACCGGACGATAGTAAGCTTAGCGGGGAAAGCAATTTTGAACAGTGGATTCAGGCTTTAAGTATAGTGCTAAGAGCGTTAGGGATATCTAATTTTTTAGAAAACCCTGATATATCTAACACTTATAGCGACTCTGATCAAGCTGTTCTTTTAATGCTCCTACGTGATAGCTTATCTAGTGGCCCTAGGGCTGCTATATCGTGGATTCATATACCTTCTGAGGCCTTTAAGCTGCTTGTTAGGCAGTATAGCCGACCTATAGAGTCTAAAAAGGAGGACGTCTATAACGAATTCCACGCCCTTACCTTTAGTACCTATAAAAAAGGCTTATCAGCTTTTAACGCTGAATTTAACGGCTATCTTGCTAAGCTTACTATGGCTAAAATAGATATAGATCCCTCTTTAATACTAAATCAGTATTTTAAGGCTCTAGAATCTAAGTTTCCTAGCTGGGTATCACGCCAAAAGAGCTCTATAAGATAGGCTAGAATGCTAGGCCTTATAGCCTCTAGCCTTAATATAGAATATCTAATGGCTGATATTCTAGAAGAATCTAGGAACCCGGCTATAGAGGCGTATAGAGCAGCTTACGTAGCTAATAGCTCTAATTCAACCCCTAATTCAAATTCTAACCCTAGTAAGAAGGGTAAAAATAAGAAAAAGGGTAAGAAGAAGGCTAGTTATAATGTTAAAGGGCAGAATTATAGTGCTAAAAGTGCTGAACAAGCCTCCTTTATGCTAGGGTCCTATAACCTAGCTGTAGAAGAAGAAGAAGAGGAATCCGACTCTAGTTCCAATTCTAATTCTTCTAGCGATTCTAATACCCAATTAGCACAGCTATTAGCGTTAAAAGGGTATAAGAAGCGTAAGGACTTTAAAGGAAAAGGCCTAAAAACCTCTTCTAATAACAAGGCAAAATATAAAGATAATAAGCCTAGAAGACGCCCTAGAGACCCCGCTCTTTATAATAGTTGGCTATACGATACGGGATCTACAGACCATATCAGTAATAGTAAAGAGCGGTTTACTACCTTTACGCCTAACACAGGCCAGTTACGCCCTATTAACACTGGAAATGGCCCTGTAAGCCCGGCTGGTATAGGCTCTATTATACTAGAAGTATTATCTAGAAAGGCCCCCCCTACCTATACTAAATTAGTATTAGATAACGTTTTATACCTACCTAATATTGATATAAATATTGTTAGCGGGGTTAGGCACTATGATTCGGGAGGTTGCCTTATAAAGGAAACCCTTTACGGGGGTGATAGACGCTGTATAGCTGTACTAGACTTTAAAAAATCAGGATTTTTTCTTGATGTTAAAGGCAGCTCTAAGCCTATATTACATGCAAATTTTGCTTTTCCTTTAGGCCTTACTAGTTATAATACTACTAAAAGTATAGAGCCGCAGCGTAATAAGATAGTGGTGGAAATTCCTTCTAATTCTATTAGAAAGGAAGACTATAGACCTATTATAGAGGATGCTATAGTATCCGAAGCTATAGAGCCTAATAAGCGCTATAAGCTAAGGAATTCTCCGGCTAAGGGTACTACTTTAGAAGGTGTAGGACCTTCTTTAAGGGGGAAAAGGCCCCGTAGGCCTGTAGAGCCCTTAGCCACTGCCCAGGCCCCCTATCAAAGTCCCCGTGAGACTAGGGAGCCTGAGCCCTTAACTGGCACTGGAGACCTGCCCCGTGTGCTAAGAGAGCCAGTTATAGAGGGGAATAAAGTAGTAGAAAAGGCTATATCTAGCCCTACTTTAAAGGAGCCTAATATAGGTCAGCGAGATTACTATAATCTACTTAATTTAGCTAAATTGTGGCACGTTAGGCTAGGCCATATAGGCCTACGTCTTTTGAAAAAGACCTCTAGTATTACTAAAGGGCTGCCTAATTTTGATAAAATAAAGGAAGCTGATTTTCACTGCTCTAGCTGTGATCGAGGTAAAGCAGTGAGAAGGGTTAGTAAGGCTCTAATACCTGACCTACCTAGGGTCTTAGACTTAATAGAGGGGGATACTGTTAAAATTAGGCCTAGGCCTTATAATAGAAACCCTATAGTCTTACTTCTAGTTGACTGTAAAAGTAGGTATAGGTGGGTTTTTAACCTACCTAATAAATCAGGCCCTATAGTAGCTAACGCTATTAAGGGCTTTTTTAGGGGCCTAAGGAATGGATTTGGTAGATATCCTACTAAATTCCACTTTGACGGAGGCACTGAAATAACTGATTTATTAACTACTTGGTTAGCTAAAAGGGGTATTAAATTTAGCACTTCTGCCCCCTATATCCACGAGCAGAATAGCTTAGTAGAACGATCAGTTAGAGTTATACTAGACCGTATAAGGTGTACTATTCTTAGTAGCGCTTTACCCCAGTATTTGTAGTGCTTTATACTGGAGGCTGTAGTGGAATTAGTTAATAGTACAGCTATAACTAATAAGGAAACCACTCCTTTCCAGGCGCTATTTGACGAGCTAGAGCCTGGTATTCCACATATACCTAACCTAGAGCGCTATAGGGCTATAGGCGCTAGAGGAGAGGCGATTATACCTCTAGAAAAACGGTCTAAATCGTTAAAATTTACCTCTAGAACGGAAGAGTGTAAATTACTAGCGGTATTAGGTTCTAAGACCTACCTAGTATATATACCGTCTAGAAGAGCAGTACTTAAAACCTCTACTATTAAATTTATAGAGGATAATACAGTACTAAGTCAGCCTACTGATAATACGGCTTTAAAGGGGGAATTAGTAGACCTAGACCTAGATTTAGAGGGGGCTGTCAGCCCAGACCCTTCTAATCTTAATACTGAAAAGCCTATTAGTATAGAAATAGGACCTAGTAAGCTAGAACCCTACGAATCTTCTTCCAATAATGAACTAGATAAACCCTTACCGGATAAGCCTATAAATCCGGTTATAGTAGAGTCTACTAGGCCTACTATATCTATTAGAAAGCCTGAATTACCAGAGGTGTTTCCCCAAACTATAGAGCCTATTTTTGCACCTAAGCCTATAGAAGTTATAGCGCCTAATCAGCCTATAACGAACGAACCTCTTGATAATAGTGATCTTATTTCAGAGGGGGATAAAATGCAGCTCGATTACTATAAGCTTTTAGCTAAGACTAGTAGCTATATACTGTCTTTTGTCTATAAGGCTTGAAAAAGGGTAATATCTAAGGATAGTACGCCTACTACTTATAAGCAAGTCTTAAAACTACCTAGAGATGAGCGTAGTAAGTGGTTAGAGGCTATTACTAAGGAATTTATCCAGTTATTAGAGCTAGGGGTTTTTAAATTCCTACCTAGGAGTCTATTACCTTCTAACCGTAAGCTTATTACCTGTCGAAACGTTCTTAAGGTTAAAAAGGACGCTAAAAACAGGCCTATTAAGTATAAATCTCGGTTAGTAGCTAGGGGCTTTATGCAGGTAGAAGGCCTAGATTACACTATAACCTACGCCTCTACTAGTATACCACCTACTTAGCGTATACTTCTAGCTATAGGTGCTGTTCTAGACTGGGAAATAGAACAAGCTGACTTTATAGGGGCATTTCTTAATAGCGCTCTTAGAGAAGAAATATATATGGAAATCCCTAAAGGACTATTAGACCTAGCGGCTTCTAATAAGGCTATTTATAAGCTTTTACTGAAATACGGCTATAATCCTTCTACTCCTAATATTATTAAACTATCTAAAGCGTTATACGGTCTGAAACAAAGCCCTAGAGAGTAGCAAGATAAGCTTAAAATCTTACTTAAGAGCCTAGGCTATCTCCCTCTTATTTCAGATCCAGGGGTCTTCTATAATGCTAAAACCTGCCACTTTATCGTTACCTATATAGATAACTGTCTATTTATAGGGCCTAATATAGGCTATATAACTGATTTAAAGAAACGGCTTAATAAGGTCTACGCTATAGAAGACTTAGGGCCTGCCGCCTATTTCCTAGGCGTGCAGATTATAAGGGATAGACCTAATAGGCGCCTGTGGCTTAACCAGTCATAGTATGTAGAAGAGGCGGTTAGCCGCTTTAACTTAGCCGATTCTAAGCCTATATCTATTCCCTTACAGCCGGGGCTAGTAAGTCAACTTCAACTAGAGGAAGATATTACTAGCCACCTCTGTAATTCTACGGAAATTAAGCTCTATCAAAGCCTAGTAGGAACAGCTATATATATAATGCTCCTTACTAGGGTAGATATTAGCTTTACCGTACAGTGGCTCTCTAGGTCTTTAAATAGACCTACAAAATCACACTTAAACGCTGCTAAAAATCTTTTTAAGTATCTTAACAGTACCAAAGACTATAGCATCTGTTTTAGCTATAACGGAAATACAGTAGCTGATTTAGGGCCTAAGCTTAGTAATAGTAGTAATACAACTACTAAGCTTAGTAGAGACTTTCACTCTAAGGAAGGGCCTAGGCCCCTAACTACTACCTCTACTACTATAGTAGATTCTAGAAATAGTAAAGGTAGTAGCCGGACTTCTATAATTAATAGTAGTCTAGTCCCTATAGGCTTTAGTGATTCTGATTTTGCAGGGGATAAGGCTACTAGTAAATCCACCTACCGCTATCTATATAAGTTAGCCGGTGGGCCTATTAGCTGGAAAACGAAAAGAGCTACTACTATTGCTCTCTCTACCCTGGAAGCTGAAACTAATGGACTTACAGAGGCTATACGCGAAGTACAGTAGATTATAGGGCTATTTTCTGAACTTCACAGACCTATAGACTACCCTATTACTCTCTATGGAGATAATCAGGGCTCTATAACGGTGGCTAATGACCCAGCGCTACACGCTAGAACTAAGCATACCCTGCTGAAATTCCGGTACGTTAGAGAGCAGGTTAAGGCTAAAATAGTTACTATTATATATCTTAATACTAAGTGTATGCCGGCTGACGGACTTACTAAAGCCCTACCAGTTAGTAGCTTTCAGTCTTTTATCAGGCTTTTAGGCCTACAACCTAAGGGAGCTTTTTACTAAGCTACCCTCTACCCCTATATATATATATTCTATACTATATATATAGAAGGCCTGGCTTAGCCTGATTAGCTTATAAGACCAGTCAATAGTACCGGCTACTTTACAGCCCTCTGGAATCACCTAATTCCTCTATGTAGCCTTAAAAGGCTTATAAGGTCCTAGCCACTGTAGTACAGTTCTATAGGCGCCCTTGTGCTGGCATCAGCTCCCTGCGGCGTTAGGGAGGCCTATATTACTCTAGCTACGTCTAGAAGTACTCTAGTATATAGTATAGCTATATTTGGAAAATATAGGCTCCGGCTATTACTAGTAGTATACTTTCCTTTAGAGGGGGATTCTCTATGTGACTACCTGTCATTTCCTTACTACAACTGGCTGAAAGAACGGAGTAAAAAAGGGCATAAAATTTAAAACCGTGCTAAAAATTGTTTTCTCTATAAGAGGATAAAGGCGTTTATAAGCCCTTTACTCCTTCTATACTCTAGTGCGTCTATCAGTCGCTAGGGTATAGAATATTTAGATATTATATATTACTATACGCTTTAAAGCTATAGTACCTATACCTTTAAATAGGTTATAGGTTTGATTTCAACATCATATATATTCTTACTTCTTTCTATATATAATAGGGGTTTATCCTATATATATATAAGGGCCTAACCCCTTTGTCTAACGGAATAGTTTTGCTCTTACGTTCTTATTTCTTAGGATTCTTCTATTCTTTACCTATATATAGCTTTCTAAGGCTTATAAAGGAACAGAAGAATAGAGGGGGTGTTAAACGTACAAAATAAGCTATAGCGCTCTAACGGTTATAGCTTAGGCAAAACGGATTTCAGTTCTCGAACTACTAGATATATAGCTATATTCTGAGGATGGACCCACTTTTGTGGATACCGCTGACTAAGCTATATACTCCACTATATAGCCTAGAAATAGCTTTAAAAGGCTTTTCTATTTTTAGATTTATGCCCCACTTTTGTGGAGACAGCCTCCTTAGGCTGTATAAGCGCTAGAAATAGCCTTAAAAGGCTCTTCTACTAGGTCACCTACCTACCCTGTACCTACCCTGCACCGCAGGAGCGAAAACAGAACTTACAGGAAAAGTCGTGCGGCTTACCCTGCAGCTTAGGTGGCCGTGAGTCGATTATTTAAAATCGCCAGCTTATTTGGTTTTTCGGGAAGTGGCTATGCACCTACTAAGGCGCTCCTGCCGTGTGGAGGGCAGGAACGGTGCCGGAGGATATATGTAGGAAAGGAAATTGCGAAGCCTTACCTACTTGGACTAGAAATCAAATTACTACGTTACCTACAACTAAAAGCCTTATAGGCCTATAAGACCCACTGAAAGCCGTGATATATAAGCTTAAAGCCCCTATAATATAGCGCTATAGCCTATAACTATACCGTTATATAAGGACTTTTATAGAGGGAATACAGTAAAGGGCCCTACTTTACTATATTAGCACATACCTAGGAAGTGCTATTTAGGCCATATCAACGCTGTTGCTGCCCCTACGTACCCTATACGACTACTACTAGTAGGCTATAGTGGTTATAGATCCTTATATAGGATTACCCATTCCAATAGACGAGTCTAAGGAGCACCTTACGGTCAGGCTAAGAGATCTAAGCTTAGAAGGGCTAAAGGAGTAGCTTGCCGAAATCAAGAAAAGGGTAGAATCCGAGAATCTAAATACTATAATGGCGGATATCCCGGCCTAGGACGTACCCTACAAAGTAGGGGTAATGGACCTAGGTAATGGATTAGAAGAGGAAGAGGAAGAGAATATCGATATGTCTGACCTTATAAACGACGTAGAACTAGACAATTCGGTAGAAGCAATCTAAGAACCCTAATATATAGAGGCTCGCTTACTCCTATATCCGACTCTAGAAGCTATACCTCTACTAGCAGTATAGGGCATGCCGGGAGCATGCCTTGCAGTATGTTTTAGGGATCGAATTCTTAGTTAGTAGTTCCTTAATACTGCTATAAAGGGAGATTTCCTTACCTAGAGGGCCTTCTTTACTGCAGGAAGGCTTATAAATAGAGACCCTAAGGCGAAAGGGAGCATGCTAATATCCAAGATCCCAAGCGTTAAGGACTTTAAGCCTAGCACCGTTTACTCTTCTTAGCTGCCTCTAACGCCTAAGCTATACCGGAACCTTAAAAGCCACCTATAGGGGGAGTACTTTAAGGAAGCCGAAAGACAGTACCTTTTTACGCACCTGGAAACGTAGGAGGAAGTGCTAGTTACTAAGGCGTAGGGCAAGCAGGTCTTAGATAATATATAGGTATATATATATAAGATTAATAAGTATAATTACCTAGAGAAGTTTAAGGCTAGGTTAGTAGTCCAAGGCGATTAACAACTAAAGACTCTAAGGGAGGATATATATACGGCAATGTTAGCTGGAAAGTTCTTCTGGATCTTAATAGCAGTAGTAGCAAGGTTCGATATAGAGCTGATCTAGTTTAACGTTTCAAACGCCTTTTACAACGCTTACCTTGACCGGGACGTGTATATAAGACTCCTAGTAGGTTAAAGGAAGTAGGGCACGATCTATAAGCTGAAGAAAGCACTGTATAGACTTCGGGAATTACCTTGCTTATAGTACAAAGAGTTTAGTAATACTCTCTAGGATCTTAGGCTTAATACAATGCCCTATAAACTATATATCTTTTAGAAGGGGGGAGTCTTTATTCTCTTTTATATAGACAATATAACAATAGCATACTATAAGAGGTATAAAGCCCTTGCTAAAAGCCTAACAAGCTTGCTCTAGTCGAAGTATAAGATAACTAGTAGGGGCGAGCTAAACTGGTTTCTCAGGCTATAAGTAATTCAGGATCGGGAGTACTATAAGATCTATCTCTTATAGGCGGCATACTATAAGAAAATCTTTAGATTAGTAGACGACCTAGTAATTAGAAGCAAGGTAATAAAGCTAATAGCATAGAGATATACCTCTCCTATAGCTCTGGAAGAATTAAAGAGCAACCTAGGGTAGGTAACGAATACCGAGATAAAGTTGTACTAGAGAAAAGTCAGCTTAATAATGTATATAGCAGTGTTTATAAGGGTCGATATAGCCTTTACTACGTTAAGATTATCGAGATTTCTTATAAACCTGGGTCTAGAGTACTATAAGGCAGCTAATCGTTGCTTTAACTACCTGTACTATTCTAGGAATCAGTGCCTTTAGCTAGGGGGTAGAGATACGTACGAGGTTTGGTATAATGCTTCCTTTACCGATAATACTGCCGACTGAAAAAGCTCTTAGAGATATATAATTAAGCTTTTTAGTAGGTTGGTTGCTTAGAGGGCGAGCAAGCAGACCTACGTAACAACCTCTATAATGGAAGCGGAATTAGTATCTATGACGGAAGTAGTACAAGAAGTGCTGTATCTCTGCCGCCTAATCTACAATCTCGGAATCGGTCTTAAAAGGGAGTATAGCATATAAGTGTTCTATAATAACGCTTAAACCGTAAGACTAGTAACCAGGGATGAAACGCTAAAAACGAAGCTTCGGCACGTTGATATTAAGAATCACTAGCTCTGATAGGAAGTTGTTATAGGAAGGGTGCTCGCAGACTATATACCAATAGATTAATAGTTAGTAGATAGCCTAACGAAAGTCCTTTTGAACAATAGCTTTACTACTTTCTACAAGTAGGTTAGCATAATAGAAAGGAAAGAAAAGATTAAGAAGCGATAGAGGGAGGCAAAGACATAGAGACTTAGTAGCAGGTATAGAAGGAAGTACCCTAAGAAACTGGTCTATTGAGCTAAGCGTCGCTACTATAATCCGTGAAAGAAAAATTAATCAGGGCCTAGCTAGAAGTCCTAGGGTACGCCGGAGTAGTAGCAGAATCCTCCTTTATAGCCACGTTAGAGGCCTATAGTACGCTCTCTCTATTAGTATCGTCGTCGTCGTCGTTATTAGACTCTATTATTGCCATTTTTGCCTGCTTCTTTATCTTCCCCTTCCTCTAGATAGTCATAGCCCGTTTCTACGTCTATAGCTCTTAGATCAAGCTAGTATACTCTCTAATAAGAGTATATAACGTCTAGACAAGGATAGTTAGGACAGGTAGAAAAGCATAGCAGGAGAGGATTATAGAGTAACTTGCTACTAGGGCTACAATACCAGAAAAGTATTTAACAACATAGGCCTAACAGGCCTATACTGCTACCAAGATCTTATCGTTGTTCGCTAGAAACGCAGGTTAGTATAAACAGTACTAAGAGGGTATATAGGCTAGACTTACAAGATACGTATAGGTACCGATAATAGGAATAATTTAAGCACTATAACCGCAAAGAAACGCAGGGACTAAGCTGCGCTATATACAGCGCCAGAGGGGAAAAATCGCTAGAATCGGCCTATAAGACCAAGCGCATAAGACAGCGCTTATAGCATACCTTACACGGCTTACTGTCCTAGATAGTAGAAACCACTGGTAATACGGACGGTGACGCCCCTATAGGCGTGGACTATAAGGCTAGGCTTGACGCTAGCTTGCTTATAACCAGCTTCTTATAGACCGGTATTACCGGCCCTCCGGCGCCAGCCGCCGGCGAACGTACCCTAGGGACTATTAAGACTAGGGCGGCAATAGCCGCCGGCATAGGCAACAGACCTAAATCCCTAAAACGTAGCTTCTTTAACAACAGTAGTATCTTAACATTATCGTCCTTATTATCCTTGTTATTATCCTAGGTAAACTAAACTAGATATAGATTATTAGCTATTAAGAGAACTACCTAAGAAAGATAAGGCAAAAGGACAAACCGCGTTTCTGGCC
This sequence comes from Phyllachora maydis, assembly GCA_029339225.1. NCBI lineage: Eukaryota > Fungi > Ascomycota > Sordariomycetes > Phyllachorales > Phyllachoraceae > Phyllachora > Phyllachora maydis. The sequence goes on along the minus strand of JAQQPM010000001.1, from coordinate 10,966,586 downwards.
TAATAAGGGCAAATCTCCTGTTACTAAGGTAGTAGGCTGCTTTAGAACCGACTCCTCCTTCTAAGTAGATATCTACGATAAAAGGAAGTTAGAAAAACTTATAAAACTAAAAGAAGCAATTATAAGAAGCCTTATAGTAAGAAGGGCAAGTATACAAAAACAGTAGCTTAAGAGAAAGCATAGGGAAGGAGGAAATTTTTAGAGCTCTAAGGGAGGCAAGCAGATTTTATACCTAACTAGCCACTATATAAAAAGAGTAATAACACAGGCGGTTAAAAATCACGCCCTTACCCTCTAACTTCTACTTCCTCCTTTCTAAGAAGGGATAGCATACCCCAATACTAAGAAGAGAGAGGTAGCAGACCCTTACCGATTAATAAGCCTCGATATTTATAGATATAAGTACAAGGGCAAGGAGAACGCTAGGCAGTATACCTAAGCAGGTCTTAAGACGTATAGATATAAAATACAAAACAAGGAAAGAAGCCGGGCAGTATACCTATAATAGAAGCAAGAAGGAAAGGGCAGTATACCCTAACTAAGAAGAGAAGCTAGGGTAGTATACCCTAAGGAAGAGGCAGTATACCTTAACCTAAATAGGAAAGGGCAGTATACCTAGACTTTAAGATCTAGTAATACTTACTGCGTTAGTTCAACTACCTTGTTACCTGGATTAGCCCCTATAGAGATAGTAAGGAGCAGAGAAGAGGTCGCTATCAAAGTGATAAGCCAGTGTTTATAACGCTAGAGGTAGTTTATAAGGTACCTGCGAGATTAGCAGAGGCAAAGGGAGCACGGCAAAAGAGATAAGTACTTCCCTAGCTAAACGGCAGCCTAGCAGCCTCTAATAGAGTAAGGTATTACGCCGGTTAACCACCTAGATAGCAGACTATAGTAATAACCGTTAGGTATCCCTAGAAGTAAGATTATAACGGTTAAGAAGAGCCTAATAGTTTCCCTTATAAGAAAGTACTACTAAGATCAGCAGAGAAAGCAGGTTAGAGAAAGAGCAGTTAACTTTCCTAGATCCTATCTAGGTTAGCAATTAGCAACATTTGTCAGAAGCCCGATCTTAATAATCCGGAGTACCCTAACAAGTCCCTATAGAGGAACGGAACTATAGGGTAACAGAGCAGCTAAGTATCGCCTATTAGTACAATCCCTTTTCTAATTAAGCAGTAGAATAACTACCCTTCTACTAGCCTAGAAAGCACTGTATAACCGGGGAATAGAGACCTTAAGGGTAGTAATAATAGTCACTAAGAAAAAGACTATACCGCCATCTACAAAGCCCGACTACAACCTCTACGATCCTAGAATACAGGCACTATAAGCGTACGTTACCGCTAAATACGTTGTTAATAAGGAAGAGCCTTATAGCAAGGCCCGGGATTGCTATTGCGAACCCGGACCTAGGGGTATGTTGGATAATATAGCGCTTATATCGCTCCGGTAGAACCTCGGTATCCCTAATAGGAGCAGGGCACAGGGTTACCTTGTTAGGCTTAGGAGCAGGGCATAAGGAGGCCCTGATCAATTAAGGTGGATATAGCCATGATTCCCTATATTAAGCAGATTAAGCCCACTTTAGGGCCTATAAACGTTGCAGGGGGGACAGAGAAAATCTCTGCCCCGGGCGGCTAGAGCGCAGGTCAACAGACAGAACACAGATCAGCATACGGAATCAATCACTAAGCCCCGCCGATTCCAACATGTTCTGTCTTCTTGACCTGCGCTCTAGCCGCCCGGGACAGAGATTTTCTCTATCCCCCCTGCAACGTTTATAGGCCCTAAAGTAGGCTTAATCTGCTTAATATAGGGAATTGTAGCTATATCTACCTTAATTGACTAGGGCCTCTCTATACCCTACTCCCGAGTTGATAGGCAACCCTATGCCCTACTCCTAATAGGGATACCGAGGTTCTACCAAAACGATACAAGTACTATGTTGTCTAACATACCCCTAGGTCTAGGTTCGTAATAGTAATCCTAGGACTTACTATAAGGCTCTTCCTTATCAACGACATGTTTAGCAGTAACGTGCGCTTATAGTACCTGTATTCTAGGATCGCAGAGGTTATAGTTAGGCTTTATAGGCGGCAATACGGTCTTTTTCTTAGTGACTATTATCAATACCCCTAAGGTGTCTATTCCCTGGTTATACAGTACTTCCTAGGCTAGTAGAAGGGTAGTTATTCTGTTGGACAACGTGGCGCTCGTGTCGCTTCGGTAGAACCTCAGTATCCCTGTTAAGAGTAGGGCATAGGGTTGCCTGTTAACTTGGGAGTAGGGCATAGGGAGGCCCTGGTCAATTAAGGTAGATATAGCCACAATTCCCTATATCAAGCAGATTAAGCCCACTTTAGGGCCTATAAACGTTACAGGGGGGACAGAGAAAATCTCTGCCTAAGGGGGCTAGAGCGCAGGTCAAGACAGAACACAGATTAGTATACGGAATCAATTAGAGTGCATAGATTCTAACAATTAACAGTTAGAAGTCGTTAGCCTAGTATAGACAAGCCTAGTATCAGTATATATATCATTATCATAATATCTAAGAATATACCTTAGTAGCTGCTATTATGTCGAACAGTAAGAACAATAAGAAGGCCGCTAAGAAGGGCTCTATCCTTCTCTCTAAGCCGGAGCAGTAGATCGATTTTAAGTAGCAGCTTTGGCGCGTTATAAGCAAGGCAATTAAGTTTATAGACCTGAACGATACCGAGGAATTAGGTAGATGTCCAGTCCCTCTAACCCTTAACGATATACCTATTCTTAGGTTATTAACCGCCTATATTAAGACCGCTCGTCAGACCTACGTCCACTAGTATTATAGCCTTGCTTAGGGAGCGCAGCTTATAGAAGAGCATATCAAGCAGGTAAACGCTAATAGGCCTCCTCCTCTTCCTAGTAAGCGTATTGTATATACCGATTTAACTGCTAATAGGAGGGCTACCTTCTAGAGTATATCAATAATGTATAATACTGCTATAGCAAACTAGAAATATAACTAGGATAACGTTATAGAGGTTAAAAAGTGGATTAGGAAGTACGTTAAGACTTATACGCTAAATCTATACTATCTACCTAAGTAAAGCCTTTGCTAGTAGTATTAGAACCTTACTAAGTCGATGTATTTAAAGGATTATAAGCGAATAAGGACAATATATAAGGACTATAAGGAGTACCTTAACGCTAGTAAGGCAAAAGCGGTTAGTAACTAGAAGACCTAGATAGAGAAGTAGTAGAAGCTACTATACCTAGCAGAGTATTATAAAGTCGAAAGAGTAACCAATCCTAAACTATAGTTTAACAACTTGCTAATCTTCTTAGGAGCAACCTAAAGGTTCTAGGGCTAGATATTAGCCTTATATAAGGACTTTAAGAAGCAGGCTAAACAGGAGAACCTTAATTACTACGAAGTAGCAAGGGATTTCCTATAAGATCTTAAGTCTAATAAGCCTTCTAAGTCAAAGCCTAAGAACCTAGTAGGAAGAGGAGGTACGTACGTTACCCTAAACGGCGAATAGCCTCTTCCTAATAGGGCTAGTAAGAAAGGCAAAAGAGGAGGGGATATATAAAAAGAGGCCTCTAAGCAAGGGAGAGCTAACATCTATAGCAACTAAAATCTCTAGAGAGCCTTAGAAGCACCTTAAGCCTTAGGACCTGATTATCCTATAGGAAGACCTAGTTCTTATTATAAGAAGTATATCTATAGAACAATCTAGTATAACTAGAAAGTATACTAGTATCTATTTCCCTCTTTTACGCATAAAGGTTAGGAACTAAGGCTAGATATAGAAAAGCATGTGAAACAAGCTATTAAGGAGGATTTGTAACTTCGATCGAAGATATCAGCTTGTTAAAAAGAGCTAAAAGACAAGTAGAAGGCCTAAAGGTATATAGGGTATAAAGAGAAAGTAAAGGCTTTGAAACTAATAGTAGAAGTTATTCCTATACCTAAGAAGAAGAACGAGAATTAGGTCCCTATCAAGTTTATAGTACTAAAGAGCGTACTATAAGCAAGTAGTATTAGCGAATACCCTTTTAAGCACTTAGCCTACCTAGATTCCAGTATCTCTATCTATATTTTCAATAATTAGGAGAGATTTAAAAGCTTTAAGGAAGTAGGGGAAGGGGACTACCTTATAGCAGCTAATAGTAAGTTGCTAATCAAAGGATATAGGACAGTTTTCCTATATCTACGCCTAGGTTAGTACAAATAGGTGCTCCTTTGGCTTGATCGTATAGTATATTACCCTAAGGTAGCTACTAACCTAGTTTCTTTAAGGTACCTTTATAAGAAGGGAATATAGTAGGATTACTAGAAGTAGAGTATCCTTTCCTACCTTTAGAGAATGTCGGACTACGATAAGATCTACGAAATCTAGGAAACCTATAGCTAGTTCCTACTAGAGTATATTACAAATAATATCTTAGTATTAGCTTTTATAATATAAAGGGAGTAGGGCAGATCTTAGAAGAAGAAGACCAAGCCTAGGACAATCTAAGTATAGCATTAACAGTTAGGTCATCTAAACCTAGAAGCACTTTGTTACCTTGTTCAGAGTAGTAAGGGAGTTAAGGTTACTAGAAATTACAAGGTAATTAGAATGGTAGACTACCTGTAGTATAGTATAGGAAAAGGCCCTGATTGCTAGGTCTTAAGGGTAGCCTAACTAGACCTGAAGTATCCTAGTAATATCCTAGCCCTTGATTTCCATAATATTAAAAGGTCTAAGGAAGGCTTTACGTCTATTATACTATTATTAGATTGTACGTTAGGCCTGATATAGGACTATTATCTTTATAATCGGTTGGTTAAGAGTATTATTATAGCCCTAGACAACTGCCTTTCAGATCTAGATTAAAGGTATAGAATTCAGGTTCTAGATATCGAAGCTAACAATAAGATCGTAGGAAGAAAGGGAGCAATCTAAGCCTAGCTATAAGAGAAGTATATTAGAACAAATCTCTTTGCTTCTTAGACCTAAGATCAGAACAGAGGCGTAGAAAGAGCTGCTAGTATTCTAAAAAGGCAGGTAAAAGCGATAGTAGCAGGAACTAACTTACCTTTGGACAAGGTAGCTAAGGTATTTAGAATAGCGGTATATCTCTTAAATCGTACCCTAAGGTATCGGCTAAAGTGGAAAATACTATATAAGGTATTCTATTCGTTTATAGAATTAGTAGGCGCCGAAGAGACGACGCCTATTAAGCTATAGCAAGGGCATCTCCGGGTTTTCCTATATTAAGCCTTTATGTTAGAAGCAGATATATTGGATCGGCGTAGCTAGTGCACGACTAGCCGCCGCTTGTTTTCTTCTTCTTCTTCTCCCTCTGTTTAGAGGAGGCCCGTATCCACTTTCTCTTCTGTTATGCAGTAGAGTAGGTGGACAAGGCTGGTCTTTCTTTTCCGCCCTTTATCTTATTCTAGGCTAATAACAAGATTGCGAATTGGCAGTCTAAGAAGGATAATAGTATAAGAAGCTGGCTTTTCTTCCTATGTTCAGGGATAAGAGAATTATTAATCCTAATTATTACAGTTATACAGTTACATTTCACCTATTTAGATATTCCATCTACTTTTTGCCTCTAGGCTACTTTAGCCTATTTACTTGGTTCTATTATACCTATCTACCTTAGTCTCCCCTAATTAGAGAGACTATAGCCTTAGTATGTATATACCTCTTATCCTCTTGTCTAGACAGCTGTTCGATATATAGCTGCCTATTACCTTTAGACAGCTACTCCTACTTTCTTATAGGTCTACTACTCTGTTTTATATAGGGGCTTAGCCGGGAATGAACTAAGTAAGGGCTCCGACACTTATAAGTAGGCCTTACTTATATTAGGGTTGTCTTGCTATTAACAAGGATGACCTATAGACTATCAGCTAGACGACTTTATAGTATAGTATTAATAGGATAACTATTTCGACTTTTCTGCTCTAACGACTTAGACCGGTGTTTCTAGGCCTCTAACCTCTAATCAAATAACGATAATCTTACTTAGTATAACAGTTATATTAGTCGTAGGTTATATAACAATTCGGGACCCGATATATCGGTTAAGCTTAAGATAAGTATAATCTTAGCTGTCCTAGAAACTCGGTTATCTAAGTATTCTAGTAGATATATCTTATATCGAACGAAAGGGGTAGGGAAGTACTTAAACCCCCCCTCTCTTATTCTATTAGGTATATTAGCTATAAGAGTCTCCTTCGGATATAACTTATATAACTCTTATCTTTAGTTCCTTTCCCCTTATTCAACATTTCTAGCATTAGCAACTATATAAGGATCAGAGCTTGGTAAAGAGATTTCCTATATCTAAGGAAGATTTCGATACTAGGGCTGGATATATAGACCTTACTTACAACTTAGGAACATAGCCTTATCCTTAATTTCCTTCTCTATCTAGATAAGTAGCTAGCTGTCCTAACTCGTTTTAGCATTATAAACCCTTAGTTAAAACAAGAGGAGTTATCTTAGGTTAGGCTAGGTTAATAAACGATTAGGCTTGGCTTACTATCTAGTATTGCTTTGCCACCTCTATATATACTAGGGTTATAGACATTACAGAGTTCTTTTTCGTTCTAGCTTCTTAGGTTAACTAGCTAGTATTAGCTGGTTAGTCTTGATTTGGACAAAGGCGTTGTCTTAGTACCTACCTGGAAGTAGCACCCCTATATAGCAATAACGATTCGTAAGATTACTATACCTAGGGTATATAACAAGGGGTAGGGGCAATAAGAAAGTTTAGTTAGGATAGCTCTAGTACTAGGCCTTTGGTTATGTTTTTAGGACTACCTCCTCTATCTTCTAGATAGAGGAGGAATATAACTAAGTATATCTAAGGTATCTTAGTAGTGTATATTTAAACTAGCGAAATAAGTATTACTTGCTTCCTATATAGTAGGAGTATACGGTATAGGGCTTAACTAATTAAGTCTATAGTAAGGAGATAGACTAAGCTATAGATCTGTTCGATATAAGCTTTTTAAAGAGTTAGATACGTTTGATTTTATAATAGAGGGAGAAGGAGTTTATACTAGGTAGGAACTAGGTATAAGTAATGTTTTGTAAAGGCAGGGTAGGTATAATATTGCTATAATTATACTATAGTAGTAGACTATATCCTTTCTCTTTTATTTTATATCTCTTCTCTATCCTATAATCCAATCCCTTCTAAATTCCCCTTAGATAAAGTCTATTAATAAATTGATAGAAGCTACTAGTAGCTCCTTATATTAACAAAACTAAGGCTTATCTAATTAGGAGAACGACAACTATACCTCGTATCTATTACCTATCGATATACTTCTTAGTACTTTCCCGACTTCTCTAAGAGACTTTAAGTCTGTAGTATATTTAGCTAGACTAAGTATCGACATTTTACTATCTAGTATAATTATACGTTAACCCTTTACTTAGTTATTTATTAGTAAAAGCCTTATCTAATAGGATTTCCTAGAGTATATCCTTTTAAGGAGAGAAATCCGTTAACTTTACAGACTTATAGACAACTCTACTCCTCTAGTAGTAGGATTATAAGACTTGTCTGATTAGACGACAGACTCTACTAGAAACCAGCTTTAAGAAGCTAGACCCCCTTTTTCCTTTTATAACCTTTCTCCCCTAGTTCCTCCTTAAGTAGAATCTTTCCTACTACTACTCTCTAGCAGTATATTAGAAATAGATACTAGTAACTAGGACTAGTTAGATACTATAGTTAGAATATTAACCAATGCTCTTTATCGGTTAAATCCTATATAGAGTATTAGCTTCCTATCTATTTAGTCTAAAGGGCTTAGTGGATAATTCTATAGTACTAATATCATAGATTACTTATAAGCTTTTAATAACGCTTATAAGGACTATAGTATAGCGACCGATATTAAGAAGTTTACCTAATAGAAGAGGTAGTACAATTCTAACCAACGTTGTAAGGTTGCCTCTATAATTAAGGATAAGGGAGTAACAATATAGTAAGAACTCTATAAGATAATACTTAAGTATTAGAAGGCTTTTAACCCTAAGGCATTAAAGGACCCTATTAAGTAGCTCAACTGCTTCTATAAGTATACTATCTTAAACGTCTTAGCTATATAGATTAAATAGGCTATAGAAGAACTTAACGCTATAATTACCTAGATACTAGCTACTAAGTTAGCCTCTATTTAGAAAGATACCCTTTAATGCTTTTAGGAAAAGTTACCTAAGGACTACTAATACTTACTTGTTTAAGGATACTGCTTTAGAGGTACTATACCTATATAGGACTTATATAAAGCTACCTAGAACGACTTCTAAACCCTAGTATTAGTAGTTTTATTTAAAGGATTTATCTACTAAGGAGTACTAACTTAGATCGAACTACTAAGCTAAGATGTCTATTCAGATAAGAGTAATAATAATAGTAAGGAGACTAATCTCCTTTTAGCTAAAGTCGAAAAGCCTTCTTCTATCTCTTCTTGAAACTTCTTACCTAAATTAACTAAGTCCGCTTAAGCAAGTAAGAACCGGGTCTTATTCTTTAATTAAAGGAGTACTAGCTAGGAACCGGTTAAGATCATCCTAAAGCTGCTAACAGTTAAGGAAATATAGTTTAATTAACTTACTAATACCTAAAAGATAGTAATAAAGCTTTATACTACTAACCTTTTGCAGAAGTAAGGCAATAAGGTAACTAAAAGAGCTGTTTAAGACCTATATAATCAGATAGCCTTACTTAGAATCTCGCTAAATAAGATAAACCCTATAGTAAAATCGGTTATACGCCTAAGAGATAAGCTGAACGACTTACTAAGCTTCGCAACTAACGTAAATCAGGTAGTATACTTAAGAAAAGAATAAGATATAGCTAAATAGAAAGGGTATTATAAACCCTAATACTACTACCCCTATCTAGATAAACAAGTCGATCTTCCTCTACTTATAGTATATACTTCGCTTTAGAATATAGAGCTAGGCAAAGTTAATAGTTACACTAGTAGACCTTTTCGCTCTAATACCGATCGAAGGTATAAGGCTCTTAAAGAGATCTATTACTATTAGTATGGTTAATAGTACTATATTAGCTTGTATAATCTAATAGAAGCTTATAACAAACTTAGGCTTAGGTATATATTTAGGGCAAACACTTACCTTAGTTAGAAAATCTATAGAGAAGACCTACCTTACAACCTATACCGGATTAACCTAGTCCTAGTAATAAAGGCCTATAAGGAAGACGCCCTTTTCTACCTTATTCAAGCGCTTTACAAGGTATATAATACTAAGTTCCGCCCTACTTATCTCTAATAGAAGCGTAATTATAAGACTAAGTATAATAAGGCTTTTAAATCCTTTTTCAACTCTCTCTCTATGCCAAGCTATACTTATGCCTAGCTAGAAGAAGAGCGAGTTAAGATGCGTTTTCTTCTAATGGAAAAAGGGAGAAAAAGCCGGCTTCTTAATGTTACTTCTTATAGTGTTAGGCCTATTACATCTTCTTTATCCTCTCCTACTTATAGCTCTTCTATATAAGGGGAGAACACATTTATAGCCTTAATAGTATAAACTAGAGTCTATTACTTACTGCCTCTAGCACCTAATATTACATCTTTCCTATTATAGGTAGTTAACCCTATAGAGGTCTTAGATCTAGATCTAAGTCTTTAAGGTCTGTTTAAAAAGGAGGTTAATAATAAGGAAGCTAACTCTATAGCTTATATAATAGAGGTCTCTAGTTAGGTTTCGGATTTTCTTAATATAGTTTAGTACTAGGAGCTGGACATTTTCTTTTCAAAGCCCCTAGAGGATACAGCTCGCTTCTTATAGGATTTGCTCTCTATTTAGACAGGCTCCAAGCTTTATAACAGTCTTTACAGTAATAGTACTATCGATATTTTACTTATACTATAGAATACGATTGCAAAAGCGAATAATGTATTTAGTAACAAGGTAACACGGCTAGCTATAGCTAAAGCTTTAAGTATGGCTTTTTAAAGTCGGAAGTAGCTGTAACTAGAAAGCAACAACGATAGGCCACCTAAGGCAGGTCCCTCTTATACTTCTCTATCTGATTAGGCAGAGACCCCTACTACTAGCAGCCTATTTATACAGATAAGAGAAGAACCTTCTTATGAAATTAAAGCTACTGATATTCGCCGAGGAATGCTCTAGAAAATGCTTAATAGAAAATGTAGTCTTTTGAACAAGGAGGCCTTTAACCTAACAAGAGGCTAGAGCCTACTTTCTAAGATTATATATAAGTAGGTCTCTAAAGGTATTAGGATTGTTAAGGAAATAGCTATATTAGATAGCTCTAGCTTAGACGATACTCTCTCTGCTTCTACTTTAGCCCTATTATCAGGTTAGGCTGGCCTAGCTCTATTTAGACGTCTATAAGGTTATCTATTTAAGTAATAAGAGATAGTAAAGATAAATGTCGTTTCTCTGGTTAAGCCTATAAGGAAGTCTTAGATAGCCTAGTTCCTAAATATAGGGGACAGCTATCATACGATTAGATTGCCATAAGACTTTAGCACTTTAAGTATCGACTCTATTGTTATAGCGAAAAATGCAGTTTCTAGTAGTATTGTTAATAGTAATCTAATAACATAGACCAATAGAGCTCCCCTTGTTTAGGGAGTAACCAAGTTCTATTCTTTACCCTGGATTTTCCTAATAGCCCTTTACAACAGTAGCCTATAGCTATATTTACTTCTAGACAGCGGATTAGAGTATAGCCTTATCTCCTTTAAGGTTATAAACTACCTTAACCTTATAATTATAAAAACCGAGATACGGTTCTGTAGTTTATAGGGCGATTTGTAATCTCTTTAAGGGGAGGTCCTAGTACCTTTCTATATCTAAGGTTATAGGGCCCTAGTCTACTACTACGTCTTATCCAATGATAGGTCTAATAAGGCTTACGATATCCTATTAGAGATGCCTTTCTAGAAGGACTATAAGGTAATTTACAGTCTTGGTAGTCCTAATATAGTATGGATGACTTTCTAGGACTAGGAATTTATTACTTACCTTGCCCCTTTAGATATTGCCAGAGCCCTTTACGCTATTAAATAGGATCCCTCTATATAGGGGGGGGACGCTGTCGAATCCCTGTCTACTAGCTGCTAGGATAGCCTGTTTACTTTATAGGGATAGGTGAATAAGGCTGATAAAGTCCCTAACTAGGCACTTACTTTGGAAGATAATAATAAGGTCCTAGGAGATCGGCTTAACGATAAAACTATTGCTAATATTTTGTATGCTTCCTTTAAGCAGGAGTCTGGCGTTTAGCGTTTGGGTTAAAGGGGTTTAGAGCAGGCTATTAGTATTTAGAGTTTTCCTTATATAAGAATAGTTTCTTCTGATTCTTTCTTTCCTTTAGGGACAGCTTTTAGCCTATTTCCTTCCTCTATTTAGTCCGAAAAACCCTTTATCCTTTAATCTTTTACTATGTATAAACCTACTAGAAAGAAGGTTTACCCTATCGATAATGTCCTATCTAATAGGTTAGTACTAGAAGGAATCGTTAACTAGAAGCCTGCTAAGTTGTTACTAGCTAAAGAAAAGGCAACTCCTAGGCATAAGTACAATTAATAGGTTTTTCTATGATTTTCGGATTTACCTTACGGTTCTTAACTTATACCTGATCAGTTAAAGGGCTTAAAGGATAATATAGACCTAGCTCTCTAGCTCTCTAAGGACGAATTCGACTTGTTTGCCTATATGCTCTTTAATAGGGAATAAGCCCTTATATAGGAATTTAAGGACTTTAGCCGCATTAATCTGTTAATTATTCCGCCTTAGTATATTAAGACTATCCCTTACTCTACCTAGCAAGCTAAACATATACCTATAGGGAAGGCGATAGTTCCGGCGTATATGGACATCCTAAAGAAGTAGAAGGCTAAGGGGATCCTAGAAGACGCCTATAGAGCCTACTAAAACAACTGGTTCCTTGTTTAGAAGAAGAATAGTAAGTACCGTCTAATTAACAATGCTTAGCGATATAATGCTATTACTATTCAGGACGCCTTTATCCTACTGAATATAGAGGAATTCTTAGAGGACTTTTCTAGCTATATAATCATATCTATACTTAATCTATTTTCCGGTTATGATAATATTATACTAGACGAGAAGAGTCGGGATCTTACAACGTTTGCCAGTCTGATCGGTCTACTATGCCTAACTATACTTCTATAAGGCAGTATAAATTCAGTTGCCTAGTTTATATATACAATGTATAGGATCTTCTATAACTTAATACCCTAGATTTGCCAAGCTTTCCTAGATGATATTGGTATAAAAGGGCCAAAGATACAATACGATAATGCCCTAATTATACCTAGAATTCGACGATTTATAGCAGAATAGGTCTGGAACTATAACTAAGTCTTGCTTAACGCTAAGCTAGTAGGAGCCTATATTACTATAGTTAAGTCCTAGTTCCTGGTTTTAGAGGCTATTGTTATTAGCTATAAGTATATGCTAGATAGCCGCTTGCCTAACGACGCTAAGATCCAGAAGATTCGTAAATAGTTAACCCTAAAGTCTCTTTCTAAAGTCCGCTCTTTTCTTAGTATTGCTGGTTTCTACTGTGTTTGGGTCCCCTATTTCGGCTATATTGCCTGCCTACTCTTTAATCTAGTAAAGAAGAATGTAACATAGGTATAGACGCTAAATCACTAGTATGCCTTTACTTATCTCGGTTTCCTTATTGCCTCTATACTCTGCCTTGTACTACTTACCTATAGAGACAACCGCTATAGCAAAATCTACCTTATAGTCGACGCCTCTCTAGATGGATAGGGAGCAGTCCTAGAATAGGAGGGCCTAGACGGTAAACAGTACCCTTGTCGATTGAAATCTAGAATCTAGTCTCTAGCTAAGCAGTACTATAATGCAACTAAGCGTAAGCTCTAGGGTCTTTTCTACGGTTTAAAGCAGTTTCGGCAGTACCTTTACAGTATAAGGTTTATAATTAAGATAGATACTTAGGTCTTAGTCTACTAGATAAACAGCTCGGCTAGTAATATACTTAGTGCTCTTATAATACGCTAGATAGCCTGGATTTAGCTTTTTGATTTTAAGATTCGGCATATTCTAGGATCGAAAAACACTATAGTAGACGCCCTAAACAGGCGACCCTTAACTTAAGCCGATATTAAAGAAAAAGCCTATAAGGAAGATATAGATAACTTTGTTAACACTTGGATTTTTACCTTAACTCTTAAGAAGGATACGCTTAAGGGCAATTAGCCTAAAGAGTACTAGGAGTATACTGCCTATCTAATCACGCTTTAAATGCCGGATTACCTAGTTCGCTATAGTAATAGGGTTAACTTTAAGCGTTAAGCCCTTAAGTTTTTAGTCTATAATAGGATGCTATTTCTACGCCCTACTTATAAGGATAATTGCCCCTACTTTATGATTATAGATGGTAAAAAACAACGGCGTATCTAGTTAACTTGCTATGACAAAATGGGATACTATGGAAGGGATACTTCTTACTACCGGATTACCCAACTATACTAGTAGCTAATAATCTATTTAGATCTTGTTAACTAGTACTGTTACTATAAGGTTTGTTAGAAGATTCGCCTATCCTGCTATAAGGAAGAAGCCTAGTTTACTATACCTTCTTCGACCCTGTTTCTTAAGGTCTACTTTAACGTCTAGTTTTTCAAGGGCAAGTATAATACTATAATCAAGGTAAGAGATAACCTTACTAGCTATATAGAGGCTGCTATCCTCGGCAAAGTCAATTCGGCTTTAGTTTGGACTTTTATGCTTTAGTATATGTTTTTAAGATACGGTTTTCCCCTAATCGCAGTTGTTAATAGCAGTTCTAAGTTCAAGGGTATAGTTAAAGCATCTCTAAAGACTATTAGGGTTAAGCAAATTGTTAGCTTATCCTATAACTTAAGAGCTAACGGCATTAACAAGGTAGGTTACCTGCTAATTGCAACTACGCTTACTATAATTATAGAGATAATAAGGACAGATTGGAAAAAGTCCCTGCGCTTTGTTCTCTAGGTTAACTATACCTCGATTTGTTCCTCTCTTAGTATCTTGCCTTACTTCGCGCTTTTTGGTTAAGACCTAGTTACTAAGATTAAGCTTAATATCCCTTCCTAGTATCTGATCAGATAGGAGTAAGTCTAGGCTAAGGTTCATTAACCTAGGAAGCTAGCTGATATAAAGGCTACTTTAGATCTATTTACAAAGCAAGTTAAGTCTATTATAGATATAGAGCTTGCCTGGATAAAGCTATAGGATAAGGTATCTAAGGCCTGTAAAAGCGCTGCTAAAGTGAGAAATTACGCATTATCTAGGAAGTTACGCCTAGATTAGTTAGAAATCCACCCTGGTAATTTGGTCCTTATTTATAATAAGGTTAGGCAGATCGATATAAGTTGCTAGTATAAGCTATCCTTCTAATAGAAGGGCCCTTTTTGAGTCTTGTAGAAGAGTCCTAAGAAGGCTTACTAGCTAGAGACCTTAGATAGGATTGAGCTTAAGCGGACTTTCCTGCTAACTATAATAAAGAAGTTCTTCTAATTAGACGGCGTATTTGTTTGTAATCCAAATGGACTGTAACTAGGGGATAATTCCCGGCTAAAACGATTTAGTAAGGACGATATTATTAGGCTAGATGTTAAGGATCCTAATAGGCTTGGTAATCTGGTTAAAGGAGAAGGACCGTTGATATAGGGAAGAAAAGCGGCTCTTAAAGGTGCTTCCTAAGCGACTTAATTTGCACTAAGTTTTTTAGACTATTTAACTCAGGCTAGGTTTTCATTAAAGGGGAGGTAGTATAAGTTCTTTTATATACTTACCTTTTTCTTATATCTTTTCCCCTGTTTATAGGAGTGGTTTGTTCTTTTCTTTTTCCCTAGCTCTTTGCTATATAAGTATATACATGCTGGCAAAGGGGGGGTATATGCTATACTATATAGTATTCCCTCGATTTAAGTGTTTATATCGTCTACTTTGCCTGGTTATAGGTTTAAGATTTTGTTTTATGCTGTTTTATTTCGTTTTGTTTTAGCTCTTTTCTTCTTAGGAAGTAGAAGCTCTATTTACAGCTTATACGTCTGGTTAAAAGGAGGAGTATGTTTAGCGTTAACAGATCCTATTACTTAGCTAACTAACTACCCTAATAACCCTTAATACCTACCTTAACCTATTTTCTAGACTACTACCTAGCTTGCCCTTCTAATTACTTAATATAGTATATATTAACCACTAGATTAACTAACTTCCGCTCGACCTGCGATTGCTATGCCTTATAAACGGTTTCCTTATCCTATTAGTTAATAATTATATCCTTAGTGTAAAAGTTACCCAGATCGAACTAGTATAGAGCTATCGTCTTCTCGGCCTATTTAGACGCCTAAAACGGCTATTTATCGTAGGAAGAGTCGATATATACCTACAAGCACTTCTTATCCTAGAAAACACAGTTCCTATAAGTACTATAGTCGACTTCTAGAACCGAGATATAGCAGATAAATAGCTAAGCTATATTTAGATAAGGACTACTAGTATTGCGCTGATTAGGCGAACTCGACCGAAATTAGGTTTCGTTATATTCCTTATAGTTTACCATTTTATTACCTACTATGTCAGCTCTAATTAGACGTCTAGATATAAGCTTGAATATACCAATAGCTAAACTCTTAGATAAAAAGACCTTGGACCTAGTATAGCCAGTTACTATAAATTTCTTAGATATACTTACCTAGGAAGTCTAATCTAAAATGCTTAATAGTAATAGGGGATTAACGTCTAACTATAGAGAAAGAGTAGTTAAAACTGATAATAGTAGGATCCTAACTACTTTCTACTAGCTAAGTAGGAGATAGATAGTCAAGTAGACTAGGTTTTAGACCTAGAGATGTATACCGTTGATAAGTATTAGCCGGTTCCTCTTTAAAAACCCAGATCTAAAACATACTATATCCAATTACAGCTAGGTTTGGCAGTAGGTACTATATACAATTAACAAAGTTATAGAACTTCGTATTATCGACTACCTTCTAGATTACCTGCTTTAGGAAGATGCAGAATCTTCTAGGATTAGTAAGGAAAGTGGTTACCTAAGTTTTAGGTACCTAAAATGCCTTAAGACGAATCGGACATACTACCTAGCTTATAGAAGCTTTCTTAATAAGAGCATTAGACAATATCCCTATATAGATAAGATTAAGTAGGAGAGTTAAGTCCTAAAAGAGAATAAAGTCGGTTTATTAAGGTTAGAAAAGTTTTTATAGGAGAAAGAGAGAAGGAAAGGTAGGTTTTTATACCTAAGGAAGCTACCTATGCTAGTCCTAATTCTAATTAGGAAAGGTCAATAAAAAACTAAGTAAACCTGATTATACTATACCAACTTTTAGGGGCTATTTACCAACAAAAAGAATCAGATAGAAGCCCTAAGCGCCGATAAAGGAGTAAATAGCTTGCTTAATAGTAGGAAAGAATTTTTACACGCCTTCCTCCTCTAAAAGGACTTGCCCTATATTAGGACCTGCCCCTTCTACCCTTTAGATTTTTCTCTCCCTGACTTTTCTAGTATAACCTTCTTAGACCTTTACCTCTTCTAAGATCTTTTTTTTAGTACTCTTAGCAGAAAAATTCCAGCTCTAACTCTAACTTCCTTTAAGCGATCTTACTTATTGTTCTTACCTTCTCTCTATAATTATATAAGATTAAGATACCTCTAAAGAAGGGATCTAGTAAGCAGGCTCTGCCCTAGATAAACTTAGATTTAAATAAGGTTCTTTAAGAGGAGCAGTGTTGCTATATAGTTAGTAGGCCGGTATATAGTAAGGAAGAGGATAAGCTTATACTAGTAAATACTCCAACAATTCCCCTATTAACACTATAAAGACTATAGCCGTTGTCTTATAAGCTTTGCTCTTTGCTATATAAGGTATAGTTCTCTCTATATAAGCTGTGATCGATACTGTATAAACCCTAGTCTTCTCTACAAAAGTTATAGGGCACCTTAAGCAAATTTAAGTACTCGTCTATAAGAGGTAAGGATAACGTAATTTCAATTTCCTTAGATAATATCCCTTAAACTAAGCCGTCTATATCTAATCTAGTTAAGTCCTTGATAAAGCGCTCTAACAGGCCTAACTATATATACTCCTGTTTGACTTTTAAAGATTTTAAAGCACTTAGAAAGGAGACCGACAAGTATAGCGCTGCTAAAGATATTAACAATATTACTAACTACCATGCTCTGCTTAATAGTAACTACTTTAAGCTGATAGGTAAGATTGCTTTTCACCTAGAATAGTATATTACAAAGGATAGCTGGCCAGACTTCTTTAATAAGATAACTGTTAATAAGGAGGATTTTAATCGTTGCTTTCCTAGGATAGCTAGTTAAGTTGCTATAATTATAGGAGAGAAGGTCCTAGGTTAAGATCTCCGATTAGTTTTAGCCATTCTATACGATATATATAGGATATAGCTAGAACGAGCCTGGATAACCGATAACTATATTAACAGTATGCTTAGATAGACCCTATATATATTTGAGAGATACGTTTTTATTACGCTATACTTAATAGCTCTAATTCTTAACAAAAAGGGCAACTACCTAACAAGCCCGGTCCTCTACCCTACTAAGGGGAACGTCCGCTATAAGGCTCTTAGAAAGCGCTTCTAGCTTATAGTTATATATATCTATAGGAACTATTAGGTTCTTACTATCTATAATTAGCTTAAGCAGATCTATAAGGTTTAGGATTTAGGCCTTTCTAACAAAGCTAATGATATAGACGACGAAATGATAATAATATAGGTAGATATGATTATCCCCTACTTACTTATATCTAGAGCTAGCGTCTTTAACCCGATGTATATTCGCCGGTTGAAATTCTACTTTAATATTAAGGACGACTTTTCCTATAGGTATGCTATTACCAAGGCAGCCTGATCCTTCTTCTATAACCAGGTTATTAAGGACAAGAACGATTTAATGCCTGTTTTATAGTAGAAGATAGAACCCTAGTTCGGCTAAGACGCAATACAGAAGTAGGGATCGATTTCGGCTTACTTATAGTATGCTTAGATGTTAGGGATCGCTAAAGTATTCGGAGTAAGGCTAGGATCTAGAGCGCTGAATCTATACCCTATTGGTAGTCAGGTCTTTATTAACGAGCTTTTACCTATAAGTATATTATAGATTGTCCAGACTTAGAGTTTTACTACCCTAGTATTTAGTACCCTAGCTCTAGCAGATATGATAATGGATAACAACGCTCTTATATATATTTAGGGAATAAGGAGTACTTCCTTAGGTTTACTTAGGTCGATTTCTAGAAATTTAGTAATATAGATAGCTAAACTATCTGTCTAACAATCTCGTCGAAGCCCTTCTTTGCTAAAGGTACTAGTACTATGGCAAACTACTCCTATGCTATAGTAGTAGACGCCTATACGCTAAGCTATCCCTAAGTAGACAGTATCTATTTAGAAGACTATTCTATATCCCTCTGCTTCTAGTAAGTAAAAGTCTATTAAAAAGGATCTTCTCTGCCCTATTATACTAGAGAAACCGAAGTCTGTTAAGAAGGCTGCCGTATAGCCTACTACGCCTAAGTAGCCTAAGTTGGCCAAAAAGAGCATCGCTACGCTATAATCGCGGCGTATTAGGCGAAATGTTACTCCTTAACCTACTGTACTTTCGCTTACTAGGAGGGTTACTCGATCGACACTTATAAAGGATCTTAAGCTAGATAATATACCTGCTCTATAGTATAAGGAGGACGATAAGACAGATAAGGCTAGTAGAGAGCTTTATATAGGAATAAATGTTACTACGCTGGAATTGTTACTACTATACCCCTAAGGCTATAAAGGTTAGGCTAGAACGGACTAATCAGCTGTGATTAGGTAATAATAGATAGGTTGGTTAAGTAGGTTTATGGTTTAATACCTTCTTTTTCTTGCTTTTCTTGCTTAGAGTATTACTAGCTATAGTTGGCTCTCTCGACCTTAATCCTATATAAACCTAGTACGATCTTAGTATACCTTGTTATATATATATGATCTATATTTCCCGATTATCCTTACTCTAGATAGAGGTGCCCTACATTATTAATATTATCCGGTATTTGTTTTAGGGGTTTATATCTCCCGCTGCCTTCCGCCTTTCGTAGGAGCTATAGGGAGGTATAGATCGGTATAGCTAGTATATAACTAGCTGCCGCTTATTTTCTTCTTCTTCTTCTCCTTCTATTTAGAGGAGGCCTATATCTACTTTCTCTTCTATTATACAGTAGAGTAGGTAGACAAGGCTGGTCTTTCTTTTCCGCCCCTTATCTTATTCTAGGCTAACAATAAGATTGCGAATTAGCAGTCTAAGAAGGACAATAGTATAAGAAGCTAGCTTTCCTTCCTATATTCAGGGACAAGAGAATTATTAATCCTAATTATTACAGTTATACAGTTATATTTTACCCATTTAGATATTCTATCTACTTTTTGCCTCTAGGCTACTTTGGCCTATTTACTTGGTTCTATTATACCTGTCTACCTTAGTCTCCCCTGATTAGAGAGACTATAGCCTTGGTATACACATACCTCTTATCCTCTTGTCTAGACAGCTGTTCGATATATAGCTGCCTATCACCTTTAGACAGCTGCTCCTACTTTCTCGTGGGTCTGCTGCTCTGTTTCAATATAGCTTAAGAAGAATAAGTTAAAGAGGTTTGCTCTAAGAGCTTTCCTTAGATACCTAATCGGATATAACTCGACGAATATTTATCGAATCTAGAACCCTTAAACCAATAAGATTATTATAACCTAGGACGTGATTTTCAATAAGAAAGTGGTATTTAACGGGTCTAAGGAGCACCTTATGGTTAGGCTAAGAGATCTAAGCTCGGAAGGGCTAAAAGAGTAGCTTACTAAGATCGAGAAAAGGGCAGAATCCGAAAATCTAAATACCGTAGTAGCCGATATCCCTGCCTAAGATGTACCCTATAAAGTAGGGGTAATAGACCTAGGTGATAGATTAGAAGAAGAAGAGAAAGAGGATATCGATATACCTAACCTTATAGATAACACAGAACTAGACAATTCGATAGAAGTAATACAAGAACCTTAGTATATAGAGGCTTACCTACTCCTATATCCAACACTAGAAGCTACGCCCCTACTAGCAGTATAGGGCACACTAGGAGCTTGCCTTATAATATATTTTAGGGATTAAGTTCTTAGTCAGCAGTTCCTTAATGCCTCTATAAAAGGAGATTTCCTTACCTAAAGGGCCTCTTTTACTACCCAAAGGCTTATAAATAAAAACCCTAAGACGAAAGAGAGCATGCTAATATCTAAGATCCTTAGCATTAAGGACTTTAAGCTAGATACTATTTATTCCTCTTAGCTACCTCTAATGCCTAAGCTATACTAGAACCTTGAAAGCTACCTATAGAGGGAACACTTTAAGGAAGCCGAAAGGCAGTACCTCTTTATACACCTAGAAACGTAGGAGGAAGTACTGATCGCTAAGGTATAGGGCAAGCAGGTCTTAGACAATATATAGGTATATATATATAAAATCAACAAGTACAATTACCTAGAGAAGTTTAAGGCTAGGTTAGTCGTCTAAGGCGATTAATAATAAAGGACCTTAAGGGAGGATATATACGTAGTAACGTTAGCTGGAAAGTCCTTCTAGATCTTAATAGCAGTAGCAGCGAGGTTCGATATAGAGCTAATCTAGTTTGACATATCAAATGCCTTTTACAACGCTTATTTTGACCAGGATATGTATATAAGACTCCTAGTAGGTCGAAGGAAGCAAAGTATAGTCTATAAGCTAAAGAAAGCACTATATAGACTTTGAGAATCGCCTTACCTATAGTACAAAGAGTTTAGCAGTACTCTTTAGGATCTCGGGCTTAACGCAATACCCTATAAACTATATATCTTCTAGAAGGGAGAAGTCTTTATTCTCTTCTATATAAACGATATAACGATAGCATACTATAAGAGGTATAAAGCCCTTGCTAAAGACCTAATAAGCTCGCTCTAGTCGAAGTATAAGATAACTAGCAGTAGCGAGCTAAACTGGTTTCTTAGGCCATAAGTTATTCGGGATTAGGAGCACTATAAGATCTATCTCTTATAGGCAGTATACTATAAGAAAATCTTCAGATTAGTAGACGACCTAGTAATTAGGAGCAAGGCAATAAAGCTAACAGCATAGAGATATACCTCCCTTATAATACTAGAAGAATTAAAGAGCAACCTAGGGCAGGTAATAAACGCCGAGATAAAGTTATATTAGAGAAAAGTCGGCTTGATAATATATATAGCAGTGATTATAAGGGTTGATATAGCCTTTACTATGTCGAGATTATCAAAATTTCTTACAAACTTAGGTCTAGAGCATTATAAGGTGGCAGATCGTTGCCTTAACTACCTATATTATTCTAGGAATCAGTGCCTTTAGCTTAGGGGTAGAGATACATATAAGGTTTAGTATAATACTTCCTTTACCGATAATATAGCTAATCGGAAAAGCTCTTAAGGATATATGATTAAGCTTTTCGGTAGGCTAGTTGCTTAGAGGGCGAGCAAGTAGACCTACGTAACAACTTCTACTATAGAAGCGGAATTGGTATCTATAACAGAAGTAGTGTAAGAAGTGCTATATCTCTGCTGCCTGATCTATAATCTCGGAATCGGTCTTAAAAGGGAGTACGGCGTATAAGTATTATATAATAACGCTTAAACTGTGAGACTGGTAACTAGAGACGAAACACTAAAAATGAAGCTCTGGTATATTAATATTAAGAATCACTAGCTCTAGTAGGAAGTTGTTATAGGAAGGGTTCTTATAGACTATATACTAATAGATTAACAATTAGTAGATAGCCTAACGAAAGTTCTTATAAATAATAGTTTTACTGCTTTCTATAAGTAAGCTGGTATAGCAGAAAGGAAAGAAAAGATCGAGAAGCGGTAGAGGGAGGAAGGCCAAGATATAGAGACTTAGCAGCAGGTATAGAAGGGAGTACCCCAAGAAACTAGTCTATTAAGCTAAATATCGCTATTGAAATCCGCAAATGTAAAATTAATTAGGGCCTAGCTAGAAGTCCTAAGGTACGCCGGAGCAGCAGTAGACTCCTCCTCTGCAGCTACATTAGTAGCCTGTAGTATGCTCTTCCTATTACTATTATCGTTGTTGTTGGATTCCATTACTGCCTATTTCCCCTACTTCTTGATCTCTTCCTTCTTCTAGATAGTTATAGCCCGTTTCTACGTCCGTAGCTCTTAGATTAAGCTAGCGTACTCTCTAATAAGAGTATATAACGTCTAGATAAGGATAGTTAGGATAGACTAGAAGTATAGTAGGATAGGATTATAGGGTAACTTACTACTAGGGCTATAATACTAGAAGAGTATTCAACAACGTAGGCTTAATAGGCCTATACTATTGCTAAGATCTTATCATTATCCGCTAGAAACGCAGGTTAGTACGAATAGCGCTAAGGGGGTATATATAGGCTGGACTTACAAGAGACATATAGATACTAGCAATAGGAGTAATTTAAATACTATGACCGAGAAGAAACGTAGGGACCGAGCTACGCTATATACGGCGCTAGAGGGGAAAAATCGCCAGAATCGGCTTATAAGACCAAGCGTATAAGACAGCGCTTATAGCATACCTTATACAGCTTACCGTCCTAAACAGTAGAAACTGCTAGTAATATGGACGATAACGCCCCTATAGGCATAGACTATAAGGCTAGGCTCGACGCTAGCTTGCTTATAACTAGCTTCTTATAGACCGGTGTTACTAGCCCCCTAGCGCTAGCTACCGGCGAACGTACCCTAGGGACTGTTAAGACTAGGGCGGTAACAGCTGCCGGCGTAGGCAATAGACCTAAATCCCTAAAATGTAGCTTCTTTAACAACGGTAGTACTATAAGATCGTTATCCTTCTTATCGTTATCCTAGGTAAACCGGACTAGATACAGACCGTTAGCTATTAGAAGAACTACCTAGGAAAGGCAAGATAAAAGGATAAACCGCGTTTCTAGCCTAATAAGGGCAAATCTTCTGCTACTAGGGTAGTAGGCTGCTCTAGGACTAACTCCTTCTTCTAAGTAGACATCTACGATAAAAGGAAGTTAGAAAAGCTTATAAAACTAAATATAGCGATTATAAGAAGCCTTATAGTAAGAAGGGCAAGCATAGAAAGATAAAAAGCGCGTTTATAAGAAAAAGGAAATTTTTAGAGCTCTAGAGGAGGTAAGCAGATTTTACACCTAACTAGCTACTGTATAAAAGGAGCAACAACATAGGCGGTTAAAAATTACACCCTTTTCTCCTAACTTCCACTTCCTCCTCTCTAAGAAGGGACAGTATACCCTAATACCAAGAAGAGAGAGGTAGTAGACTCTTACCGATCAATAAGCCTTGATATATATAGACGTAAAATATAAGAGTAAGGAAAAAGGCCAGGCAGTATACCTATAATAGGAATAAGAAGAAAAGGACAGTATACCCTAATAAAGAAGAGAAGCTAGGGCAGCATACCCTAAGAAAGAGGCAGTATACCTTGACCTAAACAAGAAAGAGGTAGTATACCTCGACCTAAATAAGGAAGAGGTAGTATACCTTGACCTAAATAAGGAAGAGGTAGTATACCTTAACCTAAACAGGAAAGGGCAGTATACCCAGACATTTAGATCTAGCAAGACTCGCTATGTTAGTTTAACTACCTTATTACCCGGATTAGCCCCTATAAAGACAGTAAGGAGCAGAGAAGAGACTGCTACTAAAGTAATAAGCTAGTATTTATAACGCTAGAGGTAGTTTATAAGGCACCTACGAGATCGGCAGAGGTAAAGGGAGTATAGCAAAAGAGATAAGTATTCCTAAGCTAAACGGTAACCTAGCAGTCTCTAATAGAATAAGGTATTACGCCGGTTAGCTACCTAGATAGTAGACCATAGTAATAACCGTTAGGTATCCCTAGAAGTAAGATTATAACAGCTAAAAAGAGCCTAACGGTTTCCCTTAAAACAAAATACCTCTAAGATCAGTAAAAGAAGCAGGTTAGAAAGAGAGCAGTTAACTTTCCTAAGACTCTATCTAAGTTAGCGACCAGCAATATCTATTAGAAGCCCAATCTTAACAATCTAGAGCACCCTAGCAAGTCCTGATAGAGGAACAGGACTATAGGGTGGCAGAGCAGCTAAGTATCACCTATTAGTCCAATCCCTTTTTCTAATCGAGCAGTAGAATAACTACCCTTCTACTAGCCTAGGAAGTACTGCATAACTAGGGAATAGAGATCTTAAGGGTATTAATAATAGTTACTAAGAAAAAGACTGTACTTGTCGATTGCTAGTGGGCTATCGTAGCTGGTATAGGTTGGTCACGGTAAGGGAATGGCTAGATGTAGGGCATAACCCCCATGCTAGCGCTAGGCACAACCCTAGTCAGGATACAGGGCCATAACGCCCTGTATCTAGGAGAGCGAGAAAGAGAGAAAAAGAGGCTCTATATACATTATCAATCATTACTATAGGAATCGTACTTGTTATTTTGCTCTTTCTCTATCTTACTATTCTTGTTCCTTACTATCTACTAGAAGCCTTTTACTATAGTAAGAGTAAATCGATACTAATTAGTTTCTATTGTTTTAACAGACGGTAGAAGTAGAGCAGCTAGATTAACAACTACACTAGAAGTATACCTGTAAAGAGGAAGAGCTAGGCTAGCTATAACAAAAGACGGATCTCTTTATTAAGTATATCTAACCTACAAATGCGCTCTGAAATAAGGAGATAAAACGCAGATGCACTTTCGAAAAACGACTTTACTTGTCCGATATTTTTCAGCAGATATAACAAATAATAATTCGATACTACAACTATAGCTTAAAACTCGAAGATAGAACGCGAAATGCAATTTGAAATAGCCGATACTATAATATAGATATATATACCGATAGCTAAAGACAAGATGCTTAACAAGCTGCCCTAGTAGCTACTGCCTAGCAAAGCCTACCTGCTAGACGTAGCAACCTTCTTTAAAACCTTAGACTATATTAAACTAGGCTATAAAGATAAGAGGATTATTAATACCTATATATTAATAGAAGTAGTAGAATACTAGAGGTTGAAAATAAAGGGAGAAAGGCTATAAATAAGGGTGATTAATAGCTTTAATAGGTAGACTAATAGGGACTTTTAGAAGGCTTTTATAATTATTAAAATAGAGTTAGTAGAACTGCTTAGGGCTAGCGGTTTTGCTATAAGCCTAATAAGAAGCTACTAAGACGCTAAACTAGCTAGGTTTACCAATAATAAAAGCCTTATCAGTAAACCTACCTATTAGCCAGCCCTATTAGCCACCTCCTTACCTCTCTAGATAGCAACAGTACCTCTACTATTACAAGTTTTCTTGCCTGCTCTAGGCAAAGGTGTACCTCTACTGCCATTAGTACTAGGCTTCCCTTTACTACCTAAACTGCTAAATTTAGGGCCTAAGCTAGAGAGCTTAGTATAAGGACTAAGAGGAAATAGAGGATATAGGGGAGGACCTAAGTATAGGAACGGAACTAGGCCTAGATATAGAAATAGATTTAACCTAGGGTAACTAGGGTTTATTCTAGGACTACTAGGTTTTAACCTATAACCTTAGCAATACTACCTCTATTAGTAATACTAACCGTAACAGTACTACTAGCAGTACTACCCTTAGTAGCAGCAATAAAGAAGGTATAACTAGCCTTCTATTCCATCTAACCTACCAGAGGTTACTAGAGTTGAAATAGGGAGTCTAGAATACCTGGAAATTCCCCTAAGGCTAACCTAGAGGGATAACAACCCCTATATTAATCAAAAGCTATATATAGACTTTAGAAAAGCATAGAATAGCAGTAACTGCTATAATAGGGCAGAAACGGAGATACTAGACAATAAAGTCAAGATTTTCCTTTACTAGTATATAATATTCTAGATCAACTACGCTACTTTATACTTGGTTTTTCCCTATATCCTCTCTAGTAGGGCTAGGGACTACTAGGTTAACCACCTTAACCGCCTTTTTCCTTTCTACTTAGTTTATGCTAAACTAAGTAAGCATTTTAAGATAGACGCTAAAAAGCAGAACCTAGTAACGATATAAAGCTCTATTACTTTCAGAAGTATATAACAAGAAAACCCTGGAAAAAGTAACAAAGAAGTCCTCTAGCTACTACTCGATAAGCTACTGGTAATTTAGTAGGCCTTAGGGCCTATTTACCGAAGCAAGGAAATCCTTACTTTGAATATAGTAAGGGTATGCTATAGAGTGCCTGAACTAAAGTTAGCTTTGTATAAGCCAATTAAAGGATTTAAGGAGCTAGCGGCTATGCTATAGGGCACGCTAGAAGTAGAGGAAATAAAAAGCTAGTAGTATCTAACAGACCAGCGGTATTTCTCTAAGAAGTTATAGCTAAGGTCTATCCCTAGAAGGTTATAATGCTGCTAGATTTGTAAGAAGGATAGGTACTACTCTACTAAGTACTTAGAAGAGGAGTAGAAGAAGAATCGACTTAACTAGCTAAAAAGCTAGTAAATTAACCTTAATAAGGGGAAGAAGAGATATTAGTCGTTTCTAGTTAACTATAAGGGCTCTAAGTCTAAAGAGAGTATAGTAGAGGACGATTTTAACAACTATAGCCTAGAGGATTATACTATAGAAGACTCTGCTAAAAACGATATAGCAGCAGCTTTCTTTACTAATAAGGCTTTCCTATATAGATTATATAGGGAAGAACCCTGCTACGGTAAGGAACTTAAAGATATACCATATACTGCGCTCTCTTCTGCGCAATTTATGCTTGACAAGTATTCCGAAACGGTATTCTAGGGTATTATGCCGGATATAGGTACTGCTAATTTTTCAACTGCTAGCATACGTTAAGTGCTAGCCCTATAACGCCAAGTACCCGGTATCTATATCGATAGAGCAAGGGCTAGAGAGGCTAGTATTACCTTTGGCCTAGGTAAAGTAAAGGAATCTATCGGTACGGTTATAGTAGATACTGCTACTAGAAAGGCAACTTTCTATATTCTAGATACATCTACCCCTTTTCTTCTTTACCTTTAAGATATAGATCAGCTTAGGGTATACCTAGATAATACGACGGATACTGTAGTTAAGGGTAAGCAGCGGATCCTAATTATTCGAAGATAGGGCCACCTATAGATCCCGGCACTTAACGGCGTAGCATGTGCCGTATTTATATAGGACAAACGCAACCGCACTTAATAGAACTCACGGAATCCCAGCTATAGCGAATTCATCAGCGTTATAGCCACCTGTTAGTGGAAAAGCTATATAAGCTCCTTAGCCGCGCCGACTATCAAGTGGAACATAGTACGTTAGAGCTTATTAATAAGTTCTGCTACTTCTACCAGGTTAAGGGGCTAGTACCTAGGCATTTTAAATTTACGCTTAAAGACAATATCTACTTTAACTATAAGGTAGTAGTAGATATCTTAGATCTTAACAGCCGGAAAGTCCTTTATATAATCGATATAGCTACCTCCTTTTAAGCAGCCCGTTTTCTAAAGGATATAACAGCAAAAGAGACTTAGGAACGGTTAAAGGAGTACTAGATGGATATATATCTTAGACCGCCGGATATCCTTCGTTATAACTAGGGGACTAATTTTATAGCTAAGGAATTCCAGGTAGAGGCGAAATTAGCCAGTATTATAGTAGTGGACGTTCCGGTCGAGGCTTATAACTCGGTAGGGAAGGTAGAGCGCTACTACGCCCTACTACGCCAGGTATATAAGATTATATAGGAAGAGGCCGGCACTACTATATTAAAAACGGCTAGCTTATAAGCCGTAGTCTCTACTATTAATAATACAGCAGGGCCTAGCAGTTTGATCCCTACCCTACTAGTCTTTAGTACTTTTCTCTAGCTAACTGGAAATTCGCTACTAAGTCTAGATCAAGTTATAAGGGCAGAAGCTATTGAAAAAGCAATAGCTAAGCTTAAGAGATAATAAGGCAAGCAGGCTATTAGGGAGGCTCTTAGCCGCCAAAACGGCCCTAATACTAAGGCAGTACTACCTAGTATACTAGGTATTAGCTAGGAAGTCTTGGTCTACTGCAAAAATAACAGATAAACCAGGCCATACAAGGTATTAGCAGTGTTAGAGACTTCTATAACTATAGATATAGTTAACAGTACTACGGACTTTAGGAGTACAGTTGTAAAACCATACTACTAGAAGCTATAGAGGGGGCTATAGAGGGAGCTATAGGAGGAGGGGGATACTAAAGACCTAGAAGATCCAGATATAATAGAAAAGTTCGTCTATCCTAACCTTATACTACTAAAGAGGTAGGGCTAGTCTAGGAGAGAAAAAGGGGCCTAGGTTTTACTGGAGATTATAGACCTATAACCCAATGTACTATCTAGATACAGTGCAACTTGTACTGCGAAACCCTAGGATAAGGCGCAGCCTATGCTAACGAACAATATACTATGACTTAGACGGACGACCTGCAATTCCGGCATACTGGACAAGCTACGACTTATACTGCATTTTACTATTTTAGACTATAGCTACGCCCTTATATTAGGTAGAGACCTTGCAAGTTAAGTTCCTATAGGACTCTTCCTTTCTAAGAAGGAGAAGAAGGACTATGCCCTAGCCCTAGAATTGCAGTACTAAGGCAAGATTACCATACTGGGTAAGCTGTTTAAGGCCTTAGATAAGGCTAAGATCAATGCCCTCCTTAAAAACAGCGTTATCAAGGTGATCTAAGAACCGAAAGACCTCTATAGCATTAAGGTATTTAAGTTAAGGATAGTTTAGAAGGTAAAGGACAAGACTTCTAGCCTATATAAAAAATCAAGGCTAGTAGCCTAGAGGCATAGTAATCTAGAAAAGAATAGTCTTTTTACCTAGTTACCAACCATCCAACAGTATACCTAGCGGATTTTGCTTGCCCTTTACCCTTCTCTTCTTTACGATTTTAGGCTGCACTTATAGTTATAAGATATTATATAGGTGTATATACAGTCTGAGATAGCCCTAAACCGCAAAATACTTCTTCGACTATCTAAAGAGCTTTAGGGTAAATATCCTACTAGCGCTGTTTTACGGGTAAACCGCCCGCTATACAATATAGCAGAGGCAGGGCTTTACTGGTTTGCTACCTATATACAGTAGTATATAAATTGCCTTAGTCTTTAGTCTTCTTCTTTTAATCCTTATCTTCTGATTTCTACTGCTATACTAGGAAAGGGATTTAGGCTTGTTGGCTTGCAAACCGACGATACCCTTATTATTAGGGATAATCCCTTTTCCTAGTTAGAAGAGAAAGAGCTGGAAAAAGCCAGCTTTAAGTCAAAGCTAGCTACTAAGGTAGTAGATAGGCTAGAGGTAGATTTTAACAGCTACCGGCTTTACCTCTCTAACGGCAACCTTTCGATATAGCAAAAAGGGCAGGGTAAACGCCTATCCCTCGTCGATATAAAGGAGGTAATACCTGCTTAGTAATACGTTGAGCAACGTGCTTAGGGGGCTTATTTAGCCTCTATTTACCAGCTAGAGGCGGCTTTCGACTTAGCCGTAGCTGCCCAAGCCTAGCAGCCCCAGCTAGAGGACTATAAGCACCTTAACGCCCGGATCTAGTAGCAGATAGATAACGTAGAAAAAGGCCTGGTTTATCACCCTTTGGATCTTGCTATAGCTAAGCTCTTTATCTTCGTTAATAGGTCCTTTGCTAATAACGTAGATCTAACTTCTTAGATCGGCTATGTTATACTACTAGCTAACAAAGACGATATACTAGGAGAGGCTGCTTTTCAAATTTA
This sequence comes from Phyllachora maydis, assembly GCA_029339225.1. Lineage (NCBI taxonomy): Eukaryota > Fungi > Ascomycota > Sordariomycetes > Phyllachorales > Phyllachoraceae > Phyllachora > Phyllachora maydis. The sequence goes on along the minus strand of JAQQPM010000001.1, from coordinate 10,936,712 downwards.
TAGAAATATAGTCTATTGGTCCTCGACGAAGTATAAAAGGGTAATAAGAAGTATACTAGCCAGCGAGATCTATAGGATAGTAGCCGGCTTTAATATCGGTTTTATAGTCTAGCAGACTATTTCTATGATTTTTACCTACCTTAGCCTAGGGGCTAACCTTCCAATTATTCTTTATATAGACTCTTTTAGTCTATACAAGTACCTTGTCAAGCTTGGCAGTACTATCGAAAAGCGCCTTATAATCAATATTATAGCTTTATAGCAGAGCTATAAGAATAGGGAGATTTAGGAGGTTAGGTAGATTAATAGGAAGGACAACCCAGTGGACGCTATAACGAAAAGACTGCCTAACCAGGCACTTATAGCGCTAGTCGACAATAACGCAGCTAAGATATACATAGAAGGTTAGGTAACATAGCGATAATTGCTATATAGCAGCCGCAGTACGCTAACAAAAGAAAGACAGTAAGGGTAGGACATACTATACGCTAATGCGCTATAGAAGAGGAGGAAGGACAAGGTATAGATACGCCGTAAAACAAAAGTACAAAACGCAATAAGCGTAGCAGGACTGCAAGACAAAGCGCAATATACTTTTACATTTTTTATATTTTTATATTTTCCACCTTCTCCTCCCCCTATACTGCTAACAACAAAAGTACTTTAGCTATATAGGCCAATACCTGTATATAGGCCTTTTATAAGGCCTTCTTCCCTATCTCTACCAAGTCCGCCTCCTCCTTACCGCTACTAGATAGTATAAGGACGTAGCAGATAGCGGACCGCTACTCCTGCTAGTCCCTACACTACCGCTTCTTAACAGCCTTTAATAAGTCAGTATATTACTAAGAAGATAGAGGGAAGGACTTATAGTAGAGGCAGGCTTAAAAGCCATAAGGACTTCAAGATAGCGCGCTATAACAGGGCGCGCTAACATAGAGCTATATAGGCAAATTAAAGCGCAACTACGGTTTCATTTACGTAAGATAAAGCGCTTATAGTAGCTTACAACTACCGCTGGCTAAGTAGGACTAACAACAGCCGCTAATAACCCTAATACAATCCTGGTAATACTAGTCCCAATGCTATACGTTATTAGGACCCTGGCCTTTGCTAGCTGTTACTGCCTAGACGCAGTAAATACATATATTAGTATAGGGCGCGCCAAGGGGGCCGTAGGGGTAGGACGCAACGTGCTATTGCTTATATAGCAGTATGTCTAGAAATCACGAAAATGTTAGCTATATTCTAAAGTACGGCTGTACTTTGAAACTTACCTTCGCAGCGCAAAGCGCCCTTGCCGCGCTTGCATATACCGCTACCCTTGCCTTTATCGGTACTATTACTAGTACTGCTGTTAACGCTATTGTCGTTGCTACTGCTATCCTCCTCCTCCTCCTCCTCCTCCACTTCAGCAGGGGGTATATACGCCCTGTTATAGGCGTTATTATTGTCCTTATTAGCTATAAGGCCGGAATCAGTAGTATATCTGCCGGCGTTACCGCCGGCAGTGCGCTTAGAGCGCCGCAGGTCCTCCTTCTTAGCCAGCTTATAGGCCTGGGCATTGGCCGTAGCCTCCTTGCGCTTCTTACGGCGCTTAGCGGCCACTGCCCTACCTGCTGTAGCGTAGGCCTTAGCCGCCTTACGCTGCTTGGCCTTATAAGCGGCCGCGTAGCGTATAGCCGGTATGATCTTAGCTGGCTTGGTCAGCGTAGGCGCTAGGGCTAGGGGCGTAGTAGATATACCTATATTACGCTAGGATGTTAATAAATAAGACGCACCTATACCGATAATACGTAGGATATAACGTATATACGGCGGATAATAAAGCTAGTACGGCGAACAATAATAAAGTACTTACCTAGGATAGTATATACCGAGTTGTCTAAGTTAGAAAAGGAGTCTATATCAGCTATAAGTAGGTTAGCAAACGACGAATCGCGGTAGTAGCGGCAGCAGGGCAAGCAGGCTATATATATATATATTTTGTTAGCAAGACTTAAAAGAAAAGGACTATATTAGAAGTACAGGCTGGCCTATTATTCTATTTATTCTATAGCAGGCAGTCTAGGAGTATATAACAATAAGAAGATAATGCCGGTAGAAAAGGGCGTTGTTGATTAGTTAAGGGATAAGTAGGCTATAGCTATAGAAGAGAAGGGAGAAGGGGATAGAAGGTAGTTGTACAATAGGATTAGCACGGTAATAGGCGACGCAGACATATCGCTAAGGACAGGGCGCAATATACGCTCTATATAGTACTTGCAGGACATAACGCGCGATTTGTCCTTAGGGAATAGGGCATATTTAGGAATTAATTATAGGACATAATACGCGCCTTATCTCGGGTAGATAAAGCGCGTTAAGTGGCAGACTGTAGGTAAGGATATCCCGTAAGGATAGACCGTAACTAAAAAGAAAGAGAGCTAGTATTGATTGCTAGTAGGCTATTATAGCTAGTATAGGTTGGTTACGGTAAGGGAATAGCTAGATATAGGGCATAACCCCTATGCTAGCGCTAGGCACAACCCTAGTTAGGATACAGGGCTATAACGCCCTGTATCTAGGAGAGCGAGAAAGAGAGAAAAAGAGGCTCTATACATATCATCAATCATTACTATAGGAATCGTACTTGTTATTTTGCTCTTTCTCTATCTTGCTGTTCTTGTTCCTTACTATCTACCGGAAGCCTTTTACTGCAGTGAGAGCGAATCGACAGTACTGCTGCCTATAAAGCCCGACTACAACCTCTACGATCCTAGAATATAGGTACTATAAGCGCATGTTACCGCTAAATACGTCGTCGATAAGGAAGAGCCTTATAGCAAGGCCTAGGATTGCTATTACAAACCCGGACCTAGGGGTATATTAGACAACATAGCGCTTGTATTGCTTCGGTAGAACCTTGGTATCCCTATTAGAAGCAGGGCATAGGGTTGCCTATCAACTTAGGAACAGGGCATAAGGAGGCCCCGGTCAATTAAGGTAGATATAGCTATAATTCCCTATATCAAGCAGATTAAGCCCACGTTAGGGCCTATAAACGTTGCAGGGGGGACAGAGAAAATCTCTGCCTAAGGGGGCTAGAGCGCAGGTTAAGACAGAACACAGATCAGCATACGGAATCAATTAGAGCGCATAGATTCCAACATATTCCACTGCTCGATTAGAAAAGGGATTAGACTAATAGGTAATACTCAGCTGCTCTGCCACCCTATAGTCCTATTCCTCTATTAGGACTTGCTAGGGTACTCCGGATTATTAAGATTAGGCTTCTAATAGATATTACTAGTCGCTAACCTAGATAGAGTCTAGGAAAGTTAACTACTCCCTTCCTAACCTACTTCTTTGCTAATCTCAAAGGTACTTTCTTATAAGGGAAACCGTCAGGCTTTTCTTAACTGTTGTAATCTTACTTCTAGGGATACCTAACAGTTATTACTATAGTCTGCTATCTAGGTAGTTAACCGGCATAATACCTTATTCTATTAGAGACTACTAGGTTACTATTTAGCTTAGAAACGCTTATCTCTTTTGCCGTACTCCTTTTACCTCTGCCGATCTTGCAGGTGCCTTATAAACCACCTCTAGCGTTATAAATACTAGCTTATTACTTTAGCAGCGGTCTCTTCTCTGCTCCTTACTATCTCTATAGGGGCTAATCTAGGTAATAAGGCAGTTAAACTAACGTAGTGAGTCTCGCCAGATCTAAATATCTAGGTATACTGCCCTTTCCTATTTAGGTTAAGGTATGCTACCTCTTCCTTGTTTAGGTTAAGGTATGCTGCCTCTTCCTTGTTTAGGTTAAGGTATACTGCCTCTTCCTTATTTAGGTCGAGGTATACTACCTCTTCCTTAGGGTATACTGCCCTAGCTTCTCTTCTCTATTAGGGTATACTACCCTTTTCTTCTTATTCCTATTACAGGTATACTACCTAGCTTCTTTCCTTACTCTTATATTTTACATCTATATATATCGAGGCTTATTAATCGGTAAGGGTCTACTACCTCTTTCTTCTTAGTATTAGTGTATATTGTCCCTTCTTAGGAAGGAGGAAGTAGAAGTTAGGGGGAAAGGGCGTGATTTTTAACTACCTATGTTGTTACTCCTTTTATATAGTGGCTAGTTAGGTGTAAAATCTACTTACCTCTTCTAGAGCTCTAAAAATTTCCTTCTTCCTATAAACATGCTTTTTATCTTTTTTATGCGTGCCCTTCTTACTATAAGGCTTCTTATAATCACTATTGGATCGGCGTAGCTAGTGCACGACTAGCCGCCGCTTATTTTCTTCTTCTTCTTCTCCCTCTGTTTAGAGGAGACCCGTATCCACTTTCTCTTCTGTTATATAGTAGAGTAGGTGGACAAGGCTGGTCTTTCTTTTCCGCCCCTTATCTTATTCTAGGCTGACAATAAGATTGCGAATTAGCAGTATAAGGAGGACAATAGTATAAGAAGCTGGCTTTCCTTCCTATATTCAGAGAGAGGAGAATCATCTATCCCAATTATTACAGTTATACAGTTACATTTTACCTATTTAGATATTCTATCTACTTTTTGCCTCTAGGCTACTTTGGCCTATTTACTGGATCGGCGTAGCTAGTGCACGACTAGCCGCCGCTTGTTTTTCTTCTTCTTCTCCCTCTGTTCAGAGGAGACCCGTGCCTACTTTCTCTTCTGTCATGCAGTAGAGTGGGTAGACAAGGCTGGTCTTTCTTTTCTGCCCCTTATCTTATTCCAGGCTGACAATAAGATTGCGAATTGGCAGTATAAGGAGGATAATAGTATAAGAAGCTGGCTTTCTTTCCTATATTTAGAGAGAAAATCACAATCCATCCTAATTATTACAGTTATACAGTCACATTTTACCCATTTAGATATTCCATCTACTTTTTGCCTTTAGGCTACTTTAGCCTATTTACTTGGTTCTATTGCACTTGTCCACCTTAGTCTCCCCTAATTAGGGAGACTATAGCCTTGGTATGCATATACATCTTATCCTCTTGTCTAGACAGCTGTTCGATATACAGCTGCCTATTACCTTTAGACAGCTGCTCCTACTTTCTCGTAGGTCTGCTGCTCTGTTTCATTACTTAGTTCCATTATACCTGTTTACCTTAGTCTCCCCTAATCAAGGAGACTATAGCCTTGGTATGTATATACCTCTTATCTTCTTATTTAGACAGCTGTTTGATATATAGCTGCCTATTACCTTTAGACAGCTGCTCCTACTTTCTTATAGGTCTGCTGCTCTGTTTTATATAGGGGCTTAGCTAGGAATGAACTAAGCAAGGGCTCTAATACTTATAAGTAGGCCTTACTTGTATTAGGGTTATCTTGCTATTAATAAGGACGACCTATGGACTATTGGCTAGACAACTCTACAGTATAGTATCAATAGGATAACTATTTCGACTTTTCTGCTCTAACGACTTAGACTAGTATTTCTAGGCCTCTAACCTCTAATTAGACAACGACAATTTCACTTAGCATAACAGTTATATTAGTTGTAGGTTATATGACAATTCGAGACCTGATATATCGGTTAAGCTTAAGATAAGTATAATCTTAGCTATCCTAGAAACTCGGTTGTTAGAGCATTCTAGTACATATACCTTATATTAAACGAAAGGGGTAGGGAAGTACTTAAACCCCCCTCCTCTTTTATTCTATTAGGTATATTAGCTGTAAGAGTCTTCTTTAGATACGACTTATATAACTCTTACCTTTGGTTCCTTTCCCCCTTTGTTTGACATTTCTAGTATTAGCAACTATATAAGGATTAGAGCTTAGTAAAGAGATTTCCTACGTCTAAGGAAGATTTCGATACTAGGGCTAGATATATAGACCTTACTTATAACTCGGGAATATAGCCTTATCCTTGATTTCCTCCTCTATCTAGACAAGTGGCTAGCTGTCCTGACTTATTTCAGCATTGCAAACCCTTAGTTGAAATAAGAGGAGTTATCTTAGGTTAGGCCAGGTTAACGAACGATTAGGCTTGGCTTACTATCTAGTGTTGCTTCGCTACCTCTGTATATACTAGGGTTATAGATATTACAAAGTCCTTTTCGTTCTAGCTTCTTAGGTTAACTAGCCGGTATTAGCTGGTTAGTCTTAATCTGGATAAAGGCGTTGTCTCGGTACCTACCTAGAAGTAGCACCCCTATATAGCAACGACGATTTGCAAGATTACTATGCCTAGGGTATATAACAAGGGGTAAGGGCAATAGGAAAGTTAAGTTAGGATAACTCTAGTACTAGGCCTTTAGTTATATTTTTAGGACTACCTCCTTTATCCTTTAGATAGGGGAGGAACGTAACTAAGTATATCTAAGGTATCTTAGTAGTATATATTTAAACTAGTAAAACGAGTATTGCTTGCTTCCTATATAGTAGGAGTATATGGTATAGGGCTTGACTAATTAAGTCTATAGTAAGGAGATAGACTAAGCTATAGATCTATTTGATATAAGCTTTTTAAAGAGTTAGATATGTTTAATTTTGCAATAGAGGGAGAAGGAGTTTATACTAGGTAGGAACTAGGTATAAGTAATGTTTTATAAAGGTAGGGTAGATATAATATTACTATGATTATACTATAGTAGCGGACTATATCCTTCCTTTCTTGCCCTATGTCTCTCCTCTATCCTACGATCTAATCCCTTCTAAATTCCCCCTAGATAAAGTCTATCGATAAATTAATAGAAGCTATTAGTAGCTCCTTATATTAACAAAACCAAGGCTTATCTAATTAGGAGAACAATAACTATACTTTGTATCTATTACCTATCGACGTACTTCTTAGTACTTTCCCGACTTCTCTAAGAGACTTTAAGTCTATAGTACATTTAGCTAGACTAAGTATCGACATTTTACTACCTAGTATAATCATATATTAACCCTCCGCTTAGTTATTTATTAGTAAAAGCCTTATCCAATAGGATTTCCCAGAGTATATCCTTTTAAGAAGAGAAATCCATCGACTTTACAGACTTATAGGCAACTCTACTCCTTTAGTAGTAGGATTATAAGACTTGTCTAATTAGACGACAGACTCTACTAGAAACTAGCTTTAAAAAGCTAAACCCCTTTTTTCCTTTTATAACCTCTCTCCTCTAGTTCCTCCTTAAGCAGAATCTTTCTTACTACTACTTTCTAGTAGTATATTAGAAATAGATACTAGTAACTAGAACTAGTTAGGTACTATAGTTAGAATATTAACCGATGCTCTTTATCGGTTAAATCCTATATAAAGTATTAGCTTCCTATCTGTTTAGTCTAAAGGGCTTAGTAGATAATTCTATAGCGCTAATATTATAGATTACTTATAAGCTTTTAACAACGCTTATAAGGACTATAGTATAGCAACTAATATTAACAAGTTTACCTAGTAGAAGAGGTAGTGCAATTCTAACTGACATTATAAGGTTGCCTCTATAATTAAGAACAAGGGAGTAACAATATAGTAAGAACTCTATAGGATAATGCTTAAGTATTAGAAGGCTTTTGACCTTAAGGCGTTAAAGGACCTTATTAAGTAGCTTAACCGCTTCTATAAGTATATTATCTTAAACGTCTTAGCTATATAGATTAAACAGGCTATAGAAGAACTTAACGCTATAATTACCTAGATGCTAGCTACTAAGTTAGCCCCTATTTAGAAAGATGCCCCTTAACGCTTTTAGGAAAAGTTACCTAAGGACTGCTAATACTTACTTGTTTAAGGATACTACCTTAGAGGCGCTATATCTATATAAGACTTATACGAAGCTACCTAAGACGACTTCCAAACCCTAGTATTAGTGGTTTTGTTTAAAGGATTTATCTACTCAGGAGTACTAACTTAGATCGAACTACTAAGTTAAGACGTCTGTTTAGATAAGAGTAATAATAATAGTAGAGAGACTAATCTCCTTTTAGCTAAAGTCGAAAAGCCTTTTTCTATTTTTTCTTGAAACTTCTTGCCTAAATCAACTAAGTCCGCTTAAGTAAGTAAGAACCGGATCTTGTTCTTTAATTAAGGGAGTACTAGCTAGGAACCGGTTAAGATCATCCTAAAACCGCTAACAGTTAAGAAAATATAGTTTAATCAACTTAATAATACCTAGAAGATAGTAATAAAGCTTTATACTACTGACCTTTTATAGAAGCAAGGTAACAAGGTAACTAAAAGAGCTATTTAAGACCTATATAATTAGATAGCCTTGCTTAGAATCTCGCTAAATAAGATAGACCCTATAGTAAAATCGGTTATACGTCTAAGAGATAAGCTGAACGACTTACTAAGCTTTATAACTAACGTTAATCAGGTAGTATACCTAAGAGAGGAACAAGACATAGCTGAATAGAAAGGGTATTATAAACCCTAATACTACTACCCCTATCTAGATAAATAAGTTGATCTTCCTCTGCTTACGGCGTATACTTCGCTTTAGAATATAGAGCCGGGTAAAGTTAATAGTTACGCTAGTAGGCCTTTTCGCTCTAATACCAATTAAAGGTATAAGGCTCTTAAAGGGATCTATTGCTACTAGTATAGTTAATAGTACTATATCAGCTTATATAATCTGATAGAGGCTGACAACGAACTTGGGCTTAGGTATATGTTTAGGGTAAACGCTTACCTTAGTTAGAAAATCTAAAGAGAAGACCTACCTTATATCCTATACTAGATCAACCTAGTCCTAGTAATAAAGGCCTATAAGGAAGGCGCCCTTTTCTACCTTGTTTAAGCGCTTTATAAGGTATACGATACTAAGTTCTGCCCTATTTATCTCCGATAGAAGCGTAATTATAAGACTAAGTATAATAAGGCTTTTAAACCTTTTTTCGACTTTCTCTTTATGCTAAGCTATACTTATGCCTAGTTAGAGAAAGAGTAAGTTAAGATGCGTTTTCTTCTAATAGAAGAAGGGAGAAAAAGCCAGCTTCTTGATATTACTTCTTATAGTATTAGGCCTATTATATCTTCTTTATCCTCTCCTACTTATAGCTCTTTTATATAAGGGGAGAACATATTTGCAGCCCTAATAGTACAAACCAGAGTCTATTACTTACTGCCTCTAGCACCTAGTATTATATCTTTTCTATTATAGGTAGTTAACCCTATAGAGGTCTTAGATCTAGATCTAAGTCTTTAAGGTCTATTTAAAAGGGAGGTTAATAATAAAGAAGCTAACTCTATAGTTTATACGATAGAGGTCCCTAGTTAGGTTTCGGATTTTCTTAATATAGTTTAGCGCTAGGAGCCAGACGTTTTCTTTTCGAAGCCCCTAGAGGATATAGCTCGCTTCTTATAGGATTTACTCTCTACTTAGACAGGCTCTAAGCTTTATAACAGTCTTTATAATAATAGTACTATCGATATTTTGCTTATACTATAGAATACAATTGCAAAAGCGAACGATGTGTTTGGTAATAAGGCAACGCAGCTAGCTATAGCTAAAGCTTTAAGTATAGCTTTTCAAAGTTAGAAGTAACTATAACTAGAAAGTAATAACAATAAGCTATTAAGGGCAGGTCCCTCCTATACTTCTCCGTCTAATTAGGTAGAGACCCCTACTACTAGCGGCCTATTTATATAGGTAAGAGAAGAACCTTCTTATAAAATTAAAGCTACTAACATTTGCTAAAGAATGCTCTAGAAAATGCTCGACGGAAAATATGGTCTTTCGAATAAGGAGGCCTTTAACCTAATAGAAGGCTAGAGCCTGCTTTCTAAGATTATATATAAGTAGGTCTCTAAAGGTATTAGAATTGTTAAGGAAATAGCTATACTAGATAGCTCTAGCTTGGATAACACTCTCTCTGCTTCTGCTTTAGCCCTAGTATTAGGTTAGGCCGGCCTAACTCTGTTTAGACGTCTATAAGGTTGCCTATCTAAGTAATAAGAGATAGCAAAGACAAATGTCGTTTCTCTAGTTAAGCCTATAGGGGAGTCTTAGATAGCCTAATTCCTAGACATAGGGGACAGCTATCGTACGATTAGGTTACTATAAGACTTTAGCGCCCTAAGTATTAACTCTATTATTATAGCGAAAAATACAGTTTCTAGTAGTATTGTTAATAGTAATCTAATAACATAGGCTAACGGAGCTTCCCTTATTTAGGGAGTAACTAAGTTCTATTCTTTGCCCTGGATTTTCCTAACAGCCCTTTACAATAGTAGCCTATAGCTATATATACTTCTAGACAGTGGATTAGAGTATAGCCTTGTCTCCCTTAAGGTTATAAACTACCTTAACCTTATAATTATAAAAACTGAGATATAGTCCTGTAGTTTGTAGGGCGATTTGCAATCTCTCTAAGGGGAGGTCCTAGTACCTCTCTATATCTAAGGTTACAGGGCCCTAGTCTACTACTACGTCTTATCTAACAATAGGTCTAATAAGGCTTATAATATCCTATTAGGGATGCCTTTCTAGAAGGACTGTAAAGTGATTTACAGTCTTAGCAGTCCTAACATAGTATAGATAACTTTCTAAGACCAGGAATTTATTACTTGCCTTGCCCCTTCGGATGTCGCTAGAGCCCTTTACGCTGTTAAACAGGATTCCTCTATACTAGGGGGGAACGCTGTCGAATCCCCGTCTACTAGCTGCTAGGACAGCCTGTTTACTTTATAGAGATAGGTAAATAAGGCTAATAAAGTCCCTAACTAGGCACTTACTTTGGAAGACGATAATAAGGTCCTAGGAGATCGGCTTGACGATAAGACTATTGCTAATATTTTATATACTTCCTTTAAGTAGGAGTCTGGCGTTTGGCGTTTAGGAAGGGGTTTAGAGCGAGTTATTGGTATTTAGAGTTTTCCTTATATAAGAATAGTTTCTTCTAATTCTTTCTTTCCTTTAGGGACAGCTCCTAGCCTATTTCCTTCCTCTATTTAGTCTGAAAAACCCTCTATCCTTTAATCTTTTACTATATATAAGCCTGCTAGAAAGAAGGTTTACCCTATCGATAATATCCTATCCGATAGGTCGGTACTAGAAGGAATCGTCGACTAGAAGCCTGCTAAGTCATTACTAGCCAAAGAAAAGGCGACTCCTAGGCATAAGTACGATCAATGGGTTTTTCTATGATTTTCGGATTTACCTTGCGGTTCTTGACTTACGCCTAATTAGTTAAAGGGCTTAAAGGATAACATAGACCTAGCTCTCTAGCTTTCCAAGGACGAATTCGACTTGTTTGCCTATATACTCTTTAATAGGGAACAAGCCCTTATATAGGAATTCAAGGACCTTAGCTGTATCAATCCGTTAATTGTTCTGCCTTAGTATATTAAGACTATCCCTTACTCTGCCTAGCAAGCTAAACATATACCTATAGGGAAGGCGATAATTCCGGCGTATATAGATATCCTAAAGAAGTAGAAGGCTAAGAGGATCCTAGAAGACGTCTATAGAGCCTACCGAAACAACTGGTTCCTTATTTAGAAGAAGAATAATAAGTACTATCTAATTAACAATACTTAGTAATATAATACCGTTACTATTTAGGATGCCTTTATCCTACTAAATACAGAGGAATTCTCGGAGGACTTTTCTGGCTATATGATTATATCTATACTTAATCTGTTTTCCAGTTATAATAATATTATACTAGATAAGAAGAGTTGGGATCTTACGATGTTTACGAGTCTGATCGGTCTACTACGCCTAACTATACTTCTATAAGGCAGTACAAATTTAGTTGCCTAGTTTATATATACGATATATAGGATCTTCTATAACTTAATGCCCTAGATTTACCAAGCTTTCCTGGATAATATTGGTATAAAAGGGCTAAAGATATAATATAATAATGCCCTGATTATGCCTAGAATTCGACAATTTGTAGTAGAACAGGTCTAGAACTATAACCAAGTCTTGCTTAACGCTAAGCTAGTAGGAGCCTACATTACTATAGTTAAGTCCTAGTTCCTAGTCTCTAAGGCTATTATTATTAGCTATAAGTATATGCTAGATAGCCGCTTGCCTAACGACGCTAAGATCCGGAAGATTCGTAAATGGTTAACCCTAAAGTCTCTTTCTAAAGTCCGCTCTTTTCTAGGTATTGCTGGTTTCTACTGGGTTTAGGTCTCCTATTTCAGCTATATTACCCGCCTGCTCTTTAATCTAGCGAAGAAGAATGCGATATAGGTATAGACGCCAAATTACTAGCATGCCTTTACTTATCTCGGTTTCCTTATTACCTCTACGCCCTACCTTATACTACTTACCTATAGAGATAACCGCTATAGCAAAATCTACCTTATAGTCGACGCCTCTCTAGACAGATAAAGAGCAGTTCTAAAATAAAAGGGCCTAGATAGAAAACAGCACTCTTATCGATTTAAGTCTAGTATCTAGTCTCTAGCTAAGTAGTACTATAATACAACTAAGTATAAGCTCTAGGGTCTTCTCTATAGTTTAAAGCAGTTTCGGCAGTACCTTTATAGTATAAGGTTTGTAATCGAGATAGATGCTTAGGTCTTAGTCTACTAGATAAATAGCTCGGCTAGTAATATACCTAGCGCTCTTATAATGCGCTGGATAGCCTAGATTCAGCTTTTTGATTTTAAGATTCGGTATATTCTAGGATCGAAGAACGCTATAGCGGACGCCCTAAGTAGGTAACCCTCGACTTAAGCTAATATTAAAGAAAAAGCCTATAAGGAAGATATAGATGACTTTATTAACGCTTAGATTTTTACCTTAACTCTTAAGAAGGATACACTTAAGGGCGATTAGCCTAAAGAGTACTAGGAGTATACTGCCTATCTAATCACGCTTTAATTGCTAGATTACCTGGTTCGCTATAGCAATAGGGTTAACTTCAAGCGTCGAGCCCTTAAGTTTTTAGTCTATAATAGGATGCTGTTTCTACGCCCTACTTACAAGGGTAATTGCCCCTACCTTGTAATTATAGATAGTGAAAAATAACGGCGTATCTAGTCAACTTGCTATAACAAAATAGGACACTATAGAAGGGATACTTCTTACTACCAGATTGCCCGACTATACTAGTAGCTAACAATCTATTTAGATCTTATTAACTAGTACTATTACTATAAGGTTTGTTAGAAGATTTGCCTATCCTAGTATAAAGAAGAAGCCTAGTTTACTATACCTTCTTCGACCCTATTTCTTAAGGTCTACTTTGATATCTAGTTTTTTAAGGGTAAGTATAATGCTATAATTGAGGTAAGAGATGACCTTACTAGCTATATAGAGGCCGCTATCCTCGGCAAAGTCAATTTGGCTTTAGTTTAGACTTTTATACTTTAGTATATGTTTTTAAGATATGGTTTTCCCCTAATCGCAGTTATTAATAGCGGTTCTAAGTTTAAGGGTATAGTTAAAGTATCCCTGAAAACTATTAGGGTTAAGCGAATTATTAGCTTATTCTACAACTTAAGAGCTAATAACATTAACAAGGTAGGTTACCTACTAATTACAACTACGCTTACTATAATTATAGAGATAACAAGGATAGATTAGAAAAAGTCCCTATACTTTATTCTCTAGGTTAACTGTACCTTAATTTGTTCCTCTTTTAGTATCTCGCCTTACTTTACGCTTTTTAGTTAAGACCTAGTTACCGAAATTAAGCTTAATATCCCTTTCTAGCGTCTGATTAGATAGGAGCAAGTCTAGGCCAAAGTTCGTTAACCTAGAAAGCTAGCTAATATAAAGGCTGCTTTAGATCTATTTACAAAGCAAGTTAAGTCTATTATAGATATAGAGCTTGCCTAGATAGAGCTATAGGACAAGGTATCTAAGGCCTGTAAAAGCACTGCTAAAGCAAGAAATCGTACGTTATCTAGGAAGTTACGCCTAGATTAGTTAGAAATCTACCCTAGTAATTTAGTCCTTATTTATAACAAGGTTAGGCAGATCGATATAAGTTACTAGCGTAAGCTATCCTTTTCATATGAGGGCCCTTTTCAAGTCTTATAGAAGAGTCCTAAGAAGGCTTACCAACTAAAGACCTTAGATAGGATCGAGCTTAAGCGGACTTTCCTACTAACTATAATAAAGAAGTTCTTCTAATTAGACAGCGTATTTATTTGTAATCTAAATAGACTATAACTAAAGGACGATTCCTAGCTAGAACGATTTAGTAAGGACGATATTATCAGGCTAGGTATTAAGGATCCTAATAGGCTTGGTAATCTGGTTAGAGGAGGAGGACCGTTAATATAGGGAAGAAAAGCGGCTCTTAAAGGTACTTCCTAAGCGACTTAATTTATACTAAGTTTTCAGACTGTTTGCCTTAGGCTGGGTTTTCATTAAAGGGGAGGTAGTATAAGTTCTTTTATATACTTACCTTTTTCTTACGCCTTTTCCCCTATTTATAGAAGTAGTTTGTTCTTTTCTTTTTCCCTAGCTCTTTACTATACGAGTATATACGTGCCGGCAAGGGGGGGGTATATACTATGCTATATAGTGTTCCCTTGATTTGAATATTTATATTGTCTACTTTACCTAGTTATAGGTCTAAGATTTTATTTTATACTATTTCGTTTTGTTTTGTTTTAGCTCTTTTCTTCTTAGGAAGTAGAAGCTCTATTTATAGCTTATATATCTAGTTAAGGGGAGGAGTATATTTAGCATCAATAGATCCTATTACTTGGCTAACTAACTACCCTAATAACCCTTAATACCTACCCTAACCTATTTTCTAGACTGCTACCTAGCTTGCCCTTCTAATTACTTAATATAGTATATATTAACTACTAGATTGACCGACTTCCGCTTAACCTGTAATTACTATGTCTTATAAACGGTTTCTTTATCCTATTGGTTAATAATTATGTCCTTAGCACGAAAGTTGCCTAGATCGAACTAGCGTAGAGCTATTGTCTTCTTAGCCTATTTAGACGCCTAAAGCGGCTATTTGTCGTAGAAAGAGTCAATATACGCCTATAAGTACTTCTTATCCTAGAAAACACAGTTCCTATAAGCACTATAGTCGACTTCTAGAACCAAGATACAGTAGATAAATAGCTAAGCTACGTTTAGATCAGGACTACTAGTATTACGCTGGTTAGGCAAACTTAACTAAAATTAGGTTTCTGTTGATTGCGGCAAGGGGGGTTAGGTGCTGATCCCCGTGACCGTACTGTATATGAGCCTCTTGCTCTGGGAATAGGGCACGTGCTGTACTACTAAGCCTCCTGCTCTAGGGAATAGGGCGTGTACTGCGCTACTTGTACGATAGCTATAAGTGGCGCACCCGCGTACTATATAATAGTTGCTAACGAGCGCTCTACTTAATATATATATTTAAAGGGTGTGTAACCACCCTCTAGATAGAGGGAGATAGATAATCTAGAACTAGAACTTAAACTAGTATTTCCTTGCTGCTCGCTTTGCTCTTTATCGTTTTAGATTACTATAATCTCTAGAAACCTACTAATATTGATTAGTATTATCTCTATATTGTAATATAGAGGCAATATAGAGCAGCAAGGTAGTTAGTTAAGTGCTTGACAACCTTAATTAAGTAGATTGTAGTTTGCTTATTAAGGGCTGTTAATCAGGCAACTAGATAACCACCCTATTAACTTAGTAATATCGCTTATAAGAAAACCAATATTATAAACCTATCCTCCTAGGCTAAGGAAGCTTAACCTAAGCTTCTAGACTAAGGAAGCGTTGCTTAAGAGAACGCTACTAAAACCATATTACTAACTAACTTTACTATAATTAATATACTATAGTATCCTAAGATCCTTTTACTTATAGAACCTTAGGAAGGGAGGATACTAAGACGAACCTCTATTATATACCAAGTATTTCGTTAAGTATAGCCTAGGATCTTAAAGAGTATTTTAAACGAGAATTCCCTATCTAGCTACCTATTACAAGTATCGATAAATTTAACGCTTAAACCTTCTATAGATCGCCAGAGCATATCGATCTAGAGTATAATAGCGACAAAGTACTTAACTTATATATATTCTCCTACCTTAGCATTTATAAGGGGCGATAATCTAAAGATCTATACTATAAATTCCGCTTGGATTTCAAGGACTAGATAGCCAACTACTTTAACAAGTTAAACAATAAACTACGCTTATAACTATGCTAAACGCTTAACGATAGCTATATCCTAGTAGATAGCTCGAAAGGGTAGAAGCTCTCTAAGGGACTTATAACGCTTGCTAATAACCTGTCTAACAATCTAGGGCCTGATATACTCCCCTAAATTCATAGGATATTAATTTAGGCCGAGTATAGATAGCTTAGAACGGCATCTCCTCCTGCTTAAACGGAAAAGGGGAAAGAGATTATACTAATAATAACCCGAGATTTCGCTACTAGTTCCCGCTAAGAGGCAATATAGGGGGATATGCATGTCGGTAATACAACCGTAAACGCTACCTAGCAATTTAAACCGGCAAGTAGCTCGATTATAAACAACGATTAACCGGTAAGCAGCCTAGGCCTAAGTACATGTCAAACAGTAGCCTAGAGTAGGACGCTTAACGCCAGTAACTGTAATAAGTTTAGAAATACCCTTTACCTGCCAAATCAGGAGCTATAGATAACATTTCCGATTTATAGACTTAGAAGCGCAATAGGAGCAGGATTCCCGCTAGCCAATAAGAGCGCCGGCAAAGGCTATAGATTACCACTAACCACCTAAAGTGCCAGCTAAGGTTATAACTAAGGTTACGGCTAAGGTAACTATCAAGGCTATAACTGGAGGACTAATTAAGGGGGACGACGAAACTCTGTATAATATGCGTAAACCCCTAGTATTAACCCTAACTATAGGCCGGGATATGCTTAACCTTAGGCAAGTAACAAAGAGCAATACGCTTAGTATAAGTATATTACGTATAGAAGTGCTAAGTATATGGCCATTCTACTAATCGAAATAGGCTGGATAAATAAGACGACTATTAATTGGAAGACCCTTACTAATTTTATTAAGTCTTAGGACTTAAAGGATAGCTATTCTAGGTCTGATAATGATATCCTTAATAACAAAGTTCGTTTCTTCCTTTACCGCTACTAGATATTCTAGATCAATTATAGCTAGCTTAGTACTGTTTTTCTAAACGCTCTTTCAGAATAAGCCAAGGAATACTACTTATATTATATCCTACTTAGTATCTCTTTCGTCAAACTGTATAATATCTTAAAGGGATACTTCAAGATAAGTACTAAGTAGAACAACTATCTATGCGTTTGGAATACTGTTACTTTCTAGTCTATATGCCTTAAAAGCAAGAATAGTAATAAGTTAATAAAGGAAATTCTCCAGATCTTACTTGACAGACTCTAGCAAAGCTAATATAGGCTTAGTCTGCTCTATAATTATAAGGAATTCCTAGTTGCTAATATAATCCAAGCTTACTAAGGAGTGTCTAAGCTAAAGATCGCCCTGTATAAACTACTAATAAGCTTTGAAGAGCTGGTAGCTACGCTCTGTTAGATACTTAATGTTAAAGAGGCGGATTGTATATATCGCCAATTCCTAATAAACTGTAGGTTTACAACGACGAAAGCTAGGCCTATAAGAAACTATTAGGGTAACTCGATTATAGATTTAATCTTTAAAAGGAACTGGACTATATATATATAGTAGCCTAGAGGCGCTATAGGGTACGGAAAGCGAAACGAGTTTTAGCAAGGAGACCGTAATAAAACCTATACTAAGGTAGGCTACTGGATTTGCAGCAAGCTAGATCACTAATCCTTTATATATAACTAAGAAGAATAGGCAATAGCTAAGAGCAAATAGCTTAAATAGAAGGGCATTAACAAAGATTATAGACGATATACGGCATTTCTCCTTAACTATAAGGGTTTAGACGATAAATACAATGTAAGGGAAGAAGATACTAAGCCTAGAGTATAGGTAGACAACTATAAGACCGATCAAGCTTAAGGTAAAAACGAAGTACTAGTAATTAGTTTTAAAGAAGAATAAATAGCAGCGACTTACTTCGCGAACTAAGCTTTCCTCTATCTGATTACTAGGAGCGACCAGCTACGGAAAAACAGTAAAAAGGATATAGAGAGAACGGAAACTATTTAATTTATGCTTAATAGGTATACTAAGGCCGAATTCCAAGGAATTATACCTAATACTAGGGCTACTAACGTTTCGACCGCCGGACTTCGACAATTCCTTATGCTGAAAAAGATAATTAGATTGCTTAAGATCGACAAGACGCGTATAGGGGAAGCGAATATACTTTTCAGGTCTGGGGATTTGAAACGATCATTCGGTATAGTTAGAGTAGAGCTTAATATCGGTTATGCGACTTTCTATATATTAAAGACGCTAACCCCTTTTCTTATATGTCTGAAAGATATAGACAAGCTCGGCGTCTACCTTAATAATATAATAAATAAGCTTATATCTAAGTTAGGGAAGCGCGTATATATCTAGCGGAAATAGGGATATCTATAGATCCCTATTAAAGGGATTAAGCTACTAAGTATAGTATTTACTACAGACAACGAGTGTCCTACGCCTCTATAACTTACAAAGGCTAAGCTAAGGCGTATTTATCGACGCTATAGACACCCTACAGTCGATAGATTGTATAAACTGCTATAACGAGTAGATTACTAAGTAGAGTATAGTGCTATTAAGATGATTAACAAGTTCTATTATTTTTATTAGATTAAAGGAGTAGCGCTATAACGATTTAGATTTACGTTATAAGATGACATTTGCTTTAACTTTAAGATTGTTATAGACGTCTTAGATATCGATAGTTCTAAGGTACTGTATATAGTTGATGCCGCGACTTTATTCTAGGTAGCCTACTTTCTAAACAATCTTTTAGCTAAGGAGATATAGAAGCGGCTAAAGGAATGTTAGATCGATATATACCTTAGACTACCTAACGTTTTGCGCTATAATAAAGGCACTAACTTCAAAGTATATAAGTTCTAGGCTAAGGCTAAGCTTATAGGTATAACTTGCTACTCTATGCCAGTTAAGGTATACTAATTAGTTAGTAAGATTGAGCGGTATTATAGACTACTAAGACGGGTATACGACATTATTAAATCCGAAACTGCTAGGACTTGCTTGAAAGAAGTATACTTATAAGTAGTACTAAGTACGGTTAACAATACCGCTAGCCCAGACAGGCTAGTACTAACGCTCTTAGTTTTCGGCGTATACCTATGCCTAACTATAGACGCGCCGCCTTCTCTATCTTAACTACGCTAAGCAGGCGCAATTCGGAAGGCTATAGCGCAATTGCGTATCCTTAATGATATAAGGACTATATAAGATGCTCTTACGTAGTATAATAGACCGAGTGTAGAAGATATGCTACTATGCTTACTTAAGGTAGGTATAGAAGTACTAGTATTTCGAGAAACCGATCGATAGATAGGACCCTATAAGGTAATCTTAGCTATAGATATAGCAGTAACCGTCGATATAGTTAATGGACTTATGGAATTTCGGAATATAGTAGTTAAACTATACTACTAGGAGCTAGTATAGGACGAGCAAGCCGACCAAACTAGGGCTAAGCAGCCGGAGCTATTCCAATATCCCTAGCCTAAGCAACCTTACTGGTGTAAACGACCCTAAAAGAACCTAGTACCTACTAATAACTTTATTTCGGAAAAAGAGAAGCGCGACTACGATCTTGCGCTTAAACTATAAGCTAAAGGCAAGATTACTATACCTAGCGCGCTATTCTAAGAATCCGATAAAGTAGAACTGAACTTCCTTTTAGCAGCTAGGGTGATTAAAGCGATCTAGATGCTAATAGACATATTAAGCTACTAAATTTTCAAATCAAGGATTGTCTAGAAAGTGAAAGACAAGCTTACTTTACTATATAAAAAGTTATATTTTGTGGCTTAGGGATTCGGTAATAAAGATAAAAAGTACCTTCTTACTTAGTTGCTAACGATCTAGCAATATATATAGCGGCTTATGCTCTTACTATTCCCGACACTTTAAATGCACTTTGGTTTTAAGGCGTAGGTGCGTAATGTTATCCAGGCTTATATATAAGCTAAGTTATAGCTAGCAAGGAAAGTAATTCTTCTGTTACCTAAAGAGCTTAAGATACTTTATCCCCTATATACTGTCTTACTTGTTAAAACCCTATTATATAGACTAGCTAAAGCCGGACTATACTAGTAGGTAATATATATAAACTGGCATACTAAATATCTTGATCTTAAGCTAAGCGCCTTTGACCTATACCTTATAATCGGCAAGATACGAATTGGAAGTGGATTTAGAATTATCGGCCTATAAACTAATAATACTCTTAATATCGGCGAGTAAGCCTTTGCAGATAAGGAGAAGCTTGAGCTGGATAAGGCTAGCTTTAAGTACAAGCTACTAGTATTTTTAATAGATAAATCGATTATAGACTTCAACAGATATAGGCTCGAAATAAGTGTAAATACTATTAAGATTCGGCAAAAGGGGCAAGCTGCGTAACTCGAACTTATAAACCAAGACGCCAAAACAGCGAAACAAGTATACGTCGAACAACGCGTATGTAGTACCTATATTGCTACAATTTGCCAGCTAGAGGCGACTTTCGACTTATTAGTAGTAGCGCAGTCAACTAAGCCTGGTATAGCTAAGATTGCTAAGCTTAACGCTTGATTGTAATAGTAGATCGAGAACTTAACGCGTAGACTGTGCTACCTACAACTCGAACTTAAGACAGCTAAGCTCTTTATCTTTATAGACGGATTATTCGCTAATAATACTGATATAATATTGTAGATTAGATTTGTTATTATATTTGGTAATAAGACGAGCAGTATAAACGAGTTTAACTTATATGGTAATATCGTATACTAGTCTTTAACCAAATACAAGCAGGTAATGCAGAGCGTTCTAGCAAGCGAGATATATAGTATAGTAAGCAGGTTCGATCTTAGGTATATATTGTACTAGACGCTCGCTAAGGTCTACTTATATCTAGGCCTACCCTTACTACTACTAATTGTCGTATATACGGATTTGTTTAGCTTATACAAATGCCTGGTAAAGCTCGGTATAACAGCGGAGAAGCGCCTTATAATCGATATAATAGCACTGCGCCAGAGCTATAAAAACCGTAAAATCGCAGAAATCAGGTAGATTAGTAGCAACGATAACCTAGCTAACGCTATAACTAAACGCACGCCAAACAAGACGCTTAAAAAGCTCGTTACTACTAATACAGTTAAGATTAGAGTAGAAGGCTAGGTTTAACAACTAGCCGAATAACAGGAAGAGTGTCGATTCGCTCTCACTGCAGTGAAAGGCTTCCGGTTGGTCGGTAGGAAACAGAACAGGAATAACAATAACAGGGGATAAAAGCAGAATAACGATCAGGATCACTGGTTTGGTATGGTATGGATTGGTATGGATATGCTGTTCTACACCTACCTAGGCCCCCTAAATACGTGGCCCTAGTGCCACGTATTAGCTAGAGCTAGGCCTAGTTAGGTAAAGTGGGGGTTAAGCCCCTACTTTAGGACCTACTTTTCGTTGTGACTAATTAGCCAATTAAATACGCTATTTAGCGTTTCGACACTGGCTCTTTTTCTTTTTAGTTACGACAACCTTTTGCTAATAAAGGGAATTTCAAAAGAGCGGACGCGTTCTAAAACGCAAAGACATACCGCGATTGCGCTTTTAAAGTACGCCCCTACCCTTCTCCTTTTACCTCCCTTCTATAGCCTAGCTATAGGCGCCCTATACTGTTAATAAGTAGTGAAAAATCAGGTAGTAGGGGAGGCAATAACAATAGCTAAGGGAACAAAGGCAGGGGAAAAACAAGCGTCGTACAGCGCCGATCCCTACCGTATACGCAGCGATAAAGCGCTTTTTTAAGCGCGGCCGCGGTTTCGATCCGCCGTAGTAGGGGCGGTAAGGCCGGCGACAGGGCTAGCAACAGGGCCGGCAACAGGGCCGGCGACAGGGCCGGCGATAGGGCCGGCGACCGGGCCGGCGACAGGGCCGGCGACAGGGCCGGCGACAGGGCCGGCGACAGGGCCGGCGACAGGGCCGGCGATAGGGCCGGCGACAGGGCCGGCGACAGGGCCGGCGATAGGGCCGGCGAGGGCGGCGAGGGCGGCAAGGACGGCGGCGATAGGAGGGCCGGCAGCGAAAGTGATCGTACAGCAGCAGCTGTAACTAGGGGTAGTAGTCTACCCCTTACTACTTTCTCTTCTTTTTTCAGTGTGTTTTCTACTGCTATAGCTATAGCAGCAGAAGGAGAAGAAAAAGCAGGTAAAAGGGCTGCTGCTGCTACTGCTAGGGCTGCTGGGTCTACCAGCAGCAAAGAGGCTACGTTTCCTGGCAAAAGCTAGAGCGCTGCCCCGGTAGGGCATGAAAAATTTGCCGCTGTTGTATAAGTTATATTATAAGCACGGTCGCGCTTTTAACTCGCGTTCTACGGCGTGCCTACGGTTACTGGAAACGGCCCTACCCCCTGAAATTGGGAGACCCCTACTTATATAGAATTCAGGGTCTCTAGGCCTTCCTACCTCTCTATTCTAGCTTCCTCTGCTCTTTATACCTGGTATAGCAACTAAGAGGAAGCTGGTAGATAGCTGCTATATAATAGCGAATAAGGAGCTAAATAACCATTATACTATAGAAAGGAAAAAACCATATTGTAGCTGCCTGAAAAAGAAGAAGAAGGCGCTAAATCAAAGCTACCTAAGAAAGGAGTAGGCGCCGAATCGTAGCTGCCTAGGGAAGAAGACGAAAAAGCGGCGATAAACGTAGCTAGTTAAGCGTTTTAACCGCTCCTTTGCCGGCTGATTAAATAGCCGGTAAATCGAAGGACTTCTACTAGCTAGTCCTTTACCGTAAACGCCGCTTTTTCGAAGTCCTGTTTGGTCTAGCTATATAGGGCAGATACTAGCCTATATAACAGCTGTTGCCCCCCTTCTTATTTAAAGCCTATGATTACCGCTGCTAAATAGGCGGTAATTATCTTCTGATTTTAATAGCCAGGTTGAAGGTATCGTAGCGGCTAATAGAAGGTAACTAGGTCGAGCAGGTAGGCTTTAGTCGGCGGTATCTAATAGGGGAGCCTCTAAACTAAGTCTTCTTCTTCCCTTATTCCCTCTATCTTTTTCTAAGTACGGCGTACTTTATCTTCTAAGTCTTATATATATACTGCGCTTCTTATAGTTATACGATACTTGTTTTTAGGTTATTATATAGCGCTAGTTAGAATCGATTTACTATCGATTTCATTGTACTAGAAGGTTGCTAGAAAAGCCTAATTAAGGGTTCTTGATCTTAAAAGGTAAATAGCACGCCTAGCTCTTTCTCTTTTCAGGTATACTTCTGACGTACTATCAATCTTACTATTCTATTCCTAACGTCGTAAAACGAAAGAAACTGATTAGTGTCGATTCGCTCTTACTATAGTAAAAGGCTTCCAGTCGGTCAGTAGGAAATAGAACAGGAATAACAATAACAGGGGATAAAAGCAGAATAACGATCAGGATCACTGGTTTGGTATAGTATGGATTGGTATGGATGTGCTGTTCTGTACCTACCTAGGCCCCCTAAATACGTGGCCCTAGTGCCACGTATTAGCCAGAGCTAGGCCTAGTTAGGTAAAGTGGGGGTTAAGCCCCCACTTTAGGACCCACTTTTCGTCGTGACCAATTAGCCAATTAAATACGCTATTCAGCGTTTCGACAAAGAGTCTATGTAACTTAGGGCGAGATTGCTCGCGTAAAAGACAAAGATTGCCAGGACGATTTATTTACATTTACAGTACAATAAAGAACATAAGGCAAAGTATAAAACGATCTTAATTTATACTTTTATAGCTAGCGCGATATACGCGCTAGCGCCCCCTACCCTCTGATTACAATAACAAAACATCGATGGCCTTGCCTATAGCAGCTATCGCTACAAGCTTTTTCTATATAGGCGTTATACCTACCACAGGTACCCTACACTTAACAAGAGCACGCGCCTTATCTACTAGGACTAAGGCGCACTTAGCACTGTTGCACTATAGTTTCCAATCCTATAACCAATAAGTATTCCGATTAAATAATAGACACTACTAAAGATCGTAACTTACTTTAGCCTTTATAGCCGGGTTAAAGCGGAGCTCTAAGAAGCAGTCTAAGAACAGACGGACCGACTTAAGGCTATAATATACGTTAGAAACAATAAGATAATAGAAACAATATATAAATAGAACTTACATTAGTATATACAAGTGCCTAGACGAGCACCGCTAGTACTAGAGGCCGTAGCCCGACGTACGGTTGTAGTACGCTGTATATAGCGCGAAATTGCCGGACTTATCAAACAAGTCCTTAATACCTGCTAAAAGCAAGTGCAGGTAGCTAAGGCAAAGGATAGTATATATAGTACTATATAGGCTACGAACTTTATACATATTAGTAATATTAATAATAAGGATAATAAGAGTAAGACGCTTACCCTCTAGTTTATACGTATAAGCGTATAACGACCTCTTATAAGACTTTATATAGTCCAACGCGTAGTATATATAGTAGCTAGAGCGGACGATAGAGCTGTCTAAGCTTTTACTAGACGACAAACTTGCCGTTACCGCCGCCGGTATTGCTACTAACAGTATAGGCATGCTTATAGCAGTGAGTAGCGCCTTGCGCTATATGTGTGTAGCTGCTAACGCTGCCTTCTTTATAGCCGGCAACGTAGGCAGAGCATGCTCGACGCGCTTAGAGAGACGCGCCTTATATATAGCGATCTCTGCCTTATATACTGCCTCCTCCTCCGCCTCCTCCTTACGCTAAAGCGTAGTAGCCTGCTTAAGTAGGACGTATATATGTACGATTAACCCCTTAGAATTAAAGGGCGTAGAGTTGGCGTTAATACAGCTGCCTATGGACTTAGGCTATACGGTAAGTACAGCTACGTCTATAGCGTCAGGATCGTCGCTATTGTTATTATCGTTGTTGCTATTATTGTCGCCTACTATACTCTCCCAGTTACTATCGTCGGTAATAGCGTGCTTAGACATGTCCTTCGACATGTTATTATTGCCCTTCTAGGCAAGATGCTTATTAGGAGCGTTAGTTATAAGCGTATTAAGGGCGTTACTACCCTTGTCCTTAATGTATATGTAGGCGTTGCTGCCTATGCTCTTATAGGAGTACCTACTCTACTTATTATTAAAATCCAACACTATAAACAATAAGATCAGTATACTTAAGCATTAATGTATAACGGTAAGCAACTTACTTGTTACTACTAGTACTACTAATACTATTACTATTATTATTGCTGCTATAGCTGCTACTATTGTTATTGCTGCTGCTACTACTACTAGTGTAGATCGTAGGGAGGAAGAGAATAGGTAGTATATAGTAGGAGAACCTACCTATTTATAGGTTTAGGGTAAGAGCGTTCGGAGTTCGCAATTAGCTAGCCTAGAGCTCTGATTTTCCTATTATAATTCCTATTTAGGACTATAAGCTTTTACAACAATGGTTACCGGCGTAACGTGCTTACTATTACGCCGTTTAGAGGCGTATATAGAAGGTGCTAAAGTCGCGCCTTCCATACTAGGGATTAGTAACTAGAATTCAATATTCTAATTGGCGAACAAGAAGTTAAGTGATTAGGATTTCCTATTCTAGTAATAAGGAGAGCAAAGTAATCTAGTATTTCCTATTTCGGTTGATAAAGTACTGGCGTAGTTACAAAAGAAGAGTTGCCGGTATTGATTACAGTAAGGGGGGTTAGGTGCTAATCCCTGTAACCGCGCTGTATATAAGCCTCTTGCTCTGGGAATAGGGCACGTGCTATACTACTAAGCCTCCTACTCTAGGGAATAGGGCGTATACTACGCTATTTATACGATAGCTATAAGTAGCACACCTACGTACTACATAATGGTCGCCAACGAGCGCTCCGCTTAATATATGTATTTAAGGGGTATGCAACTACCCTCTAGATAGAGGGAGACAGACAATCCAGAACCAGAACTTAAACTAGTATTTCCTTGCTGCTCGCTTTGCTCTTTATCGTTTTAGATCACTACGATCTCCGGAAACCTACTAACAGTTTCGTTATATTCCTTATAGTTTACTACGTTACTACCTACTATATTAGCTTTAATTAGATATCTAGATATAAGCTTGAATATACTGATAGCCGAACTCTTAGATAAAAAGACCTTAGACCTGGTATAGCCGGTTACTATAAATTTCTTAGATATACTTATCTAGGAAGTCTAACCTAAAATGCTTAATAGTAATAGGGGATCGACGTCTAACTATAGAGAAAGAGTGGTTAAAACTAATAATAGTAGGATCCTAACTACTTTCTACTAGCTAAGTAGAAGATAGATAGTCGAGCAGACTAGGTTCTAGACCTAGAGATATATACTATTAATAAGTATTAGCCGGTTCCTCTTTAAAAACCTAGATCCGAAATATACTATGTCCGATTATAGCTAGGTTTAGCAGTAGGTACTATATAGATAGATTCTATTACGCTATCTGATCCCCGTAGGGGATATCTAGGTAGGCTGAACTAGTGCTATAGGAAAACCGTACAACGGGTGAAAAACCTATAACTGTATATAGGAAAAGGGGAGGGTGTGATAGGGGGTAGGCCAATCTTTACTAGGGTAGATACCGCCCTTTTAGGAGTATGAAAACATACTGCCTAAAGGGGTATAGGCTAGACCGCTCCTAGCCCCTAAGCAACAGAATATTCTGGCAGTCTAGTAGCGATATGGCGAACTAGGGGGCGTATAGCGCTGCCGCCCCCTTTTTCGAGTCTGTAGAGAAAGCTATATATATCCCCCCTTTCCCTCTCTCCAAAGGAGGCTGAAGGGTAGGCTAGGCAACCGTCGAATATATGTCGGATGTCTTCTATAGCTAGGTGGTAGCGGCAGAGGGGGTTATCAACCCTAGGCACCTTGTAGGTATATAGGAATCCCCTTAGGCCTATCTTCCCTATACGGGCCTGTATTAGTAGCGAGCTTTCGGCTTTAGAGAGGTTATAGTGGCGTCTTTGGAAGGCCTCCTTAAAGGCCTTAGCTAGGTTCTCCTCTTAAAAGGCGGCTTTAGCTGATTTCTCAGAGAGGCTCTCTGTATAGGGGTTGTGACTAGAGGCCCTAGCCTCCTATAGATAGCGATCCTTCTAGGCAGTATAGAGGGGTTCCTTGTTAATAGCCTTCCTTAGCTGTTGGTAGTGCTACTGAGCTGTTACCTCCCTTTTTCTTTCTTGTTTTGTACGCCCTCCTAGGGGGAGGCTGGTCCTAGGGGTCCTATTTCCAAGGGTAAGGCGGAGGGCTTCCTTCTGCTTAGCCACCTCTTTCCTTATAGCCCTGTTTATCCTAGCTTAGCTGGAGAAGGAGAGGGCGTTAAGGTAGAGGTTAAGGGGGGGGACGTTAGCCTTGTAGTAGAGGCTTCGGACCGGTGTCCTTTTATAGGCCCCTGTAACTCTCCTTAGGGCTTCGTTTTCGGCTGCTAGTAGGCCTCTAGCTATACCCTATGGCCTATTTAGTGCTACAGGCATAGGGGTATGCTAGGCCGAGGCTGCGTAGGCTAGAACCGGCCTTATTACTGCTGTATATAGGAGCCTAGTCTTCTCAATTCCAGGTCCCTAGGTCTTTCTAGCTAGCTTAGTAATAGCAAGGGACTGCGTTTTTAGCTTCTGCCGTAGGGTGTTGGCGTGGGCCTTCCAGGTAAGCTTAGGGTCTAGCCAAACCTCTAGAAAACAGGCTTCTTTAGCTGGTTATAGGGGGGAGTCCCCTATTAGTCCTAGGTTAATAGGGTCAGTCCAGGGCCTTCTTCTAGGGGGGAAGTGTATAAGCTCGCTCTTTGCTGCTAAGAAGGTAACTCCAGCGGTTGTTGCCCAGTATAGGCACTCTTTCCAGGCCTCTTCTAGCTGTCTAACCGTTGTTATAGCCTCTCTGCTGAAGGCTAGTAGGTTAGTGTTATCTATATAGCCTATAGTAGAGATAGTAGGGTATTTTCTCTCTAGCCTTTCGTATAGGGGGCAGAGGTATAAGACTAAGAGGATTGGTGAAAGTGGTGAGCCTTAGGGTACTCCTGTTAGTACTGGGATTTGCTGGCTTTTTTGGCTGTTAAATAGGAGGCTAGTAGTCCTAGAGAAGAGGAATTCCTTTAGCCAGGATAGTAGCCAGGTAGGTAGCCCTAGCTGGTCTAGTATAGCTAGGAGTCTATTATAAGGGATACTGTCGAAATACCCTAATAGGTCTAGCTGTAAAAGGGAGGCCCCGGCTTTGTACTTCTATACCTCCTGGATCTAAGCTATAAGGAGGTGTATAGCTGATTCGGTGGATTTATAGCGGCAGTAGCCCTGTTACGTTGCTGGAATCAGCTTAAAGGCCTTAGCTATGTCCCTTATTTTAGTCTCTATAACTTTCTCTAGGACCTTGCTAATGCAGTTAAGTAGGGCTATAGGGCGGTAGCCTCTAGGGGTGTTATAGGTATCCAGCTGTTTTTCTGGTTTAGGGAGGACGATAGTAACCGCTTCCTTATATTCCTATGGATAGAAGCCGTAAAGGAAGGATTTTAAGGCTAGTATAGCGAGGGCCTTATATAAGGGGTCGCCATAGGCCTTTAGAAAGCCTATAGGAAGTTCGTCAGGTCCTAGTGCTTTCTAGGGTTTTATTGTTTTAATAGCCTCCTTTATATCGTCCAGCCTAACCGTCTAGCTAACTAGTAGCCTCGGGCCTATTAGGGGTTCCTCTGGGCTATCCTTTTAGGGGGAGGGGGGAAGAAGCGTACTAAAAGGGCCTCTACCTTCTCCTAGAAGGTACTAGCTTGTCCAAGGGTTAGTAGCTTAGAAGGGGGGGGGGCAGTAGTACTTTGTAGCCTAGCCCATCTTTCTAGTTGCTAGAGCTTTTCTAGTTTTTCTCTAGCCTTTTATAGAAAAGCCCTCTAGGTCTTTCTTTTACTCTCTCTTATAGCCTTTATTTGTTTCCTTTAGGCTGATTTATAGGTGGTAAGGAGGGCCTAGTTACTAGGGGAGCGTTAGAGCTGTCTTTCCGCCCTTTTTCTCTCCTTAACTACCTAGTAGATTTCGTTGTTCTACTAGAGGGCGCTCTTCCTTCCAGTAGTTACTGGGGCTCCTTTAGGGGTTGTAGTTCTAGCAATACGCTGGAGTTCCTCTAATAGTCGCCTATAGGCCTTCTAGAGCCTAGCTAGGTTAGAGAGGCGTGTTAGATATCTATAGCCCCCTATATTGTATATTAGGGAGCTGGCCTCTCTTACTACCCCCTCTTTATCCATCTTTTTCTACTAGAACTAGGGGGGCAGTAGTAGGGTTTCTATGGTTTCTAGGTCGATATCCAGTACCTAGGGGTAGTAGTCTAAGCGTAAGTGTATATCTAAGCTAGTATAGGAGCAGGTAAGGCTGCTGCTAAGCTAGAAGTAGTTGATAGTAGAGGCCCTACCTGCTTAGCTCCCTTATAGCACCCTAGTTATAGTGCTGTAGGGGGTATAGAGGGTAAGCCCCTGTTCTGCTATTAATAGCAGTAGGTCCTCTAACCTAGGGCTAAAGCGGTTATATTGGTCCTAAAGGGGGTGGTGAAGGTTAAAGTCCCCTGCTAGAAGGTAAAGGCCTAGGTAGACGTTAATCTTCCCCCTTATTTCTTCTATAAGGGGGGTTAAGCCAGTCTGGGGTTAGAGGTCGTTATATAGGGACCAGACTGTAAAGGGGCCGTTCTTAGTCTGTATAGTAGCCCTAGCCTAGTCTAGGCTAGAGCTGTAAGTCTATATTACTAGTAGGAGTGATTTATAGATATAAAGTAAGGCCTGTCCGTTAGGGGTGAAAATAAGGTGGTAGGGGGCTGATCTAGGGTAGTAGGTAGAGTGCTGTACCTGCCTATTAATCCAGGGCTCTTATATAGCAAGTATTTCTTCTTTTGCCGTAGAAAGTAGTACTTTCTATACCTCCTTCAAGCCCTATATATTCTAGAGGTATACCTTTATATTTCTATCTCCTCTAGCTGTATAGTTGGCTATAGTTGTTATATAGTAGTAGTAGCGTTAGCTAGTCCAGTATCTAGGTCTAGTCTAGGTCTAGCATCTAGGGGTTTAGGGGCTCCTATAGGCTACAGGGTTCTAGTAGGTCTAGTAGCCCCTTAAGGGCTTATAGTTAGCATAGAAGAAGGGGGGGTTTAGCTGCTTAGGTGGCTAAAGCAGGTAGTAATTGTGCTCTAGTTAGGGGTTAACCCTTTTAATACTATTAGTCGGCCCCTCTATCTCTTCCCTAAGACTATAGTATAGCCTTCCTCCCCCTCCTCTTGTGCTAGGGCCTGCTAAGGGTATTACTGCTATTGTTGTTGTTATTGCTATTGCTGTTGCTGTTAGTGCTGGTATAGGGGCGGTTGGTTAACGTTAAAGGCCTTAGGCCTAGAACGTAGGTATCCCTTAGCCTGTGCCCATACCTCTTTTAGGCAGGGGCAGGCCTCTGAGCGGGCGTGGTAAGCTTAGTGGCAGTTGCAGCAGCAGGGTGCCCTAGAGCAGGTAGGGGCTTCTGGTGTAGTATAGCTGTTAGTGCTGCAGTTATAGCAGATCTCCTCTCTGCTCTAGTATACCTTAGCCCTATGGCCCTATTTCCAGCACCTTAGGTACTGGATAGGCTTAGCCTTGTCGATCTAGGGCTCTACTTCTAGGGCTCGGTAGCTCTAGAAGACCCCCTCCTTATAGGCCTTCTAGGCTGCCTCTAGGAAGGTAAAGGCTATTAGTACCTTAACCCTAGTCCGTTCTAGCCCTTAAGGGTGCTAGACCTTTGCCCTAACCGCCGTAGGGTATTGTTTTTTAGCTTCTTCTAGTAGGCCTTCTTCTATAACCCGGTCGTAGACTGTAAGGCCCTTAACCGCTACTGCCTAGGTTGTTGTATATAGGGAGGCCTTTTCGCTAAAGGCCCTTGTAATCTAGGTAGTATTGCTTTCTAGGCTCTTCTTTATCTCTACGTTCTCTATAACTAGAAGGAGGTTACTGCTAGAGAGCGTCTAAACCCCCTGAACTACTAGGCTAGAGGCCTGTTATATAGCCTGTACTACCTTTAGGGCAGATTCAGCAAGTACCTGTTATTAGGCTAAGCCTAGTCGGATAAGCACCTAGTGCTTAAGGCTAGGCCTAGTTGCCTTGCTAGCTGTTAGCTTACTAGCTATATTAGCCTAGGTAGGGGCTATAGGCTAGGAGTGGCTAGGCTGTTGTTGCTGTTGCTGCTGTTATTGCTACTAGTAGTAGCTAGGCTGTTAAGGTTGTTGCTGATGCTGTAGCTTAGGCGTTGCTAAGGTAGTAGGGCGGTTTTAGGGTGCTAGAGCTGCTGCCGTTGTAGCTAGGGCTTCTTTAGGCGGGTCCTAGAGCAAGGCTATAAGGGCAATTTGCCTGGCTTTAGTAGTTGCCTCTACTATACTATAGAAGTTAGTGCTGTCCTTGGCTAGGCTGATTATCCGGTCTAGAAGGCCAGAGAGCGTAAGGGCGAGCTTAGGGAGGCTAAGAGCTGCCTAGGCGGTTTTCTTGGTTGCTGGGGTGATGTGGCCGGCCTTGGTAGTATTGTTGTTGCTTCCTTCTTTTCCTGTATTTTTTTCCGATTTTTTCCCCTGTTTTTTCGAGGTTTTCTAGCTAGGAGTGGCCGGGGCTAGGGCGTGCTAACTGCCGTTTAGGCCCCTAAGAAAAGGGGCGAAGACGTTGGTTAAGGGGGGGGCGCTAATCGTAGGGGTGTTGATAGTAGGGGGGGCGCTAGAGCTAGGTGCTGTAGGTGCTGTAGTTATAGCGCCTATAGCGGTCTCCTTAGCAGTAGTAGGGGCGATAGTGGTGGTGGTGGTTTGGCGGTCTTTCATTTCCGTATTGCCGTTCAGGTGGTCCGTGCTTAGGGGCTGGCTCAGGGGGTTGTTATTATTGTCGTTGGCTGTAGGTGGGGCAGGGTTGCCAGGGCGCAGAGCCTTATTGGCCCGTGCGCGAGGAAATTGCAGTTGCGAGAGGGCAGCTAGGCTCGCCATTTTCTGCATTTTCGCACGCCTAGGGCTGTCGCGCAACCGACAGCGCTGCAGCGAAAATTGGCGGGCGTTGTGTCCTCAATCGGACGGTTCGAATGGATGTGGTTGCACGCGATTTGGTGTGGTATTGACCAAAAACTCGTTTTTCGTTTTTCAGTAGGTACTATATACGATTAACAAAGTTATAGAACTTTGTATTATCGACTACCTTCTGGATTACCTGCTTTAGGAAGATGTAGAATCTTCTAAGATTAGTAGGGAAAGTAGTTACCTAAGTTTTAGATACCTAGAATGCCTTAAGACGAATTGGACGTGCTATCTAGCTTATAGGAGCTTTCTTAATAAGAGCGTTGGATAATATCCCTATATAGATAAGATTAAGTAGGAGAGTTAAGTCCTAAAAGAGAATAAAGTCGGTTTATTAAGGTTAGAAAAGTTTTTATAAGAGAAAGAAAGAAGAAAAGGCAGGTCTTTATACTTAAGGAAGCTACCTATACTAGTCCTAATTCTGATTAGAAGAGGTTAATAAGAAACTAAGCAAACCTAATTATACTATACTAACTTTTAAGGGCTGTTTGCTAATAAAAAGAATTAGATAAAAGCCCTAAGCGCTGATAAAGGAGTAAATAGCTTGCTTAATAGTAGGAAAGAATTTTTATATGCCTTCCTCCTCTAAAAGGACTTGCCCTATATCAGGACCTACCCCCCTCTACCCTTTAGATTTTTCTCTCTCTAACTTCTCTAGTATAATCTTCTTAGACCTTTACCTCTTCTAAGATCTTTTTCTTAGTACTTTTAGCAGAAAAATTCTAGCCCTAACCCTAACTTCCTCTAAGCGATCTTACTTATTGTTCTTACCTTCTCTCTATAATTATATAAGATCAAAATGCCTTTAAAGAAGGGATCTAGCAAGTAGGCTCTGCCCTAGACAAACTCGGATTTAAATAAGGTTCTCTAAGAGGAGCAGCGTTACTATATAGTTAGTAGGCTGGTATATAGTAAGGAAGAGGATAAGCTTGTACTAGTAAGTGCCCTAACAATTCCCCTATCGATGCTATAAAGACTATAGCCATTACCTTATAAGCTTTGCTCTTTGCTATATAAGGTATAGTTCTCTCTATATAAGCTGTAATCGATACTATATAAACCCTAGTCTTCCCTATAAAAGTTATAGGGTACCCTAAGCAAATTTAAGTACTTATCTATAAGAGGTAAGAATAATGTGATTTCGATTTCCTTAGGTAATATCCCTTAAACTAAGCTACCTACGTCTAATCTAGTTAAGTCCTTAATAAAGCGCTTTAATAGGCCCGGCTATATATACTCCTGTTTAACTTTTAAAGATTTCGAAGTACTTAAAAAGGAAACCAATAAGTATAGCGCTGCTAAAGATATCGACAATGTTACTAACCACTATACTCTATTTAGTAGTAACTACTTCGAGCTAGTAGGTAAAATTGCTTTTTACCTAGAGTAGTATGTTATAAGGGATAGCTGGCTAGACTTCTTTAATAAGATAACTGTTAATAAGGAGGATTTTAATCGTTACTTCCCTAGGATAGCTAGTCAAGTTACTATAATTATAAGAGAGAAGGTCCTAGGTTAAGATCTCCAATTAGTTTTAGCCATCCTATATAATATATATAGGATATGGCTAGAACAAGCCTAGATAACCGATAACTATATTAATAGTATGCTTAGATAGACCCTATATATGTTTAAGAGATACGTTTTTATTACACTATATTTAATAGCTCTAACTCTTAATAAAAAGGGCAACTACCTAATAAGCCCGGTCCTCCACCCTACTAAGGGGAATGTCCGCTATAAGGCCCTTAGGAAGCACTTTTAGCTTATGGTTATGTATATCTGTAGGAACTATTAGGTTCTTGCTATTTATAATTAGCTTAAGTAGATCTATAAGGTTTAGGATTTAGGCCTTTCTAACAAAGCTAACGATATAGATAACGAAATGATAATAATACAGGTAGATATGATTATCCCCTACCTACTTATGTCTAGAGCCAGCGTCTTTAACCCAATGTATATTTGCCGGTCGAAATTCTGCTTTAACATTAAGGACGACTTTTCCTATAGGTATACCGTTATTAAAGCAGCCCGATCCTTCTTTTATAACCAGGTTATTAAGGATAAGAACGATTTAACGCCTGTTCTATAGTAGAAGATAGAACCCTAGTTCGGCTAAGATGTAATATAGAAGTAGGGATCAATTTCGGCTTACTTATAGCATACTTAGATGTTAGGGATCGCTAAAGTATTTAGAGTAAGGCTAGGATCTAGGGCGCTGAATCTACGCCCTATTGGTAGTTAGGTCTCTATTAACGAGCTTTTACCTATAAGTATATTATAGATTATCCGGACTTAGAGTTTCGCTATCCTAGTATTTAGTACCCTGGCTCTAGCAGATGTAATGATAGATAACGACGCCTCTATATATATTTAGGGAATAAGGAGTGCTTTCTTAGGTTTACTTAGGTTGATTCCTAGAAATTTAGTAGTACAAATAGCTAAACTATCTGTCTAACAATCTCGTTAAAGCCCTTTTTTACTAAAGGTACTAGTACTATGGCAAACTACTCCCGCGCTATAGTAGTAGATGCCTATATGCTAAGCTATCCCTAAGTAGATAGTATCTATTTAGAAGACTGTTCTATATCCCTCTGCTCTTAGCAAGTAAAAGTCTGTTAAAAAGGATCTTCCCTACCCTATTATACCGGAGAAACCGAAGTCCGTTAAGAAGGCTGCTATATAGCCTGCTATACCTAAGCAGCCTAAGTTGACTAAGAAGAGCGTTACTACGCTGCAATCGCGGTATAGCAGGCGAAATATCACTCCTTAACCCGCCGTACTCTTACTTACTAGGAGGGTTACTCGATTAACGCTTATAAGGGATCTTAAGCCAGATAATACACCTGCTCTATAGTATAAGGAGGATAATAAGACGGATAAGGCTAGTAGAGAGCTTTATATGGGAATGAATATTACTACGCCGGAATTGTTACTACTATACCCCTAAGGCTATAAAGGTTAGGCTAGGACGGACTAATTAGCTGTAATTAGGTGATAGTAGATAGGTTAGTTAAGTAGGTTTATGGTTTAATACCTTCTTTTTCTTGCTTTTCTTGCTTAGAGTGTTACTAGCCATAGTTGGCTCCCTTGACCTTAATCCTGTATAAACCTAGTACAATCTTAGTATACCTTGTTATATATATATAATCTATATTTCCCAATTATCCTTACTCTGGATAGAGGTGCCCTATATTGTTAATGTTATCCGGTGTTTGTTTTAGGGGTTTATATCTCCTACTACCTTCTGCCTTTCGCAGGAGCTATAGAGAGGTATAGATCGGCGTAGCTAGTGTATAACTAGCTGCCGCTTATTTTCTTCTTCTTCTTCTCCCTCTGTTTAGAGGAGACCCATATCCACTTTCTCTTCTATTATACAGTAGAGTAGGTAGACAAGGCTAGTCTTTCTTTTCCACCCCTTATCTTATTCTAGGCTAACAATAAGATTGCAAATTGGCAGTATAAGGAGGATAATAGTATAAGAAGCTGGCTTTCCTTCCTATGTTTAGAGAGAGGAGAATTATCTATCCCAATTATTACAGTTATATAGTTATATTTTACCTATTTAGATATTCCATCTACTTTTTACCTCTAGGCTACTTTGGCCTATTTACTTGGTTCTATTACACCTATTCACCTTAGTCTCCCCTGATCAGGGAGACTATAGCCTTGGTATACACATACCTCTTATCCTCTTGTCTAGACAGCTGTTCGATATACAGCTGCCTATCACCTTCAGACAGCTGCTCCTACTTTCTCGTGGGTCTGCTGCTCTGTTTCACTATATTTAGTTTTATAAGCTTTTCTAACTTCCTTTTATTATAGATATCTACTTAAAAGGAGGAGTTAGTTCTAGAGCAGCCTACTACCCTAGTAGCAGGAGATTTACCCTTATTAGGCCAGAAACGCAGTTTGTCCTTTTATCTTGCCTTTTCTAGGTAGTTCTTCTAATAGCTAATAGTCTATATCTAGTCCGGTTTACCTAGGACAATAATAAGGAGGACGACGACATTGCGGTACTACTATTGTCAAAGAAGCTACATTTTAGGGATTTAGGTCTATTACCTATGCCGGCGGCTATTACCGCCCTAGTCTTAACAGTCCCTAGAGTACGTTTGCCGGCGGCTAGCGTTAGGGGGCTGGTAATACTAGTCTGTAAGAAGCTAGTTATAAGCAAGCTAGCGTCGAGCCTAGCCTTATAGTCTATGCCTATAAGGGCATTACGATCTATATTACTAGCAGTTTCTACTATCTAGGACGGTAAGCCGTGTAAGATATACTATAAGCGCTGCCTTATACGCTTGGTCTTATAGGCCAATTCTAGCGATTTTTCCCCTCCGGCGCCATATATAGCGCAGCTTAGTCCCTATGTTTCTTCTTAGTTGCGGTATTTAAATTGCTCCTATTGCTGGTATCTATATATCTTTTGTAAGTCCAGCCTATATACCCCTTTAGTACTGTTTGTACTAACCTACGTTTCTAGCAGACAACGACAAGATCTTAACAGTAGTATGGGCCTATTAGGCCTATGTTATTGAATACTCTTCTAGTATTATAGCCCTAGTAGCAAGTTACCCTATAATCCTGTCCTATTATGCTTCTAGCCTGTTCTAACTATCCCTATCTAGACGTTATATACTCTTATTAGAGAGTATACTAGCTTGATCTAAGAGCTATAGACGCGGAAACAGGCTATAACTATCTAGAAGAAGGAAGAGATAAAGATATAGGAGAAACAGGCAGTAATAGAATCCGACGACAATAACAATAGTAATAGGAAGAGCGTACTATAGGCTACTAACGTGGCTATAGAGGAGGATTCTACTGCTACTCCAGCGTACCCTAGAACTTCTAGCTAGGCCCTAATCAATTTTACGTTTGCGGATTATAATAGCAACGTTTAGCTTAATAGACTAGTTTCTTAGGGTACTCCCTTCTATACCCGCTGCTAAGTCTCTGTATCTTAGCCTTCCTCCCTCTACTACTTCTTAATCTTTTCTTTCCTTTCTACTATACCGACTTACTTATAGAACATAGTAAAACTATTGTTTATAAGAACTTTTATCAGACTATCTGCTAATTGTTAATCTATTGGTATATAGTCTATAAGAACCCTTCCTATAACAACTTCCTGCCGGAGCTAGTAATTCTTAATATCGATATACCAGAGCTTTGTTTTTAGCGTTTTATCCCTAGTTACTAGTCTTATAGTTTAAGCGTTATTATAGAACACTTATACGCTATACTCCCTTTTAAGACCAATTCTAAGATTATAGATTAGGCGGCAGAGATAAAGCGCTTCTTGTACTACTTCTGTTATAGATACTAATTCCGCTTCTATAGTAGAAGTTGTTACGTAGGTCTACTTGCTTGCCCTCTAAGCAACTAGCCTACCGAAAAGCTTAATTATATATCTTTAAGAGCTTTTCTAATCGGCTATATTGTCGGCGAAGGAAGTATTATACTAAACCTTGTACGTATCTCTACCCCTAAGCTAAAGGTACTAATTCCTAAAATAGTATAGGTAGTTAAGGCAACGATCCGCCGCCTTATAATACTCCGGACCTAGGTTTGTAAGAAATCTCAATAATCTTAATATAGTAAAGGCTATATCGACCCTTGTAATTACAGCTATATATATTATCAAGCTGACTTTTCTCTAGTACGACTTTATCTCGGCGTTCGTTACCTGCCCTAGGTTGCTCTTTAATTCTTCTAGTGCTATAAGGGAGGTATATCTCTATACTATTAGCTTTATTATCTTGCTCCCAATTACTAGGTTGTCTACTAATCTAAAAATTTTCTTATAGTATACTGCCTATAAGAGATAGATCTTACAGTACTCCTAATCCCGAATAACTTATAGCCTAAGAAACCAGTTTAGCTTGCTACTACTAGTTATCTTATACTTCGACTAGAGTAGGCTTGTTAGGTCTTTGGTAAGGGCTTTATACCTCTTATAGTACGCTATTGTTATATCGTCTATATAAAAGAGAATAAAGACTCCTCCTTTTTAGAAGATATATGGTTTATAGGGTATTATATTAAGCCTAAGATCCTGAAAAGTACTGCTAAACTCTT
Organism: Phyllachora maydis; assembly: GCA_029339225.1. NCBI lineage: Eukaryota > Fungi > Ascomycota > Sordariomycetes > Phyllachorales > Phyllachoraceae > Phyllachora > Phyllachora maydis. The sequence goes on along the minus strand of JAQQPM010000001.1, from coordinate 10,898,592 downwards.
TATACTATAGGTAAGGCGATTCCTAAAGACCGTATAGTGCTTTCTTTAGCTTATAGACTATACCCTACTTTCTTTGACCTACTAGGAGTCTTATATATATATCCTAGTCAAGGCAAGCGTTGCAAAAGGCGTTTAATACGTCAAACTAGATTAGCTCTATATCGAACCTCGCTACTACTGCTATTAAGATCCAGAAGGACTTTCCAGCTAACGTTGCTATATATATATCCTCCCTTAGGGTCCCTTATTATTAATCGCCTTAGACTACTAACCTAGCCTTGAACTTCTCTAGGTAATTATACTTATTAATTTTGTATATATATATATCTATATATTATCTAAGACTTATTTGCTCTATACCTTAGCAATTAGTACTTCCTTCTATGTTTCTAGGTGCATAAGAAGGTACTGCCTTTCGGCTTCCTTAAAGTGTTCCCCCTATAGGTAGCTTTTAAGGTTCTGGTATAGCTTAGGCGTTAGAGGTAGCTAAGAAGAATAAATAGTACTTGGCTTAAAGTCCTTAACACTTAGGATCTTAGATATTAGCATACTCCCTTTCGTCTTAGGGTCTCTATTTATAAGCCTTCTAGCAGTAAAGGAGGCCCTTAAGGTAAGGAAATCTCCTTTTATAGCGGCATTAAGGAAGTACTAACTAAGAACTCGATCCCTAAAACATACTATAAGGTATACTCCTAGTATGCCCTACACTGCTAGTAGGGGCATAGCTTTTAGAGTTAGATATAGGAGTAGGTAAGCCTCTATATACTAAGGTTCTTATATTACTTCTACCGAATTGTCTAGTTCTGCGTTATCTATAAGGTTAGGCATATTGATATCCTCTTCCTCTTCTTCTTCTAATCTATTACCTAGGTCTATTACCCCTACTTTATAGGGTGCGTCCTAGGCAGGGATATCGGCTACTATAGTATTTAGATTTTCGGATTCTGCCCTTTTCTCGATCTTAGCAAGCTACTCTTTCAGCCCTTCTAAGCTTAGATCTCTTAGCCTAACTATAAGGTGCTCCTTAGACCTGTTAAATACCACTTTCTTATTAAAAATCACGTCCTAGGTTACTATAATCTTATTGGTTTAAGGGTTTTAGATGCGATAAATATTTGTCGAGTTATATCCGATTAGATATCTAAGGAAAGCTCTTAAAGCAAACCTCTTTAGCTTATTCTTCTTAAGCTATATATCTACTTCTAACGTAAAGGCTTGATATAGGAAAACCCGGAGATGCCCTTACTACGGCTTAACAGGTATCGTCTCTTTAGCGCCTGCTAATTCCGTGAACAAATAGAATACCTTATATAGTGTTTTCCACTTTAGCCGATACTTTAGAATGCGATTCAAGAGATATAGCACTATTCTAAATAGATAGATAGATAGATTCTATTACGCTATCTGATCCCCGTAGGGGATATCTAGGTAGGCTGAACTAGTGCTATAGGAAAACCGTATAACGGGTGAAAAACCTATAACCGTATATAGGAAAAAAGGGGGGGTGTGATAGGGGGTAGGCCAATCTTCACTAGAGTAGATACCGCCCCTTTAGGAGTATAAAAACATACTGCCTAAAAGGGTATAGGCTAGACCGCTCCTAGCCTCTAAGCAACAGAGTATTCTAGCAGTCTAGTAGTAATGTGGCGAACTAGGGGGCGTATAGCGCCGCCGCCCCCTTTTTCAAGTCTATAGAGAAAGCTATGTGTATCCCCTCTTTCCCTTTCCTTAAAGGAGGCCTAAGGGTAGGCCGGGCAACCGTCGAATATATGTCGGATGTCCTTTATAGCTAGGTGGTAGCGGCAGAGGGGGTTATTAACCCTAGGTACCTTATAGGTATATAGGAATCCTCTTAGGCCTATCTTCCCTATATGGGCCTATATTAGCAGCGAGCTCTTAGCCTTAGAGAGGTTATAGTAGCGTCTTTGGAAGGCCTCTTTAAAGGCCTTAGCTAGGTTCTCCTCTTAAAAGGTAGCCTTGGCTGATTTCTCTAAGAGGCTCTCTATATAGGGGTTGTAACTAGAGGCCCTAGCCTCCTATAGATAGCGATCCTTTTAGGCAGTATAGAGGAGTTCCTTGTTAACAGCTTTCCTTAGTTGTTAGTAGTACTACTAGGCTATTACCTCCTTTTTTCTTTCTTGCTTTATACGCCCTCCTAGTAGGAGGCTGGTCCTAGGGGTCCTATTTCTAAGGGTAAGGCATAGGGCTTCCTTCTACTTAGCCACCTCTTTCCCTATAGCCCTATTTATCCTAGCTTAGCTGGAGAAGGAGAGGGCGTTAAGGTAGAGGTTAAGGGGGGGGACGTTAGCCTTATAGTAGAGGCTTCGGATCGGTATCCTTTTATAACCCCCTATAACCCTCCTTAGGGCCTCGTTTTTAGCTGCTAGTAGGCCTCTAGTTATACCCTATAGCCTATTTAGTGTTATAGGTATAGGGGTGTGCTAGGCCGAGGCTACGTAGGCTAGGACTAGCCTTATTACTACTATATATAGGAGCCTAGTCTTTTCGATTCCAGGTCTCCAGGTCTTTCTAGCTAGCCTAGTAATAGCAAGGGACTGCGTTTTTAGCTTCTGCTATAGGGTACTAGCATAAGCCTTCTAGGTAAGCTTAGGGTCTAGCCAGACCCCTAGAAAACGGGCCTCTATAGCTAGTTATAAGGGGAGGGAGTCCTCTATTAGTCCTAGGTTAATAGGGTTAGTCTAGGGCCTTCTTCTAAGGGGGAAGTATATAAGCTTGCTCTTTGCTACTAAGAAGGTAACTCTAGCAGTTGTCGCCCAGTCTAGGCACTCTCTCTAGGCCTCTTCTAGCTATCTAACCATTGTTATAGCCTCCCTGCCAAAGGCTAGTAGGTTAGTATCGTCTGTATAGCCTATAGTAGAGATAGTAGGGTATTTTCTCTCTAGCCTTTCGTATAGGGGGTAGAGGTATAGGACTAAGAGGATTAGTAAAAGTGGTAAGCCTTAGGGTACTCCTGTTAGTACTAGGATTTGCTGGCTTTTTTAGCTGTTAAACAGGAGGCTGGTAGTTCTAGAGGAGAGGAATTCCTTTAGCCAGGATAGTAGCTAGGTAGGTAGCCCTAGCTAGTCTAATATAGCTAGGAGTCTGCTATAAGGGATACTATCGAAATACCCTAATAGGTCTAGCTATAGGAGGGAGGCCCCGGCTTTATACTTCTATACCTTCTAGATCTAAGCTATAAGGAGGTATATAGCTAATTCGGTAGATTTATAGCGGTAGTAGCCCTATTACATTGCTAGAATCAGCTTAAAAGCCTCGGCTATATCCCTTATCTTAGTCCCTATAACTTTCTCTAGAACCTTACTAATGCAGTTAAGTAGGGCTATAGGACAGTAGCCTCTAGGGGTATTATAAGTGTCCGGCTGTTTTCCTGGTTTAGGGAGGATAATAGTAACTACTTCCTTATATTCCTATAGATAGAAGCTATAGAGGAAGGATTTCGAGGCTAGTATAGTAAAGGCCTTATATAAGGGGTCGCCATAGGCCTTGAGAAAGCCTATAGAGAGTTTATTAGGTCCTAGTACTTTCCAGGGTTTTGTTGTTTTAATAGCCTCTTTTATATTATCCAGCCTAACTGTCTAGCTAACTAGTAGCCTTAGGCCTATTAGGGGTTCCTCTAGGCTATCCTTTTAGGGGAAGGGGGGGAAGAAGCGTATTGAAAGGGCCTCTACCTTCTTCTAGAAGGTACTGGCTTATCCAAGGGTTAGTAGCTTAGAAGGGGGTAGGGTAGTAGTGCTTTATAGCCTAGCCTATCTTTCTAGTTACTAGAGCTTTTCTGGCTTTTCTCTAGCCTTTTATAGAAAGGCCCTCTAGGTCTTTCTCTTATTCTCTCTTATAGCCTTTATTTACTTCCTCTAGGCTGACTTATAGGCGGTAAGGAGGGCCTGGTTGCTAGAGGAGCGTTGGAGCTGTCTTTCTGCCCTTTTTCTCTTCTAGACTATCTAGTAGATTTCGTTGTTCTACTAGGGGGTACTCTTCTTTCTAGTAGTTACTAGGGCTCCTTTAGGGGTTATAGCCCTAGCAATACGCTAGAGTTCCTCTAATAGTCGCCTATAGGCCTTCTAGAGCCTAGCTAGGTTAAAGAGGCGTAATAGATATCTATAGCCCCCTATATTATATATTAGGGAGCTGGCCTCTCTTACTACCCTCTCTTTATCCATCTTTTTCTACTGGAATCAGGGGGGTAGTAGTAGGGTTTCTATGGTCTCTAGGTCGATATCTAGTACCTAGGGGTAGTAGTCTAAGCATAAGTGTATATCTAAGCTAGTATAGGAGCAGGTAAGGCTACTACTAAGCTAGAAGTGGTTAATAGTAGAGGCCCTACCTGCTTAGCTCCCCTATAGCGCCCTAGTTATAGTGCTGTAGAAGGTACAGAGGGTAAGCCCCTACTCTGCTATTAATAGTAGTAGGTCTTCTAACCTAGGGCTAAAGCGGTTATATTGGTCCTAAAGGGGGTAGTAAAGGTTAAAGTCCCTAGCTAGAAGGTAAAGGCCTAGGCAGGCGTTAATCTTCCCCCTTATTTCTTCTATAAAGGGGGTTAAGCTAGTCTAGGGTTAAAGGTCGTTATATAGGGACTAGACTATAAAGAGGCCGTTCTTAGTCTATATAGTAGCCCTAGCCTAGTCTAAGCTAGAGCTATAAGTCTATGTTTCTAGTAGGAGTGATTTATAGATATAAAGTAAGGCCCGTCCGTTAGGGGTGAAAATAAGGTGGTAGGGGGCTGATCTAGGGTAGTAGGTAGAGTGCTGTACCTGCCTATTAATCTAGGGCTCTTATATAACGAGTATTTCTTCTTTTACTATAGAAAGTAGTACTTCCTGTACCTCCTTTGAGCTCTATACGTTCTAAAGGCGTACCTTTATATTTCCATCTCCTCTGGCTATATAGTTAGCTATGGTTGTTGTATAGTAGTAGTAGCGTTAGCTAGTCCGGTATCTAGATCTAGTCCAGGTCTAGCATCTAGGGGTCTAGGGGCTCCTATAGGCTCTAGGGTTCTAGTAGGTCTAGTAGCCCCTTTAGGGCTTATAGTTAGCGTAGAAGAAGAGGGGGTTTAGCTGCTTAGGTGGCTAAAGCAGGCGGTAATTGTGCTTTGGTTAGAGGTTAACCCTCTTAATACTATTGGTCGGCCTTTCTGTCTCTTCCCTAAGACTATAGTATAGCCTTCCTCCCCCTCCTCTTGTAATAAGGCCTGCTAAGGGGGGTGTTACTGCTATTATTGTTGTTATTACTGTTGCTGTTAGTGCTGGTATAGGGGCGGTTAGTCAACGTTAAAGGCCTTAGGCCTAGAACGTAGGTATCCCTTAGCCTATGCCTATGCCTCTTTTAGACAGGGGCAGGCCTCTAAGCGGGTATGGTAAGCTTAGTGGCAGTTATAGCAGCGGGGTGCCCTAGAGCAGGTAGGGGCTTCTGGCGTAGTATGGCTGTTAGTGCTGTAGTTATAGCAGATCTCTTCTTTGCTCTAGCATACCTTAGCCCTATAGCCCTATTTCTAGTACCTTAGGCACTAGATAGGCTTAGCTTTATCGATCTAGGGCTCTGCTTCTAGGGCTTAGTAGCTCTAGAAGACCCCCTCCTTATAGGCCTTCTAGGCTGCTTCTAGGGAGGTAAAGGCTATTAGCGCCTTAACCCTAGTCTGTTCTAGCCCTTAAGGGTGCTAGACCTTTGCCCTAACCGCTATAGGGTGTTGCTTTTTAGCTTCTTCTAGTAGGCCTTCTTCTATAACCTAGTTATAGACTATAAGGCCCTTAACCGCTACTGCCTAGGTTATTGTATATAGGGAGGCCTTTTTGCCAAAGGCCCTTATAATCTAGGTAGTATTGCTCTCTAGGCTCTTCTTTATCTCTATATTCTCTATAACTAGAAGGAGGTTACTACTAGAGAGCGTCTGAACCCCCTAAACTACTAGGCCGGAGGCCTATTATATAGCCTATACTATCTCTAGGGCAGATTTAGCAAGTACCTGTTATTAGGCTAAGCCTAGTCGGATAAGTACCTAGCGCTCTAGGCTAGGCCTAGTTACCTTGCTAGCTATCAGCTTACTAGCTATATTAGCCTAGGTAGGGGCTATAGGCTAGAAGTGGCTAGGCTGTTGCTACTATTACTACTGTTATTGCTGCTAGTAGTAGCTAGGCTGTTAAGGGTGTTGCTAGTGCTGTGGCTTAGGCGTTGCTAAGGTAGTAGGGCGGTTCTAGGGTGCTAGAGCTGCTACTATTATAGCTAGGGCTTCTTTAGGCGGGTCCTAGAGCAGGGCTGTAAGGGCAATTTGCCTGGCTTTAGTAGTTGCCTCTACTATACTATAGAAGTTAGTACTGTCCTTAGCTAGGCTGATTATCCAGTCTAGGAGGCTAGAGAGCGTAAGGGCGAGCTTAGGGGGGCTAAGGGCAGCCTAGGCGGTTTTCTTGGTTGCTAGGGCGATATGGTCGGCCTTGGTAGCATTGTTGTTGCTTCTTTCTTTCCCTGTATTTTTCTCCGATTTTTTCCCTAGCTTTTTCGAGGTTTTCTAGCTAGAAGGGGCCGGGGCTAAGGCGTGCTAACTGCCGTTTAGGCCTCTAAGAAAAGGGGCAAAGACGTTGGTTAAGGGGGGGGCGCTAATCGTAGGGGCGTTGATAATAGGGGGGACGCTAGAGCTAGGTGCTATAGGTACTATAGTTATAGCGCCTATAACAGTCTCCTTAGCGGTAGTAGAGGTGGTAGTAGTGTTAAACGTACAAAATAAGCTATAGCGCTCTAACGGTTATAGCTTAGGCAAAACGGATTTCAGTTCTCGAACTACTAGATATATAGCTATATTCTGAGGGTGGACCCACTTTTGTGGATACCGCTGACTAAGCTATATACTCCACTATATAGCCTAGAAATAGCTTTAAAAGGCTTTTCTATTTTTAGATTTATGCCCCACTTTTGTGGAGACAGCCTCCTTAGGCTGTATAAGCGCTAGAAATAGCCTTAAAAGGCTCTTCTACTAGGTCACCTACCTACCCTGTACCTACCCTGCACCGCAGGAGCGAAAACAGAACTTACAGGAAAAGTCGTGCGGCTTACCCTGCAGCTTAGGTGGCCGTGAGTCGATTATTTAAAATCGCCAGCTTATTTGGTTTTTCGGGAAGTGGCCATGCACCTACTAAGGCGCTCCTGCCGTATAGAGGGCAGGAACGGTGCCGGAGGGTATATGTAGGGAAGGAAATTGCGAAGCCTTACCTACTTGGACTAGAAATCAAGTTACTACGTTACCTACAACTATAAGCCTTATAGGCCTATAAGACCCACTGAAAGCCGTGATATATAAGCTTAAAGCCCCTATAATATAGCGCTATAGCCTATAACTATACCGTTATATAAGGACTTTTATAGAGGGAATACAGTAAAGGGCCCTACTTTACTATATTAGCACATACCTAGGAAGTGCTATTTAGGCCATATCAACGCTGTTGCTGCCCCTACGTACCCTATACGACTACTACTAGTAGGCTATAGTGGTTACAGATCCTTATATAGGATTACCCATTCTAATAGGTTATGAGCCCGGATAGCCTGTGGGATAGTTATCGTTGGAGTCCAATTTCAAAGCGCTACCTCTGCCTATATATATAGGGCTATTTAAGCCTCTTATAGCTGAAAATATAGTACTATATTAGCCCTAAAAAGCTATATATTACATCTTATTGAAGGCTATTTAAGGACTAAAAAGCCTGAAAATCTAGAAGGATAAATCGCTGAGAAATCTAAGTCCTATAGTATTGACGAGCATTTAGGGCTCTTATACGCTTAGGCTAGTATACTTACCTATACTAAAAGACCTTTCTACTTATAGCTAGAAGTAGAAAGGCTAGCGTTTTAGAATTTCTAGCGCTAAAGACCTATATTTCCCTACTATAGAGCCCTTTCTATAGATATATCTATAGGCGGTAGTTAAGTCCCTACGTCGAAGTCTCTAGTCCCTATCTTAGAGCCTAGTTTAGAATTTCTACTAGAAAGCCCTACTAAGTAGCAAGTAGGTAGCGCTATAAACCTACTAAGCGCTAAGACTAGCCTAGAAAATCACTACTATAATTAGTAAGCTAGCTAATTAGCTTTAGTGAACTGGAAGCTAATTAAGTGCTTTAGCTAGCACTATAAAGTAAATAGTAGCCTATTTACAATGGCGGATCAAGCTAAAGGGAAGGGTATAGCCCCTAAAAGGGCTAGTAACCCAGCTGATCCAGGGCAATCTTCTAGGCCTCCACTACCTATACAAACCCTATCAGAAGATAAGGAAGATGGCGAAGACTATAGCGAGGTTATAGAATTCCTAAAACAGAATATAAAATCTCATGACCGAGTTATAGCTAGCCAATCTAGTGATATAAAAACACTACTTTTAAGTCTAAATACCCTAAAAGCCTCTGTCGAGGATAGCGTTAGCGCTATAAAGAATATATCTTCTACTTTAGCTTCTCTAACTAATAGTAGCAATGCTGCTGCTATTAGAAAGACTAGCTATAGTCCTAGATTTGATCCTTTTAGCGGTACTATAGATTTAGATTCTCCTCCACGTCCCCCTAGAAAAGAGCCCCATCTAGGGCCGGCTGTTAATTCAGCTACTAGTAATTTAGACCCCCCTATAGATACAGGGTCTAAGGAAGGCTTTAAGGATACTATTACTAGTAGTATAGTAAAGGAGCTTTCTAAAAAGGCCTATACTATACCGGACGATAGTAAGCTTAGCGGGGAAAGCAATTTTGAACAGTGGATTTAGGCTTTAAGTATAGTGCTAAGAGCGTTAGGGATATCTAATTTTTTAGAAAACCCTAATATATCTAACACTTATAGCGACTCTGATCAAGCTGTTCTTTTAATGCTTCTACGTGATAGCTTATCTAGTGGCCCTAGGGCTGCTATATCGTAGATTCATATACCTTCTAAGGCCTTTAAGCTGCTTGTTAGGCAGTATAGCCGACCTATAGAGTCTAAAAAGGAGGACGTCTATAACGAATTCCACGCCCTTACCTTTAGTACCTATAAAAAAGGCTTATCAGCTTTTAACGCTGAATTTAACGGCTATCTTGCTAAGCTTACCATGGCTAAAATAGATATAGATCCCTCTTTAATACTAAATCAGTATTTTAAGGCTCTAGAATCTAAGTTTCCTAGCTGGGTATCACGCTAAAAGAGCTCTATAAGACAGGCTAGAATGCTAGGCCTTACAGCCTCTAGCCTTAATATAGAATATCTAATGGCTGATATTTTAGAAGAATCTAGGAACCCGGCTACAGAGGCGTATAGAGCAGCTTACGTAGCTAATAGCTCTAATTCAACCCCTAATTCAAATTCTAACCCTAGTAAGAAGGGTAAAAATAAGAAAAAGGGTAAGAAGAAGGCTAGTTATAATGTTGAAGGGCAGAATTATAGTGCTAAAAGTGCCGAACAGGCCTCCTTTATGCTAGGGTCCTATAACCTAGCTGTAGAAGAAGAAGAAGAGGAATCCGACTCTAGTTCCAATTCTAATTCTTCTAGCGATTCTAATACCCAATTAGCACAGCTATTAGCGTTAAAAGGGTATAAGAAGCGTAAGGACTTTAAAGGAAAAGGCCTAAAAACCTCTTCTAATAACAAGGCAAAATATAAAGATAATAAGCCTAGAAGACGCCCTAGAGACCCCGCTCTTTATAATAGTTGGCTATACGATACGGGATCTACGGACCATATCAGTAATAGTAAAGAGCGGTTTACTACCTTTACGCCTAACACAGGCCAGTTACGCCCTATTAACACTGGAAATGGCCCTGTAAGCCCGGCTGGTATAGGCTCTATTACACTAGAAGTATTATCTAGAAAGGCCCCCCCTACCTATACTAAATTAGTATTAGATAACGTTTTATACCTACCTAATATTGATATAAATATTGTTAGCGGGGTTAGGCACTATGATTCAGGAGGTTGCCTTATAAAGGAAACCCTTTACGGGGGTGATAGACGCTGTATAGCTGTACTAGACTTTAAAAAATCAGGATTTTTTCTTGACGTTAAAGGCAGCTCTAAGCCTATATTACATGCAAATTTTGCTTTTCCTTTAGGCCTTACTAGTTATAATACTACTAAAAGTATAGAGCCGCAGCGTAATAAGATAGTGGTGGAAATTCCTTCTAATTCTATTAGAAAGGAAGACTATAGACCTATTATAGAGGATGCTATAGTATCCGAAGCTATAGAGCCTAATAAGCGCTATAAGCTAAGGAATTCTCCGGCTAAGGGTACTACTTTAGAAGGTGTAGGACCTTCTTTAAGGGGGAAAAGGCCCCGTAGGCCTGTAGAGCCCTTAGCCACTGCCCAGGCCCCCTATCAAAGTCCCCGTGAGACTAGGGAGCCTAAGCCCTTAACTGGCACTGGAGACCTGCCCCGTGTGCTAAGAGAGCCAGTTATAGAGGGGAATAAAGTAGTAGAAAAGGCTATATCTAGCCCTACTTTAAAGGAGCCTAATATAGGTCAGCGAGATTACTATAATCTACTTAATTTAGCTAAATTGTGGCACGTTAGGCTAGGCCATATAGGCCTACGTCTTTTGAAAAAGACCTCTAGTATTACTAAAGGGCTGCCTAATTTTGATAAAATAAAGGAAGCTGATTTTCACTGCTCTAGCTGTGATTGAGGTAAAGCAGTGAGAAGGGTTAGTAAGGCTTTAATACCTGACCCACCTAGGGTCTTAGACTTAATAGAGGGCGATACTGTTAAAATTAGGCCTAGGCCTTATAATAGAAACCCTATAGTCTTACTTCTAGTTGACCGTAAAAGTAGGTATAGGTGGGTTTTTAACTTACCTAATAAATCAGGCCCTATAGTAGCTAACGCTATTAAGGGCTTTTTTAGGGGCCTAAGGAATGGATTTGGTAGATATCCTACTAAATTCCACTTTGACGGAGGTACTGAAATAACTGATTTATTAACTACTTGGTTAGCTAAAAGGGGTATTAAATTTAGCACTTCTGCCCCCTATATCCACGAGCAGAACGGCTTAGTAGAACGATCAGTTAGAGTTATACTAGACCGTGTAAGGTGTACTATTCTTAGTAGCGCTTTACCCCAGTATCTGTGGTGCTTTATACTGGAGGCTGTAGTGGAATTAGTTAATAGTACAGCTATAACTAATAAGGAAACCACTCCTTTCCAGGCGCTATTTGACGAGCTAGAGCCTGGTATTCCACATATACCTAACCTAGAGCGCTATAGGGCTATAGGCGCTAGAGGAGAGGCGATTATACCTCTAGAAAAACGGTCTAAATCGTTAAAATTTACCTCTAGAACGGAAGAGTGTAAATTACTAGCGGTATTAGGTTCTAAGACCTACCTAGTATATATACCGTCTAGAAGAGCAGTACTTAAAACCTCTACTGTTAAATTTATAGAGGATAATACAGTACTAAGTCAGCCTACTGATAATACGGCTTTAGAGGGGGAATTAGTAGACCTAGACCTAGATTTAGAGGGGGCTGTCAGCCCGGACCCTTCTAATCTTAATACTGAAAAGCCTATTAGTATAGAAATAGGACCTAGTAAGCTAGAATCCTACGAATCTTCTTCCGATAGTGAATTAGATGAACCCTCACCGGATAAGCCTATAAATCCGGTTATAGTAGAGTCTACTAGGCCTACTATATCTATTAGAAAGCCTGAATTACCAGAGGCGTTTCCCCAAACTATAGAGCCTATTTTTGCACCTAAGCCTATAGAAGTTATAGCGCCTAATCAGCCTATAACGAACGAACCTCTTGATAATAGTGATCTTATTTTAGAGGGGGATAAAATGCAGCTCGATTACTATAAGCTTTTAGCTAAGACTAGTAGCTATATACTGTCTTTTGTCTATAAGGCTCGAAAAAGGGTAATATCTAAGGATAGTACGCCTACTACTTATAAGCAAGTCTTAAAACTACCTAGAGATGAGCGTAGTAAGTGGTTAGAGGCTATTACCAAGGAATTTATCCAGTTATTAGAGCTAGGGGTTTTTAAATTCCTACCTAGGAGTCTATTACCTTCTAACCGTAAGCTTATTACCTGTCGAAACGTTCTTAAGGTTAAAAAGGACGCTAAAAACAGGCCTATTAAGTATAAATCTCGGTTAGTAGCTAGGGGCTTTATGCAGGTAGAAGGCCTAGATTATACTGTAACCTACGCCTCTACTAGTATACCACCTACTTGGCGTATACTTCTAGCTATAGGTGCTGTTCTAGACTGGGAAATAGAACAAGCTGACTTTATAGGGGCATTTCTTAATAGCGCTCTTAGAGAAGAAATATATATGGAAATCCCTGAAGGACTATTAGACCTAGCGGCTTCTAATAAGGCTATTTATAAGCTTTTACTGAAATACGGCTATAATCCTTCTACTCCTAATATTATTAAACTATCTAAAGCGTTATACGGTCTGAAACAAAGCCCTAGAGAGTGGCAAGATAAGCTTAAAATCTTACTTAAGAGCCTAGGCTATCTCCCTCTTATTTCAGATCCAGGGGTCTTCTATAATGCTAAAACCTGCCACTTTATCGTTACCTATGTAGATGACTGTCTATTTATAGGGCCTAATATAGGCTATATAACTGATTTAAAGAAACGGCTTAATAAGGTCTACGCTATAGAAGACTTAGGGCCTGCCGCCTATTTCCTAGGCGTGCAAATTATAAGGGATAGACCTAATAGGCGCCTGTGGCTTAACCAGTCACAGTATGTAGAAGAGGCGGTTAGCCGCTTTAACTTAGCCGATTCTAAGCCTATATCTATTCCCTTACAGCCAGGGCTAGTAAGTCAACTTCAACTAGAGGAAGATATTGCTAGCCACCTCTGTAATTCTACGGAAATTAAGCTCTATCAAAGCCTAGTAGGAACAGCTATGTATATAATGCTCCTTACTAGGGTAGATATTAGCTTTACCGTACAGTGGCTCTCTAGGTCTTTAAATAGACCTACAAAATCACACTTAAACGCTGCTAAAAATCTTTTTAAGTATCTTAATAGTACTAAAGACTATAGCATCTGTTTTAGCTGTAACGGAAATACAGTAGCTGATCTAGGGCCTAAGCTTAGTAATAGTAGTAATACAACTACTAAGCTTAGTAGAGACTTTCACTCTAAGGAAGGGCCTAGGCCCCTAACTACTACCTCTACTACTATAGTAAATTCTAGAAATAGTAAAAGTAGTAGCCGGACTTCTATAATTAATAGTAGTCTAGTCCCTATAGGCTTTAGTGATTCTGATTTTGCAGGGGATAAGGCTACTAGTAAATCCACCTACGGCTATCTATATAAGTTAGCCGGTGGGCCTATTAGCTGGAAAACGAAAAGAGCTACTACTATTGCTCTCTCTACCCTGGAAGCTGAAACTGATGGACTTACAGAGGCTATACGCGAAGTACAGTGGATTATAGGGCTATTTTCTGAACTTCACAGACCTATAGACTACCCTATTACTCTCTATAGAGATAATCAGGGCTCTATAACGGTAGCTAATGACCCAGCGCTACACGCTAGAACTAAGCATACCCTGCTGAAATTCCGGTACGTTAGAGAGCAGGTTAAGGCTAAAATAGTTACTATTATATATCTTAATACTAAGTGTATGCCGGCTGACGGACTTACTAAAGCCCTACCAGTTAGTAGCTTTCAGTCTTTTATCAGGCTTTTAGGCCTACAACCTAAGGGAGCTTTTTACTAAGCTACCCTCTACCCCTATATATATATATTCTATACTATATATATAGAAGGCCTGGCTTAGCCTGATTAGCTTATAAGACCAGTCAATAGTACCGGCTACTTTACAGCCCTCTGGAATCACCTAATTCCTCTATATAGCCTTAAAAGGCTTATAAGGTCCTAGCCACTGTAGTACAGTTCTATAGGCGCCCTTGTGCTGGCATCAGCTCCCTGCGGCGTTAGGGAGGCCTATATTACTCTAGCTACGTCTAGAAGTACTCTAGTATATAGTATAGCTGTATTTGGAAAATATAGGCTCCGGCTATTACTAGTAGTATGCTTTCCTTTAGAGGGGGATTCTCTATGTGACTACCTGTTATTTCCTTACTAGAACTGGCTGAAAGAACGGAGTAAAAAAGGGCATAAAATTTAAAACCGTGCTAAAAATTGTTTTCTCTATAAGAGGATAAAGGCGTTTATAAGCCCTTTACTCCTTCTATACTCTAGTGCGTCTATTAGTCGCTAGGGTATAGAATATTTAGATATTATATATTACTATAAGCTTTAAAGCTATAGTACCTATACCTTTATAGGTTATAGGTTTGATTTCAACATCATATATATTCTTACTTCTTTCTATATATAATAGGGGTTAATCCTATATATATATAAGGGCCTAACCCCTTTGTCTAACGGAATAGTTTTGCTCTTACGTTCTTATTTCTTAGGATTCTTCTATTCTTTACCTATATATAGCTTTCTAAGGCTTATAAAGGAATAGAAGAATAGAGGGGGTGTTAAACGTACAAAATAAGCTATAGCGCTCTAACGGTTATAGCTTAGGCAAAACGGATTTCAGTTCTCGAACTACTAGATATATAGCTATATTCTGAGGGTGGACCCACTTTTGTGGATACCGCTGACTAAGCTATATACTCCACTATATAGCCTAGAAATAGCTTTAAAAGGCTTTTCTATTTTTAGATTTATGCCCCACTTTTGTAGAGACAGCCTCCTTAGGCTGTATAAGCGCTAGAAATAGCCTTAAAAGGCTCTTCTACTAGGTCACCTACCTACCCTGTACCTACCCTGCACCGCAGGAGCGAAAACAGAACTTACAGGAAAAGTCGTGCGGCTTACCCTGCAGCTTAGGTGGCCGTAAGTCGATTATTTAAAATCGCCAGCTTATTTGGTTTTTCGGGAAGTGGCCATGCACCTACTAAGGCGCTCCTGCTGTATAGAGGGCAGGAACGGTGCCGGAGGGTATATGTAGGGAAGGAAATTGCGAAGCCTTACCTACTTGGACTAGAAATCAAGTTACTACGTTACCTACAACTATAAGCCTTATAGGCCTATAAGACCCACTGAAAGCCGTGATATATAAGCTTAAAGCCCCTATAATATAGCGCTATAGCCTATAACTATACCGTTATATAAGGACTTTTATAGAGGGAATACAGTAAAGGGCCCTACTTTACTATATTAGCACATACCTAGGAAGTGCTATTTAGGCCATATCAACGCTGTTGCTGCCCCTACGTACCCTATACGACTACTACTAGTAGGCTATAGTGGTTACAGATCCTTACATAGGATTACCCATTCTAATAAGTAGTAGTTTGGCGGTCTTCTATTTCCGTATCGTCGTTTAGGTAGTCCGTACTTAGGGGTTAGTAGTCCGTACTTAGGGGCTGGCTTAGGGGGTTGTTATTATTGTTGTTAGCCGTAGGTAGGGCAGGGTTGCTAGGGCGCAGAGCTGCATTAGCCTATACGCGAGGAAATTGCAGTTGTAAGAGGGCAGCTAGGCTCGCCATTTTCTGCATTTTCGCACGCCTAGGGCTGTCGCGCAACCGACAGCGCTACAGCGAAAATTGGCGGGCGTTGTGTCCTTAATCGGACGGTTCGAATGGATGTGGTTGCACGCGATTTGGTGTAGTTTTGACCAAAAACTCGTTTTTCGTTTTTTGGCGAAGATCACTCTATGCACTATTCTAAATACCTTAGCTACCTTATCCGAAGGTAAGTTAGTCCCTGCTACTATCGCTTTTACCTGCCTTTTTAGAATACCAGTAGCTCTTTCTACACCTTTATTCTAATCTTAGGTCTAAGGAGCAGAGAGATTTATTCTAATATATTTCCCTTATAGCTAGGCTTAGATTGCTCCCTTCCTTCCTATAATCTTATTATTAGCTTTGATATCTAGAACCCGAATTCTATACCTTTGCTTAAGATCTGAAAGGCAGTCGTCTAAGGCTATAATGATACTTTCGACCGACCGATTACAAAGATAATAGTCCTATATTAGGCCTAACTTGCGATCTGATAATAGTATAATAGATGTAAAGCCTTCCTTAGACCTTTCGATATCGTAGAAATTAAAGGCTAGGACATTACCGGGGTACTTCGGGTCTAGTCGGGCTACCTTTAAGACCTAGTAATTAGGGCCTTTTCCTATATTATACTATAGGTAGTCTACCGTTCTGATTACCTTATGATTTCTAGTAACCTTAACTCCCTTACTACTCTAAATAAGGTAATAGAGTGCTTCTAGGTTTGGATAACCTAACCGCTAGTACTATACTTAGATTGTCCTAGGCTTAGTCTTCTTCTTCTAAGACCTACCCTACTCCCTTTATATTATAAAGGCTAATACTAGGATATTAGTTATAACGTACTCTAGTAGGAACTAGCTATAGGTTTCGTAGATTTCGCAGATCTTATTGTAGTCTAATATCCTCCTAAGGTAGGAAAGGGTACCCTATTTCTAATAATCCTACTATATTCCCTTCCTACGAAAGTACCTAGAAGAAACTAGGTTGGTGGCTACCTTAGGGCAATATACTATATAATCGAGCTGAAAGAGCACTTATTTGTACTAACCTAGGCGTAGATATAGGAAAACTATCCTATATCCTTTAATCGGCAACTTGCTATTAGCTACTACAAGGTAGTCCCCTTCCCCTGCTTCTTTAAAGCTTTCAAATCTCTCCTAATTATTGAAAATATAGATGGAGGTACCGGAATCTAGGTAGGCCAAGTACTTAAAAGGGTATTTACTAACGCTACTTACTTATAGTACGCTCTTTAGCACTACGAACTTGATAGGGACCTAATTCTCGTTCTTCTTCTTAGGTATAGGAACAACTTCTACTATTAGTTTCAAAGCCTTTACTTTCTCCCTATACCCTATATACCTTTAGGCCTTCTACTTGTCTTTTAGCTCTTTTTAATAAGCTGATATCTTCGATTGAAGTTGCGAATCCTCTTTAATAGCTTGTTTTATATACTTTTCTATATCTAGCCTTAGTTCCTAACCTTTATGTATAAAAGAGGGAAATAGATACTAGTATGCCTTCTAGTTATGCTAGATTGTTCTGTAGGTATACTTCTTATAATAAGAACCGGGTCTCTCTATAGGATAATTAGGTCCTAAGGCTTAGGGTGCTTCTAAGGCTCTCTAGAGATTTCGGTCGCTATAGGTATTAGCTCTCTCTTACTTAGAGGCCTCTTCTTATACATCCTTTCCTCTTTTGCCTTTCTTACTAGCCCTATTAGGAAGAGGCTACTTGCTGTTTAGGGTAATATACGCGCCTCCTTTTCCTACTAGGTTCTTAGGCTTTAGCTTAAGAGGCTTATTAAACTCAAGGTCTTATAGGAAATCCCTTACTACTTTATAGTTATTGGAATGGGTAATCCTATATAAGGATCTATAACCACTATAGCCTACTAGGAGTAGTCGTATAGGGTACGTAGGGGCAGCAACAGCGTTGATATGGCCTAAATAGCACTTCCTAGGTATGTGCTAATATAGTAGAGTAGGGCCCTTTACTATATTCCCTCTATAAAAGTCCTTATATAACGGTATAGTTATAGGCTATAGCGCTATATTATAGGGGCTTTAAGCTTATATATCACGGCTTTCAGTGGGTCTTATAGGCCTATAAGGCTTATAGTCGTAGGTAACGTATAATTTGATTTCTAGTCCAGTAGGTAGGGCTTTGCAATTTCCTTCCCTACATATACCCTCCGGGACCGTTCCTGCCTTCCACACGGCAGGAGCGCCTTAGTAGGTGCATGGCGCCTTCCCGAAAAACCAAATAAGCTGGCGATTTTAAATAATCGACTTACGGCCACCTAAGCTGCAGGGTAAGCCGCACGACTTTTCCTATAAGTTCTGTTTTCGCTCCTGTGGTGCAGGGTAGGTATAGGGTAGGTAGGTGACCTAGTAGAAGAGCCTTTTAAGGCTATTTCTAGCGCTTATACAGCCTAAGGAGACTGTCTCCACAAAAGTGAGGCATAAATCTAAAAATAGAAAAGCCTTTTAAAGCTATTTCTAGGCTATATAGTGGAATACATAGCTTAGTCAGCGGTATCCACAAAGGTGGGTCCACCCTCAGAATACAGCTATATATCTAGTAGTTCGAGAACTGAAATCCGTTTTGCCTAAGCTATAACCGTTAGAGCGCTATAGCTTATTTTATACGTTTAACAATAGTAATTAAGGTTCTTCCGTTTAGCCTGCTTCTTAAAGTCCTTTTATAAGGCTGATATCTAGCTCTAGAACCTTTAGGTTACATCTAAGAAGATCAGCAAGTTGTTAAACCATAGTTTAGGGTTAGCTACCCCTTCTACTTTGTAATACTCTACTAGGTATAGTAGCTTCTGCCACTTCTCTATCTAGGTCCTCTAGTTGCTAACCGCTTTCGCCTTACTAGTATTAAGGTGCTCCTTATAGTCCTTATATATCGTCCTTATTCGCTTATAATCCTTTAAATATATCAACTTAGTAAGGTTCTAATACTACTAGTAAAGGCTTTGCTTGTTAGAATATCTAGCAAATACCACATCCTTGCCATGTGACATTCACAAGGCTATAGTCCCAGGGACACATGCTTAGTCACCCACAAGGCTAAATGCATAAAATCTTACATAAGTCTTATGCTAAACACAAATATCTAGCTTATCCTATTTAGTCTAAGACTAAATAAATATCGGATAAATATATAGGATAAGACAAGCCTAGGTCTTAAGCTAGTAGACTAGCGTTAAGCTAGAATAACACTATTCCTTATTAGGAATAGTACTGCAAGGTCTCTAGTAATAGGAATAGCGTAGAACAAATAATAGATAGTGAAAAAGAGGGTATATATCACTATCTTCCTTACTACCAAATAGCTAGATAGATCATCAAGCAATCAAGCACTTTCACCACCTACTTCCACTACCCCTATTCTTATAGGTTATAAGCCCGGCGCTTCCTCTCGCCATACTTCGTTAAAATCGACAAAAACCGCCCTTTATTGCTCTCTATATAAATTTAGCTGCATAACAGTATAACGCTGTTTAGATTAATTTCTCGTTGTATAACACAAATCAATCGAAACCCCTCTACATTGCCTGCCACCTATATTTGGCTATAGACGAGTGCAACGTTGTTCCCTGTACTTCTCCAATTCCAACATCTATAGCTGGCCCTACAGATCGCCCTTTTATCGATAAAATCACCCTCTTTACACCCTTTCGAATTAAACAAGCGCCTTTTTCGATATCAGGCTAGCCGCTTTACCGTTGTGCTATCCTGTTAATTCCCTCTAAGCCCTTGATCAACAAGACTGCACTGTCGATTTCGATATATATATCTAACAACAACGTCGATTTCCAAGTTCGATAACCCTGCATCGCTCTACAGTAAAAATTCTTAGCGTAACGGTATAGCCACGTCCTTAGTCGATAACTGCCCCTATAACCTATAGATTTAAGCTTTGCAGTATAACGCTAGTAGAGCCGCCTTTTTCAAATTCTACGAATTCGACTACTTTCCTCCCCTTATACCATAATAAAAAATAGCAGAAAAAATGGCTAAGTAAAGCTCGATTACTGCCACTGCTACTGCTGTTTCTAGGGCAACCCCTCAGCGTTTCCAGCTTATAGATATTAAGAAATTTAAGATTCCTAAGCTAAAAGGGGAGAATAACTACTAAGTATAGTCCCTGCAAATCCAGGTTCTCCTAGAATATACCTAAACAATAAGGGCTATTAGGGAAAACCTAGAAGACTAAGACCCCCTTAACAGCTATGCTGTTATTATGCTCCAGCTTACCGTTAACGACCTGATAACGATAGAGCTATAAGGCTAAAAAGGGGCAAAACAAATATAGGAGATATTGCAACAAAACTACTCTCTCTATAGTATTTCCATAGGCTTCCTTCTTCTTGGTTAACTATAGGCTATTAGGCTTGCTAACTTCCTTAGGGATATAGAGAGATATCTCTCTTCTTTTAGGGCTATATTAGAAGGCCTTAGAATTAACGATATCTCCCTGCCTGATCTAGCCTATATATCTATTTTATTAGATAGGCTCTCCTACAACTACCATACGTTTAGGGAGAATATTAAACAGGCTTTTAGGGGCAACAGCAACGCCTATATACTCTAGTCCTATATTACAGCCCTCCTTGATACCTTATAAGAAATAAAAAAGAACGGCAAAAAATACGCCCTCCTTTTAAATAAGGAGAAAAGCAACAAGACTAGTTACTGTAGTAACTATAAAAAACCAGGTTATAATACTAATAACTACTTCTTCCTTTATCTAGAAAAGGCACCCTCTTAGTAGAATTCCCCTACTACTGCTTCTTCTTCCTCTTCTTCTAAGAAAATACCCCCTAATAATAAGGGGAAAATAACAAAGAGGAAAGGACAATAGGGGGCTTCTACTAATAAGAGGATAAAAAAGCAGGCTCTTCTTACCCAGATAGTAGAGCTGGAATCCTCCTTTAATAAGGAAGAAAATCAAGGTAAAGGAAAAGAAAAAGAGAAGGTAATGCATCTTACTAATAAGGGCCTTAGTAGATTTATTCCTAGGTATTATCCTAGCTTTCCTATACTACCTTCTTCTTCTTCTGCTGCTGGCCCTTCTTCTTCTACTGCTTATATAGCAGGTCCTTCTTCTAAAATAGAGATAGATAAAGAAGAAAGAGAAAAAACAATAGCAGAAGCCTTAGATGAAATTAAAGAAGTAGGGGTAAGTTCCCCTACTATTTACTATAGCCCCTTATAACAAAGGGGAAAGGTACTAATAACTAAGAAACTAGATCGAATGGGAAGACGTCCTTTAGAATTAAGGGGTATTTATTTACTCTTCCTTTTTCTTCTTTCTTTTCTATCTTTCCTTTTCTTATTATGTTATAGTACTATATATAGACTTTGGAAATCAATTTACTCTTCTACTAGTCTTACTTACAATAGAACTAATAAAGCCCTTATTTATATAACTGTTGAAAAGAAGATCCTAGGTCTAAAAAGAAAAAATAAAAAAGAAAATACCTCCTTTATTATAGACTCTGCTGCCACAATACATACCACTTGCAATATAAGCTACTTTTACTCCTATAAGAATATAAGTAAAAGCGTTAAGTGGGGTAACGCAGGGGAATTACTAGTAAGAGGTAAAGGAGATATCTTTATAAAATATAAGGATACTAATAAGGTAGACCTTATTAAAGGGGTCTACTATATACCAGAACTAGGTATTAACCTAATATCAGTCCCTAAACTGAAAGACAAGCTAGTTATCTTTGATACTAGTAAAGATACTGTCTAGCTATATAATAAAATAAGTAGAGAAATATCTACATAGGGATATAGAAATAAAGAAGATCTCTATTCTATAGATATAGATATTATATCTTCTTCTTATAACGTACTAGCTAGCAGAGTAATATAACATATAACCTCTATAAACCTGAATAACATCGTAGAGGGTAATACTATTGTTACTGAACAAGAACAAGAACAAGAAAAAGAACAAGAAATAAATCTTAAAAAAGACTTAGATTTATCTACTAATCTTAGAGATTTTAATACCGCTTCTCTGCCTTTGAAAATAACAAAGTTGTTTAACTGGCATAAGAGATTAGGCCACCTAAATATAGGTACCCTTGTTCAGCTCTTAAAAACAAAAAATATAACAATAAGTGCCGATATTATTCGCGCTTATAATAAAGATATTACCTGTATTACCTGCGATCTAGCTAAGTCTTCTAAGAAAAGACTTAAGAAAGTAATTAATAAGAAGGACTATTAAATCCTAGAAAGAATCCATAGTGACCTAGGTAGTCCAATAACTCCTAGTACTTTTAATAAATATAAGTACTATATTACTTTTCTAGATAAGAAGAGTAGATACGCCTTTATTAAATTACTATATAGTAAAGACGAGGCATATAAAGCCTTTGAATACTTTAAGGCAAAGGTAGAAAATACTACCCCTAAAGACACTTCTTTAGAAAAGAGAAATATAGAAAAAAGGAAAATAAAGGAGTTCTTCACAGATAACGGAGGAGAATATATCAACGAAAGATTTACTATAGCCCTTTCAAAATACAGAATAAAACACCTTCTTACTCCTCTATATACCAAGGAGCCTAATGGCTTAATAGAAAGAATAAATCTTACCCTATTTAATAAAGTAAGGGCAATGCTATATAAGGCTAATTCTCCTTTATACCTATGGGGAGAAGCCTTACTAGCAGCAACATACCTATATAATATCACACTATATAAGGGGGTAGAATATAAAACCCCGTAGGAGATTCTCTATAATAAGAAGCCCTATATTAACAATATAAAGATATAGGGTTCAATATGCCTCTATAGTAATGAAGGTACAATAAAAAATAAGCTAGATACAAGGAAAGACTTTGGAATTCTAGTAGATTACTCTTCTATAGAGAATAACCACTATAAAATATATAATATAAAGAAATATACTCTTATCTAGGTAAGAGATGTGAAAATCCTAGAAGGAAAATTCCTACCTAGGAAGGACTATCTAAATAACATGCTTCTAAATAAGCAAGATAGTCCTCTTCCTTCTTTACTAGGAAATATAGAAGAAGAAAACAAAGATAGAATAATATAAAAACAATTATCAGAAACAATCTCTTCCTTAATAAAAGAAAAAGAAAGAGAAGAACAAGAGCCTATCTCTAGTAGACTACGCTCTAATAATATACTAGAAGATAATACCGATTTTCCTACTGTAAATCAAGAAATAGTAGTCGAGCTACCAGAACTTCCTTTTAATAAGGAAGAATATAGTATCCTCTTAACCTTAAGGGATACTACAATATTATATCTGCAAACCGAATTTAATACTAAGGATAAAGCTGAATATATCCTTTTAATAAATACAGATATAGAACCAGCTAGCTATAAAGAAGCTATGCTAACTTTAGAAAATAAACAGTGGCAACTAGCAGCTATAGATGAAGTCAAGGACCTAGAGTCTAAAGGCTGTTATATAATAACAGATTTGCCTAAAGGAAAACAAGCTATAAGAGGACGTTAGGTATTTAAAAAGAAAGCAATTCAAAATAGCTTTATACTAGACCACTATATAACTAATAAAGAAAAGGCCTTTAGATATAAGGCACGTTGGGTAATATAAGGCTTTAATCAAGTCTATAGTGTTGATTATATGGAAACGTTTAGCACTATATGCAGAACAGAAGTATAGCATACTATATTAATTCTAGGATTAAATCTAGGATATATATTCCAACAATATAATATACGCCTAGCATTTATACATGCTAAAATAGATTATGAAATATATACAGAACTACCTTATAGCGTATATAATAATCCTAAATACAGGGGTAAAGTGGCTAAGGTAAATAAAGCACTATATAGGTTAAAACAAAGCCCTAGGTTATTCTATAAGCATATGTCTTCTATATTAGTAGACAAGCTAGGCTTTTATATACTACCTTATGATAAAGGAGTATTTATACACTTAATAAAGAAAATCATAATAGCAAGCTATGTAGATGATCTACTAGTAGTAGGGCCAAATAAAGATATTATTAATACCTTTGAAAAAGTGGTATCTCAATATCTAAAAATAGAACTATTAGGTAACTTAACTGATTACCTAGGTAATAAGATCATAATCGACTACGAAAACAAGGCTGTAGAAATAAATTAACATGGTTATACAAATAAAATACTAAGCAAGTACTGCTTAAAACAAGACTCCTCTATTATATAGGAGAAGAATCCCTATTCCAAATACATATATAAACCAAGGCTTAAGCCTAGTAATAACGTGGCATTAAGAAAAAATAAAGGCCAGGCTACTAAAGCTGAAATAAAAAGATATTAGTAAGAAGTAGGATCACTTCTATACCTAGCCTTAAAGACTCGCCCTGATATTTCCTATAACGTTATACTGTGCTCTAGATTTGCTAGTAATCCTAGTAAAGAGCACTTCGATGCCCTAGAATATTTATAGGGTTACCTAATTAGGTTCCTAAATCTAGGAATAAAATATAACTGCAAAGGAAATTTATAGATCATAGGATATACAGATTCAGACTAGGCAGCTGATCTAGATACTAGAAGGTCTACTATAGGCTATATTTTCAGCCTTTAGGATATAAATAATACCACGGCTAATTGCATTAGCTAGAATTCACAAGTTCAGAAAACAGTAGCTACCTCTAGTACAGAGGCAGAATATATAGCGTTAAAAGATGCTTCTAAAGAGGCAATATATCTTCAATACGTCTATTCCTACTTAAGGAATATATTCATGCCTAATAAGCTACTTTCTACACCTCTTATCTACATAGATAATAAAGGGGCACAAGCCTTAGCTGAAAATCCTGAATTTCATAAAAGGGTAAAGCACATAGATATAACTTATTACTATATAAGGGAAGTAGTACAAGACAATAAGCTGAAATTAGTATACCAGCCAACTAAGCAAAATCTTGCAGACTGGTTAACTAAGAGCCTAAATAGTACTATGATAAAGGGATTTATAAAACAAGCGAATATGACCTTAGAAGAATAACACCCTTCTTATGCTACTAAGAAGAGTATACCCTGATTAATAGGCTTAGGGGTAATACATAGAGATAGGTAGCATCTCTATATAAGTATGTGTGTATATATACATATATATAAAAGTCTTGTCCGTAGTTCAGCAATTAATTCCACTAAAATACGATAAGCCTAAGCTGGTAATTCCGCTTTACTTATAGCTTAGTATAATATGGTTTTTGCCTATTTTCCATATAAGCATATACTTATAATTATAACGGGGTTTTTATTTTTTCCCTTGCTATATATTCCTTTCTATAAAAGATTCTATATCTAGGATTATATATATAACTTTTAAGGGGTATGTTAGAATATCTAGCAAATACCACATCCTTGCCGTGTGACATTCACAAGGCTGCAGTCCCAGGGACACATGCTTAGTCACCCACAAGGCCAAATGCACAAAATCTTGCATAAGTCTTATGCTAAATACAAATATCTAGCTTATCCTATTTAGTCTAAGACTAAATAAATATCGGATAAATATATAGGATAAGACAAGCCTAGGTCTTAAGCTAGTAGACTAGCGTTGAGCTAGAATAACACTATTCCTTATTAGGAATAGTACCGCAAGGTCTCCAGTAATAGGAATAGCGTAGAACAAATAACAGATGGTGAAAAAGAGGGTATATATCACCATCTTCCTCACTACCAAATAGCTAGATAGATCATCAAGCAATCAAGCACTTTCACCACCTACTTCCACTGCCCCTATTCTTACATTGCTTAGGTAGGTAGTATAGATTTAGCGTATAAGTCTTGACGTACTCCCTAATCTACTTCTTAACCTCTATAACGTTATCCTAGTTGTATTTCCAGTTTGCTATAGCAGTATTGTATATTATTAATATACTCTGGAAGGTAGCCCTTCTGTTAGCAGTTAAATCAGTATATATAATACGCTTACTAGGAAGAGAAGGAGGCCCGTTAGCATTTGCCTGCTTAATATACTCTTCTATAAGCTGCGCTCCCTAAGTAAGGCTGTAATACTAATAGACGCGGATCTAACGAGCAGTCTTGATATAGGTGGTTAATAAGCCGAGAATAGATATATTATTAAGGGTTAGAGGGACTAGACGTCTACCTAATTCCTTAGTATCGTTTAGGTCTATAAACTCGATTGCCTTACTTGTAACACGCCGAAGCTGCTACTTAAAATCGATCTACTACTCCGGCTTAGAGAGAAGGATAGAGCCCTTCTTAGCAGCCTTCTTATTGTTCTTACTGTTTGATATAATAGCGGCTACTAAGGTACGTTCTTAGATATCGTGATAATAATATATATACTGATACTAGGCTTGTCTACGCCAGGCTAACAACTTCTGACTGTTAATTGTTAGAATCGGTAGGCTCTGATTGATTCTATGTGCTAATCTATATTCTGTTTTCTTAACCTGCGCTCTAGCCGCCCAGGATAGAGATTTTCTCTGTCCCCCCTATAACGTTTATAGGCCCTAAAGTAGGCTTAATCTGCTTAATACAGGGAATCGTAGCTATATCCACCTTAATTGACTAGGGCCTCCCTATGCCCTGCTCCCAAGTTGACAGGCAACCCTATGCCCTGCTCCTAACAGGGATACCGAGGTTCTACCGAAACAACACGAGCGTCACGTTGTCCAACAGTAGCCGTGAGTTGATTATTTAAAATCGCCAGCTTATTTGGTTTTTCGGGAAGGCGCCATACACCTACTAAGGCGCTCCTGCCGTGTGGAAGGCAGGAACGGTCCCGGAGGGTATATATAGGAAAGGAAATTGCGAAGCCTTACCTACTTGGACTAGAAATCAAGTTACTACGTTACCTATAACTATAAGCCTTATAGGCCTATAAGACCTACTGAAAGCCGTGATATATAAGCTTAAAGCCCCTATAATATAGCGCTATAGCCTATAACTATACCGTTATATAAGGACTTTTATAGAGGGAATATAGTAAAGGGCCCTACTTTACTATATTAGCACATACCTAGGAAGTGCTATTTAGGCCATATCAACGCTGTTGCTGCCCCTACGTACCCTATACGACTACTACTAGTAGGCTATAGTGGTTACAGATCCTTATATAGGATTACCCATTCCAATAATAATAGTAGGGACAGGGGCAGGGATAGGGATAGAGATAGGGATAGGGACAGGGATAGATAGGAATAGAGACGGAGATAGGAATACCAATAGGGATAGGGATAAGGGATAGGGGGAGGGCTTTAGAAGAGTTATAGGCGACTTATAGGGGGATAGCAGTCCTTGCTTATAGGCTTATAAAGAAGTGAAAGAATATATGGTATAACAAGCTGTTAAGGTCTAAGCAAGGAAGAGGTAAGAAGACAAGTTGTTACACGACAAGAAGCCTGTAATAAGGACCTACGGAATCCAACATATATTACTACTTATCCTGTTATCTAAATAAGGACTAGCCTTATAGAAAGGCCTAGACTTGCTATTACAAACCTAGACCTAAGGATATATTAAACAACATAGTACCTAGGCCTCTTTAGTAGAACTCTAGGTACTATAATAGACATCGGGCATAAAGGGGCCCTGGTTAGTCGTAGTTAATATCACCACGCTCACCTATATTAGAGAGATTAAACCTCATTTCCGGGCCCATAGTAGCAGCAGGGGGGCAAGAGAGGAAAAGGGCTGTAGGAGCCCTAGAGCGCAGGTCAGGAGGGGAGACACAGATCGCAGCCTAGATTAGAGCACACACACAATCAAGCACTTGCAACCGGGGAATCCAACAGCGACTCTGCATGCAGCGGAAGAATCGGCCACAGAACCACAGGCCTGGAATACGATCGAGCAATCAGCGCAGGCCGATTCGGCTGTTGGTACTTGGTCAGTTGGTTTGCTGCCGGGGCCTGCCCGAGCGAGCCATTCAGCATTCAGCAGCAGTAGCGACTTGAGTGGCTCCAAAATCGTGTATCCGTAATACCGGAGTACCTAGGTGGTCGTTGAGCTACCCTATTCTACCCTGGTAGCCGTGCTTTGCGAAGTGCGAACCACTCGCAGTGCTGCCAGCTCCAGGGGCCGGGACCAACATCCACCTTTGGGTGTCCGACCACTATCTCGTCGCCCTCTTGCATTTTACCGAGAAGCCCCTTTCCTTTTCGCTTCTTTCTTCCTCCCACCCATTCTCCACCGGCAGCTCAGTCCGCCAGAGAAAGGTGCCGGAACTTCACAGAGTTATTTCGACTCGATCCCGCGTTTCGCCGGCCCGTCCATCTCTCCCTCTTGCTCTCTATTTTACCAGAGGTTAGTATTATCAGTTGCTCTGCTCTGTACCGTCGCATCCTCCATCTCCGAGAACTATTCATTACCCGGCAGCTTGGGACATCTTGGGTCGATAAAACTCGACCCAGCAGCTGGTTGCTCCATTGCCGCAGCTACCTCCCGAACCAACGCGAGTCAGGTCATCGTGCAAACCTGTCAAAGCAAAGGAGAAAAAGATTCGTCGAGGATTTGCCGTTGCCGCTGCCGCCGCTGCTGTTTGCTGCACGCACAGTCGCGAGACGTCAAATTCGTCTGAATTTTCGGCCTCTAACTTTACCGGGTCGCAGTCTCTCGAAGCTACCTGCGGTCCCGACCAGTCCACCTCGCGACGACCCAGCTTACCGAATCTTCGTGTACACTGCCATCATGGCTGCTCAACCGATTGTTCCGTTCCCGGTAGACCGATACGTCGTCATCCATGTCGCGACCACCTGTGACGAACATGGAGTGTACGTCACAAAGGATTCAGCCGAGGTTATTGAGATCGGTTGGATCTTGCTGGACGCCAAGACCCTTGATGAGGTTCGTGAAGAGCTCTAGCACAACCCTGGAGGTCATCTTGAGGAGTGTTGCAAGCTGATGAAGGCCGGTATAGCTTCACCGTGAAAGCGTGCTCGTCAAACCAATCAATACACCTATAACCCCCCTCTGCAGTAAGTCGATTTCACAACCTTGTCATGGGCAATTTCTCGGGGCTACCTTGCCGGAGCGAGCTGACACGGTTTTGCGACTGCAGCGAGCTTGACCACTTTAACCTGGGAACATGTCCGGAACGCTGGTACTTTCAGGGACGCCATCAACCGATTCGACGCGTTTGCTACCGAACAACTTACCTCGCAGAATCAAGACTTCGTCTTCCTCACGCTTGATGCCTGGGATCTCCGCGTGCAACTGCCTCGAGAGGCTCGAGACAAGGCTGTGGTGCTTCCTCCATACCTGCAGCACTCGAGAACCTTCGATCTCCGCACCGAGTACCAGCGATGGCAACAGTACCACCCCGAGTCCTTGCCCTTTGGCCCCTCGTCGCTGGCGAACATCTGTGCCGCGCTGGAGGTGGAAGCCGTGCAATCAAGCGCGCCCATAAAGCACAATCTTCCGTTCCACCTGCAGGCCCTCGCCCCTGCTTCTCCTCGACGCGCAATTGAAGAAGCTGTCACCCTTGCTCGTGTCCTGCGCGGCCTGATTCGCAAGTCTCAACCCCCCCAAGAACATCCCGATGTGCTGAGCAAGCCAATGGATGCCCGCGCCGATGTCCGGGCCTTTCTTTCGGAGCGCAGCAAGGTTCTCCACATGTCCGGTTTGCCCCATGATACGACCCAGTCGGAGCTGGAATCGTGGTTTACGCAGTTTGGTGGCCGTCCCATTGCCTTCTGGACCTTGAAGACACCCGAGCAGCACAAGCCAACCGGCACGGGCTTCGCCGTCTTCTCTTCCCATGAAGAAGTGAGTACAAGTCATCTTTTTCGAACACGTGTGTTGGGTCGGATTGGCCGGCACCGGATTTCCCCCCGGCGGCAGCTCAGGTGCCGCCCCAAGTTTCTTCGGGCATGGTGAGCTTACACAAGATGACATAAACAGGCTGCCGAGAGCCTCGGCATGAACGGCCGAGCGCTGAACGAGAAGGCCATCGAGGTTTCGCCGTCGTCGAGCCGCGTTCTCGACCGCGCCCAGGAGGTTCTTACACCCTTCCCGCCTAGCAAGAACCGGCCCCGGCCCGGTGACTGGACCTGCCCATCTTGCGGCTTCTCCAACTTTCAGCGACGCACTGCATGCTTCCGCTGCTCGTTCCCGGCTATTGGTGGCGGGCCACAGGGCGACATGGGCTACGGCTACGGTTACGGGCCGCCGGCCATGATGCCTCCTCCACCTCACATGGGCCATCACCACGGTCACGGGGGTGGGCACGGTCGCATGGGCGGGTCAGGAGTGGTGCCGTTCCGCGCTGGTGACTGGAAGTGTGGCAACGAAATGTGTGGCTACCACAACTTCGCCAAGAACGTCTGCTGTCTTCGCTGCGGTGCCAGCCGCGCCGGCGCTGCCGTAGTCGCGGATTCTGGTTATGACTCCCCCATGCACACGCCCTCGAGCTATAATATGAGCCATGGATCTATGGGAGGAACGCCTGGGCCGGGACCTTTTGGCCCGGCTGTCGGCAGCTTTTCCTCTGGAGGCGGTTATGGTCAACAATTTGGCGGGCCGCCCAGCACCTACGCTCTGCCTTCCGGCATGGGCGGTGGCGCACCTCCCTACCCTTCGTCGATCAACACCCATTCTCACTTTGGCCCTGCTCCCGGGTCCCATTCAGCCGGCGCTTTTGATAGCCGCGCTGCCGAGGCCGCCTTCCAGTCTGCCGGCAATGGTCCGGCTTCTGCCGGTCCCGGTACCAATTTTTACTCGAATAATGAGCCGGACCCTTTTGCTTTTCTCTCGTCCGGAATAGCTGGTCTCTCCGTGGGCGGTGGAGATGCTCGCCAGAACGGCGGTGTTCCCCCTAGCAAGTCGCCCGCATAAATTCGTTTGGCGACCACAGAATCTCGCAATCATCCGTTCTCAGTTTCCGGTCCAACGGGGTAGCTGGACCCAGGATCTACTCCGGCGCGGTGGGTCCATCTCATGTCGGCGACTATGTGTTCTGTTGTGGTGGTCACCACATGAGTGTGACAATCTGCCTATGATGGCTGCTTTGGCGATATAAAGGAATACTCGGGGCCGGGCAGATACCAGCGGATCCGGACTCGGTGTGTTTGGTTTTCTTGACGGGGGTGGCGGGCATTTGGCTTGGACGGCACGGGCTAGACTGTTGTTTTTTTGCACCGGTTGCCGGCAAGGGAGGGCGACGGCGGCTCGTGGGTCCCAGCAAAATTGCACGACT
Organism: Phyllachora maydis; assembly: GCA_029339225.1. Classification (NCBI taxonomy): domain Eukaryota; kingdom Fungi; phylum Ascomycota; class Sordariomycetes; order Phyllachorales; family Phyllachoraceae; genus Phyllachora; species Phyllachora maydis. Next base: position 10,867,885 of record JAQQPM010000001.1, on the reverse strand, counting down.
GGGCGGGCTGGAAGGTAAAACGGAGCGTGTGTTGTTGAAGTTTTCCGCTGGTAGGCTGGAAGGGCGCGGCTGGCTCATGGGGCGGTGTTCTCCTTCGTCTTTCCTTTGCGCGACATTCGTTTCCTTGTATCACAAGACCTCTGGTTCTTTATTGTGTCTATTTTTTTTTTGCCAGCGGATGGTGGGTGAATGTGTTGCCGGTGCCGGTTGTGTGGGTGTGGTGCATATGTGGCAGGGCCAGGGGTCATCGCTCGTCCTTTCGTCAGCTGCTCGCTCTGGGGGGTAGAGAGAGAGACTTGGGCTGGCCCTGGGAAACTGGAGGCGTGCATAGCGTATGGATGTGTACATGGTATGGTACAAAACGTTTGGCCGCGTTGGTTCCGCGAAGATATATCTTACCGTCTGTTTTTCCTTCCCCCCTCCAACTCTTTTATTTCTCTCCTGAGTCTACCTAACCTTGCGGGTCCATTCGCGAAATATCCGTCCAACTCCAACAAATTGACGGACGCACATCAATCCACTGTTTCTTCGTCGTGTTTGATCTTGACATAGGGAAATCCCACATGTGTCTTTGGCAATGAACGATTTCGATCCGGAGGCATCCACATCTGTCCGATATTCCTATGTTGTTCTAGGACGTGTTTTACTGGCCGACTACTGCATACCCTCCTGTTGATCGTACTGCCTCGAAACTGACCTCCGTAGAGCTTTAGAGCACATGCAAATAAGGGTTAGGGCCTCGACGCGTCCACCGGATTCCGATGTGGTTCAAACTTCAACCCAGAAGGCCAAAAGCACAGAGCACGGAGGTCAAAAGCAGTGCCCGGCAAATCCATCAAATAAGATCGAAATGTCCTCGCTACCGCGCATCACCGTGCTCGGCTCCCTCAACATCGACCTCGTCGCCTACGTGCCGCACCACCCCCAACCCGGCGAGACCCTCACGTCCACCTCCTTCTCCGTCTCGCCCGGCGGCAAAGGTGCAAACCAGGCCATCGCGTGCGCGAAGCTCTCCCGCTCCCGCCACCACGCCATCGCCATCGTCACCGCCACCCCACCCGCCACCGCCACCCTCACGTCAACAAGTCATGCCCCCCCCACCGCCCACGTCGCCATGGTCGGCTGTGTCGGCGCCGACAGCTACGGCACCCTCCTGTGCTCGAATCTAGAAGCGCACGGCGTCGACGTCTCGCGCGTAGACGCCTCCCGTACCACCGCCGCACAGCCCCCGCAGCCGCTCAAGACGGGCATCGCCATGATCCTCGTCGACCAGCCCACGGGAGAGAACCGGATCGTGCTCAGCCCGGAGGCGAACCACGCGTTCCGGCCCGAGGAGTTCGAGACGTCCTCGCCCTTCAACGCCGCCACCGCCGCCGACGATGACGACCTGCTGCTGCGGCAGCGGCTGGGCGACCCGCTGCCCGACCTGCTGGTCCTGCAGCTCGAGATCCGCCTCGACGCCGTGCTGGCGGCGCTGCGCGCGGCCAAGCGCGCGCGCATCGCGGTGCTGCTGAACCCGGCGCCGGCCGTGGCGCTGCCGGACGAGGCGCTCGCCGGGCTGGCGTGCCTGGTGCTGAACGAGACGGAGGCGGCGGTGCTGGCGGGCTGTGGGGTCGCGGAGCTGTCTGGCGAGGAGGCGCTGGCGGGGTTGGAGCGGGTGGCAGGGGGCCTCGTGACGAGGGGGGTCGAGATGGTGATCGTGACGCTGGGGGCTCGGGGCGCGTTCTACATGGTCGCGGGCGGGCGGAGGGGACTGGTGCCCGGGGAGAGGGCACAGGTGGTGGACACGACGGCGGCGGGGGATACGTTTGTGGGACGGATCGCGCTCGAGGTGGCCGGGAGAGTGAGAGGGGGTAAGAGGCTCACGGACGCGCAGGACTTTGACGTGGAGGCGGCGGTGAGGAGGGCGAATCGGGCGGCGGCGAAGACGGTGGAGAGGATGGGCGCGCAGGGGTCGATTCCTTGGAGGGATGAGCTGGACGAGGAGGATGCGTGAGGCGGCTGCCGCCCATCTACCAGCGTTTCGTGTGACCGAGGCAAGTTGGGCGACAACAACGTCTTCACAGCTGGCATGTCTAGCGAGTAACCCAGCCTGATCGGGCGCAGTCCAGACTTGTCCTTTCTAGTTATCACCTCCGGCACTCTGGTTGCCTGTTCCAGCGTCAGATCTCCATCTGTAGTGCATGAGTAGGCCGTCGATTTTGACGACGGCGTACGAGCCTGGGGTCAGTGCTGTCATGTGTATCTGCATGGTGCGGTGTGGTGTAGTACGGAATAGGTTGGGCAGAAGCCGGGGGAATGCATGTCAGGTTGATTGCGGGATCTCGGCATTGGATGGATGGTGGGGCCGGAGGTAATCCAAGGCCGATTTCGGCCCGATGCCGACATGCCGCGGTCTAGCCGAAGCCGGATACGTCAGGAGAGTTGTCAAGGTAAAATGCGAGCTCATTATCAGCCGCAAGGTAGAGAGAGAGTACTTCGTATTTTGTACAGTGAGTACATTTATTCAGTCCATCCCCTCCCTATCGTGACGCAGTCCTGGACTCCGACATCGTCATAATCTGTCAACGACAGATAATCCGTCCACGAAAAGAACATGGCAAATCCATCATATCGTCCGACATGGGTGTTTCTGTACTCGGTGCCGTCGCGCAACCGGCGTCGAGGGCGTCGAGGGCGTCCCGTCTTCTTCATGAGTGGATATGACAAAGCAGAAAAAATAGAGCAACCCTATGCCGTGGGTGGACACACTCTAGTACGTCGCCTAGATGGGGACGGTTCTCCCTCCCGTTTTTGGACTCCACACGAGGCAGTCATTGAAGCAGCCACTCATGCTTTTACCGCACTGCACAAACCCACTGCAACCACGAATACAACCAACTACACTGCTGTCTTCTCCCAGCCAACCATCTCTCCCCCAGCACATCACACATCCCGCGCCCTTGTCAGCCACGAGCAACAGGAACGAAGAAGACATGGCTGTCACCAAGGACACGGCTCACTCCAACATCATCGACATCCGCCACAGGGCACTGGAGACCAAGCTCAAGGACGAGCTGCTGTCTCTTTTCCAGGTCAACCATGGCCCCCGGAAGCTTCCGACAATGCTCCTGTACGACGTCAAAGGCCTGCAGCTGTTTGAAGAGGTAAGGACTCGCGCGACACCAGTGATACCTCGCCCTTGCCCGCATACCTGGTGCTAAGCTGCCGCTGTAGATCACTTATCTCGACGAGTACTACTTGACCAATGATGAGATCGCCATCCTGAGGGAGTCGGCCGACGCTATTGCCAAGGGAATCCCTTCCGGGGCCATGATGATGGAGCTGGGGAGCGGGTAAGTACGAGGGGAACGGCGGCAGTCGACCGAGCCACCGTGCTGATGATGATGATGATGATGATGATGATGATGCTGACCCTGCTGGCCCAGGAACCTCCGAAAGGTGACTCTTCTTCTTCAGGCCCTCGAGAAGGCCAAGAAGGATGTGACCTACTACGCGCTGGACCTCTCCCGCCCGGAACTGGAGCGGACCCTTGCGGAGCTCCCAGTCTACCAGCACGTCAAATGTCACGGCCTGCTGGGGACTTTCGACGACGGACGAGAATGGCTCAAGGACCCTGCCAACCTGACGCAACACAAATGCATCCTCAGTCTCGGCTCAAGCATTGGTACGTTCGGCCGTGGGTCGACATGCCAGTGGCTTCCTTGAGCGTGAGGCTCATGTCAGGCACAGGCAACTTCACCCGCCACGAGGCTAGCGACTTCTTGCGGCACTTTGCCCAGGTGCTCGGCCATGGTGATACCATGTTGATCGGGTTAGACTCGTGCCAGGACCCGGCCAAAGTCTTGTCAGTACCGTCGATCGAGCCCCGAGAGAGGGGAGGGCAGAAGCTGACAAGTGGTCATACATAGCCATGCATACAACGGTACAGCCGGCCAAATTTCCCCTGGCGTCGTGGCACTGCAAGAGAGATGTCACTAACTGCCAACGGCTTCACCGTGATCTAGACAAGCATGGCACTACTCATCAGTGGGCCTCGCCCGTCCGATCTATGAACATGCCCTAATCCTGACCAGATTCATCCTCAACGGCCTCCATCACGCCAATGACGTTCTGGGGGAAGCCGTCTTCCGACCGGGTGCATGGCGGGTTATCGGAGAGTACGTGTACGACGGGGAAGGAGGTCGTCATCAGACCTACTACGCCCCTCGTCGGACTACCGCTGTCATGGGGGACCTGATCCGGCCTCACGACCGCATTCTTATAGAGATCAGCATGAAGTATTCCCGGGAGGAGGCGGAGCGGCTCTGGAACCTCTCCGGGTTGGTCGAGGTCGACCGCTGGAGCCGGAACGAGGAGTACGGTGAGTTACACACCCGACGTCTCGTCCGACCTTGCCTATCTGGTACCGCATGATACATCCATGACCGCTTCCGGTCGATCATGCGGGCCTGTTTGGGGCTACGCGACGTGGAGAAATGTGTACCTGCGTCCGCAGCCAGCGCCCGAGCTCCTACTAACCCACCACCAACCGACATACCTAGCCATTCACAAGCTTTGCAAGCCAAAGATGCCGTTCCATCTGATCCCCGCCAAGTACGCCGGCTCGCCTCTGCCCGCCCTCGAGGACTGGGAGGCCCTGTGGGAGACGTGGGACACGGTGTCACAGAGGATGATGCCGGACGAGGAACTGCTCGCCAAGCCGATCAAGCTGCGCAACGCCTGCATCTTCTACTTGGGCCACATCCCGACCTTCCTGGATCTGCAGCTAACCAAGACGACTGGGGCCGCCCCGACGGAGCCGGCCGCGTACGCTGCCATCTTTGAGCGCGGCATCGACCCGGACGTCGACAACCCGGAGCTGTGCCACGCACACTCCGAGATGCCCGACGAATGGCCGCCCGTGGCCGAGATCCTGGCCTACCAGGACCGCGTGCGTGCCCGCCTGCGGGGGCTGTACGCGGACGGCGTCGCCGAGCGGCTCCCGCGCCCCGTCGGGCAGGCCGTCTGGGCCGGCTTCGAGCACGAGGCCATGCACCTCGAGACCCTGCTGTACATGATGCTGCAGAGCGACCGGACGCTGCCGCCGCCGCACGCCGCGCGGCCCGACTTTGAGAAGCTGGCGGCGAGGGCTGAGGCGGCGAGGGTTCCGAATCCGTGGTTTGACATTCCCGCGCAGATCATCACCATTGGCATGGATGATCCCGAGGATGGGACTGATCCGAATCTTCACTACGGATGGTGTGTGGTCGATGCGCAGGGGCGCACGCACTGGTGACGCTGCCAAGTCGCTGACATGAGCCGTGACAGGGACAATGAGAAGCCGGCCAGGCAAGTGAGAGTGCATGCGTTCCAGGCCCAAGGCAGGCCCATGACCAACGAAGAAGTGCGAAGAGTATCTTGATGCGAGGACGAGGGACAAGCTTGACCGTGCTGACGAGCGAGACAGTATGCGCAATACATGTGCGACAAGCACATCGCCGACTTGCCGGCCTCCTGGGCGCATGCCTTGGAGAAGGACGGCCACCAAGCCCCGGTGACGACAAACGGCAACGCGAACGGCGCGAACGGCCACGCGAACGGGCACGCCGCTGGTGTGCCGGAGTCCTTCCTCGACGACAAGGCGGTCCGCACCGTCTACGGCCTCGTGCCGCTCAGACACGCCCTCGACTGGCCCATCTTCGCGTCCTACGACGAGCTGACCGGGTGCGCGGCGTACATGGGCGGGCGGATCCCGACGCTCGAGGAGGCCAGGAGTATTTATGCCCACGTCGATGTGCTGAAAAAGGACGAGGCCGAGAAGCAGCTCGGGAAGATGGTGCCTGCCGTGAACGGGTATGTCTCCGCTTTGTGGCCGACCCGGCCTGGCCCGTCTTTCTCTGTGTGTCGTGCGTGCGAGCGTGGAACTAACCCCTCCGCCCTCGCCTCCCACGGATCAGCCACCTCTCCCACAACGGCGTGCACCAAACGCCTCCACCGGGATCCTCCACGGCCGCCGCCCCCGTCTCGGCGGCCCATGCCACGACCGAAACGCTCTTTGCCGACCTCGACGGCGCCAACGTCGGCTTCCAGCACTGGCACCCCGTGGCCGTGACGGGGCGGCGCGCGCGGCCGGCCGGGCAGGCGGAGCTGGGCGGCGTGTGGGAGTGGACGAGCAGCGCGCTGGAGGCGCACGACGGATTCGCGCCCATGCGTCTGTACCCGGGCTACACGGCCGACTTCTTCGACGGCAAGCACAACGTCGTGCTGGGCGGGAGCTGGGCGACGCACCCGCGCATCGCGGGGCGGAAGAGCTTGTGAGTATTTGTTGTCCAGATCATGTCGCTTTCCGCGTGAAGGAGGGCTGCTGCGGCTGCTGCTGCTGCTGCTGCTGCTGCTGGCTTGCTGACGGTCCTGCAGCGTCAACTGGTACCAGCGCAAATACCCGTACGCGTGGGTGGGCGCGAGACTTGTCCGTGACCTCGACTAGACGAGCTGCGGACAGAGGGCTGGGCCCTGCTCGCGGACCGGCTCTCAACCCCGGCGCGCGTGTCGACTGCTCCGAGGAAAAAAAAAGGGGGGGGGGGGGGGGGAGAAAAAGGGAAAGAGTCGGGCAAGTTAACTTCGCCCGGACTGAGGTATTCTTGCGCCCGTCGCGACATACAATACCAAAGAAAGGCTTTTTAAACAAGGATGTAAAGTTACATGAACAGCTCAAGAATGTAGTCAAACATCTTGACGGGCTTCTTGATGCCATCCTCCGTGATGACCCACTCGATCAGGTCCGGCGGCGTGTAGTCCACCCCCTCGTCCGTGACGCCAAACTGCTCGAGCGACACGAGCGGGAAGCCCCGCACGATCTTGTGCGTCTCGGCGGCCGCCACGAACCGCACGCCCAGCGCCTTGGCCAGCAGCGCCAGCTGGTACGTGCCCCGGCGCGCCAGCAGCCCGCCGTTGCCGCACAGCACCTCGGTTCCGACCAGGACGAGGTCGACGGCGCAGGCGCCGGCGCCGACGCCGTGGCGCATCGCGTGGGCGGCGCCGGCCGCGCCGACGCGCGTGACGCGCAGCCCCGCGTCCTCGAGCGCCTGCGCCGCCGCCGCCGAGGACGGGTGCCCGTCGAGCACGTACAGCACGGCGAAGGCGCGGCGCAGCGGGGCGGCGGCCGCGCGCAGCAGCAGCCGCGTGACGGCGCGGGAGCCGCCCGTCGTCAGGACGGTGGCGCCGTCGCGCACGAGGCGGGCGCCGCGCGCGGCGAGCGTGTCGCGCGCGCGCTTGGCCTCGGCCACGAACTGCCGGTTGCTGGTCACGAGCCGGCGGCGCGTCTCGTCGAAACCGGGCACCATGGTGTTGTGGTGGTGGGGGTGGGGGTGGTGGGCGCGAGGCGCGGCGCCGGCCTGCCCCCTAAGCGACCGCTGCAGCATCTGCTGGAACAGGTCCGTGCCGGCCTTGAGCGGGTACGGGTTCGGGAAGGCGGCGAGCAGGTGCCGCGCCTGGGCCTGTACCGTCTCGACCGTCTCCATGGCCGTGCTGGAGGGCGTCGCGGCGAGCAGGGCGACGAGCGCCTCGATGGCGGCCATGGGCATGGTGATGTCGCCATCGGAGGCGAGGATCGAGCTGTAGGTGGTGACGATGCTGGGAGGGAGAGAGAGGCTCGGTCAGTATCTTGCCGGCTCGGGTTTTGTCTTGGCAATGAATCCTTACTCGAAGCCCGACGTCGTTGTCCGGGTTGGCTCTGGGTTGGCGATTCCGGCGGACGCTACCGCAGCGCCGTCCTCGACACTGGGTACTGGGTCTTCTGTGGCCATGGTTGACAATGTGCAGACAAATGGGTACGCAGAGGGCCGATGCTTTCCTCGTGTTATGGACTCGACTCGGGAGGCTTTCCTATACTGCCGCCCCTCACCGCCCCGGACCGGGGCAGGTGTGAGGGGCAGTGTGAGGGGCAGCGACTCCGCGTCAGGACCGAGAGCAAAACAACGAAGCAATGCAGTCGACCGACCCCGCCACGGGCGAGCCCCTGCCCCCCGAGGCCATCCAGCGCGTCCTCTTCATCGCCAACGCCGTGCACGTCTACAAAATCCCGCCGCTGGCCTCGACCAAGGGCTACACGGCCGCGGCGTGGACCGAGGACCCGCGCAGGCACCTGGCCACGTGCCGCCTGCGCGTCATCGAGACGGCCGTGCCGCCGCCGACGCCGCCCGACGGGCCCGGGGCCGGGGCCGAGGACGTGGTCAAGACGGACGTGGTGCTCGAGGACGCGGCGTCGGGCCAGCTCTTCGCCGCTGCGCCCTACACGGGCCCCGCCGCGGTCGAGCCCGCCCTCGACAGCAGCCGCTTCTTCGCCCTGCGCGTGCAGGACCCGGCCGGCCGCAAGGCCACGCTGGGCATCGGCTTCGAGGACCGCAGCGAGGCCTTCGACTTGGGCGTGGCGCTGCAGGAGGCGCTGAAGGCGCTGGCGCTGGGCGGCGGCGACGCGCCGGGGCCGGGGCCGGGGACTCCGTCGCACCGGGCCGAGCCGGCGCACAAGGGGCTTGAGCCGAAGCGGGACTACAGCCTCAAGGAGGGCGAGACGATCACGGTGAATCTGAGCGGGACGAAGCTGGGTGGGAGGACACTGCAGCAGCGCACGTCATCCATCAAGAGACGCGGTCGCGATCTGGGCGACGGGCAAGGCGAGGCCGCGAGCCTGTCTTCGTTCGTACTGCCGCCCCCGCCGTCCGGGACCTCGTCGGCGGCGGGATCAAGTCCCGGGGCGGGGTTCTCGCTGGCGCCACCTCCGAGCGCGAAAGCAACAGAGGCGCAGACAAGATTGTCCGCCCAGGACTTGGGATTCGACGACGGCCAGTTTGGAGAGTTTGCGTGAACCAGCCGCCCGTGCAGAGACCGAGACATGAGAGCGTTGTGCGCAGTTTCTCTGACAGCTGCTTTGGTCCTAACATCTATAAGCCAAGGTCCATGTCATGTCCCAACACGATCACAAACTCATCGGATCTATCTGCTCGTAGCACCAAGTTTGCTCTCCCCCCTCGCCTGAAAGACAATGGATGGAGATGCTTTGAAAAAACGCCGGCGGCTGCTTGCCCCCACCGCCATCATCGCCGCCTCGCCCTCACCTCTTGCGCTTGTTGCCCTCCCACTCGGCCAGCACGCTCTCGAGCGCCTGGGCCGCGCGCCTCTCGCGCCGGCGGAACGGGGCGTTGAACATCTCGGGCAACACCATGGCGCTGTTGGCGTGCTCCTGGGCGAAGCCGACCTCGGCGTCGCGGCCGCATCGTTCGCGCGTCACGCGCACCGCCTCGTGCAGCATGTCGCCGCCGATGCCCTTGCCCCGATAGCGCTGGCGCATCGTCCAGGCGCGCACAACGCCCCGCCCGCCCCGGAGCCCCAGCGCGCGCATCTTCTTGCGGTTGGCGCCTGCGGCCGCCAGCGCCGCGGCGCTGGGTTCCAGGCGCAGCACGAGCGCGCCGATCATCTCGTCGCCGAAGCGCGTCCCGATGACCAAGTCCTCCTCGCCACCACCGCCGCCACCACCGTCCCCGTCCACGAGCCAGTCCCACCGCAGCGCCTCGGCCAGTTGAAGATAGCCGCTGGCGAAGTAGCGGATGGTCAGCAGGTAGGTCATGACGACGCCGCTGGCCACGCTCATGGCCAGGCCGAGATCGCGGTCGCGCGCGACCCACGCCCAGCGGTACGTGACGGCCAGCGCGGCGGCCAGCGCGGCCAGGCACAGTGGGTGGAAGACGAGGTTGAGCGAGGCCTGCTGACGCTGCTGCGCAATGCTGTCGGCCACCAGCCGCAGGGCCGCCACCTTGTCCTCCCTTGTGGTCAGCACGTCGAGCGAGAGCGTCGGGATGTCGTCCAGGGCGGAGGCGACGCCGGCGGCCGCGGCTACTGCCGTTGCCGGCTTGTTCGTCGCAAGCGGCGATGGCGCGGTGGGCGGCAGGGCTTGCGGCTCGAGCATGGGCGTCGAGGCCTGGGAGGACATGGCCGAGGGTGGGAGCACGAGGTTCGCGCGGAGAAAGGTGAAGAAGGCTGTTGGGCCAAGTCTCGTCAGAACCATCTCTGTTTCTGCGCCTTTGCGCCTCTACGCCTCTACTTGATAGCAATTGCTTGAGTTGCTGGGCTGTCAACCCGAAACATTGGGTGCCAGGGTGGTGCAGAAGTGACGGCCGGTTTCAAAAGCCGCAACGATCCGGAACAGACGGCAGGGCGATGGACTTACCGGTGCTTGTTTTCAGGCCGGGTACCGAGTTGATGCGGTCGACGATGGTGCTCGGGTGGCATGCGCTCAGGTCGAGCTCGGTTATGGTTTGAGTGCTCGCCGAGGCCGACATGTGTCTCGATGCGTCCATCTTAGTATTGGCACAGATGCAAACCACCCAACTCGGACACTGGAGTGAGCTCGCGCGCCTAATGGAAAAAGGAAGAAGACCGGGTGTGGTTAGTCTGGAGGAGTTCCTCGTGGAAATGGTGTACGGTGTGTGCGATTGGCAGCTCTGTGACCCTCTTACATACCTCCACTCCAACTGGTGAGGGCCGAAGACGTCGTTTCGGCCTGTCTCCAGAACGTCTCCAGGATTGGGTCCCCCCCCCGAAAAGTCAAGTGTCTCGCACCGTTTCACTGGGGTTGATCAGGGTCCAGCACGAACACAACGTATTCACATGACGATGTCGAATGAAGGGACTTCAGCGGGAGTTGAGCGCCGCCGTCTCCGTCGGCCAACGCGACGGCAGAGCTGGGAATATGGATGAAAATCGATGGCGGGAGGCAACGGATTCCCTGCGTCGCGCCAGATTATTCGCCTTTCATATGTCAGACCTGTGCTCCAAGCTTCTCTATTACTCATACCGCAAGGACCGGGGCGCGATGTCATGGACATTAAGTGAAACTGACACGCGAGAAAGGGTATGGATCTCTCCAAAGAAGGGCTCCTCCAGGCTGAAGGGGTCCCCCATGATAAGACATGACACCGCAGACCAATGGGCGTTGACGGGACGAGGTGCCTTGGTTTCCGCGAGAGCATATTACTCCGTACCATAACAGAGCTGCTTGCGAGATTGAGGCTTCTGCGGCTGGACAGTGGACGGTGGATCGGTCTAGGGCCGGCCTGACTCGCAAAAGAGGACGTATGGTTCTGGGTTTGCAAGGTTTTGACCGCAAAGGCTTGGCTTGGCTGGAAGAGGTTGGAAGAGAGAATTTCGCATCGCCCCCGCATCTCGATTTGAATACTCTTGGGCCACAGGCGGGCGAGCCCCGGCCAGGAATCTTTTGGCTTTTCCCATTCATTTCTCGTACTCGTATCTCCAGCGAATAGACGGTGTGGCATAACACCGTTATAATCGCGCAAAAAGGGAAACGCCACAACACATCACTGGTCCAGGCTGCTCCTGGGAGTCTGTTGCAACGAAGGGTTGTTCATATGCAGGTATGCCGGCCCGGCCATTTTCACAAGGACGCTAGTAGGGGCCGCACGGTCTCTCGATCAAAGCTGCCTAGAGGTTGCGATCCGGGTATGTGCCGTTGTAGTCGGCCACGGAGCAACCGGCTCAATCATCTCATGGGTTGCTATTGGAGCGCCAGGATCCCACCGCTCAAGGTCGAAAGAAAATGGACGACCTACGATCATGGTCATCGACCTATATGTGAGTACTCTAAGCCGAGATCGGTTACCGGCTTGCGGATTGCCGCTTGGCAAAAAAGCGACATGAGTGGAGATGGAGCCCAAGCAGGGATTGTACCTAGGTATATGATGAGGTCATATAAGGCGGCAGGTGCTAGTTCGTAGAATTATACGGGTTAAATAGCGTGGTAGCATGGTTATGACAGGGTTGTGACGAGAATACCTATACGTACGACGTGAAAAGCTACCTAAATTCTAAAGTGACTAGGGCATTACTAAAATAAATTCGCTTGAACCTACCACCGTCCAGTCACAGTCCCTTGTCACCGCATCTGGTAGACAGTCTAGTGTAACCTCCTAAGCATGATACAAAAGGGGTTTCCCAGTAGATGTGAGGGATATAGGGGGATAATACTCTTGGCTATGTGTCCGCACGCTCGTCAAGATGTGGGAAGTGTTGCGTATCCTACGCTCCCAAGAGCTAGAGAACATGAAAGACTCCTTACAGCAATCCCCGGGTCAGCGATCGATCTGGGCTCTAAGCTGACCGCCTTCCGCATTTGGCGTTGGGTCGAACTGTGATACCAAGAACGAAGGCTCAGTGAGCTGGCTAGCTTGTACATACAAAGTGGTTTACGTAACTACTACGACAGGCAGACCACTACGGAAGAGATTCCTTGGTCCTTCACATATGACAGGGTGGTTGAATTCGATCGTCTCAGGCAACATGGGACAGCTGAAGCATTGTGACTCGCATAGCGCGTAATGGCAACAGACATTGCGGCTAGACCTGTACAACATGCCGCTCGACGCTAAAGCATCCCCCCCCGTGTTCGAGGCCGATTCACACAAGTCGTCTACACCAGCTACCTCAAGCCGTCGGGCACGCGAGTCGGCTAGGTCCAACTGCCGTGGAAGGAGGGGCCTCCAGATGAGCTGGCAGGCCGCAGGAAGATGCAGCGATGTTGAGAGCGAGACACACAAACACACACACAATCATCGCCAATAGAGATCATATCCCACCCATACAATGACGGCATAGAGCTGTATGGCCGGAAGTCACATAGCAACAGCCGACATGTCCGATACAGGTCCCGATGTCTCAAAACCCATCCCAGACAGCCAGACAGCCACGTCTTAGACCACGTATATCCGGTAACATTTTCGGATGTTCATGCTCTTGACATTTCGGATGTTCATGCTCTTGACAGATGAGTTCCACAAATGCCGTAGTAGTTGCCCTGACAATTTTCCAGTCATAAGGTATCGCAGAGCCAACAGCAGTCAGATGGAACTGCCGGGCCACCAAAGATCCGGACTCGGACCTTAGTCCTGGGTCGCGCGCCTTTTCTTTACGGTTGCGTGATGATACGTTTCCGGATCGAATCCATAGATGGGTCTGCCCAAACGGCGGAGGGCGAGGATGACCTGAAGAAAGAAGTAGGGTAAGCAGGCATGCGGAGTATGTCAAAGGACTCGAGACCCTTCAACATACATCCAACGTGGTGACCGTCTTGCGCTTGCCGTATTCGACCATGGTGCAAACATCACGGAGGATCTGGGAGATAAGATCAACGAGATGTTGCCACAATTGATTGGACCTTGGAAAAGTGAGCGCGTACCGTCTCTAGGCGCTGTTTCATCGCATTCTATTGGTCGAGTCGACAATGTGTAAGAGCCTATCATCATGGAGATTGGGGATATGACGAACCCGCACTTCATCGTAAATGAGCGCCGAGATGCGCTTGACACCGCCGCGCCGAGCCATGCGACTAGAGCGTCCCCGTCAGCTCATATTCCTATTGAGGTATGGCATCACGGATATGGACAGCCACGTGCGAGGTATGTCCATGCAAAAGGAAAGACCCAGAAAACTATAATGGATAGATGAATAAAAGCGGCTCGCTCACCGAATATCGGCATTGCCTAAACGAGCACACAACCGTCAGCACGCAGTTCCTTGCGACAGGGTTTTGGAAAAAAAGGTTCCGCAATCGATCGGGACACTCACTAATGCCTCGAATGGAATCCTTGGGGACCTTCCTGCAACAGACCGTTCTGTCAGCCCATCGACCACAGCAGCGCCCGCGAACCCGCAAACGCAAACGCGAGCGTCGCACAACCCCCACGTACCGATGCCGTTTTGCTCCGCCGAGGACAGTTTTGCCAGAGACCTTGCCCGCGCTATGGGCAACGCCTTTGCCTTTGCCTCCGCCGAAGCCACTGGGGCCGCCCCGGCTGGGGACGGTAGGCGGCATCGTGAACCGCCGGAAGATGGCGCAGTGGGCTATCCCGCACGACTTCAAATGATAGTCGAAGGTCAGAAATCACGGAACAGGAGCACAAACAATCCGCCGGGGACTGCTGGGATCCCCGCACACGCGATAGCAATACACTAGCTTTGTGTTGTGGGAACGCGAAGTCACGACGTTGCTTCTCCACCTTGCCCCACCTACTGACTGGCCTTGACTGACGAGGGTGGGGCCGGAGCTTCGCGGTTCAGCCTTGATCGGATCCGATAGTCCTCTAATCTAGGTACCAGAGAGTACTCCGTACTTCAGACGCGAACATTGCGTCGTCGCGCCATCTCGAGTCCCCGGAACGAACGACCGATGCATGCCACACTCTCCCAACGCCGGATCCAGATGACGCTATTACACTGGTTTCATAGCCAGAATCCGCCCAGCTGCCGCGCCTTTGTCTAAATGCTCTGCTCTAATTGACGATGAAGGTGGCCTCGTTGAACATGTCACCCTCCTCTGTTATCTCGTTATCTCCGATCTTGACCTTCAAGGTAAACTTGGAGTCGCGGTTCATATACTTTAATATCGCGTCAGCAACATGCCCATGTGAATATTGGTAGTACACCGCGATGCTCAAACGTACCTGATAGATGTAGGGCTTGGTACCGGCAGCGCCGGCCACGATCTGCTTGACAAATCCCGGTACTTCAGCCATAACGTCTATGCGGTCCAGTCTCTTCTCCAAACTTGCCACCATAGCCGCCTCTGCAGGCTCTCCATCCTTAGTTTTGCCCGACCAGTCGTACTTGACCTTGGTGGGCTCAGGCCAACCGGTCTTCTCATCGTTCTTGGCCTCCAGGTGCGCAGCCGTGCCATCGCATCCCCCGAATATCAACTCGCCGTCCCTGGCAACCAAGCTCACGTTGACGGTCGTGGACCCGTACGACGGCGGCGTCGTGTGCTCCATCATGATGGCCGACATGGTGGGGCCCTGGAAGTCGACAAAGTTCCACCGAGCGGCCGCGTGGTGCGGCTTCATGCCCTGCAGCGCATAAACGAAGGCGGCCCGGCCCTTGAAGTCGATCGGGCCGTCCTTGGTGCTGATGGTGCCCTCACCGACGCACCGCGGCCAGATGGCGTGGCGCATGGAGCCCCACGGCTCCTTGGGGTCGGTGCCGTAGAGCGTCGTGCCGGTGCTGCCGGCCTGGAAGCCAGGCGCCGTCCGCGTCACCTTGAGATTCACGATCGCCCGATCGTCGTTCATCGACTTGATGGTGTAGTAGGTGCCGTCTTTGGACAGCTCGACCGCGCAGTCGTCGGCGTAGAAGTTCGTCTTGTCCTCGCTAAAGTCGTGGTGCTGGAGAGGGTTCGAGCTCCAGAGGGGTTCCTTCCCACCATCACGGTAGAATATCTTGACGTTGAACTGGCATGTCGTGCGGATGCCGCTGAACCGAGTCCCCAAGTCAGCTGGTGTGGGAGGCGTGGCCGTTCGTGCAGACGGGGAGATTGCTCACGCCACATTGCTATAGATGACCTGGGTCAACGCAGCCGGGCCTTTTGGATCCTCCGAAAACAGGTAGAAGACCATAGACTCGACATTGGTACGGTCCAACGCCTTCCATGTCAAGTCCTCCCGCTTCAGCTCTGTGAACGGGATGGTCTTCGCCTCTTCGGCAACCGACTTGATGGCTGACGGGCCATAAATAGGCTCCTGCGTGCCGGCGACATTCGCGAGCCTGGGTGTTGGATGACGACGGAGTCAGCCCTGTGTAAGATGAACATCTCTTGCGGGGTAAACCGCATCTTCCATGCAGCGAGCGGGTTTTACCTACTGCTGTTGAGCCCATTTGAACATGATCGCAGTCTAGGACGTGATGCAGTGGTAGGCGGACGATCGGGGTGACGGCGGCGGCGGCATATATCACCAGTCAAGCAAGCGCTTCTCGTCCGTACTGTGCCAATACACTGAACCTACTCCGGGTGCTGCAATCCCGACGAGAAGCGACGTGTGGGGTACGTAACCTCAACCGGTCCGCTAGGTACCGGTGTAGCTTGTGCAAATTGCAGTCCAGGACTTCTGCGGCGCCTAGGGGGGACCCACTCGGAGCCCGGGCTGTACCACCTCCGCCTCTACTCGGTAGCGCGGTGGAAAATCGAGAATCCGCAATCCGGTAACAAAGGAATACGCTCTGCAACTCGTCTTCTTTCCGCCCTGGAATCTGGCAGTCTACCAGCAGGCGCCTCACGATGTCGAAGCGCGGAACGCAAACAATGGACCTGGTCGTCAAGATCATCGTCGGCGCTGGTCAGGCATCACCCAGCCCTCCTGTCGGTCCCGCGCTGGGTAGCAAAGGCATCAAGTCCATGGACTTCTGCAAGGTCGGTCACCGTCTTCAGCCTGGGAGCAGCGTCAGCAGCAGGCACTGACCTGCCTGTGCCGCAGGAGTTCAACGCTCGCACCCAGCATTACAACGTCGGCACACCACTCCCAGTGCGCGTGACGGTACGGCCGGACCGGTCATTCAACTTCGAGATACGGACACCGCAGACTTCTTGGTTGCTCTTGAACGCAGCGGAGGCGCCAATGGGCAAGAAGGGCAAGAGGAAAGGCGCCAGCAACCCGGGCACAGAAACCGTGGGAACTGTCAGCATGAAGCACGTTTACGAAATTGCCAAAATCAAGCAGTCCGAGCTGCGACTGTCGGGTCTGTCCTTGGAGGGACTGTGTCGGGCAATAATATTTCAGGCGAAATCGATAGGCGTCAATGTCGTTGCTTGAAGAGCATCGCGGGAGCCTCAATCTTTGGCGTAGGGCTTCAAGGAGGATCCCTTACTACAGCCCGGCGGCGACGGCGACGCAGAGGACTTTGGGGAGCGTATCTCTCCGCTCTACAGATCTGCATATCACTTATACACGATTTCGTAGACTGCAGGTGAGGTGTAGGAATATCCCACATGCAACGTCACTCTGTGCCTCAAGAAATACGGCGGCCGCGGCCCAGGTGTCCCGGATCGCCAGGCCCGACGTTGTACTCGTGACTCTTAATTCTAGGTAGTGAAGCACCAATGGCGTCTCACACAAGGTGTACGGATAACCTTGCAGCTTGTAAGGATGTCGACGGCATACCTCTAGCCCATTAAGGGGGCATCGCCGGCTCGGCAGACGTGCCGAGCACAACCGCGGCTCGTGTTCCAGCGTCGCACATCCGTCACTACATGATGCGCTATGTTGTGAATGCCCAGCGAGCCAAACAAAGTGGCTAGACCCCGGTCCAGGGGTCGACCGTAGCTAGGGCTTGAAGTTATCACAGAAGGATCCAACGTGTCAGGGAATAATACCTCTAGGTTCTTCCTTCGCAAGTGTTGAGGTAGGTAGAGGTAGTGATGGTAGTAGTACGTCTATGCAGCTGAGCCCCACACGACGGGTTTTACGGCGGTAATAACGGCGGAAAGATTCCCAACCCCGAGACCAGCCCAAGGCGCAGTGCTTCTCTCCGGGCCCGATCTCACCTGTTCCCCTCGGCCAGTAGAGGTAGATACCGTCGCCCGCGATCACTGCACCAGGATCCCTGTGCATCTGGCGAAGTCGGCAGCATGGCAGAATTTGCACGCGAAACCCGGCTGGACCAGCAGCAGTCCCCGGACGCGCCAACTGAAGGTCGGTAAACTCTGATGTGCGGCCCCTCATCTCGGCCGAATCGTCCCCCCACGTCGCTCGGTCTCCCCGGGACAGACGCGTCACCGTCGCAAAACGTGCGCGAGCCGGGCTGACTTGCGATGCCTATGCAACCCTAGACCCGGCAGCCGCGCGACACTCGCAGTTGCAGCCACCCAACAGTAACGGTAACAGTAACTCGGAGCCTGCGCCGACTGTGCGATTCAACTCGACGGTTGAAGAGTTCAACGCTCCCGAAGCCACCTCCACGGAATCCGCGTCCCCGGCCGACAACAGGGCCGAAAATGGGAAGGCGTTGGAAGAGTCCGCCGAGATCACTTCGGAGGAGTTGCGCGCGCTTTCCAAGTCGCTCAGAGGAGCGGCATGTCCGCTCCAGGAGCGCAGGATGAACCACTTCGCATATGAGCCTTTCTCCCTTCCCGCGTCGAGGGTATGTCTGAAGAAAGGGCCGGCGTCGCCGTCTTTTGTTCCGTGCTCGCCATACTTGCTTTCTGCGCATCATGCCATCTTGGCGTGCGAAACCCCCAACTTCTTCTTCTATTCCCGGCTTCCTTGCTCGAGAGATGGTTCTCCACTGGGGAAGATGACTGATTTGGCGAACTCTGCAGACCGCTTCCAATGAAGAGTCCTCAAAAGACGGCTCGCGGGAAACGAGCCGCCAGGCCACGCGTTCCTCGTCTCGAGTGTCCCCGAAAATGGGCCCTGCCAGAAACCCGGACATGTCGACGCCCCCGTTGACCCCTGCTGCAACGGGATCGAACGAGCGCGTGAACAAACCGGCGGCCGAGCAAGCTGGTGGAAAGGAAAAATTGGCGGTCCGACCGCTTATCATCACGCTGCAGGAGTCAGATCAGGGACCTACCTCCCCATCCGCATCGTGCCCGTCCAATTCACAGAGGCCAACATCTGCAGAGAGCGTGCCACCGCCTAGACCGCGGTCAGCCGACGGTAGGGATCGTGCGGCGCTCGGACATCACAGAACAGGCATGTTTAGTCTTGGGCCTTCTGCCGCCGGCTCGCCAAGCAGCTCTGTCCCCGTATCTCGCGAGGCCAGCCCTTCTCGTCCTGCCTCGCAATTCTACAGCCGCCACCTGTTCCCCGGCGGTGATGCCAATGATCCTTATGCCGCGAACAAGCGGGAGAAACAAACCAATATCGAAAATCGGTTCGTTTTCTCGCGGAAGAAGAAGCATTCCTCCCCTCCCGCTTCGGCGATTCACTTGCCGAGGTCCTCCGTAGACAAACGGCACTCGACCATCTTTTCTGGTGGAAACGGGAACCGTCATTCGCAGCTCTTCGACGAGAACCATAGCCGGCAGAGCTCGATGGCCGACTTGAAGCGCTTCTTCAAGTTTGGGCACGGCAGAAAGAGAGGCTCTTCACCTGCGCCATCCGTGAGGACGGGGGTCAAGACCCCACCGTCTTCGCGGCCCGTGTCTGGCATACCTTTCGGTGACGACCACGGCCTGACGTTGAAGTACGGCAAGCTCGGCAAAGTGCTAGGTGCTGGTGCCGGTGGCTCCGTCAGACTCATGAAACGCAGCGAGGACAATGTCATCTTTGCTGTGAAAGAGTTCCGCCCCCGACATACCTACGAGTCGGAGAGGGAGTACGTCAAAAAGCTGACAGCGGAGTACTGCATGGGATCTTCGCTGCATCACGGCAACATCATCGAGACGCTTGACATCGTGCAGGAAAAGGGCAAGTGGTATGAAGTGATGGAGTATGCGCCGTTTGACTTGTTTGCCATCGTCATGACGGGCAAGATGTCGAGGGAAGAAGTCAGCTGCTGTTTCCTGCAGATCCTGAGCGGCGTGACCTATTTACACAGCTTGGGTCTCGCGCATCGGGATCTGAAGTTGGACAACGTCGTGGTCAGCGACAAGGGAATCATGAAGATTATCGACTTTGGCAGCGCGCATGTTTTCAGGTATCCCTTCGAGAACGGCATGGTATCAGCGGCAGGTGAGTTGACGGCACGCAAGTACGCAGTAGGTGGTCTGGACGCTGACAAGATTCTATCAGGCATTGTAGGTTCGGATCCATACCTCGCGCCCGAGGTATACGACGACCAGAAATACGACCCACGGGCCGTAGACATCTGGTCTCTGGCGATAATCTATTGCTGCATGATGCTTCGGAGGTTTCCATGGAAGGTACCGCGCATGACGGACAGCTCTTTCAAGCTCTTTGCGTCGGAGCCGACGCCGGGACATGACCCCAAGAGACTCGTCTTGCCGCCCGGCACTTCGGCGTCGGGTCTCGATGGGGCCCCGGAGAGGGCATCGAACACGCAGGCAGATGAAGACGACAAAGCCAGGGCGCCCTCGCAGCATACCGAGCATGCGAAGCCCGCGGACAAAGACACCGCGTCCGCATCCGCACCGCAAAGCGAGAAACCGCAAGGCGGCGGCAGCAAGTCTAAAGAGGGCTCTAGTGCCAGCGCCAATGCGAACGCGACCACGGGGGAAAGGAAAGAAGTCGTCAAGGGCCCTTGGCGAATTCTTCGGCTGCTTCCGAGGGAGACGAGACACGTCATCGGGGGCATGCTTGAGTTAGACCCTAAGAAGCGCGCGAAGATGGAGGACATCCTGGAGGACCCGTGGGTGGCGGACACGGTCATCTGCCGACAGATCGAACCCGGCGTCGTGGTGAACGCGGAGGATCACACTCACATTCTCGAGCCGCCCGCGTCTGCTGCCGTCAATGTTGGTAAGTAAGAGGAATTTGTAATGGGTTCAGCCTAAGCGCGCGGTCTTTCAAGGAGAGTCGGTTGACCTTCAAGGGTCATGGAGAAAGCAACATCGCCACCAGCAACAGTCATCGGGAAGGCGTTTGTATTCAAGTATCATGCATTTCAGCCTGGGGCTTTTGTTCCCTGTGTGGACGTCGTCCTCATTAGCCCCTTGTGTAAACCAAGGCTATGTGATGGCCCCGAGAGACTACAGCGATTCTGAGAATCTTGCGAAGTGCGAGCGGAAGCAGTGCATCACATCGAGTTCAATCAGGGGTTCAGGGAGCGGATGTTTCGATGTTTCCGGTTACTACAGAGCCAGCCAATCATGTGACCCTGACACAGACGGCGTTCTCGGCGTCGGAAGAATTTCGGCAACCGGGGCCCCCGAAAAAAAAAATGCCGATCTTCTAGATGTTTATCGAAGCTACCCGAGCTCCTCTTTTCACCCGCCGTACGAATCCAAATTTTTCTCTACGACATCAATCACCGGCAGATATCCAGATACCCCAGCGTCTCTTCCTTCTCGCTTTCCAGCTCTTCTTTCTACAACCACAATGGTGAGTCGAGCAACACACAGCATTGGCGCGGCCACCGCCGCGGTCACGCCGCGCTCATGCACGCCCAAGTCCGACACAGAGCTGTCGCAACCTGCCCGGCCCACCCCATGCCTCCCTTCCCATGCCTCCGTCCGGCTGGTGCTGATGAAAAGGCTGACAAACGGCACGCAACCTGGCAGGCCACCTCGATCCGATCGATCAAGTCGCTCGTCCCGCTGCTGGACCGCGTGCTCGTGCAGCGCGTCAAGGCTGAGAGCAAGACGGCGAGTGGGCTCTTCCTGCCCGAGTCGAGTGTGAAGGAGCTCAACGAGGGCCGCGTGTTGGCCGTGGGGCCGGGCGCGGTCGACAAGGACGGCAAAAGGCTGCCCATGGGGGTGGCGAACGGGGATCGGGTATTGATTCCGCAGGTAAGCGTGATGTGTTTGTTGCCCTGGGTGCTGTCCCGCGGGACGTTGGTTGGCGAAGAAGAGAGGAAGAGTTTGGGCTCGGGCAAGGGTGGTGCCGGGGAAAAGTTTGCGGTTCAGGGTGACTGTGACTGACGAGTGTGTGCAGTACGGCGGCTCCCCCGTCAAGGTCGGCGAGGACGAGTACCACCTCTTCCGTGACAGCGAGTAGGTGGACTTCCCACTCGCGATGAGTCAGGAGAAAATCGCTAACGTACTGTTGCTAGGATCCTGGCCAAGATCAATGAATAATGTTCGCGACTCGACGACTCACGACTGTGTACCATAGCACACCATGTATAAAATCCTTTGAAGAGACATACGCCAAGGGCAGTTAGGGTCGGACACGGGTACGGCCTTCGCACACCGCTTCTCGACCTTTGTGGATGGATCAGCGGGCCCAAACTGTGTTCTCGGCATATAAGTTTCTATCTAGGGTAGCGGTGTGTATCTTCTGCGGTTCGAAAAGTGCCCGTGAGGAAAATGCGATATCTCTCCACTCTAGTGCTTCATGGGGCCGGGCCTTGATCATGTTTCCCCTGCCACATTCCATGCGTGTCGTGAAGGTTGTTCGTCACAGGTAGGCGGAAGTCCCAACAAGATCACGGAAGCTGATCGGATTGGCAACAGAAGTGCCGTGGTGGCGTCGTGGCCGTTGTGATGTACGTTGCCGCAAACTATTGGCAGGTGGCTCGGGGCAGAGCAGTGACGATGATGGGAAAAGTGCCGGTGCTGTCGTGCCACCACACCAGGGACGCTCGCGCCACGGAGAAGCAAAAGTGATGGCGGCTGGCCGCGCCGCCCAGTACATTGGTAGCTAACTGCTTGAAGCCACAGGAACATGGCTCTCCGTCCTCTTCTGCCAATCGATCTTCCTCGCAGTGATCCTGAAACAGTGGCTTTCAGCCTCTCGTGAGTTGGTGTGTAAGTGACGGCCGAGTCTCTGAAGTCACCGAGCTACGCAGTTCTCCGCATTTGTCGACCGTACGCTGTCGCCAACCGATGCGTTTCTCTAGTTCGGCAACCACCACAGAGAGAGTGTGCTCTGGAAGGGGGCAAGTCGTGGTCCCATGGGCTTTGTTTATAGTCCAGGCTTGGGGCCGAACTGAGCTCTGTGTTGGGGAAAGACATTCGTTCCTGTTGTCAGACCACACTCGCTGTCCCTATTGTTCTTTGCCAACCGCCCGCCCTGCTGAGCACTCGTGCCTTTCATTTCCCCCGACCTCACAGCAGCCGGCCCCTTGCGTCATAGGTAGGTCGCCGGCCTCTCTGCTTGTGCGCCATCGTATCACCAGACCGCTCGTCTCTCTCCCCCTCTTTGTTTTCTCGCCTCCTTGGTCAACAACAACAACAACAACAGCAAGATGCGTCTCGGCTTCGCACTCGGCGCTGCGGTCGCGCTTGCCACGCTTTCCTCGGCCCACACCGTCTTCACCACGCTCTTCATCGACGACGTGAACCAAGGCGATGGCACCTGCGTGCGGATGCCCAAGGACCCCAACACGTGCACGGATCCCGTTGAGAGCCTCACCAGCCAGGACATGGCATGCGGTACGTTATGCCGGTCCCGTCGCTTCCCCCCCCCCTCCGTTCAACCTCCTCGAACCCAGGCTCACTCGACCCTCCGTCCCCAGGCCGCGATGGCGAGACGGCCGTGAAGTTCAGCTGCCCCGCCCCGGCGGGCGCCAAGCTGACCTTCGAGTTCCGCGAGTGGGCGAACCTGGAGCAGCCCGGCGCCATCGACGCGTCGCACAAGGGCCCCTGCGCCGTCTACCTCAAGCCGATGGGCAGCATGGCCACCGACGCGGCCGCCGGCCCGGGCTGGTTCAAGATCTGGGACGCCGGCTACGACGCCGCCGCGGGCCGCTGGTGCACCGAGCAGCTCATCGCCAACAACGGCCTGCTCAGCGTCGCCCTGCCCGCCGGCGTCCCCACCGGGTACTACCTCGTCCGCCCGGAGCTGCTGGCCCTGCAGGAGGCCGAGAACGGCGACCCGCAGTTCTACGTCGGGTGCGCGCAGCTCTTCATCCAGGGGCAGCAGACGGCGGCGACGGCGCTGCGCGTCCCGGCCGCGATGCAGGCCACCATCCCCGGCGACGTGGCGGCGCGGGACCCCTCGGTCACCTTCAACATCTACGCCAAGCCCCTGGCGCTGCCGTACACGGTCCCGGGGCCGCGGCCGTTCGCGCCCCAGGACGCTGCGGCGCGCCGGCGCCACCTGGGCGGCGGAAGCAGCCGTGGTGGGCGGCGGGACGCGGGCGCGGCACAGACGGAGGGCGCGGTCCCGGCCGGGTGCCTCCTCAAGAACGCCAACTGGTGCGGCGCCGAGGTGCCGGCGTACACGGACGAGGCCGGCTGCTGGGCGGCGTCGGATGACTGCTACAAGCAGCAGGCCGCGTGCTACGACGCGGCGCCGCCGACGGGCAGCAAGGGGTGCGATAAGTGGGGGACCAAGTGCGACGCCATCCAGGCCGCGTGCGGCGACGGGCGCTGGGTCGGCCCGCCGGGCAAGGGGCAGAAGCTCGGCGACGTGGAGGCGCCGGTGCCGGGGCCGATACCGCCCGTGGCGGCGCAGGCTCAGGGTGGGTGAGGTACGGAATACGAAGTACGGCGTACGGGAGGAGGGATTTGGGACCTGTGGACCTACTCCGAATGCGACTGCTGCTCGCTTGGTAGTGATCTTAGGAGATGGATTTGCGGTCCGAGGACAGACACCCCGGGAGCAACGCAGTAACTATCGCCGCGAGGGATATATAGGAGCCGTGTTTCCCGCGTCACGCTTGCCTGCGTCCCAAGAGCCCGCCGTTGAGTGCACCTGTAATCAGCACGCACACCCATCGCGAGTCCTGACCACCGACACTGCATCCTTCAGCGTAGCCGACCGAGTGCAAAGCCTTGGCCCGAGCCCGAGCTGGCGAGAGTGTAGGCTTTTTTCGCAGGTACGGCGAAGCTGATTTCTATATAAGAATCACGTGTAAAACGTTGCTCGCGATCCTACCTACGTACTGAAAAACCGCATTGTCGTTTTGCAACTGACTCGTGGGATTTCAACCTTGTATGCACAAGTCTGTTCTGGTGGTATTTCCACCAGTCTGAACCTTGCTGCTTATCGTGGATAGCAGAGGAGGCTAACGCTGATAGGAGTTGGCGTCGCCCACGCACGTGACGTGGAATAACCACTCAGCTCCCAGCGAGGTATGTGTGTAAATGTACTAGGTGGGTGCGGGTTACACTAGATCGAGCAGAGAGAGATCTAGGTGGTGATCTGGCATCTTGACTCGTGTCCGCCGTGCACACGAGAAACCCGTCCTGGGCGGAATGGCGGTTACGAATGCGACGTGACCGAACCCGGCACCAAAAGCAGGGGCAGGTAAATATACAAGAGCGAGCTTCTGCTGCTTGACTCGCGCGGCTTGTACACCCAGACGCTGCGGTCATTATGGCCGGAAAGCACGTCACCACGCACACAGGCCCCCGGTCGGCGGTCGGGCTGGGGACTACTGATGTTCCCTGACCAAAGCTTCACCGAACCTAAAGACTAGACGACCCGGGTGACGTGTTCAGGCGCTACTCCGCATGAAGTGACGCGGAGGCGTGGAAGACATGGGAGCGAGACACGGGGGAGGGGGGAGAGGGCAGTCGTCACTCAGGTGTGCGTCGTCGACCTGAGTGTTACCTGTCGGGAAGTGCCATGGTCATGGCTTCTGGCCCTGGGTCGGGACGTGCCGTTGTGTCGATTTCTCGCGGGTGGTGAGCAAGGGAGAATGAGGGATTGATTCATAAAGAGGCACTGCTACAAGTGTCGGAGTACAAAGGTCTAGGAGTTTAGAGCAAGTTGCAGATCAAAAGGAAGTATTCTTGGGCGCTTTCTCTCCACGGCCCCGACGGCCGCCAACGTGTCTCTTGAACTGGTCAAAGCGAAAAGAGAGCTCTCGACCCCGTCGGCCCAACTTTTCACATGACGGTTCCCGTACCCAAGGAGAACCCCGCCCCCCCACTCATGACCATAGAATGTTCAGCTTCCTCCATCCCTTCTTGGTCTCCATTGGCGGCTCCGGGTGATCCAGGGCGTGCTGTATGTATCTCCGGATGGGGATCTGGTCCAGTGGGATCATGGTGGTCTTCTTGCCGTACTTGTAGCCAACGTAGAGCAGCGCGAAGATGGGTATGTTGATGTACGACGTGATAAAGCCCTGGGTGTCCCAGTGGCCCGAGACGAAGACGGAGAAGCCACTGGTGACAAGGAGCAGGAGGAACAGCGACAGCGAAATCCACGAGCAGTAGGGCTGGAAGGGACTCTTCCACGGCAGCTCGCTGCGGTCGATGCCCTGGGCACGGCAGCCGTAAAAGAAGCGCAGGTAGACGACGAGGATGGTGGCCCAGGTGATGAGCGAGGCGATGGACACGATGCCAGCCAGCCAGTCGAAGACCTCCGAGGCCGACGACTCGGTGCTCAGGAAGCCGAGGCACATGAAGACGCCGTAGAAGGACACGCTGACCCACGGGATGCCGAAGCGGTTGATGCGGGTGAAGATGGCCGGGGCGCGACCGGTCCTGGCCAGCGTGTAGAGCGTGCGGCTGCCCGAGAGCATGAACGAGTTGGCGGCCGACCAGGCCGACGTGATGACGACGGCGTTGATCAGAGACGGCACGACCTGAATGCCGGCCGTCCGGGCGGCGATGACGAAGGGCGAGGCGGCGGAGCCGCCGCCGCTGGTGAGAGCCTTGTTCTGGCTGGACACGACCAGGCCAATCATGAAGATGGTGATCAGATAGAACAGGATGATGCGCACAAAGATGCGGCGGGCGGCCATGGGGATGGCAGTGCGCGGGTTCGCTAGCTCGGCCGCGGCCATGGTGATGGTCTCGATACCGGAGAAGGCAAACACGGACTTGTTGATGACCTTCCAGTAGCCGAGGAAGCGGCCCAGCGACCCAGCAATGCTCAGATACTGCCGGAACGGCCCAGAGGGTGGGCTCCAGTACTTGAAGCCAATGGACTGGTGGTCCGGGCCGCCGCCGCAGGTGATGATGAGTGCCATCAAATTGACGAAGACGACGAGGAAGATCTTCAAGCAGGCGAAGGTGAATTCCATTTCCTGCGGGACCGGTGTAAGTCAGCCGTGCCGACACGGAGAGAGAAGGTGGATGCAGAGTCGGGACTCACTCCGTAGACGCGCACAAACAGCAGTGAAGCGATGAGAACGGCAACACTGAAGATGACGATCCAGACGGCGACATTGACGTTGACGCCCCAAAACTCGACCAGCACGGCGGCGGCCACGATCTCGTTGGGGATGGAGACCAGGTTGGAGAGGACAAGGTTCCAGCCGACGGCGAAGCTGAGCGAGCGGTCGACGAAGATCTCCGAGTAGCGCGTGACGCCGCCCGTGAGCGGCACCAGGGCGCCCATCTCGCCGACGGCCAGGACGACGGCGGCCGCGGCAAGACCGGTGGTCAAGTAGGCCAGGAAGATGCCGAGCGGTCCGGCAATGGCGAGGGCCGAGCCGGAGCCAAGGAACAGGCCCGTGCCGATGGTGCCGGCCAGGGCAATCATCTGAATGTGTCGCTGCTCAAGACCCTGCTTGAGCTCGCCAACCTCGGCGAACTCCTCCTCGACGGAGCCGACCTCGAAGCCGGTGCCCGAGTAGGTGTGGTTCAGGACGCCGCCCTTTTCGGTGGTATCGACATCGCTGCCGCTGTACACGGCCGCGCCGATCTTGTCGGCCATTGTGAAACGATGAACTGCAGGGCGGTAGGTATGAGATGTCGGGGCGCAGTAGACGGCTCCCACTGACGAGGATGGAGGTCGGACGGTATATATTCACACAAACCCGGCTTTCGCCTGATGATGAAGGAATGAACATCGGGGGGGGAACGCGGAAGTAGTTCCAGGTCGGCCATGACTTGGAGCAGGTCGTATCCCTCTTTTGACAAGTTACCCCTGCGCTCACAATGTGTTATGCAGGGGTCGCTATCTACCTGCCCTGTGGAGTTGTGCACAAGGCTATGTGTGGTGCCAGACTTGTCGCATATCAAACCTTCCTTGTGGGCACTGCCAGGATGTCCTGGCCCGTGTCTTGCTGGGGCCGACCTTGACAATGTGACCGAGCTGTGACACCCTGTGTCAGGCATGGCCACCCGTCAGAGCATAGAGGCCGGAGTGCTAGACTGCTAGTCGCTCACCTGCAGGCTGCAGGAGAAGGAGAGTTGAGCATGTGCGAACGGGAAGACCATCCACACCACCTGAGCTGAGAGGCACAGCACGCCCGCATTGCATATATGCGGCGCGCGGCCCCACCGGCTTCGGTGTGCCAATCTAATCGCCTTCCCGACCGAAGATCTACACGCGCGGGGTGGCCGGCGACGGTGGCGAGAGCGAACGCCAGGGCAGAAGGCTGATGTGATTGGTTGATCGGACAACCAAGGGAGAAGGCATTACTCGCGCTTATCAGCGGCGACTCCGAGACGGTCCGCCCAGAAATTGCATAAAAATTTCGCAATCATGTTACTTACTACTCATGTCGACACTGTGGGGCGCGACCAAGCCCCTACCTACAACACCGGTACTACGTACCCCGGTTTCAGTGAGAGATGGGATTACTCGAGCATTGATTAGTAAGACAAGCGAAAGGCCGAGGAAACGGCGTGTTGCACACATCACGTGTTTTCCCGGCACGCGCGTCGGGAAGGAAGGGACATCGAAAGGCGACTTCCTCGCGATCCTGTTGGGTGGACCAATTCGAAAAATTTCTCTCTCTCTCTCTCTGACAACGTGCGAGGGACAGGCCTTGTCCTTAGCCCGCCCAGGCCGATTCAATCCTTGTTTCCGCCCACTGGGCGTGCTGCTGTTCAGGATCAGGAGCCCTGCAGTCGACGGAACAGGAGTCTGTGGAGTACGCAGCACGACACGACACAGTAGGCCGAGGACCGCCTTCGCTCTCCCACCACAGTCACGCCATGGTCAGCAAGCGGGCCCACGACGTCGTCGACCTGACCGTAGGCCAGCCCTGCCGCCAATCCAAAGTCGCTCGCCATGACGGTCCAGCATCGAGTGCGGCAGCTAGCCCGCACACGTCTTTTTCTGCGTCGAGCCAGGCTGCTCAGAGCCATGCCAGCTCTCCAATCAGACCTGGTCCGTATTCGAGTCAGGACCGAACAGCCTGGCAGAAACCATCTCATGTCGTCGAGCCGAGGGACCTTGGGCTCACGCAGACGGACGAGGGTCCGATTCTGGAACCGTATGGCTCACATGGTGAACTTTCTACCCCGTCTCCTGTCAATCCGAATCCTATTGCTGACGCACCCACAGACACCAAAAGTTTGTCTCCCTGATCATTTCCCGGAGGCCGGAATATCCGCAGGGAAGTAGCAGGTCTGACTCGACGCGCATGTAGTCGTTGGAGTACGGTATTACGACGGCTATGCTGTAGCCGGCGAAATCGTCATATGCAAACGAGAGCCTTCGAATCCGGTACGTCGTGATGCTCGCAACTGTCTTCAAACTGGCAATATTGATTACCTGCATCTCTCGCTAAGTCCTCCCCGTAGTACGACAGTAATGCCATCCGCGTTGACAACTGTTACCGCCAGCAAATCGGCCACATTCCGCGAAATGTGGCCGCCAAGCTGGCGGCCTACCTGGACACAGGTGAAATCATGATTGAAGCGAGGCTCACTGGCGAGAAGGGCCTTTACGACTGCCCGATGCGCGTCTACATCTATGGCACGAGCGACCCTCTCGCCAGGGCGGACCTGGAAACCCGTCTCAAATCTGACAGACTGGTCACGGCGACGCAACTCAAGAACACGAGAAAGCAGATTGAGGCGGTCCGCATCCCAACCGGCCTCAAATCTGGCCGAAGCACGGCAGGCATCGCGAAGAATGAGCCACCGCCGTCTGTGGAAGCGCTCGCCATGGCGAGCCAGACCGTCCAGGTTCAGGCGAGGGCCGACTATGTGAAGTCTTTGGCAGCGATGGATGAGCACCAGTTGTCCAAGATGCCGCTAGCCCAGCAGCCGTCCAAACTACGGGCTACTCTTCTCCCGTATCAACTCCAGGGACTTGCTTGGCTCACTGCCAAGGAAACCCCGACGCTGCCTGCTGCGGACTCGGATGACATTTCGCAGCTGTGGAAGCGAGACGGTAGCAATCGTTATAAAAACGTGGCCACCAGTTTCACCACCAAAGATGCCCCTACTCTGCTGTCAGGTGGCATCTTGGCTGACGATATGGGCTTGGGAAAGACTCTGCAAGTGATCAGTCTACTCATGACTGGCGGTGCAGGCAGCACGCTCATTGTTGCCCCTGTGAGTGTCATGAGCAACTGGGAGCAGCAAATCCGGCGACACGTTCTGGACGAACATGTTCCGAAGGTGCACATCCATCACGGTTCCGCTCGGGCGTCCATGACCAAGGATCTGCAGGAGTTCGACGTTGTCATCACAAGCTACGGAACCATGGCTTCGGACACCGGCGGTCCCCTGTTCCAGAAGGAGTGGCGAAGGGTTGTCTTGGACGAGGGCCACCAGATACGAAACGCGCACACAAAGGCCGCCGAAGCTGCCTGTCTTCTCAAAGCCAAGTCGCGCTGGGTGCTTACGGGAACTCCCATGTGAGTAAATGCTTGTTCTCGGTAGGGGATATCGCTAAGGTTGGCTCCGCAGCATCAACAACATCCGCGATCTTCACTCTCTGCTTAAATTTCTCCGCATCACCGGTGGCATTGAACAGTCAGAGGTGTTCAACGCCGTTCTTGCACGTCCACTTGCCGATGGGGAAGCCCGTGCCGAAACTATCTTGCAAGCCCTCATGCGAGACCTGTGCCTTCGGCGCAAGAAGGATATGAAGTTTGTGGATCTCAAGCTGCCTGCCAAGACGGAGTATAAACACGCCATCGAGTTCTGGCCCGATGAAAAACAGAAATACGAGGCGATGCTGTACGTCAAGTTTGCCCGCCCAGATTGAAGACAGAGACTAATACTTGGTCAGTATGGAGGCCAAGGATACGTTGGCGAAATTCGAAAAGAAGAAGAGCACACATCACAAGAACCAGTTCCAGGGTGTTTTGGAGAGGCTGCTCCGCCTGCGTCAAATGTGAGTAGAACGGATGATGGATGGGTTTTTGCCCGTGGCTGACAAACGGTACTACCAGCTGCAATCACTGGGCCCTTTGCAAGGACCGTGTCGATGAAGTGATCAAGTTCCTCGAGGTGCAGGGTGTCATGCCGCTGTCGGACAAGAACAAGAAGATGCTACAACGGGCCCTTCGGCTCATGATGGAGAACCAAGACGAGTGCTCCGTCTGCTACGAGGTTATGACAGGCCCCGTCATCACCCACTGCAAGCACGCCTTTGACCGCCACTGCCTGACCGAATGGATCGAGAGGCAGCACAACTGTCCGCTCTGCCGCAGCGCGCTGGACGACAGCAAGCTCATCGAACCGGCGCCCGAGGGCGAGCAGCTCGGGGAGCAGGACGACGAGCAGCCCAAGGACCTGACGCGGAAGAGCTCCAAGACGGAGGCGCTGCTTAACATCGTGAGCGCCTCGCTGCGGAAGGAAGGCTCCAAGGTCATCATCTTCTCGCAGTGGACGTCGTTCCTCGATCTTGTGCAGCATCAGATCAACGAGGCCGGCCACCGCTTCGTCCGCATCGACGGCAGCATGAACGCCGGCAAGCGCGACGCCTCGATCCGCGCGCTGGACACGGACCCGGGCGTGCGGGTCATGCTGGCCAGTCTGGCCGTTGCCAGCGTGGGGCTGAACTTGGTGGCGGCCGACACAGTCATTCTATCCGACAGCTGTGAGTGGCGGGGATCTTGACTTGACGATGTTTCACGACGGCATCGAGCTTGTGCATTGCGCTCCTGTTGTCCATCACACGCGCGTACTGACACGTGAGCTAGGGTGGGCACCGGCCATCGAGGACCAGGCCATCGACCGCGTGCACCGGCTCGGCCAGACGCGGCCCACGACCGTCTGGCGGCTCGTCATGGAGGGCACGATCGAGGAGCGCGTGCTCGACATCCAGACCGAGAAGCGGCAGCTGGTCACGAAGGCCTTCAAGGAGAAGTCTGGGCAGAAGAAGGCGCACAAGGAGACGCGCCTGGCCGACGTGCAGAAGCTGCTTTCGTGAGGGGAGAAGGGGGGGGGGGGGGGGGGGTTGCAGGGGCTTCCGTGTGCTACTACGTTGTGTTCATCAGGTGGGCATGAGCTGCTTTGGCCGGGTGGTGGGTTGCGAATCTCCGGCGCCTCTGCGTATCCCGGGCCGAGAAAAACGTTTGATTGGGTTGGGGCATGGGCGGCGACGGCCTCGAGCACTCCATGTAGGAGATGAGTTTAAGGGATTGTGGACTATGATTGTGATGTAAGAGCGAATCGGTACTACAAATGGACACACTTTTGGAACCATGATGGATTTGACGACTGCCAGAGAGATATGCTTTACCAAACCACGAGTGCGACGTAGGCTCCTACTTCCTCATGCTCTTGGTTCCCAGGGTGAGACTGTGTTCAATGGAGGTTCGCTGTGGAGAGGGGGGCCCAAGGGCGTATGGAACGCAATACTGGTACGGTATGGAGAGGGCATAACTGGCCGGAAACAGGCCCGGATATGGCAAAGAAGTAAACAACCGGTGACCGGCTGTGGTCTGAGCAGCATAGCACGGCCAACGGGCTGTAGATACTAGGTGCTACAGAGACGAGGCCCATCTTTCTCACGACAAACGACCATCATCCTCCATGGTCGTGATGGTTCCGCAACGGGGACGAGAAGAAAGACCTGCGCCTGATGCCCGCCCGATCACCCCCGTTGCCTCCGGGGGCCAAGAAAGGGAGCGTGGAAAAACACCGGGCGCGGGTTCACCCATCACTGCATGGCGAGGCGGGAAAGGTTAGCTGCTGCTGCTTCAAATGCCGTCGCTGGGGCGAGAGAAAGGGATGATTAGCTCGAGAACAAGTCGGTCCCCCCGGCAGATGACGTCCACGTCCCACCGTAAACCAAACAAGAGAGGGGGAGAGAGGGAGAGAGGGAGAGAGGGAGAGAGGGAGAGAGGGAGAGAGGAGAGGGAGAGAGGGAGAGAGGGAGAGAGAGAGAGAAAGAGAGAATGAGAGAGAGAGAGAAAGAAAGAGAGAGAGAGAGAGAGAGAGGGAGAGAGAGAGAAAGAGAGAGAGGGAGAGAGAGAGAGAGAGAGAGAGACTCATCACATACAGCAGCGCCAGCGTCAAATCGCCGTGGATCTTGGCCTTGAGCGTGATCTCGATCTCGAGGTTGAGGTCCAGCCGCAGCTTCAGCGGGTTCTTGCCGGCGTCGTCGCCTCCGCCCTGCTGCTGCATCTGCTGCATCTGCATCTGCTGCTGCTGCTGTTGCTGTTGGAACTGCATCTGCTGCTGCTGCTGCTCGCGCTTGTACTGCTCGCGCTGCCGCTGTTGGTACGACGGCTCTTCCTCCTCGTTGCCGCGCCGGCGCCGCGCCGGCCGCGCCGCCACCTGCTGCTGCTTCTCGTCCTGCGGCGGCTGCTGCGGGCGGCGGCTGCGGCTGCGGCGCGCCCGTCGCGGCTGCGGCTTGTCGTCCTCGTCGCCGGGCGTGGCGGGCTGCTGCTGGCGGCGGCGCTCGGGCTCGGGTTCCATTTGCTGCTGCGGCTGCGGCTGCGGCTGCGGTTGCTCTTCGTCGTCGTCGTCTTCGTCGTCCTGGTGGCCTGCTTCATCTTGGCCCTGGGCGGGGGAGGAAGGGGAGGAGGGGTCCAGGGGCGGTGGTGTCTGGGCTGGCTCTTTGGTGAGGTCGGGGGACTGCGTGTTCTGGAGAGGGGGCGGGTTAGTATCAAGGTGCTGTGGCGGTCTGGAGGGTTGGGCAAGCCAAGAGAGCGCGCTCACCGATGCCATGGTGGCTGCTCGCGACGGGGCAGGCTGGCTCTCGCGGTACGGAGCGAAGAGACCTGGGTTTGCGGGGGGGGGGGGGGAGGGGGATGTGTAGACGGTACGTCTAGGGTTGCTCGTCGTACGTGTTTGCGTCTTGAGAAAGGGCTAGGCACGCACGCACAAGGGTGGTGGTGGTGGTGGTGGTGGTGATGATGGTGGTGGTTTCAGAGTGGTAGACTAAGGTAATCATGTTTTTCTCTTCTCCTGGCATGGACGCACCCCCCGTCTTCTCGAAAAGAGCCCCCGCCCGTTCCACCGCCTGGTCTCACATCGGGTGACGACATGATGGATGGGTCAGGCCATGGGCTGGCGTCGAGCAGGTTTCCGGTCTAGCGGTAACGCAGCAAAAGGGACTCGGCCTAGACGCTGGGCTGGACAGGCACGGGCCTAGGCGGGCTGCATGACGTCGATTCGGAGACACTGCAAGGGTGCGAGCGATGGGCCCGGACGGATGGAACGGGCCACGGCGATGCGGGAGAAGGGGGTAACTAGAGTTAAGCAGGTGTATATGACGACGGAAAGATTTTTCATTTCCATCCATAGTCCGTCCTCCAGTCCAGCCCACACACGCGTGCGCACACACGACCCGACAGAGCCAGGTTTGCCAGGTTCCTTTCTCACCGCAACGTCACACCTTGGCGCGACAAAACCATGGTCATCGGGCTGCTGGTCATCTCGGCCATACCGACGACCATCGGGGTCTGCCAGGCGCTCAGCGCGCAGAAGAAGGCGAACGAGGCAGCCAAGGAGAAGAACAAGTTTAACCTGACGGCGACCGTTTTGGCCAACGGTCAGCCGGTGGAGTGCTTTGTAGTGCTGCAGGGGGGTCGGGTGAGTGAGCCATAAAAAAAAAGAGGAAGAAGAAAAAAAAAAGAAAAAAAAAAGAAAAAAAAAAGAAAGAAAAAAAATGGGGAAAAAAAGAAAAAAAAAATGACATCATTCTTGGCGGGGAAGCCCCATCCGAAACCTTGGACGCGAAGCATGCACAGGCGCAAGCGCGCCGCCGTCGTCGCACACTCAATTCCACGCACGCACGCACGCACGCACGCACGCATCCACGCACCGGTCGCTGACCACAGACGCCGAATGGGCAAATGGCCAGCTCTGGCTCGACCATCCGGACCGCCCCGTGGCCGGCCACCGGTTCGCCGGCCACTACTTCCCGTACCCGGGCGAGGCCGAGCAGCTGGGCCTGGTCAGCACCATCGCCGACGACCCGCCCGTGCTGCACTGGGTCTTCGCCCAGGCCGGCTCGGGCCTGCTGTGCCACGGCGGCCGCCAGGCCTCGCTGGGCCACACGGTCGGGCCGTGGCACTGGACCGACGACGAGCGCTGGCTGACGCTGCGGGGGGGCCACGCTGGCTTTGTGGCCGGGCGGGATGGTGACACGGCCGATTGGGCGCTGGCCTGGGTGGCAGAGGGGGCTGGGGGGGAGACGCCCATGTTGGACACGTGCATCCCCGTTCACCTGCACCGCAAGATGCTGTTCGGCATGGAGAGCCAGTACGTGAAGCCGGGGGAGGCGGCGAAGGCGTGAGCGGCTAGCCATGGCAGCATGCAGCGTCTGCTACTCTAGCGTGCCGTGGCACCGTCCTCGTCCTCGTCCTCGCGCTCCTCGCTCCCTGCTCCTCGTCATTATACAGAGAGCGCGACTTGGGAAGGGGGGGTGGCCCCTTGGACTACGGGCGGGAATAAACGCTTGGAAAAAGGGAGAGGACTAGTACACGGACAGAGGCCGAGGGCGAAAGAGTGAGCGCCCGAGGTGTGCATCCCGCATGGCGCCAATGCAGATGACTTCATCGTCATTGCTCACCTGGGGGAGAATCCGGTTTTCCCACCTTCCAGCCCCCCCTTGGTACCCTACCCTTCTCCCACCGTTCTCTTCATCTCGCAGGACCGAGATTCTGCTGCTGCTGGACTACTGCAACGCGTCAGACGAGCGGCGGCATACCTCTGCCTCATAGCCCCGAAAAGGGCATCAGTTTTCAACTCGCACCACCGTCTCACGCCCTTTCTCTCCCACCCCTTCCCTCCTTGCGATACCACCAGCATCCATTCCCGCCTCCTCGAACCCCCCCCCCCCCCCCCCCCCAAGGCTTCACCTCGATCCTCCCCACACACACAACGACAAGACCAGAGAACACACATATACACAATATACACACACACGCCACACGCCCCCCCCCCCCAAAAAAAAAAAAAAAAAAAAAAAAAACTCTCTCACCCATGGCCTCCCAATCCAGCTCCGAGGGCAAAAAGTCCAAGCGGCAGCAAAAGAAACAGCAGCAGGTATACGACTCGGACGGCGAGGAGTCGGCCGACGACTACGTCCCTCGGCGGCAGCAGCAGCAGCGCGGCGGCAAGGGCGGTGGCGGCATCAACAACAACAACAACAGTCAGCAGCAGACCCAGCAGGGCGGCGGACTGTTGGGCGGCCTGGGCGGCGGCGGACTCCTGGGCGGCGTGGGCGGCGGCGAACCGCTCGGCGGGCTCGGCGGACTCGGCGGGCTGGACGGCGTGCAGAATACGGCGGGCGGGCTCGTCAACGGCGCGACCGGCGCGCTGGGCGGCTTGGGCGGCCTGGGCGGGCTCGCTGGCGGCCAGCAGGGTGGCGGCGGCGGCGGCAAGAGCGATACGTTGCGGCTGCGGCTTGACCTAAACCTGGACATTGAAATCACGCTCAAGGCCAAGATCCACGGTGACTTGGAGTTGGCGCTCTTGTTAGTGGCCCTCTTTCTTTTTTTTTTTTTTTTTTTTTTTTTTTTTTTTTCTTTTCTCTATCTCTCTCCCCCAAGCCACTCCCCCCCCTTCCCTGCCCTGTTTCGTTGGCTGAAACCCCCACCTTTTCTTCTTCTTTCCTTTCCCCCCTTCCCCCTTTGCCTGCCCCTCCTCTGCAGCCGAGTGGCGGCGGCGGTGGCATGTATCTCCGCAGTGTCTCACGAATCTTGTCGGTTGTCATTTTCTTACTTTGCTAAAGGACGATGTAGAGAAACTTGAACAAGTTGATCCATCACGCGCTCTTTCGACCGACCCAATCCACATCCGCAGACAAAGCACATGGAGCTAATCCCTTAGGAACTGAAAGCAACTAGCTAATATCCGTCGTCATTACTCTACTACTCTACCTCTTCATCGGGCTGTTTTCCTGTCGTCATCTTTTCCTCCCTGGGAAGTCTTCGAGCTGGGAGGGCGTAGGGCTGGACCAGGGCGATCAAGGTATGACCCGCTCGGCTATCGACATTGTACCGGGTAGCACACAGCCTTGAACGACATCATCTCCGACCGTGCCGCTGCCGTCACAGCGCTCGGCTATCTTTGTGTCTTTCGATTCGTGTCACACCTTGGACAGGCCCGCCAGCCCAAGGAAATAAAGGCTTGTGTACATACAAACAACTACCCCAACATGCTCCCAGACCCTGCTCCGCAACCCGTCGTCGCCTATGCGTTGGCCATGTAGTACTTCTTGCACAGCGCGTCGGTGCGGTTGTCTTGGCTGTCGCCGTATACCGTCACGCAGATGCAGTCAAACTATCGGTCCGCGCTCTTCATTGTGAGCGGTTGGGGTTGGTTGGCTTTCCCATAAACACTTGGTGTCGTTACTCCCTGCATATCCACATGATTTCAATGTACATCTCGGACCGGACAGGCCGGGCCCCGTTAAAGGCCCATCAGTCGCCTTACTCGCAGTATCCCATGGGCCTGACTCGCCACTATCGCAACGGTGGAGTACTCGCGCCGGCCGTCAAGCCACACACACACGCCGCTCCCAAGGGTAACAGCCACCTCCAGGCTGCCCCGGCCACTCAGCCTGGTGATGTCACAGGGGGCCCCACCTGTGCATATCCAGCCTTGAGTCTCCTCCCGGGAAACGCCC
Organism: Phyllachora maydis; assembly: GCA_029339225.1. Lineage (NCBI taxonomy): Eukaryota > Fungi > Ascomycota > Sordariomycetes > Phyllachorales > Phyllachoraceae > Phyllachora > Phyllachora maydis. The sequence goes on along the minus strand of JAQQPM010000001.1, from coordinate 10,830,833 downwards.
GTCTTCTGTCAGCAGACAGACATCAAGACCACGCACCACCCAGCATGATCCCCTCCGCATCGCCGGACCAAGCGCATCACAACGGCCAAGACGACGAAATGGCAAGCAGCAATCCCGCCAGTCCATCCCAGCCAGCAACACCCGGCTCCAAACCAGGCAAGCCACCTCCACCACCACCACCACCACCACCACCCCCCCCCCCGGACACCCACCCCGACGACGGCGCCAACCCCCCCGCCTACGTCGCGCCCATCCCCACGATCGGGCCCATCCCGCCCATCGTCACCGCCGCGGCGGACCCGGGCCCGACGCCCGGCCCGCGCGGCCGCCCGGCCCTGCCGCCCGACCTGGGCCGCTTCCTGACGGGCAAGCGGGTGGACGAGTACGGCGACGTGGTGGACGAGCGGACGGGGCGGGTGTGCGCGCGCGCCGGCGGCGACCTGCCGTCCATGGTGGGGCGGCCGGTCGCCAACGCGCGGGGCGACATCCTGGGCGACGCGGGGGAGTTGCTGGGGTGGGTGGCCGAGGTGGAGCTGCCGCGGCGCGGGCGCGATGCGGACAACATCAGGCGGGAGCGCGTGCGGGACGGCGGCGACGAGGGGGGTGGGGGTCTGGACGGGGATGAGGCGCCGCGGCTGGTGGATGTGCTACGGGGGAGTGCCGCGTCCTTGGTGGTCGATCACAAGGGCAACATTCTGGATGCGGACGGGAATGTGGTCGGCCAGTTTCACGACAAGAATAACCCGCTGCACCGGAAGGCGAGGGAAGAGCGGGACAAGAGAACAGGGCAGGGCAGTCAGGAGGCAGCTGGCGACGATGGAGATGCGGCAGATCACGTCGGAGAAGCGGACAAGGACGAGCAGGAGGAGCCGCGGCCACGGAGATCAGAGCCGGAGCGGAGGCAGAACGCGCAGAGCTGGCGCAAGGAGAATCCGGGCGAGAGCCCGTCTGACATCTTCCTCGACGTCAAGTCGACGACCGAGGGCATCCAGCTGACGATCCGCATCCCGACCGTGTTTGGCAACGGCCGGCCGGTGCGGCCCAACGTCTCGTTCTCGTAGGTACTGCCGCCGCGCTGGCTCAAAACATGGTATACGGGCGTCGCTGCGTGCCTTGGCTGGCAGGTGACAACGGGTGGTCGGGGGGGAACTGTCTACCTATGACCGCCTTTACCCACCCGAAACCGCGGCCCGGGCGCATGGATTCATCAGACGAACAGAAAATCCTGTTTTCGAAGTCAAGGTCGAGGACGGGGCCGAGGCCGAGGCTCCTCCCCATGAGATGACGTATCAGCCACAATTCGCGGCGGACCAGGGATGGGATGGGGTTGTCCGCCACGACCGCAAGAAACCGGTCTTGGGAACATGCACCTCTCCTCTTCTCTCCTCTCCTCTCCTCTCCTCTCCAGCCACACCCACCTATCCCCCCGAACCACGCCCCCCCCCCCCCCCCTTGCCCGCCGTCGATCCAGGGATTGGATCCTCCCACCCGGTTCCGCCAGCTTACATGGCACCCGTGGCGCGAGAGAGATGCCCGAGGAGGCGAACGAACGGGCCAGTGATGAAGTCATCCCGTCCCTCCACCACCACTGCCCTCACCACAGACTGAAGCCCCCGTCTCTTCCCCAGCGCCTGCCTGCCTGCCTGCCTGCCTGCCTGCCAGTCAGGTCCCACAGCCCGCTCGCCCGCCCTGTCTGTGACGTAGAGTCGCGACACGTCCATGACGTGACTGGACGTCGTGTGCTGCGGCGCTTAGCAGCAGTAGCCACACCTCTCTCTCCCTCTGTCTAGCCCTGTCCTTCTTCACCTTGGTGCATTCGGTTCATGTCATCCGGCGCTGCTGCTGCTGCTGCGCGTCCGGAGCGGCAAGATGGAAACCCATATGTAGGCTGTAGACCGCGCGCACCGAGGCCGCGAGCCGTCCCCATCTTTTCTCCCATCACGGGACCTTGGATCTGCATATACGTCGCGCTGCTTACCACCCACTTCCTGCACAGCACCATCATAGACCCAAAGCTGAAAGGAACACGCCATCGCGGTGACACAGGTCCGGAGAAGGCCCCAGCCCAGACGTTATATACCCTAATCGCCGAGGGTCCATCGTACACAAGTTCCCCCACTCCTCATACATCCCCGTAACCATCACGGAGGAGCCGCACCCCAACCGCATCATGTCGGACATTGGCAAGAAGACGCTGTCGTCCCTGCCGGCCGGCAAGACCACCACGGCGGCCAGCCACGCCGACGGCTCCCAGGCAAAGGCCCCGCGCTCCACTGCCGCCAACAGCCACCTGGCGGGGCAGCCGCCGCAGCGCGAGGGCGGCGACGAGGACACGTACAACCACTACACGCACCAGAAGGAGTCGCAGCTCGACGACATCCACGAGGGCTCGGAACAGGCCACCCAGTCGGGCGTCGCCGCCACCGGCACCAGCAAGAAGCTCGGCCACTATGATGACGATGCGTCGACGGCCGAGCTCCTGTCCATGAGGGAGGTCGAGCCCGAGGCCATACACGGGCATGAGGTACCCACCGAGGCGGGAGGCCGGGACAAGGAAGAGGTGCAGCAGCCGCCGTCGGAGGGCGACGAGGGCTACGGCTCTCGGTCGTCGCTGACGGAGCGTGCCAAGCAGGCGTTTGACCTGGCGGCGTACAATGCGCCCACCAGCCAGGCGCGCGATCAGTTCCCAACAGACGCGCAGAGCGGCATGGCGGGCTTGAGCGTCAGCGGCGCGGGCGAGAAGGCGGCCGCGGTGCCTGGCGGCGCTGGGGCCAGCCAGGCGGGCGAGAAGCTCGAGCAGGCTGGCGCGCACGCGCAGGAGGGCGCCGAGAGGCTTCAGGCTACCAATGTCCCCGAGGGCGCCGAGGAGGTCGATGAGGGTGCCGAGCAACAGCAGCCGTCGCTGCAGGGTGTTGAGCAGTCGCAGGTTCCTGACGAGGTCAACGAGCTGGGTGAGGAATTGAAATCGTTCAAGGACGAGGGCAAGACTCTCCCCGCCGAGTTGAGATCTGGTATCGACGACGAGGCACAGACACTCGGCATTGCACCGTCTCAGCTCAACACGGCTCAGCTCGGCTCCATTCTCCACGGTTTGCCGACCGACGTCAAGTCTGCGTTGCCCACCGAGCTCCGCACTCGCTTCGAGGGCATTGACGATGAGGCGACCGAGAAGATGCTTGATGACGACCAAAAGACCGAGTCTGCCACCGCCCAGGAGCACATCCCCGAAGCAGGCGTCGAGGGTGTTGAGGGGACTGTCGAAGACACCGCCGTCCAAGGCACAGAGCCGGAGAAGCCCCTCGACTTCTCCATCCTGAAAGAGGGCCGCGTCAACAAGGGCGGCAACGTCGTCAACGAGAATGGCAAGGTGATAGGCCGCGTTGTGCAAGGCGTGTTGGCGCAACTGATCGGGCGCCGGGCGGACGAGAACGGCGACATCTGGGGCGACAATGGCAAGGTGCTCGGCAAGGCCGAGCCCATCCGCGACGACGAGCGCGACGAGGTGGACAAGGGCGTGCAGCCCTTTGAGTCCTTCCCGGACGCTGTCGTCGACGCCGACGGCATGGTCGTGTCCAACGGCGAGTTCGTCGGCAAAGTGGTCGCCGGCGACCTGCACAACTTGCGTGGCAAGCACGTGGATGCCGACGGCGACATCCTCGATCGTGCGGGCAATGTCATCGGCAAGGCCGAGCGCTGGGAGCCGGAGCCGGAGCCGGAGCCGGAGCCCGAGGCGGAGCCTGAGGTCGAGGTCGACAACTCCTTGCTGGCGGGCAAGCGTGTCAACAAGGCCGGCAACGTTGTTGACTCGTCGGGCGTCATTTACGGCCGCGTAGTCGAGGGCGACGTCAACAAGATGATCGGCCGCATGTGCGACAAGAACGGCAACATCCTCAGCGAGAGCGGCGACATCCTCGGCCGCGCCGAACTGGTGCCCGAAGGTGAGCGCGAGGGTCAGAAAGAAGGACCCTTTGCCGACTTGCAGGGCTGCACCGTCGGCAAGGATGGAAAGATCGTCACGCCCAGCGGCGAAGTTGTGGGCCGCTTGGTCAGCGGCGACCGAAAGATGCTGTACGGCCGTCCGGTCGATGAGGACGGTGATGTGTTGGACCGCAACGGCAATTCCATCGGCAAGGCTGAGCGTTGGGAGGAGCCCGAGGTCGAGAAGAAGAAGAGCCCGTTGGCCGGCCGCCGCGTCAACAAGGAGGGCAACGTGGTGGATGCGGACGGCAACCTCATCGGCAAGCTGACGACAGGAAATTTAAGCATATGCGGCGGCAAGGAGATTGACGACGATGGTGATGTTGTCGATGGCAAGGGCACAGTCATCGGGCACGTCTCGCTACTCGACGAGATAGAGCCTGAAAAAGAGGAGGAGAAGGAGGAGAAGGAGGAGGAGGAGGAGGAGGAGGAGACGGCCGAGATGAAGGCGAAGCGTGAGCAGGGCGAGCAGGACAAGCAGCTCGCGGTGCAGATGACCGTGTGCATCAGCCAGTGCCTGGACAAGATCAAGCCCATCTGCAAGATGATCACGCAGGTATGCTCATCCTGGTCGTGCAAGGCATTCCCTCCTGCCTGGTGGTTCCGCTCCATGTTGCCGCAGTCGCTAAAGCCTGCCTGCACCCCTCACTCCAGACAATCAACGCGGCCGAGCGCAAGCCCGAGGACGAGCGTGATGAGGACCAGTTGGTCCGTGAGGTACGGCCGCTGATCGAGGAGGGAGGGCGAATTCTTCAAGAAGCCAAAGGCGTAATCAAGGGCCTCGACCCGGACGGGCGCATCGCGGCCAACGCCAAGCACAAGACGGCCGCGCGCGAGGCCACACCTGAGGAGTACCAGCTGGCCGACGTGCTCAAGGACCTGGCGGGCGAGGTGACCGAGACCATTGAGAACGCCAAGCGCAAGATCGAGGACATGCCCCACGCCAAGAAGGAGCTCAACCCGCTCTGGGGCCTGCTCAACGAGCCGCTGTTCCAGATTCTGGCCGCCGTGGGCCTGCTGCTGAATGGCGTGCTCACTTTGGTCGGCAAGCTGGTGGGTTTCTGATGTTTTCCATGGTCATGAAGGCTGGATTTGCTAACACGATTTGATGTAGCTTTCTGGCCTGGGTTTGGGCGGTTTGCTCGACGGATTGCTTGGGAGTCTTGGTCTGAATCGAGTCCTCGAAGGTCTGGGTCTTGGCCAGGTCACAAAGGCTCTTGGGGGCGGGGACAAGAAGAAGGGCGGTGGTGGTGGTGGACTGCTGGGTGGTCTGCTCGGAGGCGGGAAGTAAAAAAAAGCTCTTCTTTACCAGTTTTTGTTTGCCATGAGCTATGTCGGTTGCCCCGCGAATCTGGAAAAAAAAAAATTAAAAAAAAATTCATGTTGTGGACGTTGCACATCCAGGGTACACGCTCTATACCCTCTGATTGGCTCAAACATTGGACTGCCCCGCCCTGCCCCCACCCCCGACGTGAATGCATCCATGTTCGCCGGCCCCGCGAGTTCGAAAGCAATGTCGCCGTGGCTGTCATCTCTTAACGCCGGAAACTTTGATCTTGCGGACGACAACGGTGAAATATGGCGGTCCCCAAGTTCGGAGAATGCCAGGTTACGACCGTAGCTACATCTTTCAAGCATTTAGCACGGGTGGCGAAGCTCAGCAGGGATGTTTAGCCTCCGACATCGCCACCGGGTAGGTAGGTACCTAGGTACCTCCTACCTTGACACCGCCCAAAGTGTGTGAGCCCGGGGCCGTGCACGCCAATTCCACTTCAACGTGCGTACCCCCCACATTTCGCGATGGGAAAAGGAGTCATATTTTTGCGGAGGGGCAGCCCGACCGCGAACCTTCTTAATCACGTCGTCACCCTTGGTCCCTCTTCTACCATAATCTGACTCCTTTCGTCTCGCCGCTCTCCACTCTTTCCACCCACGATGCTTCGGTCCAGCCAGGCGTCTGCCCGCGCCCTGAAAAGGGCCTTGGCCCAACCGAGCGCGCGTTCTCTCACCACGTCGTCTCCTGCTGCCGCACCCGTGTCTGTTGGCCGGAAAGGACCCAGCAATGTCAGGAATCAGGCTACAGCTGCTGCTGCTGCTGCTGCTGCTGCTGCTGAACAGGCCCCCGCTCCGTAAGTCTGGTGTCGTTGGACCCAACAAACCCCCCTGAAGCCGAAGGGTGACTCATCTCTAACACGACGCAACCCAACGCCAGAGAGGTGCGAGCGCATTCGCAGCCGAGTCCGTCTTTCAACACGGCCCATGTCCAGCCGCTGGTCAATCCTCGTCAACCCCAGATGGACGAATCGTACGTTCACCGACTGATGTGCCACCACCCCTTTTCCGCAACGACGATATACTGAGTAGGCCCCAAGGTTCATCGGGAAGACGGGTGGGGAGATATTCCACGAGATGATGCTCAGGCATGACGTGAAGCACGTCTGTACGTATCTCGGCGCTCTATTTCTCCGCCAAGCTATGACTCACGCGCGCAGTTGGTTACCCCGGCGGCGCTATTCTTCCCGTCTTCGATGCCATCTACAACTCCAAACACTTCGATTTCATCCTCCCGCGACATGAGCAAGGCGCTGGACACATGGCTGAGGGGTACGCGAGGGCGTCTGGGAAGCCTGGCGTCGTGCTGGTGACCTCGGGCCCTGGAGCCACCAATGTCATCACCCCCATGGCCGACGCTCTGGCCGACGGCGTGCCCATGGTCGTATTCACCGGCCAGGTCGTGACGAGCGCCATTGGAAGCGACGCATTCCAAGAGGCCGACGTCATCGGCATCTCGCGGTCGTGCACCAAGTGGAACGTGATGGTCAAGAGTGTGGCCGAGTTGCCGAGGAGAATCAACGAGGCCTTCGAAATCGCCACCAGCGGCAGGCCCGGACCTGTTCTCGTGGATCTGCCCAAGGACATCACGGCCGGAATTCTGAGGAAGGCGATCCCCACCAACACGGCGCTGCCCGTGATGCCCAGTGCTGCGTCGCGTGCGGTCCTCGACATCACCAAGAAGCAGCTTGACGCCTCCATCTCTCGCGTCGCCAAGCTCATCAACATGGCCAAGAAGCCCGTCATCTACGCCGGCCAGGGCGTCATCTGCTCCGAAGGGGGTCCGGCGTTGCTGAAGGAGCTTGCCGACAAGGCCTCGATCCCCGTGACAACCACGCTGCACGGCCTGGGCGCGTTTGATGAGTTGGACGAGAAGTCCCTGCACATGCTCGGGATGCATGGCTCGGCGTACGCAAACATGTCGATGCAGGAGGCCGACCTGATCATCGCCTTGGGCGGCCGCTTCGACGACCGTGTGACGTGCAACGTGGCCAAGTTTGCCCCCGCCGCGAGGGCCGCGGCGGCCGAGGGCCGGGGTGGCATCGTCCACTTTGAGATCATGCCCAAGAACATCAACAAGGTCATCCAGGCGGTCGAAGCCATCGAAGGCGATGTGGCCAGCAATCTGAAGATTCTCCTGCCCATGGTCGAGCAGAAATCCATGGCAGAACGGCACGAGTGGTTCGGCAAGATCAAGCAGTGGAAGGAGAAGTGGCCCTTTTCCGACTACGAGAAGGCCGAGCGCGCCGGCGCCATCAAACCGCAGACGCTGATGGAGGAGCTGAGCCGGCTGACGGAGGGCCGCAAGGACAAGACGTTCATAACCACGGGCGTCGGTCAGCACCAGATGTGGGCGGCACAGCACTACCGCTGGCGCCACCCGCGCACCATGATCTCGTCGGGCGGACTGGGCACCATGGGATTCGGCCTGCCGGCGGCCATCGGCGTCAAGGTGGCCAGGCCGGATGCGCTCGTGATCGACATCGACGGCGACGCGTCCTTCTGCATGACGCTGACGGAGCTGGGCACGGCGTCGCAGTTTGGCATCGGCGTCAAGGTGATTGTGCTCAACAACGAGGAGCAGGGCATGGTGACGCAGTGGCAGAACCTCTTCTACGAGGACCGCTACTCGCACACGCACCAGCGGAATCCCAACTTCATGAAGCTGGCCGACTCCATGGATATCCAGCACCGCCGTGTCGTCAAGCCCGAAGAGCTGGTCGAGAACCTGCAGTGGCTGATCGACTCGGATGGGCCGGCGCTGCTGGAGGTGGTCACGGACAAGAAAGTGCCCGTGCTGCCCATGGTGCCCTCGGGCACGGCTCTGCACGAGTTCATCTCTTGGGACAGTGGTGAGTAGTCTACATTCCCGTGCTCTTCCATTCCACCTGGGGCAGCCTTGGGTCGCTGACTATTGGGAATAGCCAGGGACAAGGAGCGGCGTGAGGTTATGCGTGCGCGCACTGCCGGGCTGCACGGCTAGAACTTGCCTTTGGGCTGGTTTGTGCATTTGACCAGAACGATGGACACCGAGACGAACTCATAAGCGCATCTGCTGCGCCGCCCTTTCTGCTTTCCCTGCTGACTCCTGACTCTTGCGCCTACATTGGGCCTGCATGGCTTTGGGATGCGGCGTTTAAAACCTGCTGCGGGGGATTCAGCCGAGGGAGAGAGAGAGAGACGTGGAGGGATAGGAGCGTCCGCGCTTGAGGGTCAATGGTCGGGGCCGAGGTCGACACGCCACGTCATTGAACGGGTTCCCGACGTGCATGTGGTCACGGTGCGTGGGCCCCGTGGATGCGGCGCCTGGTGTGTATGTGTTGTACATAATCACATGACTATCTGTGAGCAAGGGATATAGAACAATGAGCTGGAAAGTCGAGCACACAAGACTCGCCTTCGATATGGCGAAGGACTGCGGAAGCACGCTGCCTTGCCGGGTGTTTGACGGTGGGCGCCTTGTCGTCAAGGCGCGTCTTTCCGACCAGGAAGTTGGTCTCTCCTCAGCTCACCACCACCTGACAATCACCACTCGACAGCCACCGACCCAACCGACAAGACGGCGAGTCCTTCCTAGCCCGTTCGTCCAGCAGCCGCGTGAGCGCGGCGAGTCGTGTCTCTTGGTCCAACCCGGCCACGCCGACGTCTCCTGACCGCTCGCCGCCCGTCGGAGCACTACCACTCGCAGGGCTAGCGCGGCCACCCCGATGGTGTATCCCTGGGCCGCCGGCGTCCGTCCCGCTGCCGCGCTAGCCGAAGCAAATCGCGGCGAGGGGGGAGGCGACAGCAGACGTGGCCGGGTGATTTCGATTCTTGAGCTGGGCGCACAAATGCCGCGGCCGGTCAGCCTTCGGACGACATGGACCGCGGCGGCGGCAGGCCCACGACTCGACCCGTCTGGAGTCGGTGTCGAGCCGGACAACTCGCAAGAGCCGGGGGCGTCGATCGGGGCCGCCCGTCTGATCTTGTCATTGGGCCGCCCGCCCTTTCTCTTCGCTGCCCCCCCCGTGGTGGCGGCCACATGCCTGACTCTTTTGGCTGCGGTCGCTGACGTCGCAGACGTCATCTGCCGAGCGTGTGAAGGCTAGTACGAGTACGTCCATGGGACGGAGTGGGTGGATGGGGGAAGTATAAAGGACTGGCTTGGGCACCCGTGTGGTCCAAGGTTGCCTCGTGTGATTCTGACAACGCATCATCGCAACCCTCCACGTTCGCGCTGCTGCACTACCCAAGCCCAACTACGCACCCCAGACCACCAACCACTCCACGCCGAGTATCCACCATGGCCGACTGCGGATGTGTCGCGAGCGGGACTTGTGCCTGCGCCTCCAACGACGTGTGCAAGTGCGAGAACTGTCCGGTAAGATGGCCCGGTCTCGGCGTGGTCGAGGCTGCGTGACTGACGGCTGGGGGTGCGAACAGACTCACACCACCAAGTAGGTCGTCAGGTCGTCCTGATGGCGTCGTGTCACGGTGTGCCAGTGACATGGGCGCTGAGAGATGATCCGGCCATGAACACCGCGGGAGGGCGGGGAGGTGGTGTTGTACGCTGCAGAACTTTGTGTGTAGCGCGGGAAAATCGATGGTTCAGGGGTTGGGTTTACTCTACACGACCATCTAGCGTCCGGGGTCATGTTGTCGTGGTGCCGGGGATTCGGTATTCTCCGGCTGCGGCGACATGACTGGAAATTGAGAAGCCCTTGTTTGCTGCTGTGATGCCACATACATGTCGTGAGCAAAACAAACTTCTCCCAGAGAAAATCAAGTCCCAAGGGATGCCAAGGCAGGAATGGAAAAGGGGGAGCCCCACTCCAGCCCTAACCCCCTTGCTTCTCTCGGCACTCGGGGGCAACGCGGACCGGGCGGCGCGGGGCAATAATACATCATCGCGGGGCACTACAGCATCGCGGGGCAAGCGAAGCGAAAGCAGCATCTTGGTTTTTCTCGTTTGGATCCATGGCCGCGCGTAGGCAAAAACACCACCAACAGCTCCGTCTTCCAGCATGGCCCCCGTACCCGTGGCCGCCTCGCTCGAGGACATGTACACGCCCGACACGCTCGCGACGCAGCGCCCGCGCTGGCACCGTCTCCTCGCCCAGTTCGAGGCGCGCTACGGCCGGCCGGCCGAGTTCGTCGCCCGCTCGCCGGGCCGCGTCAACATCATCGGCGAGCATATCGACTACTCGCTGTACCCGGTCCTGCCCATGGCCATCGCGGCCGACGTGCTGCTCGCCGTGGCGGTCGGCGCGGGCACGGTCCCGGACGAGGTCGACGGCACCGGCTGCCGCATCGAGATGGCCAACGTCCAGGAGGCCAGGTTTGCGCCGCACGCCTTCGACGTCCCCCACGGTGCCGTCGTCGACATCGACGCCACGGTGCACGCGTGGTCCAATTACTTCAAGTCGGGCCTGCGCGGCGCCCTGGAGCTGCTGCGCAAGCGGCACGGCGACGACTTCAGGCCCAGGAGCATGCGCGTGCTGGTCGACGGCAACGTGCCGGCCGGCGGCGGCCTGTCGTCTAGCGCCGCCTTCACGAGCGCCAGCGCCTTGGCAGCCATGGTGGCCAACGGGGAGCAGACGATTGACAAGACCGAGCTCACAGAGCTGGCCATCGTGAGCGAGAGAGCTGTGGGGGTCAATTCGGGAGGGTAGGTGTCTCTCTCTCTCCACCTTCCACCGCTTCCGCCCTAGGTAAATCGCGCTGACCGGGATGCGCCCCCCCCCTCCCCCGGCAGCATGGACCAGTCCGCCTCCGTCCTCTCCGAGCGCGGCTCCGCCCTCTTCGTCTCCTTCACGCCCTCCCTCTCCGCCCGACCGGTCCACTTCCCCAAGACGTACCCGGAGCTCGCCTTCGTGATCGCCCAGTCCTTCGTGCAGGCCGACAAGTTCGTCACGGGCCCCATCCACTACAACCTCCGCGTCGTCGAGTGCAGCCTGGCGGCCGCCTACCTCAACGCCGTCGCCAACCCCCCGGGCACCGAGCTTGCCCCCGACGCCGGGCCCCTGGGCATCTCCCTCCACGGCTTCCACGCGGCCTGGCTCGCGCACAGCCCCGCCGGCCGCGCCGTCGCGCAGCTCGGCGTGCCCGCGCAGCTCGAGCAGCTCGTCGCCCTCGTCGCCGCCACGCTGACGCGCGAGGACGGCTACACGCGGGGCGACATGGCCGCCGCGCTCGGCACCACGGTCGAGGCGCTCGACGCGCGCTTCACGGCCCGCTTCCCCGTGCGCGCCGAGCGCTTCCGCCTGCGCCAGCGCGCCCTGCACGTCTTCACCGAGGCGCTGCGCGTGCTGCGCTTCATGGCCCTGCTGGAGGGCGACGAGGCCCAGGGGGAAGACGGACGAGGCGGCGGCGGCGGCGGCGGCGGCGGCGGCGGCCAGGAGAGGACGGCCGCCTTCAACGCTCGGCTGGGCGCGCTGATGAACGAGACGCAGGACTCGTGCCGCGAGGCCTACGAGTGCAGCTGTCCCGAGATCGACCGCCTGTGCGCCATCGCGCGCCGCGCCGGCGCGTACGGGAGCCGGCTCACGGGCGCGGGCTGGGGCGGGTGCAGCGTGCACCTCGTGCCGGTCGACAGCGTCGCCGCGGTCAAGGAGGCGTGGGAGAGGGAGTACTACGGCCCGATGGACCTGACGGAGGAACAGCGGGACGCGGCCGTCGTGGTGAGCTTGCCCGGAAGCGGGAGCGCCGTGTACCGGGTGAAGGAGGGGGTGCTGCCGCAGTGAGGCGCGAGACGGACGGTCCGGCCGGAGGGGGAGAAGGAGGGCGCTGTACGCTTGACGCAGTGCAATGAGGCGGTTTTGGCTGGAGTAGTCAGTCGTGCTGCTGCTGCTGCTGCGGCTGCGTCGTTCTGGCCCGAGTGGATGAGACTCCAAAGAAAAGACAAAAGAACACTGGCTGTTGGACTCGCCAGTTGTGGTATCTCTTCGCTTTCTCCTCGCAATCGCATACACACGCCGTCAACCCCTTTTCCCCCCCTCTCCTGCCCGGGTCTTGCCGCACCGTGCAAAAAAAAAGAAAGAGGCCCCGCCGCGACGACGCCGGGGCATGCGCACACGCGCATCGGCAAACTAGCCCCGCCCGGCCGCCCCTCGACCAGACCACGTCGTGCACCACGTCGGCAGCCGAGTCATGGCAGTCCTACCGCCCTCCCCCGGCGGCTACCCCCGGCGTCCGCCGCGGCCCTCTTGTCCACGCTGCGGATGCGCCGGTTGATCTTGACCTGGACGCGGCGGTGCTTCATGTACAGCGTGCACGCATCGCGCAGCACGACGAAGAGACACCCGCCCGCCAGGCTGCGGCCCCACCGGGCCTGCAGCAGGCCCGCGGGCGGGCCGCGCCGCGGCGACGTGGTCCAGCGGACCGGCAACATGGCGCGCAGGAGCTCGCCCGCGCCGAAGGCGAGGACGGGGTACAGCGCCGACGTCACCAGGCTGTTGGTCATGTCCGTCAGGGCGCCCGCGCCGGCGGCCGGCTGGTTCGCCGGCTGGGCTGGCGGCGCTGGAGCTGGAGCTGGAGCTGGAGCGGCTGCTGGTGCCGGCGGCACGTTGACGGGCTCGGGCTCGGGGGCGTCTACTGCGGCTCCGTATCGAACCGCCTCGGCTCGCTGATCCTCGGCCGGGGTGGCGGGCTGGTTCCGCTCAATCAGCTCGCCGTCGGCCTCCTCATGGCCCATGGCTGCGTGGCCGGCGCCCTGCTCGTCCTGCTCGTCCTGCTCGTCCTGCTCGTCTTGGCCAAAGGCGTTCAGGCGCAGCTCCACGGCGATCTCGGCGTTCAGAACCCGGTTCCCGTTGTTGTCGTTGGCGGCATCCTCGTCGTCGAACAGTATACGCCACAGGGCGACGACGGTCGCCCAGAGACCATCGTCGTGGCCTCCATCTCTTGGGGCGTCCTGGACGCGGTTCCCGCCGTTTCCGACGAGCTCGGGCTCTCCTGGCACATCTTCGGTCAGGGGCTGGCCGCGCAGCGCCCGGTTAAGGCGCCTCTCGAACCGGCCGAATAACTGCCTGTAGAGGGTGCTGTACAGGAGATGGACGCCCGGCATGAGGGTCGCTGCCCAGTCGGCCGACGGGGGCCAGGAGGGGTAGTCGTCCCGCAAGCACAAGTATCCAGCGTGCTGGTGCTGTGAGCAGACTCGCAAGAAGGGCGGGAAAGCAGGGCTTGAGCCGACATACCACAATGGAGCAGGGCAAAAACACACCCCTCATCTGCGCCGGCAGCGCCCTCGTCAACACAATGCCGGGCCCCAGCAACGACAGTGCCCAGAACTTCAAGGAGGCTTCCCAGAACGCAGGCACCCTGTAGATGGGCGCGTAGCCCGCCATACGCCGAATCCGGGGCATGCCGAGCCACGCCATGGCGGGGCCGGGGCCGGCAAAGACCTCGGCCGCGGCAAGGCCGTAGCAGCCGGAGCCTGCCACGCCGCCGGCGTAGACAAGCCACATCAGCACGAACGGCGACACGCGGCTGTAGGCACGGTGCAGCCGGTCGCGCAGGTGCAGGACGGGGTCGCGGGGCTCGACGACGCGGATGGGCGCCCGGCACGCCGAGCACCTGATGTCCTTCTCGCCCTTGACCTCCTGCTCGGCCACCCAGCGCAGCAGGCACTGCTCGTGCGCCTCGAGGCTGCACGGACACGCGCTCGTCCACGCGGCCGACGGGCTGTCGCTCTCCTTGTCGTAGCAAATGTAGCACTGGCGCTCGGTCGCGACGGTATTCGCCATGGTGGAGGTGGCAGCGGTAGTGATAGGATCGATCGTGGCCGCGCCTGAATCGCCCGTCAAGAAGGACGATCGAACAAAAGAAAAGCCGGAGAAATGCTGAGTGAACCGCGATGACCTTGGTGCAGCCTTGACGCCGTGAAGCTTGTGAACGGTTTGCCCTTCTGAATGGTGTGGCTGGGGTTTGGTGGCTTGCTTGGTGCATATGACATCAGCCACGTGGCGCCACAACGTCTCACCTAGGTAGGTACCCCTCTATTCGCCGTGTGACTCGGGATCCACCCGGAACGCCCTGGACAGCAACTCAGTCTACGCTGCACCCAAAGCAATCTCTTTCCGAACAAATTCCAGAGAGCGCTCAAGATATTGCAGCCATGGTAAGCCAAGGCATCGTCGTCGGTGCGAAATCACAGTGGCACGGTGAATCTGACTTTGTACCCGTCACGCAGGCCACGACATCGAAACAGCGTCTAGCGCTGGCTATCTGCGACTTCTTGTCGACCTCGCTCACGGACGGGACACTCCAGTCAGAAGACAAGGACTCGGTCGAGGTGGCCATCAACTGCATCGGGGAGGCCTTCGGTGTCGATCCGGCCGACAAGGCCGCCGTGCAGCAGGCCGTCGGCGCGCAGAGCCTGCTGCAGATCTACTCGGTCTACGAGAAGCTCAAGAACTCGACCGGCGCCACCGGAGGCTCTTCGTCCACGGCAGGCACCGCGTCCGCGTCCGCGACCGCAGCCAAGCCCACGGCCGCGCAGCCGACGGACGAGCAGAAGAAGCAGGCCGAGGCGCTCAAGTCCAAGGGCAACGCAGCCATGGCCCAGAAGGACTACGCCGCCGCCATCGACCTGTACACGCAGGCCCTCGCCCTGTACCCGGGCAACGCCGTGTACCTGTCGAACCGGGCCGCGGCGCACAGCGCGGCGCGCGACCACACGTCCGCGCGGGCCGACGCCGAGGCTGCCGTCGCCGTCGACCCGGACTACACCAAGGCCTGGAGCCGGCTGGGGCTGGCCAAGTTTGCGCTGGGCGACGCGCGGGGCGCCATGGAGGCGTACAAGGAAGGTATCGAGCACGAGGGCAACGGCGGCAGCGACGCCATGAAGAAGGGCTACGAGACGGCCAAGAGGCGTGTCGACGAGCTCGAGGCCGAGGAGGCGACGAGGGATGGGAGTGCCGGTGCTGCGTCGGGGGGTGCGGGCGGGCCCAGTCTGAGTGACTTGGCCGGCATGTTTGGCGGTGGAGGACGTGGCGGCGGCGGTGGCGGCGGTGGTGGTGGCATGCCGGATTTCTCGTCCATCATGAGCAACCCGATGTTTGCGTCGATGGCACAGAACCTGATGAGCAACCCGGACATGATGCAAAACCTCATGAGCAACCCTAGGTTGCGCGAGATGGCCAACTCGTTCAGCGGCGGAAGCGGCGGCATGCCCGATCTAGGGTCGCTGATGTCGGATCCGAACATTGCTGAGATGTGAGTTTGACATGAGCATCCCGTGGGCTTTTGTACGATTGGATCGAGCTAACAACCAACAGGGCACGCTCGATGATGGGTGGTGCTGGACGCGGCGGCGGCGCTGGCGGTGCTGGCTCTGGTGCAGATTCTGGACATTAGAGGATGGTTTCCAGATCACGGTGATCACATGAAGAAAACCTGCTGGTTCTATACGCATACTGATGTCTGTCTGGCTCCAAGAAGCCGCAGACATTGGGGGTTTATGGAGGCGAACATGGGCATCAATAGGGCGGTTTCCAACGACAATCCCAGCACCGAATCTTTTGACTTGGCTGGGTCATGTTATTCTTTCCATCTACGGACTATCAAGTGTTTCCCGAAAACTCTGTGCGTTCCATTCTACAAGGGAAGCACGGCAATTCATGGAGCATTCCTCTTCCCAAGAAGATTGGACTGGCCTCGAGCGACATTGATACTAGCGTTACGAGACACACAAACTGATGATTCCACGCCACGCTCCAGTTACAATGCCGGACCTCAGCATGCCGATGCCGCCTCAACAGGCTCAGCTTTCACCTCGTGCCATAGTTGAGACGGTCATTGACCAAATTTCGGTCAAGGGATCACCGCAGTGAGCGGGGCACCACCGAGCATTGTAGAGAGCGATTTCTTCTGGCCCACACGCAGGCAAACTGACACCAACGGCGGACTTCACGGGCAAGTGAGCACAAAAACCCTTTCCGAGTGAGCAACATCTCATGGAAATCGCCAAGTAAAAATCGGCTCAGGAGGAAAAGTGGGGCCGCCAGGGCCGATGACCCCTTCCGGCCGAGACACTCGGCTCCGAGACGCACGGACCGTTCATCGGCCCCAAAGAGACATGCAGGCCATTCAAATCTGCCCCTGGCCCCGATCGTCCCCTTCCCGCCAAGCTTCACCGGTGCCAGCACAGCAACGGAGATTCGATTTTCTCCAACAGAGGGCGACGCGGCGCACCACGCGAGCGAGCGTCGAATTGGTCAAATCTCATCCCTGCGACATCTCTTCTCCCCTGTCGACTCGACTCGACCCGACACCACCATGCCCTCCCCTCTCAGCCTCCGAGGCCTGGCCTCGACCGTCCTCGTCCCCACCGCGCGCCTCACCACCCGGCAACTGCTCCCCCCCCTCGGGCCCTCCGCGGCCCCCTTCTCCACCACGCGACGGACCCCCGCCGCCGGCGAGGCCAAGAAGGCCGGGAAGGAAAAGAAGGCCAAGAAGGCCGGATCCGGGCTCAACCGCTCGGGCGCGGCGGCGGGCCCCTCGGCGGGCGGCGGGCGGCGTGGCAGCAGCAGCAGCAGCAGCAGCAAGGGCGGGCGCGAGGCGCCGCGCGACCCCAAGATCGTCAACATGCTGCGGCACATGGCGCGGCTGTCGCCGCGGCTGGTGCCGGCGCCGCTGCGCATGGCGCGCAACCGCCACCTGCGCCACTGGACGATCCACCGGGCGTGGCTGCTGCTGCGCCGGCAGCGGCGCGACGCGCGCGAGACGGCCCTGGCCCGGCAGCACAACAGCATGCGCAAGGCGTGCGAGGCGCTGCGCACCACGGCCGGGCCCGGCACCCGCGCCGAGGGCTACCTGTTCCGCGTCGCCATGCAGAAGCACGGCGTGTACGGTCTGGGGGGCGTGCCCATCGAGTATGCGCGCCCGCAGACCGAGACGCCGGCGAGGGAGCCGTGGAATCATGGGTGGAAGAGGTAGAGAGGGGTGGTGGTGGCTTGGGAGGGGATGGGCGTGGGCATGACAAGACGGACGGACGGACGGACGGCCGGACGCCGGAGAATGGGTATTGTGCAGGAGTCGTGACGCTGGATTTCTTGTTGCACATCTTGTACGCCTGACTGGGCAGCAAGGTTCACCCGCCCCAGCCTGTACCATACGTCCTTGACAACTGGCACAAAAAATCGGATTTCTATTTGCGACGAGAGCAGCAGTTTCATAGCCTCGGGATAGATCCCGTGTGACCCGGGCCATCTCCATTGATCTCTTTGTGTACATGCTCCTGTACCCAGTCCTCTCGCTGGTGAGATGCATGTCCTTCGCAGATTGCCCAACCCGGCCCGCACCCTGAACTCCCCAAGCCCGAAGTGGGATCTGTGAGAAGGCGTGTTGTTACATGCAGAGATGGGATCCCTGGGCGCAAACCATGTAGTGCGTTTCGGCGTCCGCGCCTGCGGGTCCGACGTGACGATGACATGGAAAAGATGACCACCGTGGCTGTGGTTCGTGGTGCATCGGCTAGAAGAAGCGCCCGCATGGCCGTCTCCGCGCCTCGGCGTCGGAGCTTCGTCGCCCGAATGAAGAAAAGCATGCAGTCGGCCAGTTGCCAGCCGGTCGATGCATCGCGGTGCTTGTTCCCTTTGTGTTCCCCCCCCCAATAATACCGCCCCTCGTACCGACGGCACGGCTTACCAGGTCCCCTCATAGAATCACGCAGCAGGCGGCGCCCTCCCGCTTCTCGAACATGATGAGCGCGGCGCGCGTGGCCGCCTCGAACACGTCGTCGACGCCCTCGCCGCTGAGGCTGGAGCACTCGAGGTATTTCCGGGCGCCGATCTCGCGGGCGGCAGCCTCGCCCTCGTTGGCCGTCACGAACGGCAGCGACTTCTTGCGCATGTCCTCGATGGCGATGGGGTCCGCGCGCAGGTCCTTCTTCAGGCCGACCAGGATCACGGGCACGCTGGGGCAGCGCTCCGTCGCCTCCTCGATCCACTGTTGTCGGGGGGAGGGGCGCGGGCGGGGGAGGCGGGCCCGCCGCATCGAGGTCAGTATCGCCATGCCTCGAGAGTGTCAAAAGCGGGTGAGCGCCGGCCGTGGGGGCGGGTCTTTCGGTCTGGGGAGTGGGTCGGACGCCGCCTCGCAGCCCCGCCCGTCGCCCTGGGTGCAGGCAGGGAAGGCCGGTTCCCCACACGGCGGGAGACTGGGTCAAGATTGCGTGGGGGTACGATGGGCTTGCGTGGTGGTATAATTGGATTGCGCGGTGGTACGATCGTGTAGCACAGCCGGACACGGGGACACGGGGACACGGGGACACCGGGGCGCGCGCGAGAGAAGGGGACATGCAGGCGTAGGGGGACGGGGGGGGGGGGAAGGAGGAGGCGGCAGCCCTGAGAGAATCAATCGGCACGCACCTTGTGCTTCACATTATCGAGGGAATCTGGCGTGTCGACGGAGAAGGCGATGAGGATGACATGGGCCTTTGCGTAGGCTAGCGGCCGTAATCTCTCGTAGTCTTCCTGCCCCGCGGTATCTGTGATTATGTCGTCGTCGTAGATAGCTCGTACTTAGCGAATCATGCACCACACAACCACACACAAGAGTGACAAGCCGCAGCACGTACCCCATAAAGCGAGTTGCACCGACTTGCCGTCCACTCTGCAATCCGTAACGTAGTTCTCGAAGACTGTTGGTATCTGGGGAGAGAGAGAGAGAGAGAGAGAGAGAGAGAGGTGTCAGCCGGAGGGATCGGTGCGTGGCCCGGAACGACGGGCTCGCGAGTTTGAACGAGCCATCGTAGATACCTACGTAATGCTATTTTATTGCAACACATGGGGTGGTCAGTCCAACCCTGCGAGAGAGAGAGAGAGAGAGAGAGAGAGAGAGAGAGAGAGAGAGAGAGAGAGAGAGAGAGAGCGAGTGGTGCAGTGCTCACTGTGGGAAAGTAGCCGAGCGTGAAAACGCTGAGGAGGCTGGTCTTGCCGCAGGCGCCGTCGCCTATGATGACGAGTTTCCTGCGAATGACATTGGAACTGCCGGCATTGGCCATGGCGGGCGATGCGACGGTGACAGTGCCGATGACGGTGACGGCTTCGACGACGGTCACGCGAGATGCAGCCGAGCGTCCGCCCTCGAGGATCAGCGTGCACCTCGGCCGCCTTGTCTCGGCGGGGGTGATGTGGTCACAGGCGGCACGGTTGGGAGGTTGGGTTGGATGGATGGTGATGATGTGCGGAAACAGAAAGCTGCAGGGTTCAGATTTTGAGGGACGAAACGGCTTGACAGCTGCGAGACCGGGGTGGCCCCTAAAGCACCGAACATGGACCCATCCCCCCACTGACGACGGACGAAAATTCGCGCGTTTCTGTGGTCGCACTGCTTCAACGAGGTACTCCGTATGGCCACTGCGTAGCTGCGACCTTTTCGTGATGCCGTTTAGTCGGGGAGCACGAGAATGTGTGCGGGAACGGCAAGCTGGAGGCCCGATCGGGCCGAGCGATGTATATCGGTTCTCTCTTTTTCTCTCCCTCTCTCTCTCTCTCTCTCTCTCTTTCTCTCTGTCTCCTCTCACTCTCTCTCTCTCTCTCTCTTCCCCTCGACTTCTTACCATCAACACGTTTGTCGGTAAAACCGACAAGAAAAAAAAAAAACCTCCGAGGCCATTCCCTAGCGCGCACCTGGCTTCCGTTTCTCCGTGACACCGCCCGTCTTTTGTACATGTACTTCATAGATATTGCCTGCCCATTCTCAACTGTTGCCTGTGCGAGTGAGGTTGGCCGAGTCTTCTCATAGGCCAGCCCGGCCGGCGCCGTTTCCGAGTTCCGATGAGGGAGGGCCTTCTGCATGCACGTATTGCGGCATCTGGCATCTACCAATTGGTTTGGGCCTGTTCAGGGCACCCGGCCGGACATTTATGTATATAGACACTCTACTTTGTATCAACTCTGCAGAAGGGGAAAGAAGCCCAAAAAAAAAAAAAAAAAAAAAAAAAAAAAAAGAGGAACAAAATTGTATTGGTGTATTCCCTACTGGACCCACAGAAAGCCAAGCTCCCCACGGCAAAATAAACATTCGCATGCAAAATGGATGAATGGATGTTGAGCACGCGCGATGATTGGCCGTGCTGCCAATCCCAAATCACGTGCTCCTGCCCAATCGAAATTCGCTATCGCCAACGCTCTGGGGCTAATCACGACCGAAGCCGAACCTCACGAGTACATCCGTCGCACGCAGCGCCTCCAGTATAGCAGCGTCCCTCCTTTCGCACAACCCGACTTGCTGCTCTCCTCGACGAGAAAACTCGCGATACCGACATCTTGCTCCGTGCCCAAGGTGTGTGCGTGTGCGTGTGATTCGCGTCTCCCCCCCCCTCTCCCCTCCCCTCTCCCTCTCGCTCCCCCCAATCCGCTCGTCCTAGTCCCGGCCCGACCTCACCTCGCCTCAGATCTCGCCTACTCTCATACCCCTCGTTACTTCCTGCAAAATTTTCTCCAGAGCCCTCTATCACGCGCACCACGCGTGAGCTGCGTCCCCCCCCCCCCTTGTGACACCAGCTGGAGAGCTCTCTGCTCACTCATTTGATTCTAGCTACCAAAACATCCCACCGCGCACCGCGTTCGCTCGGCCAGCCACGTCGCCGCCCCGTGCTCATGCTGTTTCCGCACCGCTCGATTCCCGTCGACGGCTAAAAAAAAGCATGCCGGCCAAGAGCGGCAATCAGCCCGCGGCGGCCTCCGCGTCGAGGCCCGCGCCAGCATCTCCGACAGGAAAGGGAAGCGCCAAGTACCAGAACCGGGACGGCTCAAAGTTTATCACCGTACCGAAGCCGGTCACTCCCACAGAACCGTCCCCCACCTCGCCGACCGCCTCGGCATCAGCGCCAGCCGCCCCGGCCGTCAACCGCAAGAAGCAGAAACGGCGGGAGAAGGCGGCGGCCAAGGCGGCGGCCGAGCAGCAGCGAGAGCGAGAAGAAAACCCAGGCGGCCTCAACGGCAGACCCGGCCTTGTAGACCCGCACCGCCAGCGACGGCCCACAGATGTCGAGGGTGACGAGAGCGAAGAAGAGGGCGCACCTTATGGGAACCATCATCATGAGCCCCCGCCCGAGGACGACAATCATGAGGATGGGCAGGCTAAGAAGAAGGCGAAGAAAAAGAAGAGGAAGACGGGAGAGGATAACGGCCACGGGAGCGAGTATGCTCCGACGGCGCCCATGGGCATCCCCCACACCCACTCAGCACCGCCTGTGCACTCGAGTCCAGGTATGTCGAAGGAGAAAATATGGAACACTTCTTCGCAGGAGGAACGAGAGCGCATCAAGCAGTTCTGGCTGGGACTGAGCGAAGAGGAGCGCAAGTCTCTGGTCAAGGTCGAGAAGGACGCTGTCCTCAGGAAGATGAAGGAACAGCAAAAGCACACATGCAGTTGCACCGTGTGCGGGCGCAAGCGCACGGCAATCGAGGAGGAACTGGAAGGTCTGTACGACGCCTACTATCAGGAGCTGGAGCACTACGCCAACAACCCGCACGACGGCCACCCCCCGATGCTCGGCCCGCGACGGCCGCTGGGCTCCATCAGCGGCGGTCAGGCGCTGCCGACCAGCATGGCGACCGTCCAGCCTTCCCAGGGACAGATTGTGGAGCCGCTCAGTTCGAGCGAGTTTGAGGAATACAGCGCAGATGAACCTACGTACGACGACTTTAGCGAGGGGCCGTCGGAGGAGTCTCAAGCCGCATCCTTACCTCCCGACTTTCTCAACTTCGGTAACAATTTGACGGTCAAGGGTAAGAATCTTGTACAGTCTCTTTGGCCGTGTCCCCAGCCGCCGCCTCGTGCTCAAGGGCCGCTGCCCCAAGGGCCGCCATCCCAAGGGCCGCCCCGCCGTGTGCCGCCCCCCCGTGTGCCGCCTGCGCAAGGGCCGCCCCCCCAAGGGCCGCCCCCCCAAAGGCCGCCCCCCAGAGTGCCGCCTCCCCAAGGGCCGCCTCCCCCATGGTCGCTACCCAAACTGGGTCCGGAGAAAGTTCTCTGGACGTCCAAGAAGCAGCGGCTCGAAGATTTCAAGGACATGGAGCACGTTAAATGGCGAGAGGCCGAGCCGATCGAAAGCAGCCTTATTGACCAGTGTTACATGGTTGGTACTGTGAAGGGGAAAAACCTGTTGGAGTTCAGCATTTATGCAGACAATGGCGAAGAGGAGAGGGCCATGTGTCACGAGCTCTCGGAAGAAGAGGTGCGCAACCGCGTCTGGAAGGGTGTTCCGTGGGACGAGATCACCCCGGCCATGTTTTTCCCCGTCGGCGGCAGCTGCGCGGGCGATTCTCAAGTGAGAGCCGGCTCCGCTGACATGGACTCGGCTCTCGCTCGGCTCTCTGATCTCGCTCGGCTCCCTGATCACTTTGAGTACTGGGTGCCGGCGAAGACGGTCTTTTCGCAGTCCAACCATGCTTCCAGGCCGGACAGTGTCCGTGTGTCCAAAGAGGGCGCATCTTCCCAAGTTTCCGCATCTCAGCGCTGCTGTAACCATAAGCCTTGTAGCCTTTCTGACATACTCGTTGCAGGCGGCATTCTCACGGTAGCAGACGATCTCCTCAAGAACGATGGCAAAAGGTTCATCGACATGATGGAGCAGTTGGCGGAGCGCCGAATGAGAAAGGAAGAGGAAGACTACAACAGCTTCCCTCATACCAACGGCGATCGGCCTACCAACAACCCCCCCCCTCCCCCCGAAGACGAGGAATATGACGACGAGGAGGAGGAAGAGGAGGAGGAGGAGGAGGAGGAGGAGGACGACTACGAATCTCAGGATGAGGAGGTACGCAACACGTGGCGACGCCACCACGCGCCTACCGCCCTTGGTTGCACGTGTGCTGATCTGAATCAGGACACGATGACGGAGGAGCAGCGCATGGAGGAGGGACGTAGAATGTTCCAGATCTTCGCCGCGCGCATGTTCGAGCAGCGTGTGCTCACGGCCTATCGGGAAAAGGTGGCCAAGGAGCGGCAGGAGAAGTTGCTCGAGGAGCTAGAGGACGAGAGCAAACAGGAGAGCCAGCGCAAGGCCAAACGGGCCAAGGAGGCGGCGAAACGGAAGGAGAAGGCGGCGAAGAAGCGCGAGAAGGACGCGGAGCACAAGGCGCAACGGGAGAAGGAAAAGGCAGAGGAGGAAGCAGCCCGGCTGGCGGAGGAGGCACGCAAGGCGGAGGAGACGCGCCTCAAGGCCGAGGAGAAGCGCCTCAAGAGGGAGGCACAGAAGAAAGCCGAGGACGAGGAGCGACGCAAGAGGGAGGCGGAACGAGTGCGGCGCGCCCAAGAGCAGCAAGAAGCGGAACGCAAGGCCCGCGAAGCCAAGGAAGCCAAGGAGCGCGAGAGAAAGGCCAAGGAGGAAGCCGCTCGCGCACGGGAGAAGGAGATACGAGAACGCAAGGAGCGCGAAGCGCGAGAGCGCAAGGAGCAACTCGAGCGGGAAAAGCGGGAGAAGGACGCGATGCTCCAGGCGGAGCGGGAGGCGAGGGAGAAGAAGAAGCAGGAGGAACGGGCTGCGCAGAAAGCGGCCGTCCCGGCCACGGTACCGCCGGTCACGCGGGCGAAGCGGCCGGCCCAACCGGCCAAGGCGCCCACGGCGGTCCCCGCTCTCCCGCAACAACACGTGGCCAATGTGTCTTCGCCGCAAGTGGCGGCGGCAACACCGGCACTGCCCAAAGCCCCGACCCCGATCCGACCCCGACAGGCGTCTCAGCAGCAGCAGGCGTCTCAGCAGCAGCAGCAGCAGCAGCAGCAGCAGCAGCAGCAGCAGCAGCAGCAGCAGCAGCCACCAGGAGGAAGCTCGCTATGCGCACCGTCACAGCCAGCGCAGGAAGCTCCGCAACACTCTGTTGCGGCGATGGGCCAGAACCACGCTCCACATCCGGCGACACCAGCGCACGCAAGCTCGGGGCCTCTGGGCCCGGCCTCCAGGACCGGCGGTGGCGGCGCCTCTCAGATGGCTACCCGGATCACAACAACATCGCCTCTGAACGCGACGGCAAAGCCTTTTCCCAGCCAGCCAGTGCCGTTTCCGCTGCAGCAGTCACTGGCCATGGGGCCGTATGGCCACCCTGGCATGCCGCAGCCGCAGCCGCAGCCGCAGCCGCAGCCGCAGCCGCAGCCGCAGCCGGCAGCCGGCTTCGGTGGCCGAGTGCCTCACGAGCCCATCTTTCCGCCCATGGGGCCGTCAAGCTTCCGGCCTGGACCTGGGCCTGGACCTGGGCCTGGGCCTGCTCCTGGCATGATGCCGCTGCCTCCAGGCTTGAATGGTCCCGGTCCCCTGGGTGGAGGAAGGGGCTTTGGCATGGCGCACGGAGGTCCGCCCCCAGGCTTCCCGTTTCCGCCATCGCTGGAGGCGGCTGTCACGGATACAAACCACATGTTTGGGCCGGGTCCGGTACAGAAAGAGCCAGGCGCGCCCGGCCACTCGCCCCAGGCGTCGGCAAGCTTCGACGCGGCGGCCCCCCCACCCGCCCATTCCACGCCCATCGGCCGGCCGGCGCCCATCGGCCGGCCGGCCAGCGTTGTGCATGGTCAGCGTCACCCGAGCGGTACTCCAGCGCCGGCAGGACTGCATGTGGACGTGAACGAGCCGCATCTGGGGAGCAGCGCACTCCTGGACGATTCGGAAGATGCTCGGACGGAAGCGCCCATGGGCCGGCACGCGACCACGGCACCCGGGCCACGACCGGGACCGGGACCGGGACCGGGATTCCCGTTCGGCGTGGACACGCTGTTTGGATCCCCGCACAGCATGTGGGCCCCTGGCCCTGGATCCAATGCGTTTGGGCCGTCTCCGCCTCCGGGCTTCCCCCTGCCGATCTCCGGCTGGGGTCCCGGGCCTGTGCCGAAGCCTACGTTTGGTGCGCAGCCCGGCCTGGGCAGACCGACGGAGCCGCGTTCCGTGGCCATCAGAAAGATGCTCTGCCGGGCGTGCGAGGAACTGAGCGCGCGCCACGACGCGGAGCACCACAAGGCGGGTGGCATGAACAACCAGAAGAACAACAAGAACGGCGCACGGGGCAAGCTCGGCTTCATCCCGCTGCAGGCCATCAAGGCGAAGATGGACCAGCTGAGCCAGGGCACTCTCCAGCCGGTGCTGGAGAAAGAAGTGCTGGACATCTGCGAGACGGAAGGCAACGAGACGAACGGCGGCGGCAGTTTTGACCTGCGCCATGACCAGACAGCCGGCCAGACGAGCATCCGCTGGGTCATGGGGAACCACGGGTCGCGGACGCTGAGCCTCCCGGTGAACCGTGCCGTCGGCGCGCCTGGCGAGATAAGCAGCCCCATTGTGGGGTCGGGAGTCTTCCACACGACGCAACAACAACACACGCACAGCGGTGGTGGTGGTGGCGGTGGTGTGGGAGCGGCCAGTGGATTGGCACCCGGCCCCGCCGTCCCCGGCCGATAGAGGCGGACCTGGGTCAACATGGACAAGTATATCTTAGAACAGGCGCTGGGGGCGCTGGACGCTTTGGACTTGGCCGAGAAGCCGCGTGTGCGCACGCGCGTGCGACAGTACGGGCCGCTGTACTCGACGGCCTGGCACCACGGGCGCGGGCGCGACGGCCAGTGGGACGAGACACGCGGGCACGTGGTGTATCCTTGCGAACGGGCGGAACTGGCCGACGCGCCCGACGACGTGCTGATCGCGTGGCTGGCGAACGGGCGGCGGACGGACCTGTTGGGCACGCTAGGCCGGTACTGGGAGCGGGTCGAGTAGGAGGAGGGAGAGCGAGGAGCGAAGAGCGAAGAGCGGGGAGCGGGGAGCGAAGAAAGCGAAGAGCGCGCGCGTGGGGGGAGAAAGGTCGTGTCAGAATATAGCGGGCCGTTGGCTTGTACACAGCGGACCGGACAGGCAGCAGCAGCAGCAGCAGCAGCAGCAGCAGCAGCAGCTTCCGAGCAAGAGAAGCTGCCTAGCCAGCGGCTGGTCAGTGAATGAGTCAATGAGAGAATAGTCGTACTACCAGGGACGACGTGTAACCCGAGGGACCGAGGCGAGATGGGCCAAGGCTGGACAAGTCCTCTTCCCCACCACACTTGCCGACATGGGCCGACCCAAACAGCGCAAAGCCGCTTTTTCCACGCTCATCATGCTCATGCCCGGTCCGACAACAACTAGATGGGCAACATCACCACCTCGCACCAATACCAGGCCCCCTGGCCGCCGCCGCCGCCGCCGCCACCGCCGCCGCCGCACCCTCCTCCGGCATGAGCGGCACGCTCTCCCCCTCCCCCCCCCCTCCCCTTCCCCCTCCCCCCGCCGCCGCCCCCTTGGCGGCCTTCCTCTCCCGGGCCAGGGCGGCGGCGGCGCGGTCGCGCGCGCAGCAGCCGCACACGCAGCCGGCGAAGACGGCGCTGGCGCCCAGCAGAACGACCAGCACGGCGGCGCCCGCCGGGCCCACGGCCGTCTGCCGCGCCATGCACGCCGGGCTGCCGGCCGCGTCGGACAGGCACAGCAGCGCCGGCTGGCACACGGGCGAGGGCGCCAGCGCGGCCGTGCAGGCGGCCGGGCGGCCCGCCGTCGGGGCCGCGCAGGCCGTGATGGTGATGCTGGTCGTCGTGAAGCAGGGGGTGCTTGTGGCCGCGGCCGGGGCGGTGGTGGGCTCGGCGCGGGGGGGGAGGAGGAGGAGGAGAGGGAGGAGGGAGCGGGGGAGCTTGGGCTGGCAGCGGTGGAGGAGCCAGAAGCTGGCGAGAGAGGTGTCCGGGCCGGCGGGGCAGCCGGCGGTGGTGAGGCACGCGGATAGCTGCGCTAGGGTGGCGAGGTCGGTGGCGGGGGGGGGGAGATTTTGGTCGTCGTCGTCGTCGTCGTCGTCGTCGTCGTCGTCGTCGTCGTCTCCGTCGTCACTGTCGCTCTCGGGGCCGGAGGAGAGCCCGGCTAGGCACGCGGCCAGGACAGGGCGGTTGCCGCAGGCCGTTTGACTGGCCAGGGCGGCGGCGTGCGAGCGCAGGCATTCCGTGCGGGTGGCGGCGCGGGAGGGGCGCGCCGTGGTCGTGCGCACGGCCGCGAGGGTGATGAGCGTGAGGGTGAGGGTGAGGATGGGCGGGCGCATGGTGGGCCGGTGGATGGTTTGGAGACAGTGGGTGGGTGGGTGAGTGAGTAAGGGCGTGAGTGTGACGACGAACATGGGGGAAAGGGGGAAGAGGCGACGGGAGCACAGAGGGATGGGCCTTTTTAACCGACTCTTGGCGAATGTCCTCGTGCTGACGGGCTGGCGCCTGAGTCCTCACGGTGAACAAAGCAAGCTGCCAACAGCTCCAACCCACGCGACAACATGGCCGATCTCGTGCTGACCAGGGTCGCGAACCCACTCTATCGGCTCCGGTGTGTTTTTGTGTCTCGGCGAGCTCCGTCGTTTCTTTGTCCCGATGCCGTCTGGCACCGTTCTGGTGGATCCAGCCGTTTCTGCTTGCTTCTTCTCCAGGCCTGATTGCCATTGGCTTCCGGGAGACAGAGACGTTCAAGTTCAATGGGCACGATGGCTTTCATGTTGACGATGGAGTCGGTACTCGGTAGAAGCAGTCAGAGGGACTCCCCACACCGCACCGCCGGCGTCAGTGGTGCGCCCCATTCCTCCTCCTTGCCCCCTACCTTACCTTTGCCCTGGACCTTGCCCCTACCCTAATTCTTTGCAGGGTGGCGGAGAAAAGGGGGCACAAACAAAACAAAGCGGCTGACTAAGCACGACTGTCCATCCCGACAGTATGTACGAATGTGAACATTCCTATCCTCTGATTCTCTCCTGGGTGGATAAAGTCTGCCCGCCATGTCCGATTTCGCATGTCCGTCGGCTCGTCGAGGGCTGAGGCACTCGTTCGAGGCCAAGGGCAACGTCATGCCGCGACACGCGCCACACTACGTCATCGCTCGGGGAGCCAAGTATGGGGACGGTCCAAATCTCTACCTCTAGGTACGTACCTGCCTACACCTGTCTTATCTTTCTCCATCTCTGCTGGCGAAGAAAAGTAAAAAAAAAAAAAAAGACGACAAGTTCCACACATCAGCACAGAACCGCCGACATGCCTCTCGTCGTTCCTGGTATCAGCGGCAACCCGGGCGACAAGACGGAGGCGTGGACCAACAAACTTGTCGGCAAGAAGCTGGGCGATGAACCCTCCAACGAGACGGTATGTTCTCTCGGCCGTGACTCCGGACCCGGTGCTGACCTGTGCCGCCAGACCTTTGCAAAGACCGACCTGCCCAAGGAGACGAGGGTGGTCGAGCCCGGCATGATGGTCACCAAGGACCACAACCCCGAGAGGCTCAACGTGCACCTCAAGGAAGACGGCACCGTCTCGCATGTTTCGCACGGCTAGATGCATTGTCATGTTGTGTTGTAGCAAGCGAAGGAGAAGCGAAGGAGAAGCGAAGGAGAAGCGAGTGACTGTATTTGACGGCAACTTGCCTGTCTAGAGGACTCATCTAGAGCAACACAGAGAGGGGGGCTTCGCGAGTTTCCTTAGGATCGTGCACAGTTTGTTTAGTCCCCCTTCCGTACCCTAAAATCCCTCCCCTTGCCCCCGCGTTGCGATAGGCGATATCGTGTCTTTGTACCTCGAGCAACAACGGCGCCACGACCACAAGACAGAAATCAAGAGTTACAGGCGCGCCAAGATGTTTAAGAAAGAGTAACAGGCCTCCTGTCGTGTCCCCCCCCCCCCCATCGCCATCGCCCCGTCGCCTGGCTAACCTCCTTCCCCTGCTCCTTTTCTCTCTCTCGCAGACTCGCGCCGGCGCCGAAGCAAAAGCTCAAGTCGTCCATGCAGCGCGGCCTGCGCCAATCGCTGCTGACGACGTACCCGCTGCTGACGCCGCATATCGACGAGGTGCTGCCCAAGAAGGCGGCGCTGGAGCAGATGAAGCTGCCGGACCGGGCGAGCCTCTACGTGATCGAGGGCCAGCCCGTCTTCTTCCAGGCCGACGGGGTCGACGTGCTGCTGCCGCACCTGCGGCTGGTGCACCGCTTCCCGCACGCCTTCCCCACGGTGCGCATCGACCGCGGCGCCATCCGCTTCGTGCTCGGCGGCGCCACCCTCATGGCCCCCGGCCTGACCAGCCGCGGCGGCCGGCTGCCGCGCCCGCACCCGAGGCCGGCGCCGCCGCCGGACCGCCCGCTGCCCGAGGGCGTGCCGGACGAGGGGCCGGACGAGGAGGGCCGCTGGAGCAGGGAGCTGGAGAAGGGGGAGCCGGTGGTGGTGGCGGCCGAGGGGAAGGAGGAGATCTGCATGGTGGGGGTCTTGGCCATGGGGACCAAGGAGACGAAGGAGAAGGGCAAGGGCCCGGTGATAGAAGAAGGGCACTTTTTGGGCGACGGGCTTTGGAAGTTGTCGGTCGAGTGAGCAAACCGAGTACCGGACCTGCCCTGGTGGGTTACGTACAACGCGGCGGTGGAGAATACGAGGATGATCAGGCAAGATACGATGTACATGACACAGACTGGGAAAGCTAGGGAATCAAGACGAGACGGTAGACATGCCCGTAGGAGGCGCAGCGTTTTGAGCTTGGGTGGCCAGCAAGACGCTCCGCCACCGACGGAGATCAGCCGAATACTACGCTCTTTCAGCTTCTCGGCGGGTGGATTCCCCCGCTCGTATTGCGAGAAGCAAGAAACAGGACAGGAAGCGTTGCAAGGGTGCATCGAAGTAGCTAACTATAGCTTGGGCAGAGTCAGGCCCCGAAGGAAAAATTGAAGTTTTTTTTTTTTTTTCCATCTGGCGGCTGCAAGGGTGCACAGAAAGAAAAGGATCTGCGTCATGGACGTCTGCCGAAGAACAACCGACGCACTCGGCAGTTTCCGAGCACGTGCTGAGCGAACCCCTGCTAAAGCGGGGCCCCTCTTGTTTTTTCGGCGGCGTGGCCAGGCGCCGACGTCCCGACGTCACCACACACACACACACACACACACACACACACCCTGCCGTTCCCATCCGCTCTACTACTACTTCGTACCTGTCTCACTCTCTGCCTTGCTGTGCCTGCCGACTGTATTTGAACTCGGCCCTTCTCTGACCTGCCGCCGAAACGACCGCAGAATTTTTTTTTCCCCCACCATGGCTTCGCGAGGCGTCGCCGTGCTCAAGTTCGTGGGAACCATTTCCCTGGGCCTTTTGACCGTGAGTCTCGTCTCGTCTCTCGTCTCTCATCTCTCGTCTCTCGTCTCTCGTCTCTCTCTCCCATCTCTGGCTATACCCCGCTTACCTCCCCCCCACCCCCCACACCCTTTTTTTTTCTCTCTCTTTTTTTTTCTCTCTCTTTTTTTTTTTTCTCTCTCTTTTTTTTTCTCTCTACCTAACCTGCCCGCCTGCCTACCAGGGCGTGTCCTACTCCCTCTCGAGCCTGACGGTGCCCACACTCCTGATGCTCCCGTCGGCCTCGACGGCCGCGCGCGCCTTGTCGTCCCTCGCCGGCAGCGCCAAGAGGCAGCTCCGCGCCCTCGCCTCGCTGTCCGGCTCCGCTTTCCTGCTGGCCTATTTCCTCTCCCCACGGGCGTGTCGGCACCCCTACCTCGTCTACACCCCTGTCCTGGTCCTCGGCTCCGACCTCGCGACCTCGGACGTCGTCGCCCCATACCTCTTCGGGAGATGGGCGGCCGGCCCCGAGTCCGCCACCGCCCCGGCGCCCCGGCGCCGCAAGACCACCCAGGCGCGCATGGAGGCCAGCTACGAAGTGTGAGCATACCCTGGACGGCGACCGATCGACCGACCGACCAGCCCGCGCTAACCCCTATCTCGCCCGCCCAGTCTCGGCGGCAGCTCCGACGCCCACAGCGAGGGCACCAGCGGCTCCTCCTTTAGCGGCGAGGAGCACGACGACGACGATCACGACGACGGCGGCGCGGCCGACGTCAATGGCGAGGAGGTCCGCGGCAAGGTAGAGCGCTTCCTGAAGCGGCAGGTGGCGCAGTCGGTCCTGGCCGGCCTGGGCTTCGCCGTGGCCGTGGTGGGCATCTGGGGCGACGGCGCCACGCACGTGTACGGCACGGGCTGGCAGTAAGCGACGCGGCGTTCTGGCAGGGTCTACGGACCACCATGGCACCATGTGGGACCCAAGAAGGGGGGAGAATGGGTAGGCGGCGTAACAGTCGGAGCTGTACCATGTAAAAGACGTCCATGACGAGCGCGACTCTACCCTCCGCTTCCTGGATACACCTAGTCACTATCCTTGTACGGGACGGCCTGGGGTCCGCTTCACTGTGGAAGAGTCCATCTCGGCGACGGCGACGGCGACGGTGCCCCCCTCCCCCCCCCCCTCCAGCTTGTTCGATTGTGTTCAGGTAGGCGCCCTGATGGTCGAAGGGGTGGACGGTCAAGGGGGTGATGGGGCGGGAAGGGCGGTAAGGACGGAAAACAAGACCATGGACCATGCATGCATGCATGAACCGCCAGTGGGGACGGCATATGTTTGTCCTTGTCCGATCAGCAGCCGAGTGCTTCCTGGCTTGGAAGGTGAAGCACGACACACTACGGAGGAGGACTTTTTGTACGACGCGCTCACTCGCTCGCGCCGCTCTCGCAAGTCGGGAGCTGGGGTCTGCGGTGTCCGGGGTCCGGGGTCTGGGGTCTGGGGTCTGGGATCCCTTGTCGGTCCGTTCCCGGCCCCGTTCGCATTCGCAGGCGGCCGGCCGGCTGGGCCATTCAGGCTGTAGCCGTCCCCACCGCGGTGGTATCCTGTGCCCTCCCAGACTTGGCAACATGGGCCCAGACGGATGTCTGATCCCTTGGATGCGCCGCGGCAGCCCTGGGTGGGCCTCGACCACGGGCTTTGTATAGATATAAATACATAAATATACGTACATATATGAAGACGATGGTCTCCGTGTGTGTACCGCCGTCCGTCTCGTGTCCCCCGTTCGCCGCCCGGCCTCCTCTCCTCTGGTCCCGTCGTCGCATGGCGTCCAAATTCCACGTCTTCTCTCTCAATGAGACGAACCCCGAGCTGAAGGACCTGCGCAAGCGCAAGACGCACAAGAAGAGCCGGCTGGGCTGCCTGGCCTGCAAAGCCCGCAAAGTCAAGGTTCGTTCCCTTTCCCAACCTCAACCCGGCCTCGTTTTTTTTTTTTTTTTTTTTTTTCCTTTCTTTTTCTTCTTCTTCTTCTCCTTCTTCTCCTTCTTCTCGTGTGGGACAGCTACGTCTCGCCGACTGACTCCCGGGCCCGGCCCGTCCCGCCCCCCCGTGAGAGCTGCAGTGCGACCAGGGCGCTCCGGCCTGCCTGCGCTGCCGCCGGAATGCTCGCCCCTGCTCCTACGAGCTCGCCAAAGAGACCGACGACGGCGTGTCCGAGGCCAACAAGTCGCAGTCGCAGTCGCAGTCGCCGCCGGGGACCTCCTGGCCCCTCACCACCACCAGGCCTCCTCCTCCCCGACATGGCCGTCCGACCTGGCAAGACTACGACGACGACGAACAGGCACGGCAACCCTACCCGCCCGTGCCGCGGCCCCTCACGTCCGTCTCCTCCTGCCCCTCCCCGCCCGGCTGCGGCGTCTCGGCCGCGGCGCTCTGGCACCACGTCGACACGCACTGGCCCTGCGTCTTCGGCATGCCCAAGACGACCCTCCTGCTCGGCCTGGTCCAGACCCACGCGTACCTGCGCAACGTGCTGCTGGCCATCGCCGCCTCGCACCTGCGCCACGTCGTGCGCGACACCCGGCCCCTGCGCGTGGCCGAGCACTTCCGCCAGTCGGTCGCCCTGCGCGACTTCCAGGCCCGCCTGGGCCGCGCCGCCGCCGCCGCCGACGAGACGGACGCGATCCTCCTGGCCGGCATCCTCATCAACATGATGACCTTCCTGCTGCCGCCGGACGAGGACGCCGAGCCGGCGCGCCACGCCGACGGCGCGGACCCGGCGCGGTCGTGGGTCTTCGCCCGCGGGCGCGACCGGCTGGACTGGCTCGGCGTGCAGATGGGCTTCAAGTGGCTGCTGCAGAGCGTGCAGCACAGCTGGCAGACGGCGCTGCGGGTGGACGCGCTGCGCGCCCTGGTCGGCGGGCTGCGCCAGACGCCCGTCTTCGCGCCCGACGACGACGGCGGCGGCGGCCGGCCGAGGCTGCCGTGGAGCTGGCGGCACATCTTTGGCGTCGACGGCGACAACGACGACGACGAAGACGACGACGACGGCGGGGACGAGGCCCTGTACGGCGACGCGCTGTGGTCGCTGGCCGAGGTGCGGCGGCTGGAGCCGACGCAGCGGCAGCTC
Organism: Phyllachora maydis; assembly: GCA_029339225.1. NCBI lineage: Eukaryota > Fungi > Ascomycota > Sordariomycetes > Phyllachorales > Phyllachoraceae > Phyllachora > Phyllachora maydis. Next base: position 10,797,375 of record JAQQPM010000001.1, on the reverse strand, counting down.
TACCGGTACCTGTGCTTCCCCGGCCGCATCGGCGCCGGCTTCAAGCAGCGGCTGTACGAGGGCGACGAGCGGGCGCTGTGGACCATGGGGCTCTGGCTGGGCTGTATGTGCCGGTTCGGGCGCGACGGGCGCGGCCACGCCATGTTCTGGTGGATGGAGCGCCGCGTGCGCCGCGACCACCGCGCCGTCGTCATGGCGCTCGAGCAGCGCGCCGTCGCCGCCCGCCCGGGGCTGGCCGGCCGCGCGTGGGCCGACATGATGAAGCACCTGCAGGACGCGCCCTTCTGGAGGCCGCCGGATCACGCGGCGCGAAGCCTGCTGCCCGTCCATCCGAGGGGTCGAGGAGGCTCGGGAGGAGCGCACACATGAAGCCAAGAATGTAGTACCTATACATGCTGGTGAGCCAAAAAAAATAACCCCCCCCCCCCCCCCAAAAAAAAAAAAAAAAAAAAGAAGAAAGAAAAAAGAAAAAAAAAAAAAAAGGACCTGACCACCTCGTTACTTTCCTCCTCCCTGGAAATTCAGGCTGTACCCCCCCGTCGCCTCATCCTTCACCATCTTGAAGCTGTCCGTGCTCATGCCAAACGGCCTCAGGATGCCGTTCCCCAAATCCTTCAGCTTGCCCCACATCTCGGCCGTCTCGGCCTCCTGCGCCGCCTTGGCCCGCGCCGGCAAGCTTTCCAGCTGCGCCCGCACCCGCCTCCTGTCGGCGGGGCTCAGGGCCGCCGCCGGGCCGGCGCCGTCGAGCCGCCTGTAGTCCTCCAGCGCGCCCTCCAGCCGGGCCCACCCGCCGGCCTCGCCCCGCGCCCGCGCCCGCCGCAGCAGGGCCTTGGCGCGCAGGCGCTCCACGTGGTCGAGCGGCCGCGGCCGTGGCCGTGGCCGTTCCAGGTCCTGGGCCGCGCCCGCGCTGACAATCTCGGCCTCGACCTCGGCCTCGTCCTCGGCCTCGTCCTCGTCCGGCTGTGGGTGGCGCTCGGCCTCGGCGACGGCGGCCGGCTCGGCGCGGGCGGCGCCGTCGAGGTGCGCGAGCGCGGCGCTGGCGCTGGCGATGGCGTCGGGCCAGGCCGCGAGCTTGAGGTGGCAGGCGGCCGCGTTGGCGTGCAGCACCGCGAGCTCGTAGGAGAGGTAGTCCGGGCAGGCCGCGAGCGCGGCGGCGTAGCTTGTCAGGGCGGCGGGGATGCGGCCCGCGGCGAAGTGCCCGTTGGCTTCGGTCTTGTGTCCGTTGGATTCGGCGAGGAGGGCCTGCGAAAGGGCAAGGTCAGCCGGTGGGCTTGGCCAGGGGACGAGAGTGGGCAAGGGGGAAGGGGAGGCGTAGGCGTCGAAGCAACAGACGTACGGCTTCATCCTCGGCCGAGAACTTGGCCGGTTCGACGACGTCCGGTGCTGAGGATCCCACTTGATCCTCGGCCGTGTTCGTGCCTGGTTCCGACGCTTTCTCGTCCGTCTTTGCCATGGTCGTCGATCGTGGACTGAGCCGACACACAGCGGCACGCACACGTTGACGAAAGGGCTTGGTTGGATCCTCTGATTGGATCCTCGTGGTGCTTACAGTGGCCGCGGCGTCCGATCATGAGAAGAGGATGGCGCGCCGGACCATCAACATGGAGTTGGCAAACCGCTCAGCTGGGTCTGCGCCAGGAACAACAGAAGCGGCAGGCGGGGGCGATAAGGAAGCTTGGAAGGCGGGGCACACACTCCTTATCGCTTGCCCCGCATTGGCTAACCATACTGGGAACCTCACCAGACCTTGACCTTCTTCTTCTTCTTCTTCTTCTTCTTCTTCTGCGCTCGCAGACGGTCAACCATTGCGAGGCCGAGCACGAGCACATATGGCGCCGCGCACCGAGTAAGTCTCCGTCTGCCCACACCCCACACCCCACACCCCACACCCTGCTGCCCGCTGCTGCCCGCCACTCACGCCCCACGCGCCGGTCCGTCCAGTTTCCCGCCCGTCCGGGCCTGTCTCTTCGACATGGACGGCCTCCTCATCGACTCGGAGGACCTTTACACCCTCTGCACCAACCTCATCCTCGAAAAGTACCACCGCCCCCCGCTCCCCTGGTCCGTCAAGGCCCAGCTGCAGGGCCGCCCCAGCCCCGAGGCCCACCGCCTCTTGACCGACTGGGCCCAGCTGCCCATCTCGCCCGACGAGTACACGGCCCAGCTGTCGGCCCTGCAGGCCCAGCACTTCCCGCGCACGCAGCCGCTGCCCGGCGTGCCGGAGCTCCTGCGCAACCTGGCCCGCACCCGGCCCGGCCCCGGCCCCGGCCCCGGCCCCGGCGTGCACCTCGCCCTGGCGACGTCGTCGCACGCGGCCAACTTCGCGCTCAAGACGGCGCACCTGGGCCCGCTCTTCTCCGTCTTCCCGCACGCCCAGCGCGTGCTGGGCGACGACGGGCGCGTCGGGCCGGGCCGCGGCAAGCCGCGGCCCGACATCTACCGGGTCGCCCTGGCGGCCGTGGACGCGGCCGCCCGGGCCGCCGGCGAGCCGCCCGTGCGGCCCGACGAGTGCCTCGTCTTCGAGGACAGCGTGCCGGGCGTCGAGGCCGCCCGCCGCGCCGGCATGCGCGTCGTGTGGTGTCCGCACCCGGGCCTGCGCCGCGAGTACGCCGCCCGCGAGGCCGAGGTGCTGGCCGGCCGCACCGGCGCCGCCGGCGACGGCGTCGACGTGCACCAGCTGGGCGAGCTGGGCGACGGCTGGGCCGAGTACCTGCCCTCGCTGGTCGACTTTCCGTACGAGCGGTATGGCATCGTGCTGCCGCCGCCTGCTGGGGAAGCGCAAGGGGAAGGGGGGCCGGCTGTGCGGGTTGGGGACGAGGCCGACGGGGTGAAGGTGGGCTGAAAGGGCCTCGGCTTCCGGATGGGCTGGGTGAGCACCAGGCCTTGGACCGGGTTTTCTCCTGGCAGGATAGACAGCACCAGTAAGATACATCAGGCCGGATGAGCCAGGCCCTACTGCCATAACACGACCTCATTTGCCCAGAGCCTTGCGTCGCCTTTGTCGCCTGCAACGAGAACGAGCACCATGTCCGAGACCAAGGCGGAGAAACAAGCGGGCGAAAGAGAGCAGGGGTCCGACGACGCGGTCCGACGACGCGGTCCGACGACTATAAAGTCCCCTGGAAACTATCCAACGTGTTGGTTCGGTTGGGCGGCTCGTACCACATCTGGTAGGGGTGGTTCGGCAGGCTGAAATCGGCCTCCTTCAGCAGCGGATTCACCCGCGGTCTCGAAGACGGCCCAGGAGCCGCCGCCGCCGCCGCCGCCGCCGCCGCCGCCGCCGCCGACGACGACGACGACGGCGTGGCCACGGGCAGCGGCGAGAAGAACTTGGGCGGCTGCTGCTGCTGCCCAAACGACAGCGGCGCCGCCCCCGCCCCCGCCATGCCGTCCTCGCCCGCGGCGCCCCACGCGCGGCGCAGCTCGGCCAGGATCTTGCCCAAGCGCCAGCCGGTCGCGCGGTGGATGCGGGCCAGGATGGCGAGCACCTCGTCGCGCTGGGCAGGGTCGGCCAGCACGGCGCCGGCGATGGCCAGGCTGCGGATGGCCACGCTGGCGACGCCGGCGTCGTGTGTGTGCGCCACGATACCGCACACCTGGTGCGCGTGGTGGCCCTGCGCCGCGCCGTTCTCCACACTGGTGCGCGGCTCCTGCGGGTTGACCTGCGCCAACAGGATCATGGCCGTGTGGTAGTAGAGACGCCCGATGATGGCCGGACGCGTGATGAGCCTGCGGGGAGTGTGAGCATCGTCTGTCGAGAGGGAGGGGGGGGGGCGGCAGAGGCCGCATATCCGATCATGGCCTGGACGCACCAGACGTTGGGGAACAGCGAATCCTGCCCCTGGCTGCTGTAGCCGTGCACCTGCATCATCTGCGGGCAGCTGCTGTTCCACGCGTCGCACAGGGCCTTGAGCCCCCGCCACTCGGCGAAGCGGTACTGCAGCCGCACCTGCTCGTCGTGCGGCGACGGCTCCTGAAACCGCGGGATGCTGGCGCGGAAGTTGGCGATCTTGGCCACGATGTAGAGGATGCGTTGGACCCAGAGCTCCTCGCAGTCCTCGCCATCGTCGCTGGCAGACCTGTGCCTGCCGTCACCCTCACCCTCACCCTCACCCTCACCCTCACCGCCGCCGTGATCCGCCCCGTTCCCGTCCTCGATGGCCCCTTCCAGCCCCGGCCCCATGCCCGTCGCCACGCCCGCCCGCGCCGCCACCAGCCCCATGTCCAGCCCCCACTGGTCCGGGTGCCAGGCGGTCTGCCAGTTGAAGGCCAGGCAGCTGAGGACCTCCATGCCGATGTTGAGCCAGAAGCAGGCCTGGCCGAGCCCGCGGCTGCGCCCGTCCCAGCCGGCCTCGCGGATGAGGGCGCGCGCGCCCGCGATGTGGCTCATGCGCTGCGTCGGCTTCTCGCTCATGATCTCGTACACGTTCAGCACCGCCGCCGCCGCCGCGCACTCGGCCGTGCTGCGGTCCGGGTTCTGCAGGCTGAGCGACAGCTGCATCGTGGCCGTGTCGTAATAGCGCATGGCCAGCTCGTCGGCGTGGGGGGGGGCCCGGCCGTCGTAGGGCTGGTAGTGCTGATGGTGGAGCTGGTGCTGGGCTGGGCCGAGGTAGTCGGCCTTTTGCCGGGTGCATGAAGACGAGCAGGGCAGATCGGGCGGCGGCGCCTGCATCAGCTGCCGCACCCCGCACGCCAGAATGGCGTTGAGGAGCATGACCGACTTGAGCGCCAGGTGCGGCAGCACGCGGCTGAAGTGTTTGCCGCTGTCCAGCGTGTCCATCCACACGGCCACCTCGGCCACGAAGACCTGCATGAAGCGGATCTCGTCGTCGCTGCTGAGGTAGTTGCGCTCGCCAGCGCCGCTCGTCGTCGACTTCTCGTCCGACGGCGTGCCGCCGCCCTCGGGCGTGCCGGGCGACTGCTGGCCGGGCGCGGCAGCGGCGGCGGCAGCGGCGGCGGCAGCAGCAGCATGGCCAGGGCCCAAGGGAAGAGGCCGGTACGCGGTCGACGCGGCGAAGCCAGCTTGCGGTGCGAGAGACGAGGCCAGCGTGGCCATGTTGTCGCGGTCACGGCCCCGAAACAGACCGTTGGCGTCGTTCCTGAAGAGGAACGGGTCGTGGAGGGGCGGCGCAAGATGATGATCCATCATGCGCGGCTGCGTTGGCTGGCAGGGCCGCTGCCTGTGCCGCCCTTCCTGTTGTTCCATGGCAACGTCGTCCAAAGCCGGGTCCGGCTCCGGCTCCGGCTCCCTCGGCGGCGTCAAGCCACTCTCATCAGATTGGCCGTAGAGACCCAGGCCACCCCTGTATTCCGACGCGACCAGGAGCGATTCGTCTTGGAATTGCACTGTTCAAACACGCAGTCAGCTCCACGTCTCCGCCACCACTCTTGTCACGAGGCACAGGACGGGCGAAGCAAAGGGGGAACGCTACCCAACCATTCCGTCGGCGGCGGCATATGCGGCATCCTCTGCACCTTGGTGTCGAGCCAGTTGAGCCGCAGTCCACGCTTACACTCGCGGCTACTCTTGCGGCAGTTCAGGCACTCGGGCACGGCCTCGTCGCACTTCAGATGCCGCTCCCGACACGTGAGGCAGCCCGTCCTCACCCGCTTCGACTTGCGGCTGCCTGCAGCCTTGGGCTCGCCTCGCCTGGCCGCATCGTGGGCCGACGCAGGGCCGGGCCGCGGGACACGGTACACGGCCCCGAGGACGTCCTCCTGTGCGGCCGGTGCGATGCCGGCCAGCGTGCTCGCCACGGCGCCTTGCGTGGATATGCTGTCCGCGACGCCGTGGCCGCCGTATCCGGGCCCCGACAGCCGCTGCCGCTTGACGGGCGAGACCTCGAAGTGGTCGCTATTGGTTGTGTAACTGCTGCTGACGTTGGTGTACGGCGGCGACGGCTCTTCGTACCGTGGGAAGGAGTGCAGTGGCGGCGGCGGCGGCGGCGGTGGCGGCGGCGGCGGAGGGAGCCGAGGATGCGCGTGTGCGTGCGCGTGCGAGAGGACATCGTCGTGGTCGTGGTCGTCCTCATGATGATGGTGTCGTTGGTGGTGTTGGGACGTCGCCGTCGTCGTCGGTCCCGGGCCATAGCCCGGGAACACGGTGCCGGCCGAAGCGTCGTAGGCCGCCAGGACTCCCGTCGTGGTACCGTCTCCGATTGAGGACGGACTGAAAACGGCAAGGCAGGGAGGGACACCTTTTGGCACGAGGAAATATCCTTCCGGGCCAGAGTTGTGTGGCGAACAAGAGCCCTCGGGGCGCGGGAGCGGAAGCGGAAACGAGAGCAGCAGACTGAGGGTGAGATGCCAAGGGAGGGGAGGGAGCGGAACGAGGGCCGTGAGCAGCAACAGGCGCCCCCCTCCCCCGGCGGGTCCTGGCGGCCGGGAACTCGTGTACCCCCCCCCTTAAGCCAAGCATCGAGCGGTGGCACAGGTTCGAGACCGTCCTTGTGCCTCCCCAAGAGGGGGAGTGTGACAGCAGACCGGCGGGAGATGCAGGGGTCCTGGCCCGAGTTTGATCAAAGCAGGGTCAACTGCCGGGAGCCCGCCGTCTCTTCGTGTCCGGGACTGGCGAGGCGGGCCGCGGTGTAAGGGCGGAACGGTGACGAGATCACAGCACCAGAACAGCCTTGACGGACCTTGGTCTCGAGTGAGCGAGGGGAGCACCGGGAAGAGAACGCTCAGGGATAATCTGTAGTTCTCTGCAGGTCTCAAATCTCTGGGCTGTGATAGGTCGACATGGTCGAGATGGTGCGATGCACACGGAGCGGAGGACGTGGTGGCGATTTGCGCACGGCGCAACCCAAGGCCGGCTCCGCAGTCACAGCCAGCCAAGGTGTGGGTGGCTTGGCTACGCGAAGGATCTGGTGCTGCCGTGTGAGGTGGTCCGGAGGCCGTCCCGTCCCGCGCCATCACCCGCCGACTGGCCCGGCAAAGGCAGGGGTCGATGGCCAAGCATGCTCAGCCTATCGCGGGCCCGACTCCAAGAGGGCTGGACCGGAAGGACTGCCCGGTGCTGCCCGCTTGGGTTACACTGCTTCTGTTCTCGAGATGGTGATTGGACGGGAAAGGAAGCACCTGCGTAGGGCTCCGGTCCCTGTTGCCGACGGCAGCTTGCGGGTGTCTCGCCAACATCACCGTGTTGGGAATCTAGCAGGTAGAATCGTGCCATATTTTGCTTCTTCCCACGCCATGAAGGTGATCAGACTTCTGTTGCCACCGCGCAAGCGAAACCAGCCAGCCAGCCAACCAGCCAACTTCGCCCGTCTTTTTTCTCTCGGTTCTCTCTTGGCCGGGATGTTGGCGCCGTCCCTGCATCTTAAACGGTGTGCAATGTGTTTCAAAGTACGAGGAGCATTTGTTGCTCGCCTGGAGTCGTGCCGAGTAAGGAAATGGGAAAAAAGAAGAAAATCCCCCCGCCCCCCCCCGCAAAAAAAAAACCCTGCACAGATTCAGGGAGAAAAGCGGGGCACTCCACTTCTCAACCTATACGACGCCATTACGTAACGCGTCCAAGCATGGTGCCATCATATTTCCCCCTTCTTCACCACCGAGACACCTACCTACCTACCCCCATCCGCCATGGCGGCCGAGCGCCGCCCCCCGCAGCCCGCGGCCATCCTGCGCGGCCACCAGGCCGCAGTGCACGCCGCGGCCTTTGCGCGGCGCAACGGGCGCCTCCTCACCGGCGACGCCGACGGCTTCGTCGTGGCCTGGGACCTGACCACGCTGCGCCCGCGCGCCGTCTGGCAGGCCCACGCCGCCGCGCTGCTGGGCATCGCCAGCTGGGGCGACGACCGCATCATCACGTAGGCATCTATCCTGCCCCTGCTTGGTCCTCTCCCCCCCCTCCCCCCCCCCCAACACACACACACACACACACTGGCTGATGCCCACCCGGCAAACGCGGCTGGGGAAAGCAGACACGGGAGGGACCATCGCCTCGTCGTCTGGCAGCTGCGCCCCGCCGACGAGGCCGCCCTGAGCAGCGTACTGCCGCTGACGCCCGTGGCGGAGCCGCGGCCGCGTCCCTGGCTGCTGCACGCCCTGGAGGTCAACACGCTGAACTTCTGCTCCTTCGCGTCGTGTCCGGCGGCGTCGTCGTCGCCCGAGGAGGAGCTCTTGCTTGCCGTGCCGAACACGCTCTCCCCCGAAGCCGTAAGTCGGGCGTGTCCCCCTCGGTCTGGTCCGGTCTGGTCTGACGCGCCCGGTCGCAGATCGACATCTTCCACCTGCCGTCGCAAAGCAGGCTGCACACGGTCAAGCCCGGCCAGGGACACGGCATGGCCATGGCGCTGGCGCTCCTCGACCGGCCCGACGGCCTGACCCTCGTGGCCGCCTACGAGGACGGCGCCGCCGTCGTGGCCCGTCTGCTGCGTGGCCGAGACGCGTCGTGGGCCGTCACATACACGGCCCGATGCCACTCGCAGCCGGTGCTGTCCCTGGACGTCCTGCCCGACCAGACCGGCTTCATCACGTCCGGCGCCGACGACGTGCTGGCGAAACACCCGATCCCTCCCTCCCCCGCCGCCGCCGCCGTCGCCGCCGCACAACCCCGGTCCGAGCCCCTCCAGGTCCTGCACACCAAGCACGCCGGGCAGCAAGGCCTCCGCGTGCGGTCCGACGGGCTCGTCTTCGCCACGGCCGGCTGGGACGCCAGGATGCGCGTGTACGCGACCGCGACCATGAGGGAGGTGGCCGTGCTCAAGTGGCACCAGGTCGGGTGCTACGCCGCCGCCTTTGCCCGGCTTCCCGCCCGCGACGACGACGACGACGACGACGATGACGTGGCGGCTCCACGAGACGACGACGGCTCGGCGGTGCCGAGGTTGGTGGACGTGACCCTGCGGGATAAGCGGATCGAGCAGGCCCGGACGGCGCACTGGCTTGCGGCGGGCAGCAAGGACGGCAAGGTCAGCCTGTGGGCTGTTTTTTGATCTGTTCAGGCTTTCCAACGTGGAAGTAGATAGATGGAGAGACCAACTCTCACAAATGCGCCCGGTTCTCCATCCTCCTCCGTCTCCTCTCCTCCTTCACACTCCGCGCCAACCGCCTCGCCTCCTCGCCGCTCAACCGACTCGGCACGCCCACGCCGACGCCGTCCTCCCCCGGGCCGCCGGCCTCGGCGAACAGAGTACGGCCCAGGTCGTCCGTCAGGGCCACGACGCGCGTGCTGACGGTGGCGCCGTCGCGGCGGTTCTTGCCCTCGCGGCGCGACCCGGCGATCTTCTCGATAAAGTCCCACAGGCGCCCGCGCGGCGCCAGCCGGCCGTCGGGGTCGCCACGCGGCGGCTGCCACTCGGGCGCGAGGCGCAGGCGCGGCGGCAGCGCGCGCGCGTCCTTGGACCGCACCGTGTGGACGATGCCCTCCTCCTCGAAGCGCTGGTACGCGTTCTTGAGCGTTTCCTTGTTGACGGCCTCGAAGTAGCTGAGGTCGCCCTGGTGGTAGAGTGTCTTGCCGAGCTGAAAGCTTGCGTCAGCCGTGTTTTTTGCCCGTCTGGAGCGATGGGCACGACAGAGAGCAGGGAAAAAAAAAAAAAAAAAAAAAAAAAAAAAAAAAACCGTACCAGCTGGGCGCTGGTGTGCACCTTGGACACCTGGATCCACACGTCCTCCTGCAGGCCCGGCGGCGGCGTCAGCCCCATCAGCGACACGGCAGCCAGCCAGCTGGCCTCGATAAAGGGCCAGATGAGGAAGCAGTAAAAGTCGTAGTTCTCGCGGCCGGCCGTGCGCTCCTCGTCGGCCAGGCCGACCAGCACGATGCGGCCCTCGGCGTCGCGCTCGACCTGGATGACCTTGTCGGCCTCGAGCCCGGCCAGGGTCTTTTCCAGGTTGGCGGCCAGGCCGTCGCCCGAGAAGATGAACTCGCCGCGGAACAGCGACGACAGGAACAGCACCTGGCCCAGCAGGTCCGCGTAGGCCATGTCCTGCATGGCGGGCCCGCCGCCGCGCTTGACGCGCGTGTACAGCGCGGCCGCGACCAGGGCCTCCGAGATGAAGAGGTGGATGGTCATGTTGCGGTAGAAGGACAGCTGGAACCGGTCGACGGCGTAGTACGTCGGCTCGGCCAGCCCGTCGATCACGCCGACCAGGTCCTTGCCCAGCACCTCGAGGCCGCGCTCGATCACGTCGGCCAGCGGCGCGTTGCCAAAGTGGGCCACGCGGCCGCCCTTGGCCCGCACCCGGAGCGTCAGCCACTCGACGCGCCGCACCAGCTCGGTCCGCCCCACGCCGCGCCCGCGCAGGGTGAGCAGGACGGTGCCGATCAGGGCCGTGGGCATGACCACCGACACGTCGTTGATGTCCTTGAGCACCTTGTAGCCGAGCGTGCGCAGCAGCTTCTGCCTCAGCGTCGGCTTCACGGGCGTGCGCCAGTCCACCACGCCGCCCGGGCTGGCTGGTGGCTTCGTCAGCCGCGTCACCTGCTCGGTCAGGTAGCCTTTCAGGCTCCACGGCTCGTGGAAGCGCACGTCCACGCGCCCCAGCCGGAGGGAGAGGACCGAGGAGCTCCCGCTGAGGAAGTCGGCCAGGTTCTCCTTCTTCTTGGGCACGCCGAGCAGCTCGGTCACGTAGCCCTCCGTCTCCACCACCTTGTCGTACTGCGTGCTGACGGGACAGATGATGGCGTCGTCCACACGACCGGACAGCAGGCTGTCCAAGATGAAGCTCAGTATGCCGAACTTGGGCGGGAGCAGCTTTCCGGTCCGCGATCGTCCGCCCTCGATGAAGCACTCGAAGTTGTAGCCGCCCTGGAGGAGGGTGTCGATGTACGTCTGCACCAGGGTGGTGTAGAGCTGGTCGTCGCCGAAGGAGCGCCGGATATACATGGCACCTGCAGAGTCCACTTTAGCCTACTTACTACCCAGGCAGAGGCGGAGCAGAGCACCGGCCCAGCGTGGCCAACTCGTCGCACTCCTCGTGTTCGTACCAGCATGTTGGAGGAAGCTTCCCACGAGCGGGAAGTTGAGGTTGTCGCCCGCCACCACGACCGGTAAGGCCAAGCCCAGGCGGTAGCAGAGCAGCTGCAGCGAAACATAGTCGACGTGCGACCGGTGGCACGGCAGGAAGATGATGCTCTGCTTGTTCTTCGCCGCCGTCTCGGCCACCTTGCGCAGCCGCAGGACCTCCTCGCTGGAAACATGGATGCCCTGGTGGTACGCCCGCAGCAGCAGCTGCGTGACCAGGTAGTAGGCGCCGCGGATGAACGTCTTGCTCTCGAACTTGCAAATCATCTTGTCCGTCAGCTTCTCGGCCACCTCCTGCAGGTTGGCGACCAGCACGGCCCGGCGCAGCTCGCGGCGCAGCGGCAGCTGCTGCTGAGCCCCGTGGCCGCTGCCGTGACCGTCGTCGTCGTCGTCTTCGTCGCCGTGGCCCAGCAGGCCCTCGCGCTCCTCGACGTCGAGCCGGCCATCGGCCAGCTGGGCGATCTTGGCCTGGAGCAGACCGGCCGACAGCACCTGGGCCTTGATGTTCTCGGAGAAGCCAGGGTAGAAGATGGGCTGGCCGATGACGTCGTCGTACGCGCGCCAGCCCGTGCCGGAGACGTAGAGGGAGACTTCGCGCAGGAACCTGGTCCAGAATCTGTGAGCCTCGGTGTCGTAGGCCATGGCCATGATGAAACCTACTGCAACGGTTCGGACCGAAAGCTGGCCATGTGCTTCATCAAAGCCTCCTCTTTCTCGGCCTCATGGCGGGATACTCCGGCGGGCGGCGCGATAAAGCCACTGGGCTGAAGGCTGATCTGGTCGCCGAGAATCTGCAAGTCCGGTGCCGAGTCCCGCGTGTTGCTCGACGACGAAGACGAGCCATCGTCGCTGTCGGACATGCTTTTTGTCTTCACCAGTCCGCTGGCGCACAGACTGGAGATGGGCCTCGCGGACAGCTGTCTTTTGTCTCGGGTGCTCGTGAACCGGGAAGGCTGATGGGTCTGATGGGGGGTAAAGTGCCAGGGTGGCTGCCTGGGTGCGCGTCGTTACCTACTCGCCGTTAGCGTGATGGTCGTGGTGGTGTTGATGGCCAAGGTTTCGTGGACAAGTTTGCTGATGTCATCCATCTCCCGATATTGCCCCTGCCGCCGCCTTCAACAACACAGAGAAAGCGTCGGTGGCAGTACTCGGAGCGCAGCCGTGACGAGCGACAACTCTCTCTTCTCCCACCTCTCCGGCATCGCGTCGTCGCCGCCGACTTTCGAGGCCCTTCGGAGCGGGCCTGTGCGGGTCCGACCTGACAGGGATCCACTTCCGGACCCACCTCGAGACCTAGGTACCTAGTGCGGGGTTCCCAACGCACACCTCTCGATCTTGACACGGAGCATCGCCTGCCGACCTCACCACCAAAGCACCAGCAGCATGGCGCGCGACCAGCCGCCCGCGACCGAAGCGCTCCTCGCGCGCGCCCACTCCCCCACGACGACGGCACGCATCCTCGCCGACAAAATCCACCACCGCCCCTTCCTCCTCCGGCCCACCGCGCCCTCCACCTCGTCCCCGGCCGGCCCACCCCCCCCGTTGGGGCGGTCCGGGCGCCGCCACGCGCGCGAGGCACGCAAGCAGGCCAAGCGGCGGCGGCGGCAGACGCCCAAGCCGGCGCCGCTCTCGGCGCGGCGGCGGCGGGCGCTGGGCCTGTACGCGGTGCCGCGGGCGGGGCAGACGTACGCGACGTTCGCGCCGCTGCACGCGCTGTGGCTGGGCTACGTGCGCGAGTTGCTGGGCGGCGAGGTGCGCACCGGTGGCGGCGGTGCGGCGGCCGCGAAGCTGGCGGCCGCGGACTTCCACGGCGCCGAGGTCGAGGTGGTGCGCAGCCGGTGCGTGAGCCGCGTGGGCATCCGGGGGATTGTGGTCAAGGATTCGCGCTTCGTGTTCCAGCTGGTGACGAGAGGAGATCGGCTCAAGATCGTGCCTAAGGAGGGGACCGTGTTCCGGCTTGAGATTCCGGTCGGGGGGGATGGAGGGGACGCAGAGGCGGCAGGGGGGGGTGGTGGTGGTGGTGGTCGGAAGGCCAACACGGACGAGGGCCAGGGGAACGCTGCGTCAGGAGTGGCCGAGAAGGGTCCGAGCATGGTGGTGGAGGTGCACGGCAACCAGTTCATGCACCGGCCAGCCGATCGTGCGACGAAGAAGGTCAAACAGCGTTTCCTCCGGGACCTATGAGAAAATGGATTCTATTCAGCGCCCACATCATGAAAGCAATGACGACTCAGCCAGGTGCGTTTCTACACGTGGTTGTGACCAGTCTCGAGGCCACGCCTGACCACCCCTGGCCTGTCCAGCTGGCCTGACCAGAACGAACACTCTACGTTTTCACATGGCAGCGGTACACGTTAGCCTGTGTGATCGTTTCGTCAAGAGTCTGTCTAGGTCACCCTTGCAGCAGGGAATCAAGGCTTGTTCACCTAACCGACTTGAAGGCGCTTTGTTCCGGTTCCATGAAGCTGAGCGGCACCTTTTCCCCCGAAGAATCCACACGTCCCTGTCGGCAGACAACACCAGAAAGCGGCGTGTCCAGGCGAAACTTCCGGGTTTCAAAGCACCATCGACAGGCCGGTCCAGAATAGAGTCCTCGGCCAACGGCGGAAACTCAAATGCCCACGGCACTGGGGCCCGCGATGATGATCCCAAGGTCGGATCGAGCCATCGACCAAGGCGTGGAGGACATCATGATTCGCACGCATCACAACAGGGATCATGGCGGTCGGGACCTCCAGTGCCTGGACGGCCAGCATGCTGTTTGGTTAGCAGCTTCTCCCGCCGCACATGAGATGGTTTTTGTCCGGGAGCATCTCAAACGACATGCGCCTCAGATTAGTCTTTTTTCGCCTCTCGCCGCCCACACCACCTTCTTGTTTTTCGTCTGTGTGTTATATGTCTGTGTGTACACGGCTTGTCGCTTCAACCGGACTCCGAGTGGAACTGTACCTGACCTTGCTAATCTCCCAGGTGGTATCCGGGACACACACTGGCGCCTATAGGTTTCGGGACGTTGCGCTACCTACCTTGACGTGTTTGTCGGACGGCACCGCAGGGATGTTTCAATGGTTCAGTGAGAGATCATGATGCTTATATACTGGCAGTACGCGCCCCGTCAACGGTGTAAGGCCAGCGTTGATCGCCCAGACTCTCTCGGTCCTGGTTGTGTGCTTGCAGACGCATTCCTTGCGATTTCATTTTCCTTCATCCCCCGGTATCGACAACGTTAGCACACCAGCTTTCAGCATGCATCTCTCTCTGCTCTCTCTGTCCGGCATGTTCGCCGTTGTCTTGGCGCACGGCAACGTCACACAACCACCCGCTCGTGTGCCCGGCCCGGCCATGGCGAAGGCCTGTGGACAGGACGCCGTCAAGGCCGTGTTGGAGGATGGCACGACCCCCTTGGAGGATGTCTTTGACGAGGGTGTGGCCCCGCCGGCAACTTGTGAGTCGCCCTCGCTCTTGAACCCTACGCTCGTCCACCCGACTTGTGCTGATGGCCCCCTCCGCCTAGGCAAGCTCAATGTCTGCCGCGGCGCCCTCTACGAGGACAACAAAGACAGGCTGCAGACGTGGACGCCGGGTCAGGTGGTCAACGTGCGCGCCATCCTGCCCGTTCTGCACGAAGGCCCCATGAACATGTCCATTATCAGCTCCGCCACCAACAAGGTCATCGGCGCGCCGCTCATCTCGTTCAAGGTGTACGCTAGCGACAAGGTCGACACGGTCCCGGCCAACAACACAAATTTCAACATCACCATCCCGGCCACGCTAGGCAAGGACGGTACCTGCACCAAGCCCGGCGACTGCTTTGTGCAGTGGTTCTGGTTCGGCACCTCGGCCAAGCAGACGTATGAGAGTTGTATCGACTTTGTCGTGGGCGCTGGTGCGGCGAATGCCTCGACCTCAGCTGCACCGGGTAAACCTTCCGCGCCGGCCTCGACTCGTCGTCGCCGCTACACGCCCAGTCGTCTTTTCGATCGAGCCTCGAAGTGAAGTGAACGTGGGTGTGGATGGCGGAGTGAGGACGAGGGAGGTAATCGGCGTCTATCAATGAACGTTCTTGTTATTCTGCGGCGATGGCAGATATGTAGCGAGCCACAAAGCAGTCCTAGAGATGGGAAATTGACGCGGCTCTGTGCTGCAAAACTTGTCTACCGTATCGAATCTAGCCGCTGAGGTGTTGGCGTCCCAGCCGAATCTGGCTGGAGTATGACATTATCGATCAGCCGCACGACCGGCCCGCCGCTGTGCCCCATGTCCTCCCCCGCCTGCGGCGCCTCGACTGGGAGCATCTTGATGGCGCCGCACAACACACCGCCCCTCGCCGGGTCCACACTCGCCAGCTCCTCCATCGTGTCCGGGTCCGCGAGCGAGAGGTAGTCGACTTGGAACCGGACCCTCGTCTCGGGCGCAAGGCGCATCTGCGCCTCCAGCACCTGGGTTGCGTGCTGTCGTGCCGCGCCCAGTATCGCCTCGCGGTCGCGCATGCCGCGCACGACGTACTGCGCTTCCGCCGCCCGCAGCGCCGCGTGTAGCACCGGCGCGACGGCGCGACGGCGCGCGCCCAGGTACACGTTGCGCGAGGCTAGGGCCAGGCCGTCGGGCTCGCGCACCGTGGGGCCGATGACGACCTCGACGGGCAGCAGGAAGTCGCGCACCATGGCGCGGATCACGGCTGTCTGCTGCACGTCCTTCTGTCCC
Source organism: Phyllachora maydis (assembly GCA_029339225.1). NCBI lineage: Eukaryota > Fungi > Ascomycota > Sordariomycetes > Phyllachorales > Phyllachoraceae > Phyllachora > Phyllachora maydis. The sequence continues at coordinate 10,781,707 of JAQQPM010000001.1, read as the reverse complement.
AGGTAGACGCGGTCGGGCGCGACGGCGTTGAACAGCTTCATGCACACGGTGGCGACGCCGCGGAAGAAGGTCGGGCGCGCGACCCCCTCGAGCACCTCGCCGACGGGCGTCACGGTCACGAAGCTGCCCTTGCTGGCAGGCTCCTGGCCCGGGAAGCCGCCCGGGTACATGTCGGGCGTGGCCGGGGCGAAGACAGCGGCGACGCGGCCGAGGTTGGCGCCGTCGTCGGCCAGGGCGCGGTCGAGGGCGGCCAGGGCGGCCAGGTCGCGGTCCCACGTGGCCGGGTACGAGGCCAGGTCCTCGGCCAGGCCGAACTGGGCCGGGTTGACGTACAGCGAGACGACAACGGCGTGGCACTCGCGGGCGGCGGCACGCACGAGCGAGAGGTGGCCGGCATGCAGCGCGCCCATGGTCGGCACGAGGCCGACGGTGCGGCGGTCGAGCGTGTGCGGGAGGCGCCACCGCCGGAGGGCCGGCACGGTGCGGAGGACGCGGATCGAGGACGCCGGAATGGTTTCGTGGGCTGAGGCCATGGCCATGTGGGACGTTGTTGAGAACGAGAGCGTTGTTGAGAGCTTCCAGGCTTGGATCGCGCACGCGCGGGGCGAGCTCGTCGAGGGGCGGATCGTTTGGCAAAAGATAGTGGCCATGGAGATGTGTCACGGCGAAGGGCTCGGGAGGACGGCCTGGTCGTTCCCCATGCTGTTGCTGTGAGAGGTCAGGGTCAATCAATGCAGTGGACGACCACACAAGGGAATTCGAGGTAGGTAAGTGTAGGTACCCAAGTACCTGGCATGCCCCACCGACCCCGCGTGACCCCGCGGGACCCCGCATGATCCCTGTCGCTTTGACTCCCCCATCCCAAGTGGCAGACAGAAACGGCGCGAAAACATGGTTCCCTTTGCAGAGACATGCCTAGGTCGCCACAATGCCTGCCGAGGACGCCAGCCCGTCAAGGCCGGTGCCGAAGAAAAGTGCATTTTCCTGCGAGCCGTGCCGGAAACGAAAGGTGATGATCCAGCGCAGCAGGGCTTTTTCGGGGCTCGCGGCCCTTTTGGCTCCTGTTGACAGACGTCATTTGTAGGTCAAATGCCCGGGCGAGAAACCAGTGTGCTCGCGCTGCGTTGCGCGGCAGGACGACTGCGAATACAAGCTGTATGTGCCCGGTGTGCGGCGTGCCCCTTGACCGCCCCCCTCCTCGTCTCCTCTCACACCGTCTCAGGAACCCAACGCTGTCGTACACGCAGCGACTCGAGTCTCGTGTCCTAGAGCTCGAGGAGCACCTCGCCGCAGCAGAAGCCGACGTCGCCCGTCTAGCCGCGGACGCGCCGGGTCCGCCGCAGCCGCCCCTCGGGACTCCGGACACTCAGCCCTCGCCCCTGCGGCCGTCGTCGGTCCCGGGCGAGGATGCCGAGGACGGCCTGGTGACGAGCTTCCGCGGACTCGAGGTCGACGACAAGGGCGTCATCACGTACCACGGTGCGACCAGCTTCTTCCAGCTGCCCGGGGACCGCGTGGGCCAGGCGCCGCAGTCGCCCACCGACCAGCCCGTGCGGGAGCGGCGCGACAGGCTCGTGTCCAACGCGTGGCAGCAGCGCGTGCTCGAGGGCCTGTCGGCCACGCCCGAGCCATTCCAGTACCTGCTCAACACGCACTGGAGCTGGGTCCAGCCCCTGTTCAACTTCCTCTACAGGCCGGCTTTCACGCGTGGGTGTGGTCTTGTGTCGGTTCCCGAGAGGGGGGGGGGGGGGGAGGGGGGGAGGTTTACTGATGACTAGACATCTCACGCCACGCAGGAGACATGCAAGCCATGGGTCCCTACTACTCCCACACCCTCATGAACGCCGTCTTGTCACACTCGATCCGGTGGGGCAAGAGCGACAGGGCAACGCGGGAGAAGCTGGAAGACATGTACGATGGCGGCGCCGTGTTTGGCCGTCATGCGCGCTCCATGGTCTTTGACGAGCTCGGCCGTGGCATCTCTACCGTGCCGACTGCGCAGACATTCCTGCTACTGAGCGCCCAGGAGTGCAGTCTGGGCAACAGTGCCCAGGCGTACATCTACAGCGGCATTGCCTTCCGCATGGTCGATCACCTCGGCATCTTCGTCGACGGCCGGCGCTATGCGGGCCGGGTTCACCTGAGCGATGAGGACATTGAGATCCGGAACCGACTGTTCTGGAGCTGCTACTTCTGGGATAAAATGATCAGCCTCTACCTGGGGCGGTCCCCATCGTTGCAGCGGTCGACCGTTTCGCCGCCGCAGATCATGTGTGAGTGGAGTGCAGGCCAACAATCATGTGCGGGAAAAGCCGGTCAGGTCGCTGATGGCGCGAAACGCACGGCCAGTGGACGACTCTGCAGAAGAGGAGCTGTGGCTTCCGTTCGGTCTCGATGTCGAAGGGGTCCAGTACCCTCCAACGCCAGCGCACTCGACTTCCTGCTTCATGTGGATGTGCCAGTTGTCCGTCATCTTCAACCAGATTCTCATCCACATGTACGATCCGCTGGGGCAGAACACGGCATCCGAGATGCACGAATGTCTCGTCCGGCAAGAAGTGGCCTTGAGAGAATGGTGGGAGGCGCTTCCCAGCCCTCTCAAGATGGACGCCGCGGCACTCCCCGATCTTGCACCTCCATCTCATATTGTCACGCTCAAGTAGGTGGCGACCCGTCCTCCTCTTCCCCTTGCCCGCTTGGCTTGGAATAACACCCTTCAGCTGCCTCTTCAACACCTTCTCCATCCTCCTGTACCGCCCCATGTTGTCCCGTCGCCGCGCCATGGTCGGTACTATCTCCCAGCCCGACCCCAAGCACCTGCGGGCCTGTGTGGCCGCGGCAACATCCACCATCGCCATCTTTGACCTGTTCTGCCGCACCTTTGGCGATAGACGCTGCGTCTTGTCGCTGTCTTACAGCGTTTACATCGCCGCCTCCATCTTTCTCCTGCAGTCGCAGGCCAACTTGAACGACGGCGTAGCGTTATGGAGGCTCGAGTACTGCATCCATGCCCTCGACCGGGTAAAAAGCATCAATCCAGGCGAGTCTCTCTCCCAAAGCGCCCACGCCCCCGTCGCCTTTCTAACGGGCGGATTCCGTCGCCTATAGTCATCGGCACCGCGCTGAACCTCCTGGCCCGAGAACTGGTCGCTCTCGGCATCCATTGCGGCTTCTCCGTGCCACCACCTCCTCCGGCTCTCGGGGAGGAGCAAGCCGGACTCTCGCCACCGCCAATGCCACCCGAGCCGACCCGAGAAGATTTGACTCCGATGGCGGATACACAAGCCTGGAACGCCATGGGTCAACCGGTCGGTCAGTTCGGACCAGCGGGCTTCGCGTCGGGCCCGGGCCAGAAAACCGAGTTCGAAATCACGCCCGAGATGTTCGAGGCAGTCTCTTCCCTCGAGCCGCTCAGCGTCAACGTAGGGGCCTTGGATCGGCCCGGCGGCTGAGAAGCGGGAGATGGCTTCCGTTTCCACCCGGCTCAAACCCCCCACAACAGCCTCGCATTGTCCCGGAAGAGGCTCTCGACGAGGTCCCCATCATGCCCGCAGAAATCCAGCACCTTGTGCACCCAGGGCCTGATGTCCAGCCCCTCGAAGCGCGTATGCGGGAAATCCGACGCAAACACGACCCGGCTCCTCCCTGCCACCCTCAGCAGCTCCTTCACCACGGGGTCGACATGGTCGAAGGCCAAGCCACCCGGCTCGCCCCGCCGCCGACTGATGCGATACGGCGCCGACAACTTCACGAACGTCATCGTCTCCGTCCCCTGCAACAGCCGCACCAGGGCGGCAAACCCCGGGAGCGCATACGGGTCATACCCCTCCCCGCTGGCACCATCCGGCAGCGTCGGATGGCCCATGTGGTCGATCACAAAGGCCCGCACGCCCAGCTGCGGCACCACCCCCTCAAGCGCCGTCACCAGTCCCAGCGGCACGTACACCTGCACCGCCCAGCCCAGCCCGCGCACCCTCGCTGCGACGGTGCGCAGCGCGCGCTCCAGCCCCTCCAGCGCACCGTCCGCCCCAGCCCCGACCGACTGCAGGTTCAGCCGCACGCCCCGCACGCCCAGCGCGTGCCACGCCCGCAGCGTCGCGGGGTCGTCGTCCACGTCGGGGTCGAGCACCACGACGCCCACAGCCCGCCCGCCGCCCGTCGCGCCGGGCCACGCGCGCAGGGCGTCCAGCACGCAGCCGTTGTCGGTGCCGTGGATGGACGGCTGCACGACGGCGACGTGGCGGATGCCGCCGAGCACCGCCTGCTCGAAGGCGGCGGCGCGGGCCACGGGCGCGGCCGCCGGGCGATACAGCGCCGTGGGCTGCGGGGGGAAGCGCAGGGGGTCGAGCACGTGCATGTGCGCGTCCCAGGCGTCGGGGGGGAGGCGCTGGGCGAGGGGGACGGCCGCGGGGTCGGGGGCTTCGTAGGGATCGGGGGAGGTGGTAGTGGTAGACATGGTGGCGTTTTTCTTTCTTCTGGACGTTGTCTTTTTTTTTTTTTTTTTTTTTTTTTTTTTTTTTTGTTGAAGAGCACATGAGGAGAGGAGATTGCGACGAGGGAAGGAAATGGTCGATACCTTTGCCTACCGATACCCTCTCCATATCCAGAGTGCCAAGCTTTGGGCCGGGCCGGGCCGTGGTCAGCTGTGGAGCCTTCCGCGCCCCGCCCGCCCGGAGCAAACCACGTGCGAGTGGGGCGGCCTCGAGCGCGTGCTGCGCACACACGTGTGCACCTGGGTAGTTTTGTTATAACAGTACCTACAGGTTCAGGACATGTGGGATCAAGTCAATCCTCCAAAATATCTACGCCCACGCCCCTGAGGGCATCGACAGCCCAGGATGGGAAGCTCTGCTTGGCTCCGTAAAAAGAGGTGAAGAACTGCTTGAGAAATGCCGGATACCGATCTGCCATGATGGCGTTCCTCACGTCGCTCATGAGATGCATTTGGAACCAGACATTATGCAGCGTCAACAAGTGCGCGCCGACAGTCTCCTTGGAGGCGTTGTGGTGGACAAAAGCGCGCGTGATGCCCATGGCGCCCTCCTCCTCGACCGGCCTACAGCACCGACAGCCACAGTCGTCCTCGACGGGGCCAAAGTCGTCGGCGTAGCTGGCAAGCTTCAGGTTGAGCACGCCCCGGCGCGTGATGGCGTTGCCGAAGCGGGCCGTGCGCGTCGGCCACACGCAGTCGAACATGTCGGCGCCGAGGGCGACACTGACGAGCAGGTCCTCGGGGTAGCCGATGCCCATGACGTAGCGCGGCTTCAGCGTCGGCAGGCGCTCGGTGCAGGCGGCCACGACGCGGCAGAAGTCGTCCTTGGCCTCGCCGCCGCTCAGCCCGCCGATGGCGATGCCCGGCGTGTCGCGCGCCACCATGGCGTCGCAGCACGCGCGCCGCATCGCCACGTCCAGCCCGCCCTGGACGATGCAGAACAGGCTTTGCCGGGCCGGGTGCGCGTGCGCCGCCATGCACCGGTCCAGCCAGCGCACACTGCGGAGCATGGCCTCGCGCATGCGCTCGGCGTCGGGTGACGTGGTCACGATCACGTCGTCGAGCTGCATGATGATGTCGGAGCCGATGGAGTTTTGGAGAGAGATGGAGTGTTCGGGGGTGAGGAGCATGGGCCTTCCGTCATGCGGCGAGAGAAATTGCACGCCTTCTTCGGTGACGGTGGCTAGCTTCAGTAGGGAAACCATTTGAAAGCTACCCACGCGTGAGCAGGGAGTGCTTGGGAAGAAAAAAAATTACGATTGGCCAAGACACAGGACCTACCCGCCACTGTCTGTCAAGATGTTGTGTGTCCATCCTTGCAGTTTGTGGGCACCGCCTATGGCGTCCAGGACTTCCTGACCGGGCTTCAGACCCAGATGGTACGTATTGTTTAGACAAAGCCTGCATCCTGTCCCTTCAAGCTGCTCCGGCGTGAGTCCCTTGAGTGACGCCTGCGTCGCCACGGGCATGAACATGGGCAGGTTGACAGGGCCATGGGGAAGCGTCAAGACGGATGCTCGGGCCCGCGTAGTCTACCGTGGTCGTGTTAGGATTTGACCGTCGGAGCATTGGTGCGACTGGGACAGAACTCACATACAGAGCACTGCGCAACCAGCTCAAAAGTCAGGGCTGCAGAGGACGACGTGGTTGGCGAGAGCATCCTGTGGGCAGCCTGAGCTCATGCTATCCATGCTTAGGCGTCGGTGAATGGAGGGAGAGCAGGCAACGCCGTCGTCCCGTGTCGGGCAGCAAGTGATCCACCTAGATTCCTACAGTGAAAAAAAAAAAATTCTTGCCTGCCTCCATGCGCCCCAGCCCCACTGTTAAGGCCGGGGTGCAGGTGTGGCACGAGAACTAACAGCGGGACTCCACTGCCATTGCCAGCCTATCAGCACCACTGGATCCAATCAGCCCTCCTTGCGCTTTCTCTGCTTATCCTGCTTCAGGCCATCAACACCCGAGACATATTAATGGCGCAGTGCACAGAACTGCGCGCCGGCCTCAGGCGCCTCACCAGCTAGTGATTCCAGACGTGTTCGGAACGATCCCTTGCGATGAGTACCGTCCTATCATGGGCCTCGGCTAGCTCCTGAAGTAGCCACAACCGCTCCAGCTGAACTTCGTACCGCGCCAGGGACAAACTTCCTCACATCACGCCATGTCTTGACGGAGAGCTGACCCCATGTCGTATCGCCAAGATTTGCAATGGCAGACTGCAAGGCGGCCAGCGGCTCTCATTGGCCTGCAAGCCTGGATAGAAGGAGGATCGGTGGACCTTTCTGGTCTGCCGCTCGCTCGCTTTCCCTCCTTTTCCCTGATCGTTGTCTTCCCTGATCGTTGTCTTCCCTGATCGTTGTCTTCCCTGATCGTCTTCTCTTCCTCCCTACAAATACACGTCGAAGCACATCCTCTCATGGATGCGAAACTCGTTCTTATGTACCGTTCACTTTGCCCATGGCCCCAACCACGACACCATGGCCCCTACCAGCCCATCCGACTTCACCCTCTTCAGCTTCCTGCCCCCCGAGCTCCGCCTCCACATCTGGCGTCTCAGCTGCCAAGGGCGTGTCGTCGAAATCCACTACTCGGAGCGGTCCGACCGGTGCCTGAGCGCATCCTCACCCCCCACCATCCTGCACGTCAACCGCGAGTCCCGTGACGAGGGCCTGCGGCTGTACGTCCTCGCCTTCGGCACGCGGTCCGCCCCGGACGCACACTACTTCAGCCCCGCGCTCGACGTGCTGTACGTGCCGCGGTCCCCGGGCGGCGTGGGCTACGGCAACGCGGCGCGCGACTTTGCCCACGTGGTCGGGCCGCACACGGCGCGGCTGGTGCACCGCCTGGCCATCGACCACGTGGCGCCCGAGATTCGCCGCCCGTGGGAGACGTACAACAAGTTCTGCCTGATGCGGGCCTTTCCGGCCCTGGAGGAGGTCTATCTGGTGCTCACGACAACGGCGGCGGCGGAGAAGAGGGGGCAAGAGGGTCAGAGGGGCCGCCACAGAGGACATGTGGAGTTTGTCGATCCGAGGGGGGATATGGAGGCCATCATGAAGCTGATGCACAATGTGCGGGAGTCGTTCACGTACGAGGTTGGAGAGCCGGTCCGGCTGGCTCGAGAGGAGGGCAGCGTTGGTGCGAGGAAGGAAGAGGACGGTGAGCGGTCCGTGGGTGAGGGGGTTCTGGCTTTGATCCCCAAGAACAAAGTCTTTTGCTCGGATGTAGGGACATCGACAATGTCTATCGCGTGTATGTAGCGCTGGACATGGCGATCGATAGAGCATGGGACGACGGCGCGGTGCCGAGCGACGCGTAGTCGGAGAGCCCAGGGGGGTTAGGTAAACAGTGTGCCCCACCAAGCACGTCACGTGAGGCTGTCAAAGCATGTCATGACGTCGACGTTGCAGCACAGGCGCGTCGGCGCGTGTGCTTTTGGGATTGGAATTTTTTTTTTTTTGGGCTCCGCCCTTGACAACGCCGCATTCTCGCCCCCAACACTCCCTATCTCCGCTGTATGGTGTGGTCCACGATGGCCTCCTCGGTGAAGGATGCGACAGCTTCTTTCACGGCAGACACGGACTTGGCCCAGTCTCTCAGCAACCTATCGCTCTCTGTCAAGCCGCCGTCGCCGTCGAGACCACCCCGCTCGCCGAGGACCCATTCCAATGGTTGGAAGGCTGCCGTCGACACATCTCCGAGCGCCTTGCGCACTTCTCTCTCGCCTCGGTCCGCGAATCAGTCCCTCGGTCGCAAAGCGTCCATGAACTCGGTCCACGCCCCGCGGCGCCGCACTTCCCCCGGACCCGTCTTCTTCCCCGAGCGCTCGCCCCCGCCCTCGGCCGGGTCCATCGCCAGGGCGCACTTCCGGCACGAGCTCGACGCGCTCCACGGCGAGGGCGCGGCGTCGCTGCCGGCCGACACGGTCGTCGTCCTGCATGACGCCTGCTACGGCCACCGCTACTCGCGCCCGCGCACCTCGCGCACCGCCCTCGGCACCATCGTCGAGCGCCCCGAGCGCATCAAGGCGTGTGCGCTCGGCGTGTCGGCCGCGTACGTGCGCCTCGGCGAGCGGCACCAGGACGGCGCGCACCCACTCCACCCCGGGCTGGACCCGGCGTCGCTACGCACGATTCCGTTCCGGATCCACAAGTCCACGAGGCGGCTGGCGCTCTCGGCACCGGCGGTCACGAACGTGCACGGGACAAGGTGGATGCAAGAGCTCAAGATGATGTGCGACTCGGCCGAGTCGAAGCTGGCCATGAACGGCAAGGAATTGCAGCGGCCCGACCTGGACCGGGGACCGGACGAGGAGGCGCCCGAGAAGTTGCACGAGGGCGATCTCTATCTATGCTCCGAGTCGCTGGATGCGTTGGAGGGATCGCTGGGCGGCCTATGCGACGCCATTGATGCCGTCTTTCGACCCCAGGGACCCAAGCGTGCGTTTGTCGCCATTCGCCCCCCTGGCCATCATTGTTCGGCCTCTTTCCCGTCCGGTTTCTGTTGGCTGAACAATGTGCATGTGGGCATCATGCACGCAACGCTAAGTCACCGGCTGACCCATGCTGCCATTATCGACTTCGATCTCCATCACGGCGACGGTTCCCAGGCCATCACGTGGGAGCACAACGCGCAAAGCGCGGCTTTGCCCAAGAACGCAGCGTGGTGGAAGAAGACATCCATCGGCTACTTCAGCCTGCACGACATCAACTCGTATCCCTGCGAGATGGGCGACGAGGACAAGGTCAAGAACGCAAGTCTCTGCGTCGAGAATGCGCATGGACAAACGATTTGGAACGTCCACCTGCAGCCGTGGAAGGACATGGCCGAGTTCTGGTCGCTGTACGAGTCCCGCTACCTCGTCCTTCTCGACAAGACGCGGACGTACTTGCGAGCCGAGACTAGACGGCTTGGGCAGTCCAGCTTGAACTCCAAGGCCGCCATCTTCATCTCGGCCGGCTTCGATGCGAGTGAGTGGGAGGGCACAGGCATGCAGCGCCACAGCGTGAACGTGCCGACCGAGTTCTACGCTCGACTGACGCGCGACATTGTCCGCATCGCCGCCGAGGAGGGGACGAGCGTGGAGGGAAGGATCATCAGCGTGTTGGAGGGCGGCTACAGCGATCGTGCCTTGTGTTCCGGCATCCTCAGCCACCTCAGCGGCTTGGCAGGAGACGACCCGGTCTTCACGCCGGACCGGGACGTCCAGAAGCTGGGCGCTGGCAAGGGCCAACAACGCAGCTCCACGGGCTCGGTGGCCGCGTCGTTGCCTAGATGCGGGCGCAAGGACTCCCTCGCCAGCGAACGCGGCACGCGGCCCTATGATGCCTCCTGGTGGACTGTGGCAGAGCTGGGGCGTTTAGAAGCGACCATGCTGCCCGTACCGTCGGAGCCGAAGAAGGCGCCTCGGAATGCGACACCGCCCACGTACTCGTCGCCGACACAGTCATCGCAGGCCAAAGTCAACACATCACCCAGGGTGCGTCGCTCCATGTCCGGCCTGGGCAGCAGCAGTACCTTTGCCGTGGCCAGCAGCTACTCGCGGGCGCCGACACCGCCACCACCGGACGTGCCCTGGAACGTCGCCACCGTCGAGCTGAGCAAACTCCTGATCCCCAGCGACCGGCCAACAGAGAGCTGCAAGCACGAAGATCTCAATGCCGAAGCAACGCGTGCGCGGCGAGATCGGCATTTCATGCTCGCGCAATCCCAAGCTGCCTCGACAGACCGGGTGCCCACGCGCATGTCCTTGCGTGAGCGCAAGCCCAAGGCGGTGGCGGTCGAGGAAGAATACGACAAGGATCGCGGCAGGACCGTTGCTGGAAGACGGCCTAGTACCGCGTCGACCAGGGCGGCCGAGAGCTCAGATACGGACCTGTCGCGACTGCCACGCATGCCTACCACCGCGACCGCATCGGCCACTACGTCTCCGAGTGCGAGGCCGGACTCGGCCATGAGCGTGCGCACCACCGCGACCGCGACCGCCACCGCGACCGCCACCGCGGCCGCGCCTGGCCTGGCGGTGAAGAAGACGCGGGCGCCGGCGAAGAAGGAGACGGTGCCGCGGGCGCCCAGGGCGTCGAAGAAGGCCACGGCCGCTGCTTCATCCGTGCCAAAGACACCAGCTGCCGAGTCCGCCGCAGCGGCCGACGACTTCTCCAACGACGAGTTGGCGGACCTGACCAGGAGCTTGAGGCAGGTCAAGATCACCATTGTCACCAAGGAGATGAAGAAGGCGCGGGAGCGCGAACGCGAGAGGCTCGCAACAGAGGCGGCCGCCCAGGCGGACAAGGAGAAGTCGGCAGCCATCACTCCGGTGGTCACGCCGTCGCCTCGGGAGGAGAACAAACGGCTGCAGCCCATCGACTCTTGCTCCCTTGCACGACCAACTGCAGAGCAGGCACCGGCGGCATCCACCCTTGCCGCTGCCCAAGCCACAAGCCCTGGCAACGGCATGCCGACGCCGCCGAGCGCTTCTCCGCCGACCACGGCGCCCGCCTTCGGCCCTCCCGACATGGCCGCACCCGACAAGTCCCAGCCGGCCAACACGCCCGTCCCGGTCGTCTTCATGCCCGACCAGCCCCAGGGTCCACAACAGCGGCCGTGGATGCCGCCCACCGTCTCCGTCTCGGCCGCGTCGAGCCCCATGAAGCGAGCCGACCTGCCCGTCTTTACCGCCACTTCGGCCATCCCCTTTGCGCCGCCACGCCAGGGGTCGTCCCTTGGCGAGGACTCGGGTGCGGCCGCGAGCCCGTGCGTGGCCGCGGCGAAGGACTGCGGGGACGACGGCGAGGCCCGCGCGAGCATGATGCCGGCACCGGGCGCGCTTCTTGCCGAGCGCGTTGGGGACGGTCCGGAGACGCGGCTGGAGGAGGGTCCTTGACGGGATGGACTGGGCGGGTCCGCTACTGCCTACGTACAGTAACATCCTCGCCGTTCTCTGTCTACCGCCTTGGTCCTCTCTCTATCCATACCCGGCTTGTCGCACTTTTCTTTTCGGCGTCGGACTCTGGCGGGGAGGTCTGGTCTCGGTGCGATACCCTCTGCTTTTTTTTTTTTTTTTTTTTTTTTTTTTTTTCGTTTCGCCTCCATGGTTCGCCCTGGTGTGACTGGCGCGGACCAAGCAGAGCCTGACCGGGTATGTATGGGCTTGGTCTTCATCCGCTATACGCAGATGGCTCGCGCTGGTCGGAATATCCATGCGGCTTTCGCCCTCTCACCGGGGTGGAAAAAAAAAAAAGCCCTGGCTACTTTACTTACTACAGTATCGCGTCGTTGACATGCAACACGGTTGGGTCAAGGTCAAGAAAAGGGATTCCGTAGACGGCGATGGAACGGAGGAACGATAGGGTCGGAGACCGCGCGAGATGAATGAGACGGCAGTTTTCGTGTTTTCTTTCCTCTTCCGGGTGTCCGTTACATGGCACTCTCCAAGGCCTTCAGCCGCTGCCCCGTCACCAGTTCCAGCGTGTCCGGCTCCATGGTCAGGTTCTTCCGACCGCCCGTCAGCTCGCGCAGTTGCTCATCGTACAGCAGCATGTCCTTGAGCGGCACCCTGGCCACGATCTCGACCCAGCGCGTCCGGCCGCCCGTCTTCGGCGCGTCCCGAAGCGAATGCACGCTCGCGTACGGATCCGGCGGCGCATAGACTCTCTCCAGGTCGACCCCCTCGGCGCCCCACGGCCCCGCCCCCGCGCCGGCCGCGCCGGCGGCGCTGTACACGTCGTCGGCGAGGTTCCGCACCTCGAGCACCTGGCCGCCGCGCCGGGCCGTCAGGTCGTGCTGCGTGGCGGCGGCGGCGGCCTCGGGCAAGCGCGCGACCACGCGCATGAAGGGCTCAAGCAGGCCGCCGCGCGCGCGCGCCACGGCGGCCCGCACCGCGTGCTGCGCCGCCCATTGCACGTGACCCGGCGTCGAGGTCGCGTGCACGTCGCCACGCGCTGGGTCCAGCGTCATGCGCACCAAGCACTTGCGCACGGGCGCGGCGCGGCGCGACGGGCCGCGCGCCAGGCCGGCCGTCGCGCCGTTGAGGAGCTGCTGCTGGAGGGTGGCCGGGTCGAGGAGCTTGGTGGCGTTGCGGCTGACCTTGGGGGCGGTGGCGGCGGGCAAGCCGGGCAGGATGGAGATGGCGATGATGTTGCCGTTGTGCTCGAAGCAGGCGTCGGACCCGAGGACGTTGCGGTCGTCGTCCTCGAGGGGAAAGACCTCGACGGTGCAGCCGGCCTGGCCGGCCTTGCTGTTGAGCACGCGGTTGCAGTGCTCGTGATGCGGTCCGCTGGGTTCCACGACCGTCTCGGCGTATTCGACCTCGATGTCGCCGATGAGCACATCCTGGCCCTTGATCCGGTAAAAGTCTTTGAGGGTGCCCCGCGCGATTTCGAGGTGCATGGTGCCCAGGCCCGAGAGTATGAACTGTCCTTTGTCTTGGTCGTAGTGGTGGCGCAGACTGGGGTCCACGCGCGAGAGCCTGGAAAGCGCGTCTTGGAGCTGGTCCGTCGCCGTCTTCGTGTAGGGCGTCAGGGAGATAAAGGCCACGGCGGGCGGGATCTCTGGCGGCTTGATCCGCACGTCACGGAAGGACTCCGGCACGGTCTTGCCGGCGAAGCTGATGAGCGTGTCGCCGGTCCGGGCGAACTTGAGCCCGGTCAGGGCGCCGATGTGACCGGCCGACAGAAGCGGGATCTCGGTGTTTTTGTCGGCGAAGATCTGCATGATGTTCAGAGGCCGCTCGGATTTCTGCAGCCGCGTGTTCCACATTTCCCGCAGGGAGAGCGAGCCGTAGTAGACGCGGACGAAGCAGATCATGCCCCGCTGCGGATCGTCGACGACCTTGAAGACGTGTCCGATGCCGCTGAACGGCCGTTCTCGGCATTCTCGACCCTTGAAGGAGACATCCCCCTCGATGAGGTCGGTCAAGACGCCCGTCCCGGATGCCAGCTGGACCTCGAGCCCGGGTCTGTCGGCCGGGCTCGGGAGGTAGTCGCCCACGCCGTCCAGGAGCGGCTGCACGCCCATGTTCACCGAGCTCGCACCGCAGAAGACGGGACTAAAGCGTCCCTTGGCGGAGAGTGTGAGTTTGCGGACGCTCCGCTTGATCGAGCCCATCGAGACGTTTTCGTCTGTCGAGAACTCCTCCAGCAGCTCTTCGTCATTCTCGGCCAGCATGTCGATCAAGTGCGCGCGCGCCTTCTTCAGCTCATCCCGCAGCTCGGGCGGCAGCTTGTCCTTGCCGGTCATGGACGGCTTGCCCGTGGAGGAGTACTTGATGCCGACTTCCCTGACGACGTCGACATGGCCGACGAAGGCCTCCCTTTCCCACCAGGGAATCTGCAAGACGAGCGGGAAGGTGCCGAGAAGCGAGGCCATCTCCTGGACGCACAACTTCATCGAGGCGCCTTCCATGTCGTGCTTGTTGAGGTAGAAGAGAGCGGGCACGTCGTATTGGCGCGCGAGGGCCCATACCCTCTCCGTGTTGGCCTCGACGCCCCTGGTGGAGTCGAGGATGGCGACGGCGCCGTCGAGCTCGGCCACGGCGCGGTAGACCTCGAAGGCAAAGTCGGTGTGGCCCGGCGTGTCGATGAGGTTGATGGACTTGGGCGACTCGGCCGGCGGACAGTCGGCCACGACCGGCCAGTGAAGCGTGACGACGGCCGACTGGATGGTGATGCCCCTCTGGCGCTCGAGAGGCAGGAAGTCGGTGACGGTGTTGCCGTGCGTGATGTTTCCCAGGTACCGCGTGGCACCGGCATAGTAGAGCATGCGCTCTGTCGTAGTTGTCTTGCCCTGGGAGCGGCGTCAAACAAACACGGGACTCTCTGGGCTTGACTGACGGGCGTGTTCCCGGGGCTGTTGACTTACGGCATCGACGTGGGCGATGATGCCAATGTTGCGGATGTTGCGCACGTCCGAGTCGGGCCATGGCGATGACCCTGCTCGCCCTGCTCCTCGTCCTCCTCCTGGTCCTGCTGCTGTTGCTGCTGCTGCCGCTGCCGCTGCCATGTCGCTCGAGGACCTTTTGCAGCTCGACGGGCTCGGGGCCGTATTGGTTGAAGCCATGGCTCGGCCGAGGTCTTGGCGTCTCGCCCACCGTGCCAGCGTCCCCCATCTTTTGTTCATGCTTTCGAGCTGTTCTTCCTTGGGGCAGGGCAGGCCAGGTCTCATGATTGACGACCTCGTCGTCGTGTCGACTGTCGAGTTCCCAGGGAGAGGCGGGGCGTCACTTGACGATTGACCAATCAGGATTGCAGCAAGACTGTGGGGCGCTCACAAGAACCCCACTTCAATCACAAACTCGAGTACGAAGAGAGAGAGAAGGTACAGCGTCCCGGCCGATACATGCCAGGAGCGAGCGCGAAAAGTCAAAGTCGGCAAGATGCCGACCGATCAGGACCAGTTTCCCGCCCGCAGCTTCGCCCGCAGCTTCGCCCGCAGATGGACCGGCAGCAGACGGACTGTCAAAAATGTCAAAGACGTCCCGCACGCCCTGGATCATCTTCTCGTGGCCACTGTCTAGACGTAATCTTCCCTTGAGCCGGTGCATCTCGAATCGGGCCTCATGGGCCTCGTCGTCGCCCGGCAGCTCGTTTTCCCACAAGACAGATCTCAGCCACTTGTCCACCTCGGCCACTCCGTCTGTCGACAGCACCGGCAGTGCAATGGACACGGTCGAAATGGTCTGGGAAGCCAGCCGTCAGTCAGCCAGTGTGTGTGTGTGTGTGTGTGTGTGACACGACATCAAGGCCCAGCGCAGCAATGTCCTAACGCAGAGATGGGCAGACACGACTCACTCCATCGAGATGACTGTGGCCCTTCCCGGTCTGCTCCAGCTCTTCG
Organism: Phyllachora maydis; assembly: GCA_029339225.1. Lineage (NCBI taxonomy): Eukaryota > Fungi > Ascomycota > Sordariomycetes > Phyllachorales > Phyllachoraceae > Phyllachora > Phyllachora maydis. The sequence continues at coordinate 10,766,385 of JAQQPM010000001.1, read as the reverse complement.
ACGCCGTCGTACGCGTGCAGATCCAGCAGGAAGCCTTCCAGCTGCGGTACCACGCTCTGCCTCGTCACATGGACCTTTGCCAGCCCGTTGATCGACTGGACCCGGTCTCGGACCCGCTGTATCTCATGCTCGTCCACCAAGTCGGCTTTGTTGATGACGATCACGTCGGCATGCGAGACCTGGACGTGGGCTGTGGTCATGACGGGGCCGTGGCCATGGTCCTCGTCGTGCCCATCTATCCTTCCTGCAGGGTCGTCGAGGCTGCGTAGAATATTCTTGGCGTCGACGAGCGTGACCACGCCGTCGAGGTAGATGGTGCTGGCCAGGCCCTCGTCCACCCAGAAGAGAGGGGCAAGATTGCCGGGGTCGGCCAGGCCCGTGGTCTCCAAAAGAATGTAGTCGAATTTGCCCTTCTTGGCCATGAGCGACTCGATCGCGTTGACGCCCGTGTCTCTTGGGATTCGTGTCAGTGAGACAAAGGCTGGTGGACGTCGACCGCGCCTGTTTGTTGCTTACTTGACCGAGCAGCAAATGCAACCATTGCCGACCTCGAGCCATTCCTCTACCGATTCGCCGTCCTTGTTGACCGTGAGAGACTTTTCGATATCCAAGGCTTGCATGAGGTGGGCCAGGTCAGTCCCGAGACAGCGAGTGCTCGAGTGCTCGGCTGGGGGGGGGGGATTGGTTCAGCCTACAATCTCCAAACTCTGCGGGTGAAGAGGCTACCTGGTCAGCATCTGCGCGCGCTTTTTTCCCGGACGTGGAGTATGGTATGGGAAGGCCTTGCCGTTCATGATGACGGCGATTTTCTTGCCATGTTCGGCCGTCAGAATGTAGTGGAGCAAAGTGGTCTTTCCGGCGCCCAGATAGCCTGTTGCCGCAGACGCGTGAGCAGAGAGAGAGACATGGGGGACATGGGGGACAGGAGGGACATGAGACATGGGAACACGTATGGGACATGGCGAAGAGCTGCAAGCTGTAGGACGGCGGCGGCGGACCTGTAACGATGGTGATGGGAACTCTGGCCGCCCCTTCGTCAGTCTCGTTCTCGCCCTCGGCCACGACGAGTTCGGGTGGGGCATCTTCTTCGTCGGACTCCATGGCAGACGGGGCCTCCTCGAAAGACGAAAGAGAGAATATCTCGGGAGTGGGACTACACAGATCGAACTTGTGACCCCTCCGAGGTATCAGGTATCGCTGTATACCTAGGTACTTGAGCTACATACCCCTCCCCCTCCGTTCAGGGTCCAGGCCCACTTTTGACTCCGAGCTAGTACGGTATTGGCCCGAGTCGGCCTCACACCAAGAAAAAGACGACGTCGTCGATCCGGGCGATTTCGTGGCCAGCACACTGTCCAACCCCCATGGCCCACGCGCCGAGCTCACCACGGCTCCCGAGCCCCCCGCCCCCGGTCGAGATCCCGCTGGGCGCAGCGTCGCCCTCGGCCGGCACCCAGGCGAGGCAGCAGATGGAGCAGATGGCGCTGGACGCGAATTCCAGCCGGCGCATCCACCCGGGCACCAAAGCCAGCGACATGGCCGCCGGCCCGCCGCTCGTCCCGCTTAATGAGCTCGACTCGGCCTTCCAGCTCCAGGAGCACCTCGCCGCGCTGCACTACCACCACACGGCCGGCCTCACCAAGCCCATGACGCGCGACACGGCCGTGACGCTCGCGCACCCGCCGCCCGCCACCGACGGCACCCTCTGGCTTTACGAGCTCTGCCGCTTCCTCATCGCCCAGTGCAACCAGCTCATCGTCGGCTTCCTCTTCGACGCCCCGCCCTGCAGCGCCGCCACCTGCCCCGAGATGCGCGCCAGCGAGTGGCAGTTCCTTTGCGCCGTGCACGACGCCCCCAAGTCGTGCTGCGCCATCGACTACTGCTGCCACACCCTCGACTGGGCCGCCAACGTCGTCACCAACCCCAAGCTGTTTCCCTCGCGCTTCGTCGCCCCCGCATCCGCCGCTCCCGGTTCCGTCGATGCCGGCCCTGCCGGTGCCGCCCAGAAGAGTCTGGGCAACGTCATGCGCCGCCTGCACCGCATGTTCGCCCACGCCTGGTTCCAGCACCGCGGCGTCTTCTGGGCCGTCGAGGCCCACACCGGCCTGTACGTGCTCTTCAAAACCGTCTGCGACGTGTACGACCTGCTCCCGCCCGAGAACTACAAGCTCCCGCCCGAGGCCGAGGGGCTGGAGGCCACGCCGACCGCCCCTGAGGACAACGCCGCCGACCCGGACGCGGGCGCCGAGACGAGGTGGACGGCCCCGGCCATGCTGAACGCGTCGCAGATGTTCGTGCCTACGGCCATTGCGAAGCCGCCCGGACGCACTGCGCTTGGCGCCGCCGCCGCCGACGACGACGACGACGACGAGGAGGAGGAGGACGCCTTCAGCCCCGCGGGCCGGACCAACACGCGCCGGCACATTCGCAACAGCCCGTCCACGGGCAGCGCCGTGACGACAGTGATCGAGGCGGATGAGCTCGACGATGAAACCGAGGTGACGGACCGGATGGAGGCCCTGCATGTCTCGCCGCCCGAGACGGTCCCCGAGGAGGGCGGGGGCGAGTTCGCGGGGCGGCAGATGCGCGGCCAGCATCACGCGGCCATGGGCATGGAGCGGAACCACGAGCAGGAACGAGAACGGACAGATGGGCCGTCTAGCGAATCGCCGCCGCATCCAGAAGAGCCGCTACCCGAAGCGCCGGAGTGGCCTCCCGACGCAGGCGCGGGCGGGGAACGGTGCAGTCCCGAGGCCGCAAGCGCCGAGACGACCGAAGCACCCGGCCAGCCGCCCGCAGACGCCGACGAGGCCGCGCCAGGCGACACCATTGTTCTCGCTCCGCCGTCCGACGCGGCCCGGGAACCCCCTCCGGCCCGGGAGCCCGCAGAGTCGGCGCCGGCACCAGCGACCCACGACGGCGCGGCGAGCGAACCGGTCCCGGAGTCGGGGCCCGACAGCGGGAGCGCGGCCGAGCGGGCCGTCGTGGTCAGGAGCGAGGAGGTCGCGGCGGACGAGGACGAGGCGCCTAGGGAGTAGGTCGACGCCGGCGCATCGCCCCGCATGCATGGGCAGGTCGGGCGCGAGACGTGCTCTCTGATGTACTATAGACTAGTCGATGGAGCGCCGCGTTGGCGGCACAGGACAAGAGGAGCAACAGACTCTGGCTAGGACGGGGTGTTGTGCTCGGGACACGGCCGGGGGATGCGTGTGTTTGGGCGACCACCAGCGTTGCGTTCTCCGTCATACCAGCCACGTCCTCGGCATCGACGTCGAGCAGCCCTGGGAGGGGGGGGGGACACGGTCAGAGGCACTCGGACAGTAGTAATTGTAGTAGTAAACAGTGGCTTGACCCAACGCGCAACAGGACCCAGCAGTCTGTCTGCACAAGGCTTTTTTTGGGGGTTTTTTTTCACCCGGCTGCTTTCTCTCTCTCTCTCTCTCTCTCTCTCTCTCTCTCCTCTCTCTCTCTCTCTCTCTCTCTCTCTCTCTCTCTCTCTCTCTCTCTCTCTCTCTCTCTCTCTCTCTCTCTCTCTCTCTCTCTCTCTCTCTCTCTCTCTCTCTCTCTCTCTCTCTCTCTCTCTCTCTCTCTCTCTCTCTCCCTCCAACTTGTCTTGTACGCTGGGCCGCGCCCGCATCGAGCGGAGTGAGATCATTTTCTCCGTGGAAGGAGCACCGCGTCAAGTTTGTTTGTAGCTTGAATAGGGTCTCGAGAAGAAGAGGCGGAGAACTTTGCGTTCTTTCGCCTCCGCATGAGAGAAGGCCCCTTGGCCATGCAAAAACAAAAATGTCCAGCGCAAAACCTTCGTGATCCACGTCGGCGGGTATAGCCCGCCCCCGGTTTCCATCCGACCCATGACTGTCCAACGCTCGCCCTAGCATCTCCTCCTGCGTAGGGAGAAGAAGAAGGAGAAGAAGAAGAAGGAGAAGAAGAAGAAGAAGAAGAAGAAGAAGAAGAAGAAGAAGAAAAAGAAGAAGAAAAAGAAGAAGAAAAAGAAGAAGAAGACGGCCTATAAGGCAGAAAATCAGCAGCGCGGTCTTGACGGACGAGAAAAACGGAAACGAGTACCGAGAGAGATGACAGTGGGGTAGGCCGAGAATGAACGAGGAGATAGATGAAGTCGCGGGAGATGGATGTTGCCTCCCTCGGCCGCGTCACTGGGAAGCAGCCCCCCCGGCGGACGGGGTACGGGCGGGCGTGTCGGCGACGGCGTTGCGCTGGGCGGTGCGACGCGCGTCGCCAATCTGCATTCGCGAGAAGACGTGGCGGATCTCGCACAGGCTCTCGGTCTGCGCCGACAGGGCCGTGGCGTTGCGCTGGTCCGCCATGAGCCGGAGCGTCTGGAGCAGAGGGGTGAAGCCTTCATCGTCGGGAAGCCACCAGCGGATGCAGGACGGGTCTTGGAAGAGCTCTGCCATGCGCGTGCGGACGGTCACGGGAGAAATGTATCTGTGCAAGATGGGAGGGGGGGGAAGGGAAGGGGGGGAGGGGGGTGGGGGGGAGGGAGGGAAGGGAGGGTTCTCCGTTAGCCAGGGGCCGTCATCTCTGCTCTGCTTCGCACTGTCAAGCAGCAGCAGCAGCAGCAGCAGCAACAACAACAACAACAACAACAAGCCGGTCGAATCCACAACTCACCCCAAGGCTTCCAACGCAGCCAGCTTTCTCCGGATCCACATGTGATGCTTGGAGTCCCGCGGCACGAACAAGGCGGCGATTTCCAGACAGGGGTGCAAGATGATCAAGCTGCCTTCAGGACTGCCAGACCAGAGCTCGACCAGCTCGATGATTTGACAGATGGCGAGCGCGTGCGCCACGAGATGAGCCGGCGGCTGCTCCATGATACCCTCCACGCGCTGGCAGGCGTGCATGAGGGTGATGGAGTGCCACTCGCACGTGAGGATGGTCGCGGCGAAGACGGGCGGTCCGTAGAGGATCCCGGGGGCACGGGAGTCGACAATGTTGTCGGGCTCGTGCCGTCTCCTCGTCGGAACGTCGTGCAGAAGAAAGGCGGCATCGGCCAGGGCCGAGTCCATGCTGGTTTTCCAGCCGTCCAAGGCCTTGGCGATGCGGCCGTGTTCCACGGAGAACTCGTCGGGTCCGAGCTCGCCCCTCGAGGCTCTTGCCAGGAGGAAGGACATGTCGACGGAGATGAGACGCAGGCGTCCGACCGCGTCCACAATCTTCCAGCTCATGTTGCTCGGGTCTGCCGCCATCCGGGCCTGGTAGAAGGCCACCGGGGCGGTGAACCATTCCCTGGGCACCGTGATTTCGAAGCTCCCCATGATGCCAATGAAGACGTCGAAGCGCGAGTACCATTGCAGGACCATGCGGCCCAGGGCCGACTGCATGGCCGACTGCGGGGTGAAGAGGCGGGTCAGGACGCCGGACGCTGCCCTCTGGTGACCCATGATGTTGACCCAGTCCCCGAGGTATTCCTGTCCTCGGGTCAGAAGACTGTGGCCTGCTGCACAAAACCCATGGACGGCCTGGATTTCCCACTACTCACCTCTATCGAGGCCAGCTGCAGCATGGTGAGGAGGGTGGCAACGTTGAGCTTCTCGTTCGTCTGCAAATGTCGGAGCAGCGAGGTCACGCTTCGATTGTAGTACCGCAAGAACTCGTCGCTCTTCCCCCGGGCGTTGCGGAGAGTGTACTGGTAGCACGAGAAGCCGACGACGGCGTAGAGCAGAGGTTCGTACTGTGCGGCTATCGTCGTCAAGATGGTGCGGAAGAAGTCGTCCGAGTCGTCGACGACGCAGTAATGGTAGTGGGTGATGTGTTGGAAGAAAAAGTCGAGGTAGAACTGGAGCTCGGGAGGCAGGGAGCCGAACTCGGGGCGCGTGCCGGCTTTCGGCAAGGGTAGATCCGAGCCGCCGCTGGACACGGAAGGCGACGAGCTGAAGGCAACGGACGGCGTCTCTGACCCTTGGCGGTAGGCACCGCCGGTATACGTCGGCGGCAGCAGCAGACCGGAGGAGGGTGGGAAGGGCGGAGCCGAAGCCGTCGTTGGACCCCAGGGCATGTCCCCTTCATCCCGGTCTCCTTCGTCTCCTTCTTCTTCTTCTTCTTCTTCTTCTTCTCCTCCCTGGTCCGGGATGCGCTCCTGTTTGTCATTCTGCTCGGCTTCATCGTCTGCTTCCTCGGGCGAGGAGCCGGGGCTCGCTGTGACCTCCTTGGACGCCCGGCTCCTGACACGTTGGGCTGCGTTAGGGGGCTCTGGGTACATGCATTCTCTCTTGCCCTTCTTGCATCCTGGCACGGCATCAGTTTTTTGCACCGTGAGAACCCGAGCCGGTCGTCCCGAACTTACTCTCACAGATCGGATGAGCCTCGTCACACTGGTGCATGTTCAGATCAGCGAGGGGTGGGCCCGGCCTTGCAGCGTGATGAGTGCCTGGCTTACCTTGACCCGGCGACTGCGACATGTGTAGCATCCCGACCGAGTCCGGCGGTGTTTGATGTGGTCCAGACCGGGCGCCGACTTGCGCCGATTTCGCCGAGACTGAGACTGGTAGCCCCCAAGGTTCCGAGCTGGACGCTGCTGCTGCTGCTGCACCCATGGTCCACCGCTAAGAGGCGGTGCGGGCGCCAGTCGGTGCGGCGCCGCCGCTGCCGCCGCCGCCGCCGCCGCCGAGGGCATCTTCTCATGGGAAGCCAGTACGCCGAGATCCGACGGTCCGGCAGCGCCCGCCATGGAGGACAAGAAGTGGTGGTAAAAGTCGCTCATGAGGAAGTCTAGTTGTCTCCTTGGATATGGGGGGGGGGGGGGGCGAGTCTTTGTTTCTTGGGGATGCTGGGTGGTGGTGGTAGAGTGAGAGAGGCACCGAGAGGGTACTTCAGCAGGTTCTTGGTAGCCCTATCAAACCACCCTTGGCCCGGCGTTTGATGGCTACTACCACCGAATCGGGATGGATCTGGTATTCGGGCGAGAGAAATGGTCCAGACAGGCCTCCGTACGTGGATACCAATCCGTTCACTCTCAGGCACTGGACCGAGCGTGTAGCATCGCAGCCGGCACAGGTTAGACAGTCCGCGAGTCCCGACCAATGACGATGAGAGCCGTTTGATCCCGGGAGGACCTATGCTACCCAGCAGGGTCCGCCGAAGGCTAGCTACCATGCAGCTTGCGTGGTCTTGGAGGCAATGAGTTTGCGCGAGCCAGCATGTCAAGGTGGGGGGGGGGGGGGGGAACCATTCATCTTGAACAGTCATGGCCATCTCGTGCAGCAGTCTCTCTCTCTCTCTCCTTCTCTCTCACTCTCTTCTCCCTCTCTTTCTCTCTCTTCTCTTTCTCTCTCTTCTCTCTCTCTCTCTCTCTCTCTCTCTCTCTCTCTCCCCCTCTCTCTCTCGTCAAGGCCTTTCCTAGTTCCGAGCTCATGGGCGGCTCATGACGAGTTCGTCTCAGACGGGAAGGGAAAGCCGAGCGGGACAGCTGAAGTGAGCTGCGGGTCTTGCCCCCCCCTTCCCTTATAGCAGGCGGTGCTATACTTCGTAGTAATATCAGTCCAGCAGTCGCTCGCTTTGTCATGGAAAAGCCTCGTGAGGATGACGGGCGAATGAGCGACCATGTCTCGGTCTCTCTGCCTGCGAGACGTGGACCTGATGCGCCATGACGACAGCCTCCAATATTCTCCTGGAGCATGCAGGCAAACGCAACACCCAATGCAATGCGTTTGCAGGAGGGGACCGGGCGGCAAGGCAAGCCAGTAATCTCATTTTCCCTGTATCAATTTCCGCGTCCGCCGTCAGTCCTAGCTTGTCCAGGCACGTGACTGCATCGGCGCTCCTGTGCGCCAAGCACCGTGCTGGTCGCCCCGCTCGGACCCCCCGCTCGGACATCCGGAAAGCCGGGCCCGGAGCGGGATCCCGGCATCTCACTACCGGGAAAATGTGAGCAAAAAGCAAAAAGCAAAAATCAAAAAGCAAAAAAAAAACACACCATGTTGCAGCAGCTCATCAACCACCACCTCCCGGGCAAGATGAGCGAGCCGGCACCGGCGGCACCGGGTCTGCCGGACACGGTGGCCGCGCTCTTGCGAACCTCGACGGCCATCGACGCCGGCAGCGTTTTTGTCCTGCTCGTCACCCTGCTCGTCTTTCTGCTCCCGATCTTTCTCATCTTCCCTCCTGTGGCGCCATGCCCGACCGAGGCCATCCTGCAGACCCACACACGCGTCGGCCTGGACCCGAGGGAGTCCAAGTTGAAAAGGGCCTGGGCGGCGACCAAGTCGGAAAAGCCATGTTCATCCGACGGCACATGCTCGCTGCCGCGCCTCCGCAGCCTCTGCATCTACCCCGTCAAGTCCTGCGCCGGCATCGAGCTCTCCCGCGCCAGAGTCCTGTGTCACGGTCTCGAGTACGACCGCCTCTTCACCTTTGCCCAGCTCCGGAGCCCCTTTCCCGTCGCTGTTGACGACGACGACGACGACGACGACGACGACCACCACGACCACTGGGAGGTCATCACCCAGCGCCAGTTCCCGCGCCTGGCCACCGTGCAGGCCGAACTGTACGCGCCCGACCCGGCCAAGAAGGCGTCCCGGACGGACGAGCCGTTCCTGGTGCTGCGCTTCCCGTGGCGCGACGCCGGGCTCGCGGCCGGCGCCTGGGCGTGGGCGACGGCGAAGCTGGCGCGAGGCCGTCGCGCCGTGCCCGAGCGCGAGATCATGCTGCCGCTGGTCTTTCCCTCGGCGCCCGACAGGGCCGCCAAGGGCTACGCCTTCGAGCCGGTGCGCATCTGGGGCGCGACGGTGCGCGCGCTGAACATGGAGGTCGAGCTGCCGCCCGAGCTGAGGCTGTACCTGGGCCTATCGAACCGCCTGGCCCTCTTCCGGATGGACCCGGCGGCGACGAGGGAGGTGCACGGGTGTGCGCCGACCGAGGCCGAGGCGGGTTACCAGCCGAGTGTCTGCTTTCAGGATGCCGTGAGTTGCGTGCCGCCGCAGTGGCCCTTTTTTTTTTTTTTTTTTTTTGCTTTGCTTTTATCCCCCGGGGCTAACAAAACGTCTACTCCTAGTACCCCTTGCACCTCTTGAATCTGTCCAGTGTGCGAGACCTCGAGGAGAAGGTGCCCAAGGACGAGACACTCCAGGAACTCGACCCGGTGAGGTTCAGACCAAACATAGTCGGTGAGTGCTGCGAGTGAAGCAAACTAGCCGGAAGCCACCGACTCACTGTCCCACGCACGCAGTGGACGGCGCGCCCGCCTACGACGAGGACAGCTGGAAGAAGATCCGGTGCGGGCCGGCGGAGGCGTCCAGCAGCTGCCTCGACCAGGCTACCTTCCACGTCTCGTGCCGCACAACCCGGTCAGTCCCAACACGGGCCGCCTCGGCGCGCTCCGACGAAGCCAATGTCGAGCCCCGGCCCCGGCCCCGGCCTCGGTCCCGGCCACCATTCGCAGCTGACACCGTCGTCGTTCTTGACAGCTGCAAGCTCCCGAATACAGACCCGGACACGGGCGTGCGCCACCCCGTCGAGCCCGACAAGACACTCAGGACGCACCGCGAGGTGGACGCGGGGGCCAGGCACAAGGGCTGCCTGGGCATGCAGCTCACCCCGCTGTTTGCGAGCACGCAGAGGCCCGAGGACATGGAGACCTGGCTCGAGACGGGCATGTCGATCGAGGTTCTGGAACGCGGCGAGCATTTCTTTTTGAAGTAACAAAAAAAAGAAAAAAAGACAAAGATCCAGCCATGGCCAATATGGAAGGTATACCAAGCAGACGGAGCAAGCACGTTACACACACACACACACACACACACACACACACACACGTGGGAGCTTCAAGCAGGCCCCATGATATAGCAACCAACGTCGTCCAAGCCCTGTGCTCCTCCCCGTCCTCATCATGACTCGTGACGGAAGCAGTCCCCCCCCCCCCCCCCGCCGACACCAAAAAAAGAAGAAAAAAGAAAGAAAAAAGAAAGAAAAAAAAGAAGGAAAAAAAAAGAAAAAAAGGAAAGAAAAAGAAAAAAAGAAAACAAAAAGAAAAAGAAAAAGAAAACCCCCTCACTTCAGGTCCGCCGGTGTCAGCGCCTGCACCATGCTCGTGCCCTCGCTGAAGCGCGTCCGGAAGATGCGGTTCGCGTTCTGGAACATGCCGTCCTTGAGGCTGACCACGATGAACTGCGAGCCCCGGAAGCGCGTCTTGATCAGGCGCCCAATGTTTTGCGTGTGCGACAGGTCCAGGGCCGCGTCGACCTCGTCCAGGATGTACATGGGCGCCGGCTTGAACTGCAGCAGGGCCATGATCAGCGACAGGGCGACCAGGGATCTCTGCCCGCCGCTCAGCTCCGTCAGGCTCTGCTTCCACACCTTGCCCAGGCACACCTTGACCTCGAGCCCGTCGCTGATGGTCTTGCCCTCGGGCGGGTCCAGCTTGGCGAAGCTCCCGCCCGGCAGCAGCTCGGCAAAGATGTGGCCAAAGTCGGCGTTGACCCGCTGCCACGTCTCCTGCAGCGCCTTCGTCTTGTACTCGTCCAGGCTGACGATGGTCTCCTCAATCTTCTTCTTGTCGCGCATGACGGTGCGCATCATGTGCTTGAGCCCGACCTCCTTCTTCTCGACGCTGTCCATCATGTTCATGACCTTGGGGTTGATCTTCTTGCGCATGCCCTGGCTCCGCTCCGTCAGCGTGCGCAGCGTGGCCTTGCACTCGGCCATGTTCTGGCCCTCCTTGCGGAAGTCGTAGGGCGTGCCGGCCCGGCCAAACTGGTCGCGCGCGTCGGCGATCCACTCGTGCTCGCGCTCCATCTGCGCCGCCTGCTGGCCCGCGGCCGCCTGCTCCTTGTGGAAGCGCTCGACCTGGTGGCCCAGCCGCTGCAGCTCGAGCCCTTCCTCGGCCACGCGCGCCTGCTTGCCGCGCCGCGCCTCCTCCAGCGCCCGCAGCTCGTCGTCGAACACGTGCAGCTTGGTGCGCTCGGCCTCGAGCTGCGCCTGCGCCGCCTCGTGCGTCTCCCGCAGCGCCGCCTGCTCGCCCGCCAGCCCGGCCACCTCGGCCTCGACCGTGCGCATCGCCAGCGCCACCTCGGCCACCTGCTCGCGCGCCGCCGCCAGGTCGCCCGCCGCCTGCTCGCTGTCCAGCTGCGCCGTCTGCGCCTCCTTCTGCAGCGCCTTGGTGGCCGCCGTCGCCTGCGCGAGCGACGCCCGCAGCGCGTCCAGCGACGCCTGCAGCTCCACCAGCTTGCCGTCCTTGTTGCGGTCAAAGTCGGCCATGTCCTTCTCGATGCGCTTCACGTCGGCCGCCGCCTCGGCCTGGCGCTTCTTGGCGCCGACCACGGCCTGCTTCAGGCCCTCGATCGTCTCCTTCATCCTCTCGACCTCCTGGATGATGGACGACGACGAGTTCCCGCTGATCTGCTCCTCGGCCAGCTTGATCTCGTGCGCCTTGAGGTCGACGTCCTGCTTGATCCGCCGCGCCCGGTCCAGCTTGGACTTGTCCCTCGCCATGCTGGCCTGCACCGCCTGCAACGACGTCTCGGCCTCGCGCAGCTGCCGCGTGATCTCGTTGAGCTTCTGCAGCGTGACGAGCACCCCGCTGGAGCTGGGGGCGCTGCCGCCCGACAGGGTGCCCGAGGGATCGTACGCGTCGCCCTCGAGCGTGATGCTGCGCATCCGCACCTGGGCGTCGAACGTGACCCGCTTGGCCGTTTCCGCGTCGGCGCAGACGAGCGTGTTGCCGAACACGTACTCCATCGCGGCCGCGACCTCGTCGTCGTAGCCCACCAGGGACAGCGCGAGGTCGACCTTGCCGGGCGCAATCTTCTGCGCCGTCGCAATCGTCTGGGCCGATGCCCGGAACGCCGCGATCTTGTTCAGCGGGATGATGGTCACGCGCTGCCGGAGCTTGCCGCCCTGGAGCAGCTGCGTGCCCGTCACCTCGGTGTCGACCACGACGTTGTAGAGCCGGCCACCGGCGCAGATCTCCAGCGCCGTGCCCGCCCGCGTGTGCTCCTTGTCGAGCGTGAAGAGCTGTGCCACGAGACCCTTGACCTGGGACCGGTCAAAGCCGGGCACCGGGTCGGCGTAGTTGAAGTCGATGTTGGCCACCTTGCGCTTCAGCGCGTCCGCCTCCTGCCCGAGCTCGCGTATGCTCTGCTGCACCGCGCTCTCCCGCCGGTACAGTTCCTCCTCGGTGCCCGGCTGGAATCCGAGCTTGCCGAGCTCCTTCTCCAGCCTCTGCGCCTGCCTCTTCAGCCCGTCGAGCTCCTCGAGCAGACCGGCGTTCTGCTCCTTGGCCTTCCTCGCCCGGGGCTCTTCCTCCTTGACGCGCTTCTCCAGATGGGCCATCTTCAGCTTGGCCTGTTCCTGCTCCGTGACGGCCGCCGTGACGCGGTTGCGCGCGTCCTGGAGCTGGCCTTGGTATCCGTTCTCTTGCCCCTCCTTGGCGGCAACGCCGGTCTGCAGCGTCTGGAGCAGATCCTCCTTGGACTCGGCGTCCGCCCTCTGCTTCTCCATCTTCTCGCGCGCGGCGTCATACCTCGCCTTGACCTGGTCGTACGCCCTGGTCTTCTCGGCCAGCGCAGCCTCGAGTTCGGCAACGGCCTTCTCGCCCGCCGACTGACGGTCCTGCTCCTCGGCCAGACTCGTCCTCTTCAGCTCCATGACGGTCGCGAGCCGGACCATCTCGTTGGCGTGCTTCTTGACCGCGTCCTCGAGCGCCTGGGCCTTGCCGCCCTTGCGCAGCTCCTTGTCGCGCTGGGCCTTGACCCGCTCGACGTCCTCCTCCAGGTGGGCCATCTCGCTCTTGAGCCGGGCGGCGCTGTCCTCGATGGCCTGCTGCCGCTGCTTCTTGGCCTCGAGATCGGCGCCCGACTGCTGCAGCTTCTCCTGGCAGCGGACGTAGTCGTGGGCGACGACGACGCGCGTCAGGCGCTCGAGGTCGTTCTGGGTCTGCTGGAAGTCCAGGAAGGCCCGCTTCTCCGTGCGCAGCTTCTCGAGCTTGGGCTCGATCTCGTCGCGCAGCAGCTCGGTGATCTCGGCCAGCTTGAGGTCCTTCTTGGCCATGGTCTTGAGGGCCTTGTCGCGCCGGTCCTCGAACATGCGCGTGCCGGCGGCCTCCTCGATCATGGCCAGGATCTCGACCGCCTTCATGTTGAGCACCTTGGTGATGCGCCCCTGCATGATGAGGAAGTTGGGGTTGTTGATGTTGAGCTGCACCGACTGGAACAGGTTCTGCACCGTCTGCTGCTGCGCCCGGTGGCCATTGATCAGGTATTTGGACGTGCCTCCCAACACGATCTGCCGCGTCACGCTGATGGTTGCGTACTCCTCGAACCCGATGGGCGACTTTTTCTTGTCACGGTTGTCGAAGACGATGGTGACGCTCGCCTTGGTGACGCCTGCTTGGCCGCGCTTGTAGATGAGATCCTACCAGGGCCGCCGGGCCGGCACGTCAGCGAGAGGATACTACGGGGTAAATTTCTGTGATTCTGTCATTCCGCGCGCGCGCGCACCTGTAGGTTCTGGGCTCGGACCGTGGACATGTTGGTGATGCCCAGAACGAAGCATATCGAGTCGAGGATGTTGGACTTGCCGCTGCCGTTGAGGCCGGTGATAGAGTTGAAGCTCTCGTCCCTGCGACCCGGTCAGCCAGCCCGTCGTGTCGTCGTCGTCGTCGTCGTCGTCGTCGTCGACTCGGCTTTGTTTACCATCCCGAAATCACGGTGCGTACGGCGTACGACTTGAAGCCCTGCAAGACTCGTCAGTTCGTGTTCGCCGGCTCGCATCTACACCGTGCCGAGCGCTTACGTCTATGATCACCTCTGTAACCCTCATTCTCGACGCTGTTGTGTCGCATCCCCGGCGATGGCGAAGGCAGCAAGTCTTGCGCCACGGGCCCGTTTGTTTACTTTGGCCATGAACTGGCCCCGCACGGGCCCCACATCCCGTCCACGCGTTTTATGCACATTTCCCAAGCAGAGCACAGTCCGTGATGTGACAAGGATCCCCACCCACACTAACCGCATTTGCGCGGCACCTTTAGGTACCGACATACCTAGGTACGGAGTCGAGGTAGAGTTACCTCAGTACCTCCGCTCTTTCACGGATCGAACGCTGTCAACACCTCGTCCATCTCCATCGCATGCTCGTCGCCCTCCTATCTCGGCTCTCGGTTCTGACTCACCGATGCCTGCGCGGGCACGAGCTTGTTTATTGCCTGCACTTTTCCTCCTTCTTCCTCCCTTTTTTTTTTTTTTTTCTTTTTCCCTTTTTTCTTTCGATTGATCGGACTCGTGGGGGCGGAATCTCTGTTGCGTGGCCTTTCACTTTCTGCCGTGCGAATTCGTTCGTCTCTCGGGCAAACCGAGTTGTCAAGTCATCGAGCCACGAGCAACGTCCCCAATCCGGTCCAAATTGACATCAGCCGGCAGTCTTCGAACCCCGGCGCCCCGATTCGACGGCGCAAATCGCTGCCTCCCTCTCATCGCAGCATCTTCTCGGCGCTCGTGTCTGACAACAGCCAAGTCAGCACCAGACGAGTGTGACGACGCGAGCGGCAGTCGCAGGAAGCGAGTCCGGCACCTGCTCCTCTACTGGCCGAAATTGCCTTGCTACCCCCACACGTGTTCGCAGATAGTCTGACAGCCTAATGCACAAGACACTCAATTTCCTACGCAGCCCGTCGAGGTTCGCCGCTCCGTAGGCGCTGCATCTCATTCTCTCTCCCCTTTTCGGCCGGCGACCTCTCGACGACTACCCAACATGTCGACCACGCCAACTCTGTCCTCGAGCTCCTTGGCGTCCTCATCCGCCGCCGTCGCCTCCTCCGAAGCGACCACGTCGTCCTCCATCCGTCCCCGAAATCGCCGTCTCATCAGCGGCGTCGCGACGGTGAGCGCCTCGTCCAGCCGCGGCCCCAGCCCTATCCCCTCGGCCCACATCGGTCAAGTCACCGGCCGCAACAATTCGAGCACGCGGGTCGCCGCTGGGAGCCCCCGTCGTGCGTCGAGCCTAGGCCCCCGCAGCTCTGCTACGGCAAGCTCCTTCTCCTTCGGCGGCGGCCTGCTCGAGGGGAAATGGGTGCCTAGCTGGGCCTCGGTGCAGGAGTTCGCGACGACGCTGCTGGCGGGCGCTGGTGAAGGCACTGGCGCTAGTGGATACGAGAGCGGTCTGGATCGGCCGGGTAGTCGGAGCCCGAGTACTTCGCGGCCAAGACAACGACGGCACGTGGGCGTCAGTGCAAGGACCCCGGATGCATGGGGTCCCGAACCCCCCCCCAATGCGCGGCCCAGTATTGAAGATGTCGCGGCAGGCACGCTCGCGGAGCGGGAGGCGGCCTTGAAGGCGATGCGGACGGCGAGCGTGCTGGAGAGCCATGACGGTGTCAACGGCGGGTTGGATGTCGCGGGCAAATTCAAGAAGAGGAGATCAGACGAGGATCTAAGGGGGTCTGCGAGTGCGCCAGACGAGGACATGGGCGAACACTTGGTTTACATCCATCATGTGCAGCCGAGTGACACGTACGCCGGCGTCATCCTGAAGTACAGGTGCCAGGAGGACGCTTTCAGGAAAGCCAACGGGCTCTGGGCGCGGGATAACATCCAGGTGCGGAAATGGCTGGCGATACCTGTCGACGCGTGCGAAGTCAAGGGCTGCCCGTGCAATCCGCCGACGACGTCGGACCAGGTGGATTTGCAATCACCGGCACCGGAGGCGACCGAGGACGGTGCTCAGAGCGGACTCGGGGACGACTCGTTGGCAACGCGAGGAGATGGAAAATCGACTGGTGTCCAGGCCACCGATGGAGAAGAGGACCGGCCCTGGACACACGTCAAATGGGTATCACTTGCTTCGACTTTGCACCCGGTCGAGCTCGCCCGCGTGCCGCGGAAGACACTGGGTTACTTCCCGCCCCGAAGGAAGAAGAGCATCCACACCCACACGACCTCCTCGACCCCGCGCGGCTCCTTCGATGTCCCCAGCATAACGCTCGGTTCAGAGCCGGCCCTCGGTAGCCCGCACAGCACGGCCTCCTCGCGCCGGCACAGTTTCATGAACTCGCGCAATACCCAGCACGGCCCTGGAACGTCGACGCCCTCGTCTCTTCCACACAGCCGCGGCCACAGCGCGGGTGTCGCCGCCGATGACGACGTCAAGCCGGCCTGGATGCGGCGTCCCGGCGGCGTGGGCTCGCTGGGCCGACACGTGCGTACGCCGGGTCCGGAGAGGGACTACTTCAACACGTGGGCGCGGCGGCACATGCCCGCGCTGGCGGCCGACTCGCTGCCGTCCATGTCGATCATGGGATCCGAGACGGCCCGGTTCGGGTTCGGCCCGAGCCCGGGCGGTGCCGAGACGATGAACCCGGGCCTTGTCGAGAGCCCGTTCGAGGAGGGCCGCGACGCCGCGGCTACGGCGCGCGGGCAGGGCAGCTCGGGCCTGGAAAAGGCGGCGGCCACCGTGGAGAATTGGCTGCGGAGCGCGTGGGCGAAGCAGCTGCAGCAGCCGGGCACGCCGCTGCTGATGCCGAGGGCGGGGCCGAGGCAGCCGGGGCTGATTGGGGGGCGGGAGGCCTTCGAGCCGGAGGGGGACCTGATCGAGTTGGCGGATGCGACGACCGATGACGGGAGGGCCATGTTTGGCGGGAGTGGCGGCCATGGTGGCGGTGGGCACGATGACTTGATCGAGTCCGGACTACTCAGCCAGAGTACGTCTGCTTCCTCCGGCCTTCGAGGTCGGCCGGTGGAGCTGACCATGAGGGGGCGGCCGAGCACTTCCAAGAACAAGAAGGCGGACTGAGCACGGTGGCGAACGTGTGTCACTAGTGGTAGTGGGATAGGATTAGGATATTCATGCATCGCAGCGAGTCTTGGGTGCTATTGGGCAGACGGTGGTGTCATCTAGTCGGGATCTTGTCTTGTCTATAGCTCGGGGCAGGTGAAGGGTAGTACTGAGCGGACTGTGAGAGGATGGGTACGTCTTGAATGTAGGTAGAGGTAGACATGGTTAGGAGATGATGACGCAGCGTAAAATACGTCGGCACTCGCCGTACTATAGGCGAAACCAAGCATCACAAGAACCTGCCGTGTGCAGGCCCACGTACCTAGCTGCGTCCCTAGCAGCACCCAGCACCTACAGCAGCACACCACCCCTACAGCGCACCCCGTCGTCCGAGACGCCGCCGCCGTGATGCCCATCTGCATCGAATGCCGGCACCCGGTCAAGACGCTCTGGCGCGAGGGCGGCGGCGACAAGTCGAGCGGGCACAACATCCGCCTGACCGTGTGCAAGAACTGCGGCCGCTTCTGCGACAAATACGTCGAGCACGACAACGTCGTCTTGTTCATCGATCTGGTCCTGATCAAGCCGCAGGTACGGCTCTCGAAAGGCTCGGCCGAGGCAGAAAGAGGCTGATTCCCAGCGCGCGCGGGGACCGAGGGGGGGGGTGGGTTGGCCGCCGAGAGTTGGACGCACAGGTCTACAGACATTTGCTGCACAATACCCTGATGCTGGATGAGGATCGTTTTCCGGTAGGCATGACCAGAATCGACGTTGCCAGCGACGTGGGTAGTCCGGGCGCTGACGTGGAGACTTGCTGCTGCTGCTGCTGCCGCCTCCAGCCCTCGGTCACCCGGCTCGGCGTCCTGCTCTTGCTGTTCGACGTCTACCTGACATGGGCGCGCATCGAGAAGCAGTCGGGGCCAGACGGCGAGATCCCGCCCGGCAGCAACTTTGGCCGCCTGGCGCAGCAGCCCATCCTCGTCCAATACATCTTCTTCCGTGAGGGTTTCCCATCCATCCAACAAGCCCGGCCCAGAACTCCGTCCTAACCCAGGCTCTCGCCCCCGCGACATCGCGCAGTCCTCCTCTGCACCCTCTCGACCCTCGCCTTCCACCTCTCGATCCGCGTCCTGACGTCGAGCCGGTCCTCGCCGCTCGCGCGCCTCGGCGTGCTGCCGCCCTACGCGCGGCCCAACTCGGTCTCGACGGCGCTGCTCGTGTCCAGCAGCACCAAGCTGTTCCCCATCCTCATGGTCATCTGGGAGTACGACGTGCCCGCGGCCGCCCGCAGCCTGGGCTGGGCTGTTGTCGCCAACAACGTCGAGGCTCTCAAGATCCTGCTCGACTGCCCCTACCCCGTCGCTGCCCTGCTGACGACGGTCGGCGCCGTGTCGCGCTGGGCCGCCGGCCGCGCCGTCCTGTGGGTGGCCGGCCTGGACGCCGGCGCCGACGAGGCGGCCGTGGCGGCGGAGGGGAGGGCCTTGTGGGGCCTGCTGGTGTATGCGCGGGAGTGGGCGGGACGGCTGGCAGTAGGATAGAGGGATGGATCGCGGCAGACACTGTGGTAACAGACGATGAGATGGGATCAATCAAATACGCAAGATAGATGGAGTGGCTCTACTGCGTCGCGAGAGCTATACGATACGTGCCGGGGAGCCCTGTGGCGCCGCCCGAAGAATAACGGCCTCGGTGTACTCTGCGCTATTCCCTCCCCCGTGTAATCAACTCTCTGACGGCAATGTCCTTCACCAAAAAAAAAAAAAAAAAAAAAAAAAAAAAAAAACAGCCCATGTTTCCCCGTAAACGCCAACTCTTGTGTGGACAAAGTCAACCTTGAACATGTTCCATCTCCCGTCCCGTACGCCCGTTACGACGAGTGCAAGAACTCGGGCCGTAGATCCGACCGTCGTGGCTCGATCAACGGATGGAGCTGCGCGAGGAAGGTGATGGCCCACATGAGATAGCAGCTGACGAGCGAGAGGATGATGGAGGAGCGCCAGAGTCTTGGGGGGGAGGGTACACGGGTGCAGTCAGCCAGGGATGAGCGGAGACGGGGTGAGGAGACCTAAAGCACGGAGGGGAGCGGACAGGAGGCGGAGAAGGCAACGCACACTTGGTTCTCGCCCTTGGGCGAGAAGAACCAGGCCGCGGCGCACATGGCGCCGACGATGACGAGGCCGATGAAGATGCTCCACCTGGACGGCGCAGCGCTCCGTGGTTAGCTGGCAGGCCGTCTGCGGTGCGGAGCGACGATGCGCGCGGGGCTGCCTTTACCCGTTGGCCATGGCGAAGAAACGTGCGTCTGTTTTGTCTGTGTCGTTTGTTCGTTGGGGGAGAGAAAACCTTTTCGCGCGATCAACCGGGTGGCGTGAACGTATTTCACGCCGGAATCATAATCATCCAAGAAAGATACGTCTCATGGGCATCGAGCCCAATTGCGTCACACGAACCCAACCCTAACCCTTCCAGGAACAGCTTGCTCGAGGTACATCTACTTGCTCTCCCGAATCCATGGCGTGGACGGCAACCCTCCTCGCCAAGTCGACATGGAACAATGCGCCTCGGCCAGCTGCTCGACCATGGCCAGCATGAACGTGTTGCCGACGAGCTTGAGCAGCAGCGCGCGCCCGCACGCCGCACCGCCCATGTCGATCTCGGCCCGCGCCGTCCATCCCCGCAAAGTACGGCCGTCGGCGCCGCCGCGAGCCGCTCCGTGGGGACCGTCGACGTGTCCACCGGCAGCTTGCCGGCCATGTCGCCGCTCGGCCGGATGGCCGCCACCGTCGCCTCGTCGGTGCGGTTGAAGAGCAGGACGGGCTGATCTGGTCCAAGGGCGCTTTCTCCACCAGGTTCTTGACCATGCCCTTGGCCAAGGCCGTCGTCAGTGGCTCAGTCGCTTGCAGTGTTCATGCCAAGAGACAAAGAGGACGAAGCATGCAAGCGGAGCCAGTGTCTACGGTACCTTGCCCATGTTGCCGAGACCGATCCAGAACAGTCGGGGAGCCATCTTGTCGTACAACTTGTGCTTTGTTCCACCATGCAGCGTGTCGAAGGAAGCATGAGAGGTACAAAAGCTCCGTTATCGGAGCTATCACGCCTTCGGGTACTGGGTGACTCCTACAGAATTTCCTTCTTGAATTAGAGGTACACACACTCGTTATTTGGTCGGTCGGTGTAGTACAGAGTGCTGCTTACTGTAGGTACCTCTACATGGAACGATCAAACTGTTCATCTTCACCTCTCTCCTTCGGATGACGCCGCTTCCCCCGACCAATGCTACCTCGGAAAGTAGTAGCAACAGCAGTAGCAGCAGCAGCCAAGCGTTTCGGCACAATGCACCGCTCAAGATGAGTCTTCGAAGCGCTGCCTGGGTGAAGGCGACAAAGGTCAGCCACGTCAAGGCTAGATGCCTCACTACTCTGCCGCCGTCGGCCCGAGTCCAACGCCAAGGCCGGAATCCGTGCTTCTTTTACACGTCACTGGCTGAGGCGAAGAAGCAGAAGAGCGACCAGGACAGAGTGAGTGAGCCAAACCTTGGGCCGCGGCGCTACTCCCATTGATCTTTTTTTTTTCTTTTTGTTTTTGTTTCTCCCCCTCATAGGAATTCTTGATTTCCGTTCTCGAGTCATCGGCGACCAAGCGCGATGCCAAGGCCTATCTGAAGACCTTTGCCCCTCGCATCATCAAGGACAACAAGGACGATGGGGCTCAGAGCTCTCCCGCTGCAGCCGCAGCAACAAAAGAACATGAACCAGCAACGTCGCCAATCGTGCAAGGTGCACACCCGAGCATGGCGCGAAAAGTGGCCGAACCCCCGCACGTCGCGGCGGTCAAGGTGAGGAGGCCCCAGGACTGGGATGATGCAACGCTGGAGGGGGTAGCCCAGGCTCTCGCCAAGCTGAGGTACCTGGGCCTCCTGAGCGTCATCGTCGTCGACTGCGATGTCGCTTCTTCGGTCGGCCGCAACCTTGCTGAGTGTCGGCGCATTTACGCCCACGAGATGAATCGACTGTCAGATGCCCTCACTCGATACGCCGGCTCTTGTTCCAGAGTCGTCGAATGCGCCATAGCAGAAAAACCCTGCGTGGACCGCTCGCCCTCGATGTCGTCGACCCGTCTTGCGATCGCGTCCGCAGATGCTGTACTCTCACCGCTTCGCTTCGACAAGCTTGCTATCATCCCCCCGTTGGCTAGTAGAAACGACGAGGCCGATGGGATTGTGGACGCCAATGAAGTCGTGCTCGCTCTAGTCAGCTTCTTCTCTGGCCTCGAATCCCCAGACGACACCAGCGCTCTGCCCGGGTCCAACCAGACACGATCATCCGCTCAAGCCCATGTTGACCGAGTCATTGTCATTGACCCCTTGGGTGGTATTCCGTCGAAGCACGCAAACCATGGTGCGAGCGTCTTCATCAACATGCAAGACGAGTTTGAGGTGGCAAAGCTCAACCTCGAGTGTCACAGGCACTCGGTCAGCAAGAGCGGGCCTCGCTCGGGCGCCCAACGGAACAGTTTGGCCAGCGCAGCGTCGAGGAAGCATGTGGAAAACCTGACACTTGCAAGGCAGACGTTGGAAATGCTCCCGTCCACGTCCTCCGTCGTCATCACGAGTCCTGCCGAAGCGGCAAACTTGAGACCACCGCAGCGGGACTCGGGCATTCTGGCATTCACAGGGGACGTTGCGACGAGGAAGAAGCAGAACACTCTCATCCACAATCTGCTCACCGATCGGCCCGTCTACTCGCCTTCTCTGCCCATCGGGAGGGTCAATGCCACGCAGGAATCGACGTCCCTGGGAGAGCTGATGCCAACAACAACGCTGGTCAAGAGAGGGCTCCCCGTCACCATATTTCCCGACCCCCATCTCGTGCCGTGGGAACCTCCACGGCCGGGAGCGCCCCGACTCCGACTGACCGACACCTGCATCGACCTCCCGCGACTGGTCCACTTGATCAACGACTCTTTCGGGCGAGAACTGGACGTCGAGCGCTATCTGCAGCGGGTGCACGACAGCTTGGCCGGCATCATCATCGCGGGCGAGTACGAAGGCGGCGCCATCCTGACGTGGGAGCGACCCCACAGCATGGATGAAGCGACGGCATACAAGCGCGGCCGACTGGTTCCCTACCTGGACAAGTTTGCCGTGCTGCGGAAGAGTCAGGGGGCCGGCGGCGTTGCCGACATAGTGTTCAACGCCATGACGGCCGATTGTTTTCCCGACGGCGTGTGTTGGAGAAGCCGGAAAGACAACCCGGTCAACAAGTGGTACTTTGAGAGATCCAAGGGCACGCGGGTCCTTCCCAACAGCAACTGGACCATGTTCTGGACGACACCGGACGCCCATGTGCGGGAGAATACGGTGGGCGATTACATACATGTGTGCCAAAGTGTCGTGCCAACATGGAAGGACACGAAGCAGGTCGTACACCGAGAGGGAGGGCGAAAAGTGTAGGTAGGGGTACATGCAGAGACATGATGCTGCAGGGCGTGTGCGCAAGAAACAGGGGTGAATGTACAAGTCATGTGTTCATGGCGGGCATGCCGAAGTGGGGAATCGAGCTAGGTTGAGCATGGCTGAAGACTTAGGTATATAGGTACCTTACCTTACCTACACTTGACCAGTGACTGAATGACAGCTGGCAGCCAGGCAGGCAGCATCGACAATCTAAACCTCCACACATCTCCCGGCGATTGACGCGATTGACGATTTTCCCGTCTCCCAGCACCACGTTTCCACCGGCACCCGACGACCAGACCGCGCCATCATGGACGCCTTGAAGGGCTTCCAAAAGAGTCTCACGTGCGTGTCGCATTCGCATTCTGGCCGAGACCTGCTACTACTACCTCCTCTAGACCACGGCGCCGCGCGTGTCTGGTGGTGATGATGAGTCGCGGGAACTGGAACTGACAGCGAAGCAATCCAGCACCCTCGGTGGCCAAATCACCCCGTTTGCCTCGCGCACTTTCCAGTACACGAAGGAACAGCTCGGCCAGGCCGAAGACAAGGTAGATACTTTGGATGCAGACGTTCAACAGTCTTCTCTTCGGGCCTGTACTTGTTTCGCCATGGAGCTCTGGCTAATCATGTCTGCCCTTCTTCTCGCGACTCCCCAGACTCAACTGCCTCCCGACTACATCGATCTTGAGAAGCGCGTCGATGCTCTCAAAGCAGTCCACCAAAAGCTTCTTGCTGTGACGTGAGTGCCGCTTGCTGTCGTCATCGTCGTCGTCGTCGTCGACCTACCATACCTACCCACCCGCAATGCGCACACCAGGAGCAGGAGAGCAGGATTGTTCGAGACTGACGACGCATTCGCGCCGACAGCACCCAATACTCGCAAGAAGCCTACGACTACCCGCCCAACATCAAGGAGACTTTCCAGGATCTCGGCCGTACCGTGGGCGAGAAGGTGACGCTGCTCTCGTCGGCCTCGTCGCCCTCGGAGGCCCAGGCGGCCCTGACTGCGCCCCCGAGCGCCAAGCCGCAGCCCAAGACGTTTGCGCACGCCGTGGCCCGCGCCAGCCTGGCCGGTAGCCAGACGCTGCACCAGGTACACACGGGGTCGGGCGAGAACCCCCTGGCGACGGCGCTGGAGAAGTATGCGCTGGCCATGGAGCGCGTGGGCGAGGCGCGGCTGGCCCAGGACGCGCAGATCCAGAGCCGCTTTCTGGCCGGCTGGAACACCACCCTCAACACCAATCTCATGTTCGCCATGCGCGCCCGCAAGAACGTCGAGAAGGCCCGCCTCACGCTCGACGCCGTCAAGGCCCGCCACAAGGGCACCATATGGAAGCTGCAGGGGCAGGTTGGCGGCGCGGCCGACGCTCATCAGGAGCACGAGCTGAGTCCGGAGGCGCAGGAGGAGATCGAAAAGGCCGAGGACGACTTCGTGACGCAGACGGAAGAGGCCGTGGCTGTCATGAAGAACGTGCGTGGTCACGCTCTTCCCGTATCCAACCCGAGGCGGTCCACCCCCGGCTGACACTTTGCTTGCTACCAGGTGCTCGACACTCCCGAGCCGCTCCGCAATCTGGCTGAGCTCATCGCCGCCCAGGTCGAGTACCACAAGAAGGCGCAGGACATTCTCAGCGAGCTCGCGCCCGTCATCGATGGGCTGCAGGTTGAACAGGAGGCAAGTCACGCTACGGCGTATTCTCTGTAGTCGCTCGGTACCAGGGCTGCTACTCAGGACCATATCCATGCCTTTCACACCGGCCTATCCCGGCACTAACAAGCGTGGACTGCTTAGGCCAGCTACCGAAAGAGCCGCGAGAACGCGTCGTAAGCGGAGGTGCTGGCACCGCAGAGGCCTGCTTGGTCACGGACCGGGTTCGGAATGGATAGCACGAGTTGTTCAAGGCCGAAGAGACGCATGTTTGCCTTGTCTTTTCGCTTGTTCAGAGGCTTTTTGAGACGTTCAAGTCGGCAACCAGGACAATCATCCCCATATCCTTTGGGGCCCATATACCTCGTCTTCATCTGCCTTCAGACACGCCAGCGGACATGGCTCGGCGCCTTCACGCATGGGGTTTGTGTTTCGTTCCGGTAACACGGTTCACGCACCTAGAGCATGCAAGATCGATGACGTCCAGTTGATTCCATTGCCCCGCACCTTCCTACCATGGGAAAGTCGAGACAAAGAGACGGCTCTACGCGTGGTGAAGTCAACAACCGAAAAGGGGCTCGCTCACTACAGACCCTAACCCTGCACCCATGCTCTATCGATCCTTGCTTGCCTCACTCTTCCCCCGGCTCAGGTCCAGGACGAGGATTGTTCTCGTACACAGCCTCCCACTCGGCCACGTACCGCACCTGATCCCTCCACTCCCTCGGGTTCGCATCCAGCGCCGTGTTGTCCCGCAGGAACGCAGACGGCGCAGGCGGCGCCGGCATCTCGGACCGGGCAAGATGCGGCGGCGGCGCGTCCCGGCCCAGCATGGCCCACAGCCGCTTCTCCTCGCGGCACGAGGCCCGCAGGTCCAGCGCGTCGGCGTAGGCGTCGTGGGCGCGCGCGAGCCGGATCTTGCCCTCGACCGTCTGGCGGTTCCGGAGCGTGGCCCGGTCGTCCAGGGCCGTGTACTGCATGATCTCGTTGGCTTCGCATCGGACGGCCTCGGCCTCGCTGTCGGCGGCTTCCGCCGGCGCTTCGTCTGCGCCGTCGTCGCGGCCGTCGACTGGGGGGGTGTCGAGGGATGAAGGGCTTGCGGCAGCCTCCTCTTCCTCCTCCTCCTCCTCCTTTCTTGGCGCTTGATCCAGCCCAAGAGCTTGTTCCACCGCGTCAAAGGACATGATCTGGAGGTCTTCGTCTTCCACGCCCGACGCGACTTTGTCGTCCAGCACAACGTTGAGTCGCAGCCGCCGTGCGCTCTTGGCCCAAAACTCGGTGCTGTTCGTTTTCAGCCCGACAGACAAGGCTGCCGCCCGTACATCGTGGTCCCACACGAGGTCTAATGCGCCACGTCCACATGACTTCATGCTGCGAATGCGTGACTCGGCCGTGTAGATCGTGGCAGCGATGAGGCGGCGTGTTATGGATACAGCAAGCGAGTAAAAGTCCTCCAGGGCAGTGGCCCTGATGCTCGGCCTCTCCTCGGAAATGCAGTGCCAATTGCCCTCGGCAAAGGCGGCGTTCATGAACATCCGGTTGGAGAGCATGAGCCATGCCCGGCTTCGGAACAGCTCCATGAACCTCATGTTTACAGCGGCGTAGTTCTCCATCTCAGAGTAGTGGTACGAGGTGACGAGCCACCGGTCGGGACCCCACTTGACCTGCTCGCGATTCTCTTCATAGCTCTCCTGGCGAAGCGCCAATGCATCGGCCGCATTTTCCAGGGCCTGGCAGCAAGCTTGGCTGAGCTCGCAGGCGGCAGGGAGATCCGCGGGCACGACATCGATTTCATGCGCATCGGGCCTCTTCTCCTTCTGCTTGGCGCCGTCTCGAAGCAGCTTGAGGTAGTGGGAAACTTCCAGCTCGCATTTGCTCCCGATCCTGGACGCTATGCCGGCCGTGTCGTCGGCGCCTAGTCTACCAAGCGCCTCGAAGAAGAGATCCTTTTCCGCCGACGTCCAGACCGTGACGCCGAGCTGGGATTTGCCGAGCTCGTTGCTGTCGAAGGGTAGGTACTGCGCTGAAGCGTCTTGGATGTCTTCGTTGAGCAGGTTCAAGTACTCCGTGCACAGGGGCCCTTTTGCGCGTGCGAAAGGCAGGTCTTCCGCAAATGCTGTGTCGAATGATCGTTTGCGCGACGCCTGCTCCTGTGTCCGGGGAGTTGATGGCAGGAGATCCTCATCGAAACCTGGTTCCGGCTTGATCATCTGCACAGAGACATCACGCTCCTCCTCATCCTCTTCATCATCATCATCATCTTCATCTTCATCATCATCATCATCTTCTTCTTCTTCTTCTTCTTTTACTTCTTCTTCTTCTTCTTCTTTTTCTTCGGGTCCCTTGTTTGCCTCGCCTTCGTCTGAAGGCTCAAAGACGCTGTCGTCAGACTCCATTTCAATTTCATGGCGACGCCGGTATACCCCGTCGAAAATCTCCATGATATCATCTTCGTCTGAGGACCCAGCCTCGCCGAGATTCACGCCATCTTCCATGGGCTCTATTTTGACCGGACGTTTCGATTCATGAGTGCCTTGGCTCGAGACTTCATTCCCAGCCGTAGATTGATTTTCAGACTCCTCGTTTCGAGCGTTCCGGCCGTTCAAGTCGATCTCCTGGTCTCTCGCCTTGTCGCGATAACACACATCCGTCTCGGCAAGGTCGTTTGAAGACTCTTCTACTTCTGAGTCCATTGTGACCGGTTTTCTTGAACACGAGCCATGTATGAGCGCGGCGGTGCATAGTTCCCCGTGGCGAAGCGGGACGAAGAAGCGGATACCAAGTTCAGCAGTGATGGCCCTTGGGGTTGTGCTGTGGTCTGTGAGCACTCACTCACTCACTGTGAGAGACTCAGAGAAAAAGCAAGAGAAAACCGGTCGTGATTCTGGACCCTAACCCTGTGAGTGAGTGGGTCCGATCGGGGAAGCAAACGCAGAATGCCGAACCCCCTGTCTCCCGTGTTCGGCTCCGCGTCGTTCGGCTCCGGCCCCGACGCGAAATCTGCGGACGCGGACCTGACAAAGCGCATCTTCTACTACCTACATGGTTGCATGACATGGGAGAGATTTCATGCCTGCGCGTCCACATGGCTTGCCCTCCCCTCCCGCACCATACCTATAGAGTCTTTGAGACGAGGAGAGCCAGGCCATGTCTTTCCGCCAAAGTATAGTCCGCCCGCTCAGAGGAAGGTCGTATGTGTATGAGTTTGCCTCGATCGGCGTGCTGCTGCTTTCGTCGCGCTCCTGGCCTACAACCTGCGCTCGTGTTTCCGTGCCTGGCCGTGTGAGTGTTCCGACGACAGGTCCTATCCGTAGCATCAGCGAGCTTCGGGACTACCAGGAAGAATGCATCCAGTCCGTCCTGTCAGCCTTCGAGCAAGGCCACAAACGAGTGGGCATCTCGTTGGCAACAGGGAGCGGGAAAACAGTAAGTGGAGCAGCAGTCTTGCATCAACCATCTCATCTTGACTGCCCTGTGGACTTGGATGCTCACATCCAGCCAGGTCGTCTTCACCCAACTCATCGACCGCGTCGAGCCTCGGGAACTGCCGTATTCAGAGCCGGCCACTCAGACCCTCATCATCGCCCATCGCAAAGAACTCGTCGCCCAGGCGGCGCGTCACTGCAACGCAACCTACCCGGGCAAGACGGTCGATATAGAGATGGGCAATTTGCGGGCCTCGGGAGCCGCAGATGTCACCATCGCCAGTGTCTACAGTCTGTCCAAGGAAGACCGCCTGGCCAAGTATGACCCGGACAGATTCAAGCTCGTCATCGTGGACGAGGCCCATCACATCGTGGCCAGCACGTACATGAAGGTGTTGGAGCATTTCGGGTTGGAAGCCAAATCGGCCAACTCGCCCTACCTGGTCGGTGTTTCGGCCACGTTTTCACGCTTCGACGGTCTCCGGCTGGGAGCAGCCATCGACGAAATCGTGTACCATCGAGACTACGTGGACATGATTGAGGCCAAGTGGCTGACCGACGTACTCTTCACCACTGTGCAGTCTACCGCCGACCTCTCCAAGGTCGAGACGAATGGTGCTCGTGGTGACTTCAACATTTCGTCCCTGTCGAAAGCGGTGAACACGGATGAGGTCAACGAGATTACTGTCAAGACGTGGTTCAGCAAGGCCAGTGATCGCAAGTCCACGTTGGTGTTCTGCGTGGACATTGCTCACGTCGAGGCCCTGACTGCCAAGTTCCGGGATCACGGGGTCGATGCTCGTTATGTCACAAGCGAGACCCATGACAAGACGCGATCTGAGCTGCTGGACGCATTCAAGCGCGGAGACTTTCCCGTTCTCGTCAACTGCGGTGTTTATACCGAGGGCACCGACATACCAAACATTGACTGCGTCTTACTGGTAAGTAAAAGGCCCTAGCCGAGGAAGGCTGCCGCCTACCGCCTACGCCTACGTGTGGCTAACTCCAAGTCCTGCAAGGCCCGCCCTATCCGTTCCAGAACGGTGCTCGTCCAAATGATAGGCAGAGGAATGCGTTTGCATCCCGGCAAGAAGAACTGCCACATCATCGATATGGTCTCCAGCCTCGAAACAGGAATCGTCACGACTCCTACCCTGTTTGGCCTGGATCCCAAGGAACTCGTAGACAAGATGTCGGTAGGCGAATTGCGAGAGCGGCGCCAGGAAAGAACACAAGAGGAGACGACGCAGATCGACTCGTCCAAGAATTCTGGTGGCAAACGGCTCGACGGGGATGCTCTAGTCTTCACGCATTACGACTCGGTGTTCGATCTGATCGACGACACGTCCGGGGAGCAACAAATCCGATCCCTCAGCCCCAACGCCTGGTTGCAGATCACGCCGAACCGCTACATTCTGTACGGCGTGGGCAACCACTACCTCCGCCTCGACCGGACGACCGTTGACGGGACCGACACGGCCATCTTCCGGGCGTGTCTCCTCCGGCGGCTGCCTCCCGGCGCCGGGGCGCCGTACGCGAAAGCGCAGGAGCTGTTCGTTGCGGCCACGCTGGAAGACGGGGTGCACGGCTGCGACAAGTACGCCAAGGAGACGGCCGACATGTTCCCCTACAGTTTCATCGCCAAGCGCGCCTCATGGCGCTTCTACCCAGCGACCCAGGGTCAGCTCCGGATTCTCAACCGGTTCCGGCCCGAAGACAGCCCGTTGCGGCCCAGGGACATGAGGAAGGGCAGGGCCACCGACTTGATCAGCAAGTTGAAGCACGGCGCGCAGGGCCGCTTCGACAGCCTGAAGGCGGACCAGAGACGGGCAGGAAGGGCAAGAGAGACGGAGGAGCGCAGGAGAGACATGGTGTACGGCCAGAGCATCTCGGTCGGGCCGGTGCTGGCGCCGACGTGAAGGTTATTGTGGGCTGGAGGAGGTTCGTAGTGCGGCTCCAACCGTTGCGTTGCGCCAACGCAAGTTGAGGTGTAGGCGCAGCACCTGTCTGGAGGTATTCATACAGCAACGTTGCTCCTCATTGTGCTGCCGGCTCCCTGTACTTCAGTACCTAGTCAGATTAGAGAGAGAGAGAGAGAGAGAGAAAGAAAGAGAGAGAGAGAGAGAGAAAGAGAGAGAGAGAGAGAGAAAGAGAGAGAGAGAGAGAAAGAGAGAGAGAGAGAGAGAGAGAGGCCGGAGAAAAGCCGAGAAGTGCCGGCGGAAAGACGCCTATTTGACCCTCATGCTTTGAGGCTTGCTGCATGTGGGTCTCGGACGTCAGAAAGGAGGGAGCAGGAAGGCACAATGGGCCAGGGGCTGAGGGTGGCCAGCCTGTGGGGGGGGGGGGGAGCACTGGAGAGCCAAGTGTGCGAGACAAACAGAGCAGGAAGCTGCGAACAAAACATGGAGCTCCTCCGCCGTAATTGGATACCGGACGCGTGGTTCAATAGATCACGGGACACGCCGGCCACGGCCCCCTCGTGCCTTCCGCAGATCGAGGCAACAAGGTAGGTTTCGGCTTGGCTTGACGCGCCTCGCTTAAGTAGAGGCAAAAAAAGTAGAGAGGTACCTCTGCGAGGTACTTGCCCAGCCATCTCTCGTTTCCGCGGTCGCGACGTGGTGGAGTTGGCTGATGGCTCGACGTAACGCGCGCCGCCGAGCCAACACCACCTCCATCTCTACAGTATTTGCTGGACGCCTCTACGCCCAGCCCAGGACATCGGTCTTTGGCGCAGCCCCCCACCTGTGGTCTTTGTGGCTCTCAACGAACTTTCTGCACTTTCTATTGTAGAGCCTACCAGCGGACATGACCACTTATAATCCACCATCCGCACCGCCTACCAGGTATTTCTCTCCTCGGCTCTTGCAGACCCGTCACTTCCATATTTTCCCTCAACACAGGCTCACCTTTCGATCCGAACATAGGGATCGCTCCATCATCATCACCATCATCAATAACAACAACAGCAGCAGCAGCAGCGTCTGATCGCCACAACCCCGGTGAATCGCAAAGACTGGCCGCCACCATGGCGCAGGATAATGGGGTCGACGACGGCTCGACTGTCGTTCGGGAGAATCAAGGTCAGCGCGTTCTCCTGCACGTCAAATTTAGCAATCAAATTCCAAGTAGCCGCGCAGTTGGTATACATCTCTGCGCGCGTTGCCTGCCCCTTCCATAGACACCGCTGCTCCGAAGCCGAATGAGCTTCTGGCGTGCCATCTCGCTGTTGTATATCGCGATGAATGCATGCTCGCCTCAAAAGGCCATTATTGATCATAAGTCGGTTGCTCCTGTCATGTGGTTGTCGTTGTCGTCGTGGTTCTTGTCGATGTGTTGTTGTTGTTGTTGTTGCTGTCGACATCACCACACGTGTGTTGCTCGCGCTTCACTCAGCAGATCGCGGTGAAGGATCACACAGTCCTAACACAAACAGAAACTCAAGAACCCAAGCCCGACAGCCCGCCGCTGGTTGAGGAAGCTTGCCGCCAGCTTGAGGGCAGTGCAGCCGGCAAAGTGTCCGTCTCGGAACACAGTCAGTTACCGCAACATTGCCGGCAGAAACTCGAGGATTGCCAGGCCTACGCTGCGCAGTCAGACAGCGCAGTTTCCATCGGTCAGGCAGCCTTCTTCTCCGGTCGGCACCTTTCGTCTCCGGGTGCAGGTCCCTCCACCCAAGCTGCCAAAGAGGTGCAGAAACCCGTGCAAGACTGTTCTCAAGACGTTGCGCACCCCACCCCGTTTCGCAAGCACCATTCGCAAAGCACTTCCCAAGACTCCCAGCCTTTCTCCGAGTTCTCCGGTCCTGTCGATGCCACCGCCTCGTTTCGACAGAACAAGGGCAAAGGCCGAGCTTCACCAGTCACCCCTTTTACCCAACCTTCCTCAGCACAGCCTGTTGCGTCGCCAACCACAAAGACTCAAGTTCTGCCCAGCAATTCTGCCAACGAGAAGAAGTGCGAGCTGAAAAGGCCCACAAAAGCAGCCCAACAACAACAACAACAAAAAATCCCCTCTGCACATCGTGAATTCGGTGTAGCGCCCGTACTACCGTCAAACAACCTTCCTGTCACGGAAGTTCGCGTCGGGGATCGCGTGTACCCACAACCTCCGGGTATCGTCTTGTCCAAAGACTTTCGCATTCACGTGGACGAATTCGACCTCGACAATATCCCTGACGGTGACCCAACGGCCCTCAGGAAGGACCGTTTCGTCAAGTTCGGAAAGGGTGGTTTGATCAAGTTCCGCAGCAGGCAGGATTTTATTGCAAAGTGCCCCGCCCTCTTCCCATCCGAAGCACGACAACAGCAGCCAACTTCCTCGCGGGCAACATCCGTAATGGACGAACCACCCTTCTGGGAACCTGATGTTCCCATGAAGCCCAAGTGGGAGACCGATCCCTACTGTACGAACGCATGGGAACAAGATGCCAAGCGAAAGAAACTCTGGGCCGAGACAGCAGATCTCCAGGACGAGCTGATAGTCATCAAGGAGGAGATCGAGGAGCTTAAGAAAAAGTGGGAGCCCAGGCGTGTTTTGATGCGCCGACGCTCGCAGAGGAGCAACGACCCGCGCCGTAATGAAGCTCGTAAGACGAACCAAGCGGAGGACTTGCAGCAGAAAGAGCGTGAAGAGCAGGCTCGGCGTGAGCAAGAACGAGAGCGTGAACAGGACGACGTCCGGCTGCATCAGCTGGAAGACCGAAAGCATCAAATTGAAGTTGAGCTCATAGAGCACGGTGCCAAGTTGGTCACGATAGCTCACGATGCCAAGGAAGCCATGGAGAAAAAATGGGAAGAAGACTGCCGCCCGGACCTCGTCGAGAAACGGGAACGGAAGAAGGCCGAGGAGGCCGAGAAGATCCGAGTGATGCTCGAGGACTGCAACCCCTTCCATCACCTGGCCTCGCGAGGACCTGAGAAGCTCGTCGGCGACGCGGTCAACGAGCAGGAACGACCTGGCTTCCTCCCATGGCCTCAAGACTCTGCGGACGGCCCGGAGCCCATGGTGGCCACGCACGATGTTCCCGTCACCGAAAACAATAACCTCAAGAATCTCAAAGTGCCTGAGTGGTTCCGTCAACTGGATGCGGAGAAAGCCATTCCTCTGACCAAGAGGACGCCCAAGGAACGTTATCAGGAGCTGGTGAACCGGTGGGCTGATCTGGAAGCCGAGTCGAGGCGCGCCGACGCCGGCAAGACCAAACCAGTATGGGACAAGAACTACCACGACGAGCACCCAGACTGGCCCACCGAGACACAACGACAGGGCGGATGGTGGCGCTGCCGGTCGGGCGACGACGCGTCCAAGATGGAGCGCGAATGCACCGCGTGCCACTCGGCGCAGTCGGCTACCGCGCGCGGGAAGAAGCCGGCGGCGGCGACAGCGACAGTGACAGCGAAAGAGAAGTACGAGCGATTTTCGGCCATCATCGAGGTGTACACGCGCCGCGAGATGGAGCTGGACAAGCAGGCAGCGCTGGCTCGTATTTATGCGGAGGAAGAGGCGGCCAAGGACCAAGCAAAGCTTCGCGAACTGTCGAGAAATGTGGACTGGCGCGCCTATGGATATGACTCGACCGAGGACTATACCAGCAATCAAAGCCAGGCTGGTCCGAGCCAGGCTGGCAAGTAAAGCCAGGTGCATCGAAACGCGGCCTTGCAGAGAGAGAGAGAGGGCGAGAGAGAGAGAGAGAGAGAGAGAGAGAAAAAGAGAGAGAGAGTGTGTGTGTGTGTGTGAATGAGGCACGGGGAACGATGAACGATGAACGATGAACGATGAACGATGGAAGAAGTTACGACTCGACGAAACGGAAGAGATGCCGTCCTGTTCGTTGTGGAGAAGACCGGAATTCCCAACTGCATGGCGGATCCCGATTGCCGGTCATCAAGAAGAAGCTATCTCGGAGCTGATCTGGCAAAAGAGTGCATGTCTTTGGCGATTTTCGAGGCGGGAGACAGTGGAGTACACGATGCCAGGCTGTCTGCAATTTTGGTGCTGTTTTGAAGGTCGCTTGCGAGCTCCCAGAGCGCAAAGTCGCGCTTGCGCTGCGCGACTGCTGGGTCTCCATATTCGGCCTTGCCAGCTACTGCCTTGTTGTTGTTGTTGTTGTTGTTGCGGAACTAGGGTGAAGGTCAGCGGTGAAAGGTCAAGGGTCAAGGTCAGCGGTCAAGGTCAGCGGTCAAGGTCAGCGGTGGTATGGGCCGGTGTGTTTTTCGGCACATGGGCGGAGGCTGCCACTCCAGAGAGATGGTCCTTTCGTCGCATAGTGTCCGGATCATGGGCACAGGGTCCCTCACGGAAGAGATATGACGCTTCGAGCGTGGATATTGTGTCCTTCGATACCCGAGGAATTTTTGAAAGGCCTGCGCAGCATAGCATCGACAGTCGAGCGTAAACGATAGTGAACTCGAGATTATTGTCTTTGCGCAATGGTACTTGCGTCCTGGGAAGCCATGGACACCTCGGCTGCGTGATTCTAATGAGACCAGGAAGCGAGATGGAGTACAAGCTGTTGCTGAGACAAGGTTGAAGAAGCAGGACTCTTGAGATGAGGTCGGACATCGGCGAGTTGTAGGTCCGACATCCAATCGATTGCTCGAACCAGCGTCATCCCGTCATCGCGCTTCTTTCCGTGTGACAGGCTCTGACTAATCCGCGACATGGAATTTTGATTTCCTCGTGAGTCGTCGCCAAGCTCATCTTCTCCTATCACCCCTAGACCATCCGTTCCCCCTTTTACGCTCGACTGTGAACGAAACTTGTGACGGTACCGGCTTTTTGCGACTGAACTCGCTTCGGCACGCCCGTGGTCCTGGGTACCTTCCAAAGGCTACTTTTCCCACGCACAAGTCGACGACATTGCAGAGACCCGCACAGAGCCTTCGCCGTGGCTTGATCAACGATGGCATAGCTCGCTGCCCAAGTACCTCTAGTACTATACTATCTACCTATCGTCAGCCATCCCTCCAACTCGTCCCGAAACACGGAAGCACACGTCCAACATGCCACGCGACCGGCCCCACACAACGGGCTACGAGCGGCTCGCCCAGGCCGACGACGCCAGCGACGACTCGGACCTCGACCCCCTCGCCGTCAGCACGGCCTCGCTGCAGCCGGCCTCTGCCCCAGGCTTCGCGTCCATCACGCAGCCTCGCGCGCACTCGGGCATGGCCACGCCGAAGCCGGCAGCCCACGGTTTGCACCACGCCCGCTACGCCTCCATCGGTGGCGGCAACACCCTCGCCGCTCCCGCTCCCGCTCCCGCTCCCGCCCTCGCCGCTCCCGCTCCGGCGCGCATGGGCCGGCGCGGCGGACGCCGCCGGCCGCGGTCCAACAGCGGGGTGGACCTCAAGGCGATCAACGCGCGGCTGGAGCGGTGGGCCGACGAGATTGCGAGCCGGTTCCGCCGCGTGGGCGGCGCGCGCAAGGGCGCCGACGACAACGCCGACGAGGAGCAGCCGCTCGAGATCCAGCACTCGGTGTTCCAGGCGCCCGAGGGCGTGCGGCCCGTAACGGCCGAGGCGCTTGCACGTCCAGAGCCCGGGTACATGGCGCGGGCCGAGTTCGAGGCCCTGGTGGACGGCGTGCGCGCGGCCATCGAGCGGGGCGTGCACCCGCGCATGATCTCGCAGGGGAGCTCGGGGAGCTACTTTGCGCGCGACCCGGCCGGCAACGTTGTCGGCGTCTTCAAGCCCAAGGACGAGGAGCCGTATGCGGCGGGGAACCCGAAATGGAACAAGTGGATTCACCGGAATCTGTTCCCGTGCTGCTTCGGGAGAGCCTGGTAGGTCATGCGCTGATTCGAGGCCGTGTGTGCATGCTGACGCTGGGCCGGGGCCGGGCCTCACCTCCAGTCTGATTCCCAACCTCTCCTACGTCAGCGAGGCTGCAGCATACGCGCTCGACGTGCAGCTACGGACTCATCTCGTGCCCTACACCGACGTCGTCTGGCTCTCGTCGAAATCCTTCCACTATCCGTTTTGGGACCGCTACAGCCACTCGAGACAGAGGAAAGCATTGCCGGCGAAACCGGGCAGTTTCCAGGTCTTCTTGAAGGGCTTCAAGGACGCGAATGTGTTCCTACGTGAGCATCCCTGGCCCGATCAATATCTGTCCGGGTTCCGCACCAACGAACCGCACAGGAATCGGAAGAGGAGGTGGAGGGATACCTGCCCGCCGTCCAGGGGGGCGGTGCAGGACGGAGACAGTGATGACGGCATGGGAAGGTCCGACACTCTCACACCCGGGCCCGGCAATTTCGTCTGGACGGAGACGTTGAAGCAGGCCTTCCGGGAAGAGCTAGAGAAGCTGGTCATCCTGGATTACATGATGCGGAACACGGATCGTGGATTGGACAATTGGATGATCAGGGTCGACTGGGAAACGGAGCAAGTCTCGATCGTGTCCGAGCCCCCGCAGCTCAACACGGAGGAGGCGCGGTCGAACGAGGAAGGCGGGTCGCGGCCGGTCGACCTGTCGCGGAGGGGATCGCCGCAGACGCGGGCCTCGTACCCGTATAGGATGCAGAAACCGATGGACGCGTCGGTGCCGGCACCGACGACGAGGGATCCTAAAATAGGCATCGGTGCTATCGACAACTCCCTGTCGTGGCCCTGGAAACATCCCGATGCGTGGAGAAGGTGAGCATGAGATGATGACCAACGACCGGTCATGTGGCCCAACCAACAGTCGAACCGTCCATTGCTAACTCGGGGAACGCTCTCTCGTCTCAGCTTCCCGTTCGGCTGGCTCTTCCTCCCCGTTGACCTCATAGGCCGGCCCTTCTCGCAAAGGACGCGCGAGCACTTCCTCCCGCTGCTCACGTCGACCACGTGGTGGAGCCAGACGCAGCTCGCGCTGCGCAAGGTCTTCCAGATCGACCCCGACTTCCAGGAGCGCATGTTCGCGCGCCAGATGGCCGTCATGAAGGGCCAAGCCTGGAACGTGGTCGAGACGCTCAAGACGGCCGACCACGGCCCGCTCGAGCTGACGCGCCGCGCCAAGGTTTGTGTCTGGGACGACCTTGTTGATGTGCCCGTGGCCGTCCCGATGCGGGCCACCAGCGCCGAGATGCGCCGGCGCACGGCCGGCGACATGGCCCGGTCCGGAGGTGCTGGTGGGATCGAGGAGGAAATGGACATTGGTGCTGGTGCTGGTGGTGACGCGAACGGGGGTCGGGCCACGACCGGGGTCACCGCCGTGACGACTACCGGTCCCGCGGCTTTGACAAGGCACAGTACCTCTGACCTCCTGGGCCTGTCAAGCCCATCCACTGAACTGCCCAACCCCGGCCGGTTCGAGCTCGCGTCCCCGCCTCCAGACGACCCGGAAGCGCGGCCGGTCTCCTCGCCGCCGCCCCTTCCCTCGGGCACCACCAGCGGCGGGTCCACAAGCGCCGACTCGGAAGCCAAAGGCGCAAGCGCGGGCCAGCGCACCGACGCGGCCACGTCGAGCCTCCGCGGCGGCCGGCCGACCGTGGCGCGCACCTCGCGCAGCGGGCCGCCGCGGAGCCTGAATCTGTACTCGCCCGAACGGCAGCGGCAGGGGCGCCAGCACAAGCGGCGCTTCTCGTTCACGACGACGGCGGCGCGGCGCGAGAGCATTAGCATCGCGGCGCAGCTCTACGGCCGCGGCGGGGATGCGGCACGGCACTCGTTTGACGACTACTACGGGTATCGCTACGCCGACGATGACGACGACGACGACGACGATGCGGCGCTGGAGGGCGATCTGGGGTATGCGGCGGCGCAGGACATGGAGGGCAACCGACGCAAGGTGATTGTCGAGAGGCTGGAGGCGGTCAAGAGCAAGAACCCCGTCTTTACGTGGTGCTAGCGGGGGAGCGCAGGAGCAAGCCGGTCTTTTCTTCTTCATTTTTCTTGCGCGGCATGGCTTCTTGGCATAGGAACTGCTTGATCCTGTTTTTCTGGAAGGTAGGCGGCCCAAGAGAGGGTGAAGTCATGAAGAAGACTCGCTCCTCTCGATGAGACGTGGCCGGGCCTGGTGCGTCTTCGTCGCCTCCGGCTCGGGTGCGCTTTTCCCCGGCTGGTGCTGCTGGCTGGCCTACTACTGTATACTACTTAGATGCACTACACACGGGGGGGGGACACGGCAAGAGCAGCTCGATTCACCTCGGCCGGATCCGTTGGGTTCCCTGTGCGCCGGTCTTGGCGTCGATGAATCCGACAAGGCAGGTTCAGCAGGCCGAAGAGCCTGCCCATGGCCGAAGCTGCTTGCTTTGTGTGTGACTGACGGTGAGGGACTCGTGCCAGCAGTGCCAGCAGTGCCCGTGGAGCCCTACAAATGGGCGGGACACCAGCGTCTCCGACACGACAGCCGAAGTGTCCCCCGCGCGACCCGAGACTCTGGGTGCGGGACGGACAGGGTGCAGAGAAGGCTCGCATGCTTCCGTTCCTGGGGAACGACCATGTCCGATCGGCTGGGCGCTGGGGCGCTGAGCTCGCTGCCGAGCCCACTGCCGAGGTCGGTTCTCCTGGCTTTCCACCTGTGCCACACTGACAGAGACACAGACACACACACAGTCTGACTCGCGAGCCGACACATGGCCATGGCAGACCGCCAGAAAGACGTGTTTGTCTTTGTGTGCACGCGGCTTACCGTGAGGGAAGCTGAAGCCGGTGAGATATGGGCACCCTCCCCCCCTCGTGCGTGCATCGTACATACACCTCGACGTACCCGACCGTGGCCGCAGCCCCCCCGGTCTCACCATGACACGTCAGCGGTGGCCAGGGTAGAACAAAGTACCCTCGAAAGTCCAAGGAGTCACGGACCCACAGTGTCCACCCCGAGTGGTTCCGTTGACGTCCAGCCAGCACAGCACAGCACGACAGGTCCGGCCTCCTTTCTCGGTTCCATGGCATGCCCATCATCACTTGAGGCTGCATTTTCGCTTCGGCCGGGCTTCCCGACCAGTCCGGCTGGAGAGGTGTATATATTGTGTCTCTCGATGGTTCTCGAGCCGTGCGTCGGCTGTTCTTGGCTGCTCCTCGCTCCCCCAGTCACAAGAGGGGTGTGCGACAGTCTGTGGATCTGGTCAATGCCACTGGCGAGGCGACCGAGGTCTGTAACCGGTTCGATTGCCTGTCGTCCGTCCTGTCTCACGCCTATCACGGTCCAGGACGGCAGCACCCTTGTTCCGGGCGGGGCCAGTCGGGCGGGTAGGCAAGTAGGTTTCTCGGTGAGATCCCGGGTCCGTGTCCTCGGAACGGTGTTGTGTTCGGGCCTACCACTGGCCCATGGGTACCATGGGTACTGCAGGCCCTTCTTCGGGTAGGTATGCGGGTGTCGGCTTGGGCTGGGCTCATGCATGCCAGCTGTACCACCATGCTGTTAGGCCGCCTGCGTACAGGCCGAAATTGCGCCGTCTCAGGTCTGGAGGCGGATATGGCTCGGGACAAAGGTAAGGTAGCAGCACATGGCGACAGCACGGCGACGTGTGGCCCCGAGGCCGCCGCATCTCCAATCAGGGCCGCGGACACAGGTCCACAAGCACGAGCTGAACGAATAGCTGCCGCACGCCGTGCAGGCCATGGGGGTGTTGTCACGCCCGAGGGAGTTCCGGGTAGGCATGCCCGATGCCATGCCACCACGGTCTCGGTGCGCCATAAAGAGTAACCGAAGGGGAGAACACGGTGAATCCAGTCAGACCCAGTGGCATGGCTCTGGAAGAGGCACCGTGACACTGGTACCGCGGGCCTGGATAAAGGCGCCCGTTCGGTTCGACGACCCTGGGCAGGGCGCAGCTGCAACGGCCCGGGGCGAATAAAAGACACGGGGCGGAGGCGGGTAAGGCGGGATGGTGTGGGCAGGCAGCATGCTTGCTGGTGCCAGAATGTCCTATGCGCTGTTATCCGGGATCGACGCCATCATCGTGGGGTTATTGCGGGCTGCCCTGCTTGGGAGATTCGGCTCTGCAAAGTGCGAACAGAGAGACCCGAGCAGACCCGAGCAGACCCGAGCAGACCCGAGCAGACCCGAGGCGAGCAGCTCGTTCCCTTGACCGTCCTTCCTCGCCGTCCCGGAGGCCACTTGAGACGTTGGTTGGAGCATGCCAGGCTCGGCGTTGACGACCAAGGTTCCGGCATCAAAGCCATCACGATCCAGCTGGTGGAGAAGGGGCCCGGTAGTCATGGATGAGAGGTATGGGATGGTCACGGTCACGGTCACGGTCACGGTCACGTTGGAGCGCAACGACGGAGGACGACTAAAAGCAGAGCCTAGCGAGCAAACCGTTCCTCTGGACGAGTCCTTTCGAGAAACACTCATGCACCACGGTCGAGAATTCCAGCGATATGCGGTAGAAAACGGGGTTTACCTGGCCCCGGTCGATGAGGTCAGAAAAAGACGGTTCGCGACGCTCTCCGGCTCGGCAGTCCTGCGGCTAACCCTGGCACTCTTGTCTGCCCACCACAGGTCGAAGTCGAGCGTCTCCAGATGATGCACGACGTCTTCCAATTGCTGTTCGACAGGCTCATCTTGGCTCCGGTTCCCAGTCCGAGGAGGGTCTTGGACTGTGGCTCTGGTTCTGCTTCGTGGGTAGAAGAAGTGGCAGAGCAATATCCGGAATGCGAGGTATGTTGCGTCCAGATCGACCTTGGCCGTCCTGCCCGTCTTGGCCACATGCTGATGTTGCCATGTCCCCTGGCCAGGTCATCGGCATCGACATATATCCGTATAGAGACCCCAACGAGCTACCGCCCAACGTGGAGCTCCAGATAGACAATCTGAACCAAGCGTGAGCCAGAGGACACGGCGAGCCTCCTCTCCCGTGCCGAACGCTCGGGCTTCTGACCCGGGAGCAGCTCCACCTTTCCTTCCAACTATTTCGACCTGGTCCAGAGCCGGACCATGGCGGGCGGGATTGACCGTGACAAGTGGCCGAATTACCTGGGCGACATTTTGCGCATCCTCGTGCCGGGTGGATGGTGTCAGATGGTCGAGATCAGTTTCAACGTGCAATCCGACAATGGCACCTTGACCGAGAGTACGTGGGCTGCCGGCAGCAAGGCCATGCCTGGTCGTGCCGTGCGATGCCGGAGCGGGAAAGGAAAAGAAAAAGCTGACGAGGGTGTGATGATGACGAGGCCGCAGATCATGCCCTTCGCGTCTGGTCGCAGTCCTATATGCGTTGCCAGGAGCCGTCCAAGGATCCTCGGGCGCCGCTGTACCTACAGGACTGGATGGCACAGGCCGGGTTCGTGCAGGTCGAAGCACGGTGCTTGCCTCTGCCCTTGAGCGGATGGGCCAACAGCACGTGTCCATCTGCCGCCCCGCGTGCCGCCGCCTGCCGGAGAATTCACAGAGGTGTCGTCTGACTGGAAATGGCTTGGACAGATGCCCGAGACCGAGCGATTGGGGCGGCGAACCAGGAGAACGTCCATCGGCTGCTGGCATCCCTCGCCATGTACCCCTTGACACAGCTTCTCGGGTGCGTTACCAGGGCCGTGTCTTGTCCCAAGCGTGTGCTGGTTGGTCTGACAGACCAAAAAAAAAAAAAAAACCGACGGCCAAGAATGTCCCTCGCCGATGTGCAGCTGCTCGTGGCGCAGGCTCGTCGCGAGGCCGACAATCCGGCCTTGAAGGTATGTGTCTGGCCCCACCCCCCCAGGAGGCTGTGAATGGTAATTCTGATGCGAGTGCCGCGTGCGTGTGCGCGTCGTCGTCGTCGTCGTCGTCGTCGTGCAGGCTTATTTCCGAGTGTAAGCGGCCTCCAGCTTCCACCGTTTTCTTGCATTGGGCCACAATGTGCTGATGCTGGCGGACCTACACAGCTACGTTTGTATTGGCCGAAAACCGGGGGGCAGTCGACACCATGGGGCACGTCACAAAGGCCACCAGCACTCCTCCCAGAGTGCCCGAGGACATGACCATTGCGATTCTCGGAAATGCGATTCTCGGAAATGCGATTCTCGGAAACGTGCTCGGCGTTGAGCTTGTGTGTATTATGTTAGGTACATGCATAAAGCCGGATTATAAGGATGTTGCATGATGCAATGTCTACCCCACCTTTCTCTGCAATCCCACTGGTTGATGCGGGCGTTGTGCGGGTGGGTTCTGCCGATACGCGATACGGGGGTGTGGGTGGATATGGTGGACATGGTGGACATGGACATGGGACATGGAAAAAAAATTTGGCTGCCAAAGACGCTTGCAACGACGTCGTCAGCCGAAGATGGCGTTACCATTGACAGCCCGCATCCTCCCTCTCGGTCGCGGCCTCCTTCTCGCCCGTCCCTGTCTCCGGGCGTACTCGAGCGCGGCCGAAGAAGATGCGCGGACGGACCCGACCCCGTCGCCGCCGTCGCCCCCGTCGCCCCCGCTCTTCTTCAAGCTCAGGACGGACCTCAAGGAGGCCATGTGGCGCAAGGATGTGCCGCGCCGCAGCATACTTCGCCTCGTCCTCGCCGAACACACGAGGCTCTCCAAGAGGGACACCAAGACGGACCGACCCGTCGACATGGAAGCGCAGCTGCTCGGGCTGCTGCGGAAAATGGCAAACCAGGGCCGGGAGGCGGCGAGCAGCTTCCGCGCCGCCGGCAAGGAGGACCTGGCCGCTCTGGAGGAGACCCAGGTCGACATTCTCGAGGGCTATCTCCGACCCTGACCCAGCCTTCGGCGACCTTTCGGGGCATGGGAGAGAGGAGCTTGGACAAGACACAAGAGATGCAGGAGATTTGGAAGGCGTGGTACACCAGCGGTTTTGAGCGTGGCATCTAACTGTCCTCGGGCAGGGGGGTGAAAGGTCTACTTGTAGCACAGGTTATTCCCTCGTGCCCTAGCAGTCAGTCAGTCAGTCACTCACGAGGACTCATCTCCCCATTACATGGCAATGCGACGACGGCTTGCGAACGGACGAGAAAACAGGACGACAAAGGGGGTTTGGTTCCACGCGCGCCGTCATTCCAAGGAGGGGGCCGAGAGTCTTGGCGGGCGGGACCAAACTTCTCTAGATGCTTTGCTTGTTTCCTGAGCGCCCGAACCTTGAGCCCATCAGGCCGTCCAGAGGGGACTAGCTCGCACGCCTTTTCATGCCCCCGTCTGACCGGTCTGCCCCGGTTCCTAGTCCTGGTGGAGAGAAGAAAACGGATGACTGCGCCGTAGAGGGAACGCATAGAAAGCCCCCTCGCGTCTCGCCGACGGCTGCCTCTTTATCCCAGATCGCCATCACCCCATCACCACACACATATCTATACACACACACACACACACACACACACACACACACACAAAAGCCACCACAAAGCCCACACCAAACATGCCCAACCAGCCCCCCAGCATCACCATCACCGCCGCCTCCCGCGCCGCCCCCTATCCCGCGGCCGACAACCCCGACTGTCCCCACTCGTCCGGCTCCGTCGTCGTCGCCGTCGACGTCGTCGTGCCCGGACTGCTCTCCCCCGGCGCCGACGACCCCGACGACCGGCGCGGCCGCAAGCGCTTCCGCAGCCCGCGGCCCCACCACGCGGCCGCCCCCGTGCTCCCGCCCCCCGGCCCGCGCCGCACCGCCCGCTCGGCAACGTTCCGCGGGCGCCGTCGCCAGCGGTCGACCTCGGTGGCCGCCGCCGCCACCGCCGCCGCCGCCGCCGCCCCGTGCATGACGCGGGACGAGCTGCCGGTCGCGTGTCTGGACCGGCCAAGAAACCGGAGCCCGTCGAGGGGAGGGCGCCGGGATGGGGTGCTGATGCAGGGGGAGGGAGCCGAGGACGGGCGCCGGAGGCGGGCCCGGAGGACGAGGAGCAGGCCGCGGGATTGCCGCGGGCGGTCGGGCGCGGCCAGAGATCGGGACGGGCCAAGAGCACAGCAACGACAGGCGTGATAGTCATCATGACATGGCCAGCCTGCCGTCAAAGCAAGCGGCTGATGTGGAATGTGCTGTGGTGCGCTGCGCCTTGCCAGCCCAGCCAGGCAGACCGGCAAGGCAGACCGGCAAGGCAGGCAAGGCAAGGCAAGGCAAGGCAAGGCAGACAGGCAAGGCAGGCAACGCAAGGCAGGCAACGCAAGGCAGGCATCCTTGCGTCCACAGCCCGTTCTCACGCCATGCATGACTCGGGTCTCCCGGCTCGGCGTTGGCCCAGCCATCCACCAGCCGCTGTCTGCGTCGAGCCGGGAAGAAAGGGGCACCAAGTTTCGGGGGCACACCGCACGAGTCACCATCACCACGGACAAGACCAGCGTGTCCGTCTTGCCAGCGTCGCCTGTCGTTGCCAGCGTCCGCGTGTTGCCCTATTCCCGTGCGCCCGCCGGTACTACCATGCCACGATCGGGGACAAGCTGGCGGGCGTCCCGAGGAAATGAGACAGCATTGCATTATTGATGCGCCTCGGCCTTTGCCTTTTCCTCTCGTCCCTCAGCTCCCCCCCCCCCCCCCCCCCCGGGCCCTTTTCGCTCTGCCCGCGCCCGGCTCCCCGGCTTTCTCTCGCTCGTCACAACCGTCGCCATGGCGGTTTCCAAGGAGCGCGACGGCCAGATCCCCCGTGTCTTCAACGTTCTGCTCCTCTGCCAGGCCGGAGGCGCCATCCTGGCGCTGAACTCGGCACTGCGCATATATCCGCCCCAGTCGTCGCAGCTCATCTTGGTCATACTTGCTGCAAGTCCGCCACCCGAGCGAAGACCAACACAGCATGGGCGGGGAGCACACAGCTAACCAGACCTTCCCACCAGGCTTCCGTGCACTTCGCCTTCGCCATCTTCTTCTGCGTCACCCATGGCCGCATAGCCCATCTCCAGCGCTACACCACCCCGGCCTTCCTCCTGACGGCCGTCGCACTCTGGAGCGGCGCCGTCGCCGACTTTGCCAACAGCATCGCCGCCCAGGCCCAGGCCCAGCCGCAACCCCAGGCCCAGCCCCAGGCCCAGCCGGGCACCGAAGACGCCGGCGACAGCACCGACCCGGATTCGCTGCCCT
Organism: Phyllachora maydis; assembly: GCA_029339225.1. Lineage (NCBI taxonomy): Eukaryota > Fungi > Ascomycota > Sordariomycetes > Phyllachorales > Phyllachoraceae > Phyllachora > Phyllachora maydis. The sequence goes on along the minus strand of JAQQPM010000001.1, from coordinate 10,722,205 downwards.
GGAGCCGAGCCGGCTGCGCCCTCTCCGTCGTCAACATCCTCCTCGACCTCGCCCTTCTCGCCATCTCCGTCCTCCCCCTCGTCCTCCCCGCTCCCCCCACCGGCCCGCCGCCGCCGGTCCCGCCCGAGTTGATGGGCGCCGAGCGCTACGCCCAGGCCGCCATGACCAGGACGGGGACGCTGAAGACGCCGATGACGGCAGCGCCGAGCTACAGCAGCCGCGGCGGCATGGGCACCAGCACCAGGGGCGGCCGGCAGACGCCGTGGTACCCCTACGACGGGCGCAACCGCATCGACGCCATCCGTCGGCTGTGCTCGCTGCAGCAGCCGGACGGCCACTGGGAGCGCAGCGAGGAGCTGGCCGAGCTGGTGCGGGCCTGGGACGCGCGTGCCGCCGGGGTCGATGCCGTGTCGCCGCTGGAGGGCAGCAGCGGCCGGGACTGGAAGGCCGAGGTCCGGGCCGAGACGGCGAGGGCGCACGCGTGTTTGCGAGGCTTGTGCGAGACGGTGTGGGTGGCGCGACTGCAGGGCACCGAGACGACGGTGTTGAGCTTGGCCGAGAGGATCAGCTTGCAGGCCGTGAACTGGGACCTGGGCTGGGCCAAGAGTGCGCTCGAGAGGGCGGCGGACTGGCAGGAGAGTACCCGGTGTGACTTGGGCCTGGCGGCGTTTTAGGGCGAGAAAAGATGCAGAGGAGACTATCTTGGCACACATTTTTTTGTATGACGGACGACTTTTCACTCGCTCCATGTATATATATATATATATATATATATATATATAGAGGAGAGAGAGAGAGAGAGAGAGAGAGAGAGAGAGAGAGAGAGAGAGAGAGAGAGAGAGAGAGAGAGAGAGAGAGAGAGACTAATATACGTGCTGTTGTCAACACGAGTACAGTCCATCCTAACAAGCTTGCCGCATCCGGCGGGTATCTATCTCGGTGATTGGTGTGGGAAAGGGTGAGTTCATGACCGCAACGCCAAGGACACACTACGCAGTGAAGAGACGGCCTCCCATGGCAAGATCATAGTAAGCCTGTTCCAGGTCCGGGTCATACTCGACTTCACCTAGATTCGACAGCGGCTCAGGATTGCCCCCCATGAGATAAAAGTCGTCGATCGTCTCGTTCGCAGCGAAGCCCAAGGGAGCGAGGATGTGCGACTCGTTCGGTGTCCTGTGCCGTGCATGTCAGCCAACAACAAGAGAGAGAAGATGCTCGGGCAAACATGGACCAGAAAGGACGCCTTACGGTCGAGCAGCGTCCTTGACCAGCATGTCGGAGAGTGTTGACGCCTCCCGGCAAGGACTGGGCGCTCCCGCCGGCGGGGCCATGCCCGGATTTGCCACCACCAAGCCGCCCGGGTGCAGAGGCACGAGATGTCTTTCCCTCGTCGTGTCAGCAGCAAGGCCGGCCACCGCCGGAATCTCCCGGTCTCCGCCCCCCGAAGCTTCATCACCATCCCCGACGACCCCAAGGCCAGGCCCGGCCGCGGCGTCGGGGCCCAACAAGAGGTGGAAGACGCTGCTGGCCTGCCACTTGGCGATCAGGGCGTCCTGCTGGGCGGGCTCCTTGACGGAGCGGACGACGACGGCGCCGTCGTGGGTGCGCAGGTGGGCCTCGACGAGGGCCTCGAGCCCCGGGATGGCGGTCAGCACGGCGCCCCAGGCGGCGGCGCTCTCCCGGAACGAGTTGAGGGCGTTGCGGTAGCCCTTCTGCGGACCGCGGCGCTTCGTCGGGCGCAGGTACAGACACGGCCTGTCGTGCTTGGCGCACACACTGCACCGCGGGGCCGCGTTGTCGCAGGGCTGGTGGTTGACGTGGCAGAAGTCGCAGCTGGGGTGGGGTGAGGAGGAGAAGGATGAGAAACAAGGCAAGAGAGGGTGAGAGGGGGAGAAAAGAGAAGAGAGAAAACCGGGGGGGGGGGGGGGGGGAAATGAGAAGAAAACCGAATCAATGGATGGATCGGGCTTACGCTCGAGATGCCTTCTTACGTTTGCGCGGGTTCGGGGCCGTCTCATCCCCGGCGTCCGGGCCGGCATCGCTGGCGGACCGTGGCCGGAGCCGGGGCCGGGATGCCACGTCCGCTGGCGAGAAGCCGTGAGGTTGCGATGGCGGAGGAGGTCTGACGGGCGACTCATTGTGGCGCTGAGCCTCGGAATTGCCGCCCAGAATCCCTGCTGCCGCTAAAGGTTGGGGGTCCATGGTGTCCTGGTGATGACAGGCGATGGTGAGGCCGTTGGCGATGGCGATGGCGATGGCGATGGCGATGGCGATAAACGGAGCCTAGCGCTACAGTTTTTGCGGCTCCGGTCCGGTCCGCTCGGTCCGGTCCCCGGACCGCCGGGCGGGGGAAAAGTGGGTACTCGCCCCGCTATCCTCCGGCGGGGGGCCGCTTGAGTGGAGAGGAGGTCGTGAGACTTGGGTACAGAAACGGACAATCGCTCGCCCAGCCATGCCCGCCACCGGCACCACCAACACGCGGGCTTGCGACCCCGGCGCCTCCATCGTGCTGGTCGGTTGTCGTGGCGCGGGGAAGCGCACGCTGGGCTTCATGGGCGCCAGCTACCTGCGCCGGCGCCTGGTCATCGAGGACCACCACTTCGAGCGCGTCACCGGCCTGACCAAGGGCCGCTTCCTGGCCGCCCACGGCAAGGACGCCTTCAACCGGCGCAGCATGGACCTCTTCAAGCACATGCTCGACGCCGACCGCTCCGGCTGCGTCGTCGTGTGCGGCATGAGCTCCCTGGTCGACGAGGCCCAGGACGTCCTGCGCGCCCTGTGCCGGACCCACCCGGTCGTCTACGTGCGCTGCGACAAGGAGCACATATCCCGCCAGCTCGACGCCGACGCCGACGCCGACGCCGCCCATGTCGCCCGGCTGCTCCGCGCCGACGAGAAGCACAGGGACTGCTCCAACCTCGAGTACTACAACCTGCTGGACGAGAAGCTCTTGGCCGCGAGGGAAGACTTCAGCCGCTTCCTCGACTTTGTCACGGGCCGAGGCGCAAGACGTGCCTGGATCGACTCTCCCTTCTCCCTCAACGCCATCCCGCCCGAGTTCCGGGCCTACTCGTACGCGCTGCGCCTGCGCCTGTCCTCGGTCGTCGACATGCATCTGGCCTGGGAAGACTTCGAGGCCGGCGCCGACTGCGTCGAGTACATTGTCGATCACTGGCCTGACGACCTGGGCCTGACGGTGTCGAGCCAGCTGGCCCAGATCCGCAGGAAGCTGGGCCTCCCCATCATCTACCACGTCGAGCAAGAGGCCCGCGAGCCAAGACGGCGTCCGCCCGAGGAGGAGAACCGGGCCGATCTGGAAGCGTACCAGCTCGGCCTGCGCTTGGGCGTCGACTACATCAGCCTGGACGTGCAACGAGACGAACGGTTCGTGAACCGGGTCTTTGCGCTCAAGGGGAGGTCCAAGGTCATCGGCAACTACTGGTACCTGGGCCTCGATGCCCTGCCGTGGACAGACCCGCGGCAGGTCGACAACTACAAACGCGCGGCCGCCCTGGGCTGCGACATCGTGCGCATGATCCGTTTCTGCCCGGGCCACTGCTCGCCCGAGCAGGTCGAGCGCCTGAGGGAGACCTTGATGACGACGATCCCGAACCCGAAGCCCCAGATGGTGGCCTACGACTTCTCCGCCCTCGGCGTGCCGACGCCGCTGCAGAGCCGCGTCCTCGCCCCGGTCAAGCACCCCGACCTGGACGACGACGGCGACCGGCTGGCGACCGTGTGCACCTACCCCGACTCGCTCGAGCTGCTCTTCCGCCAGTCCCTGCTCGACCCGCTGCAGTTCTACGTCCTCGGCGCCAACGTCGGCTACTCCCTCTCCCCCGCCATGCACACGGCCGCCTACGCCTACTCGGGCATGCACCACACCTTCCAGGCCGTCCCGTGCGCCACCCTCGACGAGCTGCATCCGATCTGCCGCAGCGATGCCTTCGGCGGCGCCAGCCTCACCGCGCCCTTCAAGGTCGCCATCCTCCCGCACCTGACCCACAAGAGCCGCCACGCCGCCGCCATCGGCGCCGTCAACGTCGTCCTGCCCCTGCGCGGCCGCCCCGGCCGCCCCGGCTCGGCCGACCTCAGCATGCTCGAGCACGCCAACGCGCGCAACCGGGCCGGTCCCGCCCGCGGCTTCTACGGCGACAACACCGACTGGAGCAGCATCCTGACGTGCCTGCGCCGCGCCACCAGCCCGCGCAATCACGTGCAGCCGTCGCGCACGACGGCCCTGGTCGTCGGCGCCGGCGGCATGGCGCGCGCCGCCATCTACGCCCTCATCCAGCTCGGGTGCCGCCACGTCTTCCTCTACAACCGCACCGTCGAGCACGCCGAGGCCGTGGCCGCTCACTTCAACAGCTGGGCGGCCGGCATGGGCGACGGCGACGGCGACGGTGCGCCGGAGCGCCGGGAGCGGGACACGCCCCCGCCGCAGCCGCCCATCTGCTGCGTCCTGACGGCGCGGGAGCAGCCGTGGCCGGCCGAGTATCAGCCGCCGACCATGGTCATCTCGTGCGTGCCGGCCACGGCGGTGCACGGGAGCCCGCCGGCCGACTTTGAGCTGCCGCTGCCGTGGCTGCGGAGCCCGACCGGCGGCGTCGTGCTCGAGGCAAGCTGATCCCCTTTTCTCTCCCTTTTTCCCATCCTCGCACTGTCCGGGGTGCTAACGCTGTGCGCCGCCGCGTGCAGCTCGCCTACGAACCCCTCGTCACGCCGCTCGTGGCGCAGATGCAGGCCTTCCGCGACACCGTGGCGCCCTCGTGGGTGGTCGTCGACGGTCTCGAGATCGTGAGCGAGATGGCCATCGAGGCCTTTGAACTGCAGACGGGCCGCATGGCGCCCAAGAGACTGATGCGCCATGTGTGCAGGACGACGTGGCAGCAGCACCGGAGGGAAATGTCATCTTCGTTCTCGGCGCCGGAACGGTGATCTTCTCACGGCGGCAGGCGCCCCGACGAGCTCCAGCTCCGGGCAACCAATGGAATGATGCGCAACATTCTACGTGACTCATTGAGCTAAGAGTGCGCCGGGTGGTCTCGATTCCGGCAGAGCCTCCAGAACCGCATCCTGGCGCCCGGCTGCCTCCGCATCCGCATCCACCTCGAGCAGCGCGCCCGAGATGATCTTCTGCACGTCCTCGTCGACGAGCACGCCGCGGCGTTTGGCCTCGTCCACGAGTGCCCACAACCTCGCGTCCGCTTCCAGGAACAATCTCCGCAGGAGCACCTGCAGCGTGCGCTTGCTCAGCCAGTTCTCCTCCTTGAGAAACCCTCCGGACCGCGCCAACTCGTTCCCGAGCTTCCAAACATAGCGCATCGCCGTCTCCAGGTCGCCGTCTTTGCCGTGACTGCACACCAGGTTGTCGTACATGGTGCAGTTGGGCCTGATAGAAAAGGCCGACATCTCCGAGGCGATGAAGTCGGCGAGTTTCTCGCTGATCGGCCTCGAGAGCAGGATCTCAAAGGTATGCATGTCGGGGCCCTCGGGGCAAATGTCGCGCACTTGACGGTACAGGTCCACGGCCCGCGCCGAGTCCTCCTGGTGGTACAGGGCTTCGAGAACCACGTTCAAGGCGGTTATGGGCATGCCGCGCTCCTTGCTGAGCTCTGTCAGGACGGCGATGGCTTCTTCCGTGCGGCTGGGAGATGCGCGCAGGAGAAGGTAAATGGAACGAGTGCTCGCGCGGTCCGGTTGCATTTCGGCCTCGGCCATGATTGACAGTGCCCGCAACGCGTTGCCAATATCGCCCGCCGTCGTGTAGCACTCGATCAGGGGCTCGTAGTGGTGAAGGCCGAGATTGACGCCGCGCGTTGCCAGGACCTGGATCGCCTCCGTCGCCAGTTCGGGGTCCATGTTCCGGGACGCCGTATTGATCATGCTCATGGTAGTCCCGTCCGAAGGCTGCAGTATGCCTGGCCTGACGAAGCGCTGCCACAGAAGCCTCGCGCCTTCGTAGTGCTGTGCCTCGGCGCAGGCGTCGAGGAGAAAATGCCAGGTGCCCAGTGGTATAGCGGTCGCGCTCCCCACCATGTCGAGCCGCTGCCTCGTCAGCGTCAAGGCCTCGTTTACGAAGCCGTACCGCAGGAAACAGAACACAAAGACGTCCCAGACCCACGAGGGCACGTCGGTTCCAACCCGGATCATCTTTTCCAGCTCTTCGCTGGCGAGTTCGACTTGACCATCACGAAGAAGGCCTAACGCGACGGCACACTTGCCGTCATCCGTCAGATCAATCCATCCGTTTCTCATCTCCTCCAGCACGCGGTTCCGGCACAGGTAGTCGGGATGGTTCACGAGCGCCTGAGACTGCAGTCAGCAACACGTGGCAATTTGAGAGCGAGAGATGCAGAGCACCACCAACCCACAGGGCATTGTGATATGTCTGCGATGTCTTTTCAATCTTGTGTTCGCTCATCGTTCTGAGGGTCGCATCAACATCATCGGCCGAGCCATTCGGGTCCCAATTGGTCGCGATCAAGGCGTTGTACACCCCCGTAGCGTTGATCCCGAACTTGCTCTGCAGCAGATGCGAAGCAAAAGTCCTGGCTTTGTTGAACTGCCCTTGCCTGAGAAGGAGCTCGTCCAAGGCCTCTAGAACCACGTCGTTGGGCGCATCTGCGAGTGTGTTGAATTTCCCCTGGTCCCTAATGAGATCGGCCACGGTAACGGACGCGTGTACGGCCCGCTTTCGCGGCGGTTCAGCCTGACACATTTTGTCGTCTTGTTCCTTGAGCGACGCCTGCCGTAGGTCGGCTTCTTCTGGTCGCGAAGGTTGCACAGAAAGCAGCTGGTGAAAGCGAGCCACGGAAGGCGTGTGCCGGCGAGGTGGTGCGGTGCATCTCTTGATTGGGAATGACTGTGCAGCCTGACGACGAGCAAGGCGCTCGAATGAGGGGCACAGACATTTCCAAAGCCCGTCCAGAATCCATTGTGTGCCCGCCATTGGGACGCGAGTGAAATAAGGGAAATAATCTACAAACATCTGCGCGACGCGATGAATTCGGAGGGCTCGGTTGCTTAGTAATCCATCCCCCGGCAGGGCAAAGACTGCTAGGAAAACCAGGTACGAGTCGCAGAGGTATTTCATAAATGTTGTTACCCCCGCAACTCCCTGGCAATATCCTGTCCAACAGCCATCATGCGCTGTCAACCGGTCGTCGACATCGTTCCCAACGGCTCGGCCATCCTGACCTGCTGCACGTTACGGTCATGACGAGAATCTTCAAGCACAACGCGCCCTGCCCCTCCCGCGCCCCAGACCTCGCCCGCCGCGGCCCCTCTCTCCTCCGCGTCCACCATGATCGCCCCGCGCCTGTCCACCGCGACCTCCTCGGAAGCTGTTCTGCTGGCCGTGTTGCTGGTCCTTGACCAGGTCGATGAGCTCGTCCGGTACGCGGAGGTATTTGATCTTTGCAGCCGCCGAGTCAGCCCGAGCCTGGTCCCCGCATGCCCAACGAGCGACCTACATTGTTCCCCTTGACGTAGACCTCAGGTAGCCTCACGAACCGGTCGCCTTCCTGCGGGGGAGGGTATCAGTCTTTGTGCCCGTACCTTCGGCCGAGTTCCCAGGTGCTCACTGCGCTCGTCTGGACGACCTCTTTGAGCGTCAAGTTCATCCACGTGTCGCACATGACGAGATGTCCGTTGAGGGTTTCGCCATTCTTGAGCTCGACCAACATGGGATGGCCCTGCGCCGCGTTGAGAAGACCGAGGGGCAGCTGTGAAAGGCGATGTTAGCGGGATCGCGCCGGCTCACAGATGCGTGCCTTGTCACAGAACTTGCCATTGTATGTTGATGAAGCGCCCTGTTAATGCTCCCACCACTTCCGGGGAGCAGACGCTTGCTGTGGGTCTAGCTTTGTTGGCAGGGGCATTGAGAAGATGCGGTAATCGTTTCCCATTCTCGTCGCAGTGACGAGGGCCTATCATATCGCCGATACCCGATGAATATCCGCCGGAGCCAGTGTTGGATGCTATTCACACCCCCTCCGGTGGATAATCTCCGAGGGCGACACACACAGCAACTGCTAGCATAGCGACTACGAACAAGGTAACTGGTGTTAAACCATTTGCTGCCAGGAAAATAACCAAGAGACCAGCAGGACAAATCTACATGCCCACGGTCCCAGGGAGATGATGAAGAGACGCGAGAGTAGAGTTAGAGCGGGTATCTGAAACGAGCTATGATGGTAAGCCAGTCCTGGGGTTGGGCCCAGCTAGTTAGTCCTTGGAAATGGTGGAACAAGGGATACTCCGGGTCCGTGTTCGGTCTAGCGGTGGTAGTCACTTTGATGGACATGATTCTGGCTGTCCAACTCCGTGAAACAGAAAACGAAGTTCCCAAGCTTGGATGGCAAAACATAAAAAATAAGAATACAAAGACCCGAAAGAAAGCACTGGGGCTCCCCGGGTTGTTCCGGAGATAGATAGCTGGTCACCTGGCTGTTTCCCAGGCACGTGCGGCAATTTGAGACCTTGAGTGTGAGTCGTGCCCCATCTGAGTGGGTGGCGCCTATCGATAGATAATACTCCGTATCCGCCGCGATAAAGCTTTCCGCATTCCGTCAGTGCAACGACGCGACAATCACCCCGCGACTTTGCAGCCCCCGCGTCTACGCAGCGGAGGACGAATGGTCTCAGCGCATAGCAACTCTCCCAACTCATTGGAACGATCATCGCGCCGCCGCCTCTGCATCATCTCAACCCATACCCTGCCTACCACACCCGCGCCAAACTATGGCGTGCTGATAAAATCTTTTACCCACCTGCCTGAGCACCTGCAAACGCAGCAAACGCAGTCACCTTCGATCTCTACTTTTGCACAGCGCGAGCTTCGATGCACTCCCGTTCTTGACCGGCTTTCCTCCTTGGATCGCGCCTCTTGCGAACCAAGACGTGGTCATCGCCACCATGGATCCCCACACGTCAAACGGTGAGCCACACTCCAAAATACGCCGTCCCTCCGCCAGAGTCTGAGCTCACCTACTGATTGAAAGCAGGCAAAGCACAGCCGGTCGGCGTCGCGCAGAAATGGAATCCTCGGATGCTCCTAGATCCGAGAGGTGCCGCGCTCGCTTCGTCGCAGCTTCGACAGCAGGTCACCCCAACGCCGCCGGCTCGATCAAACACGATGCCGCCTCAAACGGACCACCTAGCTTACGTATTCATCTCTGACAACCACCACGTTGTCAACATGACCCAAGCCGAAGCCGCGCGCGACGAGGAGCTTGCGACCACGGCACTGGCCCAGAGCGGCTGTGGTCGGCACATTGAGCAGATGAATAATGTGCAGGATCGGTCCCAGATTCGCGAACCGAAGCGGCGGAAAACAGAAGCGGATAGTGATGGTCCGACACACAACAGAAGCTTCGGCGGCGGCGGCGGCGGACTCCTAGGAAACCATTGCAAGGCCCAGCACGAGCAAGCCGCCCGGTACTCTCCCAACCAGCCCCTTCTTCCGGTCAAGCAGGAGTTCCATGCCTCGGCGCAGCAGACAGTTGACTTGACAGAAGCCGAGACGGAACCGGAAGCCATGGAAATCGAGGAGATACCGCCGCAAGTGATACGAGACGAGGAGGTATGCTATGGAATGGTGCAAGGCGCCTCGATCAACTGTCACAAAGTTCCCGCTCCCAAGCCAGGAATGATTGCCATCGGCGGCGATGGCTACTGGCCACAAGTGAAGGTGGTCCTCCGGCGCAAAGCAAACGAGGCAAGCCACCTCATCACCGTCTATGACTGCACTCGCCAAGTTTTCGGAGCCGTGGACGCCAAGATTGCCCAGGTTCTTGCGCCGTTGCTGGACTCGGCCCTGCAGGTCCGGACAGACTGCAGGATCCCTTCGCGGCGCAAGGTCCCCGGAGAGCAGGTTGGGCAGCAGATATCATGTTCGTACAAATTCGAGCTGATGATGTACGGTCCTCGGAAGTACGCGGAACAAGTTGGCCGATATATGCGGAAACACTCTCTTTCACTCGTCAGTCCGACTAGGGTTCAGCCGGGATTGAAAGTGGTGAATCCCCATGCGGCCGCAGATGGGCGCGCCCTCGGAGCGCCACGATGGACGTCGACTGTGCGAGACGGCACCGAGTCCCACGGTACATACACCCATCTGCCGCCGGTCGTGCGAACTGCGGAGGAGGTGCGCTCCGAGGTCGTCACTGTATTCGACTCGTTGCCCAAGTCCGAAAACCTACCCGAGGAGGACCCAGACCCGCGCATCACCACGGAGCTTCTGAAACACCAGCGGCAGGCGCTCTACTTCATGACGACTCGAGAAAAGGATAAGATCCCCGACGACCGTCAAGGCACGCAGACGAGCTCCAGCTGGCAACGCCGGCGCGATCAATATGGAGCAGAATACTACTACAACGTGGTGACAGACCAGCAGCAACATGAGCGCCCACCGCCAACACGGGGAGGCATTCTTGCCGACATGATGGGGCTTGGGAAAACGCTGAGCGTGCTCGCCCTCATAACGAAGACGTTGGGCGAGGCGAGCGAGTGGTCCGCACGCCCTCCGACCCAGCCACGAGAGCCGCCGCCGAGGAAACCGACCCAAGGCCCCATGCACTTTGACGTCCCCAAGGCACCGGGCCTCGGTTTGACGCCTTTGCGTCAGAATGGCCGCGGCACTCTCTTGATCTGTCCTCTCAGTACCATCACCAACTGGGAGGAGCAAATCAAGCAGCACGTCCGCGAGAACAGCCTCAGCGTTATCGTCTACCACGGCTCCAACCGCGTCCGCAACCACCAAACGCTTGCACAAGTAGATTTGGTCATCACCACATACGGCTCTGTCTCCAGCGAACTGACGGCACGTAGTCGCGGTAAAAAGGGCCCCTTTCCCCTCGAGGAAATCGGATGGTTCCGCATCGTGCTCGATGAGGCACACATCATCCGTGAGCAGAACACTCTGGCCTTCAAATCGATCTGTCGTCTCCAAGCCGAGCGTCGGTGGGCCGTCACCGGAACTCCCATCCAGAATCGCTTGGAGGATCTCGGCTCCTTGCTCTCCTTCCTACGCCTTTCTCCGTTCCACGACAAGGCCAAGTTCATTCAGTATGTCATCACGCCTTTCAAAAATGCGGATCCGGAAATCGTACCCAAGCTTCGTGTCTTGGTCGATACCATAACCCTCCGGCGCCTCAAAGACAAGATCGATCTCCCCCCACGCAAAGATCTGATTGTCAAACTCCAGTTCACGCCAGAGGAGCGACGTATCTACGACCCCTTCAACCGAAACGCCATCGACAGGCTGACGGCTCTGACCGGACGCAACGACAGGATGCAGGGGAAGACCTACATCCACATCTTGCGGGCCATCCTCCGTCTTCGACTGATTTGCGCCCACGGAAAAGATTTGTTGAATGAGGAGGATCTCCAGTTCCTGGAAGGAACGTCAGCGTCCACTGCCATCGAGCTTGACAGTGACGACGACGAGAAGCAGCAAGCCCTGGCGGAGGGCAAAGCCTACGATATGTTCTACGTCATGCAGGAGACGGGGCAAGACATCTGCCGCCGATGCAACAACAAACTCGGCAACGAGTCGCACGACGCGGCCGACGTCGAATCCGAGCGCCAGGAGGACGTCTTGGGCTACATGGCGTCCTGTCTTCATCTATACTGCTCGTCCTGCGCCAGTACTCTGGGAAGAGCTGCCAAGCATGGCACCGATCCCGACAGCGACACCGATTGCGACACCTGTGTCCGCTTTGCCAAGTCCAAGTGCGTCGAGATTCGGCGGTCTCGCGCCGCCGCCGAGCACGAAACGCACGACAACTTCAAGAGTCTCGTCAAAGGCAGGGGCAACAACAAGGCCGTGCCCGAGCGCTACAGCGGGCCCCACACGAAGACGCGCGCCTTGGTCCAGGAGCTCTTGAAGGCGAAGGCCAAGAGCGCCGAGAACCCCGACGAGCCTCCCTACAAGTCCGTCGTCTTCTCGGGCTGGACCTCGCATCTCGACCTGATCGAGATCGCCCTCCACGACGCCGGCATCACCTTCACCCGTCTCGACGGCAAGATGACGCGCACCCAGCGGACGCAGGCCATGGACGACTTCCGCGACAACCCGGACGTGCAGGTGATCCTCGTGAGCATCATGGCCGGCGGCCTCGGCCTCAACCTGACGACGGGCAATGCCGTCTACGTCATGGAGCCGCAGTTCAACCCGGCCGCCGAAGCTCAGGCTGTCGACCGGGTGCACCGGCTGGGCCAGAAGCGCGAGGTGACGACGGTGCGCTTCATCATGGAGGACAGCTTCGAAGAGAAGATGATGCAGCTCCAGGAGAAGAAGAACAAGCTCGCCAGCTTGAGCATGGACAGCCGCGACAAGGATAAGATCATGGATCGTACCGAATCGGCAAAGCAGCGGCTCTTGGACCTGCGCTCGCTGTTTCGATGAGACAGACAGACTGCCCGTTCGCTGGCTTTGTCGTTTTCACCGACGCTGCCATAGTTGCACTTGCATTTCCAAGCGTCTTCGGGCGCGGGGCGGGAAAATTGCGCACTCGGTCGTGCTGGCCGGCTCTACGTCTATGGGGCGATACTACAGATCAGCCTAGAGTGCCACGATATATGCACACCATCATCGACATATGCACTTGTGGATGCCACTCCTTGGTCTTGCAAATGAGTGAATCGCTGCTCTTAATCATCTCTGCTGTCATAATCACCAGTGGGTTTCTCCATCGTCAACACTTATACTCCATAAACCTTTCCAGAGCACCCAAGCTGCAAGCTTGTCTAGTAAAATGTTGCAAGCAAGAAAAAAAAGCAGCTTTTCCCCGATATGCGCCGCTACGCGGCAACGGCACTGGCCGGAGGCGGCGAATTGCGCGTGGCCTGGGTGCCGGCAGGGACGATACGCTCAGGCTGCGACCGCTTCCAGATTTCCACCTCGCTACCGCCAACAAGACGGCCGACACGCATGAGGCGCAGAAGATTGTGCGCCGCGTTGTTGTGCTCGTAAACACCGCCCGTGAACATGCCCGTGGCGTCTTTACCAATACCGGAGTTGATCAGGGCCCTGCCACCGGGGTGATAGGCGATGAAACTCTTCACGTCGTGAACGACGCCTTCGATCGCAATGAGGCATTCGCCATTGTTGCAACGAGAGACGTAGTCGTCCCAGGTGATTTCCTGCAGGTCTGCTATGGGGGTGCCCCAGTCCAACTTGGACCGCCTCTGGTCCAGCTTCTCCGCCTCCGCCAGATACCAAGCCCTGTCCGTCTGGTTGTCCCAGTCCACCTCGAGCTTTCGTGCGTCGAGCTTCTTCTTCTGTTGTTGCCACCGACCCAATTCGATCGCGTTGCGGCGGAAGGTTTTAAGATCGTAGGCTAGCCCGACGAGGCTGCACAGCCAAATGAAGTGCTTGGTCGGGTCGTATTGGTACCATTCGATTCCGTTCCGGTAGTCAACGGGGAATTCGTGGTGGAAGTTGTGATATCCCTCGCCCAATGTCACAAGAGCTGTGACCAAGTGGTCCCGTGGGCTGTCGCGATCATCGAAAGGCTGGTCGCCGAGCCAGTGGGCCAGGCTGTTGACGCAAAAGGTGGCTAGTTTCCAAGTTGAATAAGCACATGATCCGATCCCGTTGTATCCGAGGATTCCACTCACCCTGCTGCACAAAGCACACACGGAGGATGCCCGCGTAGACAAAGCCACCCAGCCAGTCGTTGAAGAACACACCGCACGCTACTGTGGGGATGACCAGCGCGCAGAAGATGACGCACTTCAGGTAATTTTTCTTCACAGATATGAGCTCGATGTTCGACAAACATGTACGGATTGATTCTTACGTGTTGCCAGACAATGACGGGGTCGGCGTTAAGATCAGTAATATCAGTACGGCCGATTCGCTTAGGATTTTGTTTCATCACCATCCAACCCAGGCTACATCGTGTTAGTCATGTGCATGTGGGTGCGAAGTCTTTGATCGTGGGGCTGACTGACTGGCTGTAGAGCAGACCCTTGCGGACGGAGTAAGGGTCTTTGTCAGTGTCGGTGTACCTGAGACGCGAGCAGGCGGTTGGCGGTTAGTGCCTGAGACGTTGACAGCTCATGCTGTTCCCATGCCTTGAGGCTGCCATGAGCAAGGTCGGTGTCACGAACCTGTGGTGACTGCGATGGTCTCGAGACCACCAACGAGCACTCCCCTCGACCGCAGCAGCGCCACCAGCGGCAAGGAAGATGCGGAGGGGTAGCGTGGCCTTGTAGCTGCGGTGCGCCCACAGGCGGTGATATCCAGCGGTGATGCCTTTCCGAGCTGTTAGTCTCCGGTGCGCGTGTTTTTTCCCAACCAGCCGCAAGTTCACGCACCGAGTCCTGAGAAGAAGTAATAGGCGATGGCGAAGAGGGCCGTATTCCTTTGCAATGTCACCCAGTACGCCGATATGAAGCCAGCCAGAGGCAGAAAGATGATGAGTGTCGTGCTGAGCCAGTTCACGTGCTTGTACCAGTTCTGGAGGGTCATGGGCTGCTCGGAGATATGGGGCTTCGACGCATCGTACTTGGTCTTCCTGTTCGGGAGAAACATTGGTCAGTTTGGGCTTGGGTTGAGGCAATGTCGACGAAGCAGTGCGCATGGCGAGAGACCTACCTTAGGGCAATGTAGTCGGTAGTGCCGTCCGGCATGCTGGGGGCAGCGGCATTGGAGGACACCATGCTAGCGGTGACGAGGGGCAACGACAGTATCCGTCCGTATCGACAAAGGCCTTCGTGATCTGTCCGCAGCGGAAGAGTTGAGGATCGGGGTGGCTTTTAAGGGTAAGCAGATGGGCGAGAAGGACACGCCAACAGGCTGGGAACAAGGTTGGGGGGCAAAAGCCTTGCGGCACTCGCGCACCCAGGAAAGCGAAGCCCGCACCCCAGCATTCCGGCCGCGTCGCCAAAACTCCATCCTGCTGTTCGACTTTTGTTGGGCAAAATGTTGGGAAGGGGTGTAGATGCTCGCATATGATTGGCGGATCGATACCTATCCTAGCCGCGGCTTGAGCCTGCCGTTCCCGCTACCTTGCAGCAGCCGGCTTCTGCCGCGGAAATTGTGGTTCCCAGTACTTCGGATTCTCGGAATCATGCTTGAAAAGTCTTCCATGCGCGAGAGCAGCAGATATGTATTGTCTAGAGCTGTTGTCCCAAGTCATGCAAAAGGAGCTAGCTAGTACCGTAGTATCTCGGGCCTTGACGCGTTCCTGCGCAAGCTTGCAGACTGTCATCCCACTCACGTAACGGACCACATACGGAGTACGTACTTCGTGTCGTGAGTCCGGAACAGATGATTCCAACGGCTTGTTCCAAGCTCGACGTTGAAGTACTACCTAACATGGCCACCTGGCGCAGGTAGATTACGTCACGTGCCCGCGTACCTGAAAGGGCAAGGCCTCGACAGGGATGCCCCACCTCCCACCGACGTTGCCACCACTAGGTACATAGCTACCTACTATGTACGACCTGACCGACGCCGCTAGGTAGTAGACGGGACCCAAGTGCTGATCCCACTTTACATAAACATCGTAGATATACAGCGTGCATATACGTCATGAAATCCTGGCGCTCCAATCATGTCTTTCCTCCCTCATTGTCGTTGCGTACAACCATCATGATGATCATCCAACGCCCCCGCATCGATCGATGCTGTCTGCGCCAGTATCGTATGCGTTTTGAGTGCGACGTTCTCGACATCCTCCGCGCCCGCGAGCACGTCAAAGTCGTCGTCTTCGTCGTCGTCAAGTATTACGTCCTGGCGGCGGCTGCTGCTGCTGCTGCTGCTGCTGTTCGCCGCAACGTCGTACGCCGTGCCGACGCCGGCGAGGTAGTCCGGCACGTGCTCGAAGACAGGCGTGTGTGGTGCGCCGGGCGGCGGGGGCGCCTTGACCGTCAGGTCCGGGGCCTTGGCCTGCGACACGGCCGCCGCGTCGGGTGGTATCTCCTTGTGTGTGGCCTCGTGGGAAGGCAATGCGTTGCCCTTGTCCTCTATATCTCCATCCTCTGCAAATGGATGCCAATGCGTTGTGTTTGCTGTGATCTTGTTTGTGTTTTGTACGGGTTCCGTGTCCCCCAACTCCCCGGGAAAGGGGGCAGTGATGCTATGTTGTCTTTGCGCCGCGACTTGGATCGCGTCATCTGGAATATGCGATGTGGCTTCAACAGCCATGTTGACGACTCGTCCATGCTCGATCATCTCCCCCGCCTCCATGTTCGCGGCCGGTGGCGCATCGACAGAAACGGCGTCCTCTCCGACAAGCTGTATAACCTCACCTCTGCCTGTTGTGTGCGGCACAGAAATCGATTTTACAACGAATTTAGGCTCCGCCTCTCTCTTCCGCTGGACTCCACCAGGTGCTTCCTCATTCTCATGCCGGTACCGGTCTGCCTCCGCTCCAGCCGGGGGCGCGTCGCCGACAGACAGCGCTGTCACGGCTTCCTGATAGTGATCCGACCAGCTCGGCATGCAACGTCCGTAGCGCGCAAAGTCATCATGACTGCTGGGCTGCGGAGACGGCGGCGACCGACCGCGAGGCGGATAGTAGCACAGGTCGTCGGTCATGCTATTACGGTCCCAACCCACACAGGGCCAGTCCGCTGAGGGCTGGACTGTCTTGACGATCGGCTGGCTTTCGTACAGACCCGGCTCAGGGTAGCCTTGCTGCTGCCTGTAGCCACCGTCGCTAAAAAGTGGCCCGCTGGCGTGCGCCTGACTTGGCTCGACGGCCTTGGGGAAAACGGAGAGCAGGGAGGACGCCTGTTTCCTCTCGCTAGGATCCTCGCTCAGGCACATCTCGACAATGTACCGATACCACGCCGGAACCGCTATGTCTGCATCAATCTGCAACGGTCGCCTCCGCTGTTCGGGCTCGTCTTCCTGCATCGCTAACGACCAGAGGACCATGCCCAGCTGGTAGAGGTCAGACTTGACGCCAATGTACATGGATATGCGTTGGCCGCTTTCGATCAGGGGAGTCGCCTCTGGTGGTTCCCATCCCACTGGACAGCCTCTCCTGTTGATATCGATGATTTTGGCGTTGTCGCCTTCGTCGATAACGATGTTGGACAGGGTGAAATCACCCTGGACAAATCCAGCCTCGTGGATCTCGGAGAGGCCAGCGACGATTTGGCGGGCCCACTTCTCCCGTCGGACCCAAGACAACGTGTGGTCGTGGTCGTAGATGACATCAATCAGGGCGCCCTTGTCGGCAAAGCTGATGAGCAATCCCTTGACGTGCTCCTCGCGGTCGTCAACAACAACGCCGTAGAACTCGATGACGTTTCTTGAACGGCTCAGCCGGTTCAGCGCGTTGATCTCGTACAGAAACTCGTCGACCGTGTCAGGACCCGGTATCTCCTTCTTGATGAGAACCTGGCCCCGGATGTTGACTTTGTACACGAAACCAGACATATGGGCTTCGAACTCGATATCTTTCTCCTTGATTTGTCTGCATCGCATGTGTTGTATCATACGAACTGTCGGAAAGCGTATCACTTCATTCATGTCTTCGACCACATGGACGTGAAGCCTCCCGGCCGACGTTTGCAGTTTCAGGTTGGTGACCGTGTCATAGAACTGGATATCGTTCAAGCTTTCTCGGATAGCCTCGTAGATCTTGGCCATCTTGTCGCGCTGGAACTTGGTGCGAACAAGGTCCATCTCCAGCGAGTTCTCTGGGGCATCTCGGTAGTCGAGCGAGATGGTGACCCTGCGCCATAGACTGGGACACTCGGGCGGGCGGTACGTGACGAAGAATTTCTCTCTCTTGGACTTATCCCGGAAATGCATCGACAGGTTGAGTATCCAGGTCGCCTCGAGTTCCACACGGATCATGGCATCATACTCGGACGTCGTGATGGAGTTCGCATCGCCGACCGATGCCGCAACTCCACCAATCCCGTACCGCATCTTGTCCTGGAGGGGGCTGCTCGGCAGGGACTTGATCAGCGATGCGGGGGCTGTATCGCCATCGAGCGAGTGGCTGAGGAAGTCTGGCGCACTAGCTCGAGGGTTCGAGTCCGCCTGGGTCGCGATGCTCTCGTGGTGTAATCTCCTGTCCATGGAGACGGTTCGCCGTTCGGCCGGTGTTGGTTCCGTCGCTTCCAGGTTGTTCCGCAGCTCCGACTGCTGGCGCTTGAACGTCTGGGCGCGCGGGAGGCCAGCGACCACTTTTCGCGAGATGCGCCGTACGAGGTCTGGACGAGCACCATGGTCACGGCCAAAGCTTTCCAACGCAGACCCAGCGGGCGCGGCCTCGACACGGCCCACGTCCCCGTCTTTGTCTTTTACGAACCATCTCCGCCACATACTCGATTGCGTGGCGGTGAGGGCATTTCCGGAGTCGGCCCTGTGGATACTCGTCGCAGTTTCCGGTGCGTGCGGCCACTCCGGTGGGTGGCTTTGGGCCATGAGAGCCTTGCCGGGCCCGGGAACGGCGACCCTGAGAGGCGGCGTAACGCGATCCAACACGAGGTGAATAGGTCCAGCGCAGGCCAGTCATCCAGGTTCCGGGCGGCAGATGCTGTCGTTTGTGGACGATTTGGACGCGGGCCATCTACCGTCCGACCGGTCTCGTGAGGGTCTGCTTCGACTACCGATGCTTGTGAAGCCGAACTATCTGAACAAGGGGGAGGGAATGAGAGAGAGAAGGAAAGAAAGAAAGAGCGAGGGAGCGAGTGTGTGAGAGAGAGGGGTGTAGGACATGCATGGCACAACCAAAGCCAGCTCAGACGTCACGGCGCAGGTGACGACAGCCCGCGGCGCGATCAGTTCCGAAGGTGCTCAGAAGGGGGATCAGGTCTGCAAAAAAGCAATTGCTTGGGTCTTCGATGGCCCACTGGCGATTCCTCCACGGAACTTCACGGCTCCACGGCCGGTGTCATGCCGGAGAGTGGGAGGCGCTGAGCTCTTTACCGCTCCTCCATCGGACTGCTTGCTTAGATCGATTGCCCACGTGATCCGCGAGAGTGTTGTGCGAACCACCTGCTTGCACACTCCGGTCTCTGGCCCCCAAAAGCACTCACTCAGTGCGCCCCCCCCCCCCCCCCAGTTGTGTGCAAGAATCCTCCCCATGCCATTGCTGCCCAAAAAGCGGAGGCGCTCCCGACCACGTCCAAAACCAAGGCTGCAGCCCGCGGGAATGGCCATGCGTTGTTCGCACGGGACCACGTGTTTGTCATTACTTGTTCTTGTCTTCCAGGTTGGGCACGCAGGCATGAGAGCATATCGCTGACGTTCCTGTCGTGCCGTCACCCACACTCGACGTCGTCTTCGCCTTGCCCTATGCTTGAGCTCCGGTCCTCGCCGCGTGTCAGTTCACACTGCACTCTCTGCAGTCGTCCTTTGAAGTCACCAGTCAAACACGACGCACGACGCACGACGCACGGCGACTCATACACGAGCAAGCGCTCCCTGTGCTGTCCCGCTCTTTCCATCTAGCCCAAGCTCGCTTCGACTCAAGAGTGAGCGGCTCTATCTACTGAGATCCACACAGCGCAGAACCCATCCTGTCCTGCACTTCACCGCTGCTTCTCCCACTGACTGACTGGGGACACCAACTCCGATCACGCACCCATTTTCCAGCGCTAGCTCCACCACAGACAGCCCTCTAGTGTACACATATACAGTTTGCGGCTTGTACACCGTCTATCGCACTGGAGATCATCAGAGGAGGGGAGAATGTGAGAGGGGATAGCTTTGGCAACAGCCTGTTCCGCCGCCGGCGTTGCTTCCCCAGTGGAATCCAAAAGCCTCCCACCCTCTTAAAAAAGAAAAGAAAAAAGAAACGAAAAACAGGGCGGGAGGGAGGGGGAAAGAGACACGCCTCGTAGTATGGGGGGAAACGGATGCAATAAAATGTGCAAAGTTCCAAAGTAGCATGTCCTCGACAATGCAGTGTAAAGGCCCCTGTGCCATATACGACATGCACCAGACGATCCAGTCCGTAGTCAGTCGCACGGGGCACAGAGAGCGAATAGCAACAATGCAACGGGGACAAGAATAGACGGCGAGGTGGCTATCGAGGTACGGCGACAGTTGCTCTGACACCGCTCTGGTCGCTCTCGTCCTCGTCATCCTCGGCCTTCTACTCAGTCTTTTCGGTTTTGCTAGGGTGATCCTCGATGACTCTAGACTTGTTCGCTTCAGCCCTGTCCAGGTTGGGGAACATCAAGTCAAAGACTTCCGAATACCAGCTGACTGGACGGCCTTCGATGCCTTGTTTAATGTTCTGTGATCACGATGGTCAGCCAACAGACTCCACTCCAAGGTCAAGCAGTGTAAACATGTCAGAGCCACTACACACTTCTGGGAGTTCGAGCCAATCCGAAAGGTTGTCCTGGGGAAAGACAATCATCTTGCAGCCCGCGCGCCTTGCCGCCACCGTCTTCTCCCTCAAGCCTCCGATGCGCAGCACCTTTCCGGTCAGCGTCAGCTCGCCTGTCATGGCGACGGCCGGGTCGATGGCCGTGTCCAGCGCCAACGACAGCAGAGAGGTTGCCATGGTAATACCCGCCGAAGGCCCGTCTTTCTGCACCGCGCCCTCGGGCACGTGCACATGCACCCTGGCCTTGTCAAAGAAGTTGTTGTCGGGGAACTCCTTGGCCATGTGCGATTTGGCGAACGAGTACGCAATCTGCGACGATTCCTTCATGACCGTCTTGAGGTTTCCTGTGATCTCGAGCGACGGTCGTGAACTTGGCCGCAGTGCACTCTGCAGCAGCGATTCGATGTACATGGCGGTGCCGCCGAGCTGCGTCCATGCCAGGCCCATCACAACACCCGGAGGCGTTCTCTCGTATAATCGGTCAGAGGTGAAGATGGGAGCACCGACATAGTCTTTCAAATTCTCTTTGCTGATGCTGACATGAACCGTGTCGGGTAGCTTGAGAGGCTCGCGGGGTCGGTGTGCCTTTTCTCCCTCGCCCATCTGCTCTGCTGGCTCCTTGCGGTCTTCCTTAAGCGTCTCTGCTAATGCAGCTTTGCCGTCGTCAGTCAAAGCGTCCGACTCTGGCAGGACTTGCTCGCCCAGATCCGATACAATCTTGAAAGCTGCCTTCCTATAAATTTTCTCGATATGCTGCTTGAGGTTGCGCACTCCCGATTCGCGGCAGTACTTGTTGATCAACTCCTCGATTGCAGCCTCGCTGAGTTTCACATCGGCGCCTGCCAAACCAGCTAATTCTTTGGCGGCCGGAGACAGGTACTTGTCAGCGATCATCAGCTTCTCGTCAGAAACGTATCCCGATAACCTGATGACCTCCATTCTATCCAGGAGTGGTCGCGAAATGGTATCCGTCATGTTCGCCGTGCAAACAAATAAAACCTTGGAGAGGTCGACCGGTACATCCATATAGTGGTCCAAGAAGGAGCTATTCTGCTCCGGATCAAGCAATTCGAGAAGTGCAGACGCAGGATCGCCTTGGTAGCCCCGACCCACTTTGTCGATTTCGTCGATCAGAATCAGCGGATTCTCGGTCTGGCACTTCTTCAGAGCCTGGATGAGCCGGCCCGGAAGAGCACCCACATAGGTCCGCCGGTGACCTTTGATTTCGGCAACGTCGGTGAGACCACCAACACTAAACCTGTGGTATGCGCGATTGAGAGCCCTGGCAATTGATTTGCCTATGCTCGTTTTGCCCACACCAGGAGGGCCAACGAAGCAAAGAATCTTGCCCTCCACCGTGCCCCTGAGCTTGCCCACGGCAATGAATTCCAGTATACGGTCCTTGACATCCTTGAGACCGTAGTGATCCTCGTCCAAGACCTTCCGCGCGTTCTGGATGCTGAAGTTTTCCACGCTCTGTTGACCCCAGGGAATCTGCGTGAGCCAGTCTAGATAGTTACGCGTGACGTTGAACTCGGAAGCCGCCGGTTCCAACTGCGCCAGCTTGTTGATCTCTTCGTCAAACACCTTGCGAACAGCGTCCGGCATCGCAAGCTTGTCGGCCCTCTCCTTGAACTTTTCCACAAGTTTGTCCTTGCCATCGGGATCCAGGCCCAGCTCGCGGCGAATGCCCTTCATCTGCTCCATTAACCAGTACTCGCGCTGCCGTTTCGTTATCTTGTTTTCGACATCTTTGGTGATCTTTGACTGCAGTTCGGCATTCATCAACTCCTTTTTGAGCACCATCAACGCCTTGTGGAGCCTGTCCACCACGTTTAGGCTTGCAAGCACAGACTGGAGCTCCGCAGGTTCTCCTGCTGAAACCGCTGCAGCGAAATCGGCGAGCTTGGCCGGCTCACTAGCTACGTTTCCGGACAATTGACTGGTCGAAAAAGTCGAGATCTGGTCCCGGAAGAGTGTACTCATGTTCGCAACGTCTTTGAAGACGTTGACGATTTCGTTGGTGACGGCGCGGACGACTGGGTCTTTGGGATCGTATGGCTCTTCAGTCAGATTCTCGACATTGACGAGGCTGACAGGGTATTTCCGGAGGAAGGATGTTGGCTCGTATTGTTTCGGGGCCGGGTCTGTCTTTGGTGTGACAGCACTCTCCTCGAAACTGGCGACAACGTCTCCTTTTTGCGACGGTTCCTCCGGTTCTTTGGATGGAATGGGCTCTGGTGTGGTTTCAATTTGGCCCCCGTCTGGCGTAGAATTGGCGGTCATGGGAGGTATTAATTGCGACAACCGGATTCTTCGGTGCGGATATAGAATCGCGGTGAGTGCGGTGCCACCACTAGCATCATTCAGGGGGAATGCACTAGTGATCTGAGCAAAGACGCCAACATCGTGTACCTCGTCGATGTTGTGTACAACGTCGTCGTCAGCCTCTTCGTCTTTGAGCAGGAAAGCTCCCACGTATGGCTGTCCCCTCTTCATCATGTCAGTGATGGCCGCAGCGACGTGCGGATCCTTTATTGTGATCGCCTTGTAAAAACCTGGGAATAAAGGCCGTTTTGCGATCGGCAGCGCCATAACCTGGGGGTAGACCTCCGGGATGACAGGCTTCGTGAGCGCCGAACCGGGTTTTCTGCTTCGCTTTCCTCCACCGTCGCCGGCGCCATCGTTGCCTGATACCGGGCTCCCACCTGCAGCTGTGCTACCTTTCGCATCAGGCGATTCTGATGCGCCCTGTCCTTTGCCACTTGAGGAGGATGCATCCGAGCTAGACAACTTGGCCTCCTCGACGGTCTTGGCGTCGTCGTCTTCGCGCTCGCGCTCGCGCTTCGCCGGCTTCTCGTCCTCGTTTGGGGCTTCGGTCGCTGCGTCGAAGAAACCTGTGTCCTTTTGCTTCCAGGTCGCCGGCGACGTGGAGAAATCCGCACGCGCTGTGGGTGGTATTCGAAGTCTTCGTGCCCGTGCTTGTGTTTGTATGAGAGCGGCACCCCGCGCGGTAGAAGCAGATCCCCAGCATCTTCTTGGAAGCAGCACGCCCGTGTTGGCTGCAAGTGACCGGGAAGCTCGTGAGCGCATCATCTTGGCGACCTAAAGTTCCAGGGAGAGCGACAACGTCGAGGACGGGAGCCTGCAAGGTTGTGAAAATGGCAGAGATAGAGTTGGGGCTGCATCCAGAATGCCGACGAAAAGGTTGTCGCCCCCCTCTGACAAATTGAGCTCGCATGAAGCTTGGACCGCGGTCTGACCCGGGTGCTACCACACATGTGCAAACCCAAATGGCAAACTAGCATTCAGGGGCAAGGAAAACAAAAGAAATCCGATAGTCACAGTCCTCATGCGAAGGGACTCGGATGGCCATGCTATCAGAAAAGTATCGCGGTAAACCTCTAGATGTAACTGTGCTAGTCATATGCCAATCCACCAATCTGGAGGGTCTTCTTGAAGCTACTGAACAATTTCCCCACGTGGTCTACCGGTCGGTTCCAAAGGATATTATCTTGACCCAAAGCCTACGTATCCCGGCTTACGACTGAGATTTCCAAAAGGTTTATCTGGTGAACAGCGGGCAGTCCAAAATGCGATCTCGGCGTAGTCTTCTCTTTATGCGACAAGTTTGATTTTACCCGCAGTCACAGTCCATGTATTCGACTGGTGCCCTAGCTACATATCTGTCAGTTTCCGAAACTCCCCGATAGTTCTAGTCTTCCCACACCGCCTGCTTAGCCTTGGCCGCCTCCTCTTCCCGCTGCTTCTGGTTACATCGCTCCTGTTCCCTCCGTTTCCTCTCATTCTCCTTGATAGCCTTATCGTACGCCTTCTGTTCTACCGTCAGCTTGGGTGCCCGCAGGCCCAGAGCCCCGGCGATCATGCGGCGCGCCACTGCGTCCGTCTTCTCCGGCCGCCTAGCCACGCTCTCGAACCGAGACGTGTGGTCGCTGTTGTCGTAGTGTCGCGACACTGCGCCTGGCGACAGTGGCGAGAAGACCCGGGCGCTTTCTGGGACCGGTGATATGGGCGTGGGCGGGGGTGCGTGTGTGCCGGCCTGAGCGTCGGCCGCGGTTGGGGCGGGCGGCTCTTCGAGGCCTTCGGAGTCGCAATCAATGCCTTCGTCGTCCCATCTGTCGGCAATCGCGGGCTGTTTCTGTTTCGTTGCGCCCGCCGCTTTCTTCGCTGCTGCGGGGGAAGTCTTTAACGAGAGTTTGGACATGCTCGAAATGGCATCGGCCGAGGAGGTGGCAGCCATGGTGCGTTGAGCAAAGGCGAGATGGGTGCAGCGTACTGCAGCTTGAGTGGCTCAGCTTTAGTATGAAGATTGGGCTGAGGCGACAGTTTCGGGCAGGGAAGTCTGATGCTGCGCGGCGACAAAGAATGGGCGGGAGACTGATCGCATGGGTGGCACGAACGAGCTAGAGTAAGAGGCACAGTTGCGGATGGATTTGCCAAGTTGGCCTGGTGTGGAGTGCAGAGAGGTAAGGACCTATGGCCGAGGCAGTTAGAGGTGTGACTGTTCAGGCCGA
The DNA here is from genome assembly GCA_029339225.1 of Phyllachora maydis. Taxonomy (NCBI): domain Eukaryota; kingdom Fungi; phylum Ascomycota; class Sordariomycetes; order Phyllachorales; family Phyllachoraceae; genus Phyllachora; species Phyllachora maydis. Next base: position 10,697,352 of record JAQQPM010000001.1, on the reverse strand, counting down.
CGACTGAGAACAAAGCGTAAATGCCTCGGGGCCAGGCCAAGGAAGACTTGATATAACAAGTTAGCACGAGACTTTACACAGAGGATTTTGATGTCAGTCACGACCTCTAACTTTCGTGTCGGGTCGTGTCGTCCTCATGTGGAGATGGTCCCCTCGCCCGATTAGGTTCTCGAACGCGGGGTCCAATTGTCGAACATGTGAGGGTGGTCGGCATCGGGATCAGCCCTAACCCTTGACCACTCTACCCGCCGAGAAATTACGTCGTATATTGCACAAGATGCGGGCAAGAACCGGGCTCGGCGTGTGAACTCGATTGCTTGAGGCAATCTTATGCAGATGAAGACGGCAGTGGTTTTCCGTGGAACGTGAGCGCCAGCTGGGTAAGCTCTTGGCTCTCGGGAACACGCCGCAGGCTGACTCCGATGCCGTGCAGGCCCTCGGCTTCGGCGCGGCCATTCCAGAGGAACTGTTGCAGTACACCAGTCTTCGAACATAAGATGAAGCCCATCGGCTGTTCACTCCGGCTCAATGCCTCGCGCACTCCCGCAGTCGCTGGAGTCATGGTAGCGAGGAGAGCCAGGACTTGAGAGCCACGCCATCCCACAGGTGCGCCCTGGATGGAACCGCCAAGCTCACGTATCAAACTCGGCATGAGCTTGGTTCCCGCCTTGCACTGGATGAGGACTTTGAGAGGCTGCGGTGCTGAGGGAACCGTCCATGTTCCAATGAGATCGATTCCTCCATCTAGGCGACCGCCTGTCCTTCGAAGAGTGAAGCCATACTTGGCCAGGGTCGAGGAAACCAAGTACTCGTAGTGTGTTCCGATATACACGGTTGATCTCGGATTCAGGTTCTGCCGTTCGGCGTGATCCAGAAAGGACGGCAGGTCATGGTGAGACGTTGCGGGAGCATCGGGATATACCGAGCCTTCTGCGCCGTCTTGCGTGGATGCTGGGGCGCGCCATGTTCGAACCGAATGAAATTCGCGATGACGGCAAAGCGGCCTAAATCTTTTCCAAACGCTCATTGATTCGAAGTGGCGTGACCGACGCAGGCTGCGTTGTTTGTTGCTGCTGCAGGTACATTGAAGAAGACGTTATAGCAACGAGAGCGCTGACCGGCTGAAAACTAAAAACCCGGAACCCATGCAACCTTTTTGCACGTGCCCCCCCAACAGGCCCCCCCCCCCCCCACGGGCCCACCTTCAACCGCGGTTGCTTGCCTCGCACCTATGTACCAGCCAAGATGGGCGACAGACTCACGCAGCTTCAGGATGCCGTCGATGAGGTCAGTTCCGACAGTACCGGGCCTGTCGTTCGTTGCACGAGCATAGGTTGACGTGCTGCCCAGCTCGCGCATCAATTTGTGGCGGCATTCCACTACTTGGAGCGCCACCACGACTTGGAGCTCCTGGGCCCAAACGACAAGATCCCCGACTTGAAGCAGGACCAGCAGAAAGAAGGTTCGCAGCCTTGCAGTATGAACTTGCAGCCGCGAGCCCGTGCTTACTGACTTGACCCCAGTTGAGCCCGTCTCGCCAGAGCAATTCCAGGCTGGTCAACTGGAACTCGCGCGCGACCTGATCGTGAAGGAGCAGCAAATTGAATATCTTATCTCCAGCCTCCCTGGCCTCGACAATAGCGAACGCGATCAAGAGCTCACCATTGGAGAGCTCGAGGAGGAACTGAAGACGGCTGAGTCGCAACGGCTTGAAGCAGTGAAGGAAAAAGACGAGGTGATGGCGAAGCTGGACCACGTCCTCCGAGGGATTCGACGGCGATGACCATGTGTGATCTTGAGCGTGGATGCTCACCTGAATCAAAAGACTCGAGAGTAGGATTTAGGTGGCATGTTGTGCCGAGTGGTACCGCATCGCGAATTATGGTATGCTACGATACCACGGAGGAGTGATTCAGACCATATGACTGCTGTCCGTTGCGCTTTCCTTCTCCATGCCCACCCGGCTATGAAGCCGCCTCCTCCTGTAAATCACTATCTCTCGCCCTCCACTGCGCAGTCGCACGCCGGGAAGCGACTTCCAGCCAAATGATGCTACGGCTTGAAAAAGTGAGGAAATATGGCTCGCAGCTCTTCCAGATGTCGTATCTGGTAATCAGACGCCGGCGATGCCGGCGACTCGACGCCCTCTTCAGCCAGGTGAACTGTGGTCCAGCCGAGCTCTTGCGCCTTCTGGCAGTTGAGATAGGAGTCATCTTGGGGTAGGTTAGCATAGATTGAAGCAGGCAGGATCGGGTACCGGATCGACGTACCGACGAAGAAGCAATCCTCATAACTGTCGGCCCCGGCTTCTTTCATGGCCTTATGATACATGTCGGCGTGCGGCTTGCAGACAAGCGGCATCTTGCTGTAATCGCAGTACGTCAGGCCCTCGAAGATTCCGTCGAGCTTCATGAGCCGGATGACACGGTTCGCGTGATTGACGTATGCGTTCGTTAACAGCCACAGCTTGACCTTACCCTTGTCCATGTCCTTTAGCAGTGTTGTGATTTCTGGTCTCGGTCTGATGATGTTGTCAAGGGGTAGTGCGTCGTCCACTTTGGCGTTGTACTCCATAGGATCGATCTGATGATGCCGGACTAGGCCTTCAATGGCGAGGCCATAATTTCGATAGTACTCCCTATGAAGCCGCTCTGCGTCCGCTCTGGGCAGGGAAAGGTGATTCATGAAGTAGGCGTCGATCAAGTCAGCCATGAGATCATGGACTCGAGCGCCTGCGCTCGTGTCAGTTGATGCATGACACCGTTTTCTGCGTCATGGACTCATCACGGAAGGCTTCGTACTGTTTGGGTAAAGACAGTTGTCGATATCACTAGCGACACGATTAGATACGCTTCTATGCGAGCCATGAAGTTTCGAACATGGCACTACACTGCCAACGTACAAGAAAAAGACCTTGCGGGGCTCCGCCTCGGTGAGTTTGGAGTTGGATCCCATCTCGCTTGTGCTAGTAAGTGTTGATGGAGGTCTTTCGTTCTGAGTTGTCTTTCAACGGAAAGAAACGCAGAGCACTCCGAAAGGTTTACCCGTTAAAGAAAGCACTGTGAGAGACAAGGTGAGAAAGGCGTTGCCTGAGTGCTATTTGAGCCAGTAGTTTCTGGTAGGTCTAAGAATAGAGCCGTCATTATCATTACCTATTTGTTCACCACTCAAACCCTCACTTGGGCACAGCCAGAGCAGTATTTTACTCACAACCGGAAAACTCATCATGCATCAACTATGCACGACCAGAGCGGTGTACCATGAGCAGCGCAGTTGTAAAGAGAGTGGCGGAGTTCTGGTGAACGAGGCGCGCATTAGTCTAATGACTGCGGGCCTGCTTTCCCGTTTCATGATCGGGCCATGTCGCCCGAGGCCATGTCGCCCGAGGCCATGTCGCCCGAGGATAATCCGGAGAAATTTTGGTGGATTAAGTAGGGAGCAACTATGCACGCACAATCTTTGTCAGCACCTGTCAATTACCAATTGCGCGTCTGCACTGTCGCCTTTGGCTTCTCACTTTTCCAACGCATGAACGCATTGCCACCATTTTACGATCCGGCACTCTCTTTTCACTCGCTGGAGGTAATTCGACAGCCGGTCGCGCAAGGTCGCGCTGCGCCAGAGCTACAGGTAGCAATGGCTGAGGCTGCAGTCCACCCGGCAAGGGCCTCGCACCGCGGCGCGCCCTTTGCCCCCTTTCCTGAGGAGGGCTCCGAGCTCAATCAGTGCGAGAAACTTGTCCACTTTCGAGACGAGATTCTGGCTGGCTCGCATCCTCGAATCAAGCCGCCCAACCCGGCTGCGAAACAGTCGACTGCGAATGCGCAAGCTTCTCCCACCGTAAACCCGGTCCCTGGCCATCGAGCAGGAGACAAGCCAGCAGCCATGAATGGCGACCACCGCTACGCGTCAGAGAATAACCGTTCTTTCTACACAAATGCAAAGAAGGCTTTGCAATATATGGCCCCAGGGCTGTCTGGCTCGGGGGCTTTGCCATACGCAGCGAACAGCATCGTGGCCGATGTAGCGTCAAGGTCTGGCTCGAGGAGAGCCCGGATTGAACCAGCTCTCCTCGAGAAGTCCGAGGACCTCATCAAGGCTGAATTCAAGCTGCAGCGCCAGAGACTTGAAAGCGTACTCAAGGAGCAATTGCAGGAGCGCGCCGCAGAGAAGAACTTACCGCAGGGACCTGATTATCTCAGTTGTATTGATGTCGCCGACGTAATGGCCAAGGCCATGGTGGCCTCTCAATTCCGACATGTCAAGCCCGCTGACGCTCTAGCGGCTAATGCCTCAGTTGCGAGCGATTCGTTCGACGACAATACTTTTTACTCGAGTCAGCATGGGACACCCGACTCCCATCAAGTCTCACGACTTCTGAGCGACTCACAGAACGAGGAGATGCGAGACGGTTCGCCCTACGAGCCCGAATTCGACCCGGAACCCGCTCGTGAGACAGCCCAGACAATTCAGGCGCAGCCTCCGGTGCCCAGTCCGCTGTTGGCGGCGCAAACCTCCCGCCCGGTGCAGATTTCCGCGGCAGCGCAGAACTCAGTGCCGGCACGGCCTGACGCCCAGCCGCTGGCGCCTCCAAGGTATTCAGTACCTGGTCTGACGAGCTTGAAGGCTGTACCGCAGGCGCATGATGCGCCGCCAACTGGGCCACGCAATAATCGCCAAGACGCATCCGGGCCGTCCAACGCGATATACAGCCATACAAGCTTGCAGTCGAGTGCGAACACGAATAGAGGAGCGGATGGCATGCAGACAAGCGGGGACGCTAGCAGATCTGCTGTAAACCAAGAGCCTCTTGGATATTCACGGCACGCTCGCAAGTTGGATGGCCGCCTGCTTGATCCAGCGCATGACCGGCGAGAATCGCCCGTTGTGCGTGCTCACAATTTATCCCCAGTAGCCCCGCAACCTGCACACGTGTCGCCCTTGGCAGTCGCACGGCAGTCGCTTCTTGCCCAGGATGACAACGTCCGTACAGCAACTCCCGCGCAAGTTGCGGCTCTTCGAAGCCAGCGTTCTTCAGGATCGAGCTCAGAGAGCTCACCTACAACCACCAAGCCTGGCGAGAACAGGAAGAGCAAGAAAAAGAAGAGAAAGGCGGACCGGCTTGCAGCAGAAGCCGCAGCCGCATCCCCTGAGATCAAGGCCGAACCTCGATCTCCTTCCCCACTAACAGCTCAGCCTGATGCTCGGCCCGCAAAGCGTCAAAGGCATGGCATGACACAAGCGAAGGGGCTCGCGCACGATGGATCCCGCTACGGCGAGCCAATTACTGTTGACGATGGCTACAAAGAGGGGCATCGTCCAACGGCTCGCTTGGCGCCTGGATATGAGTTGCGAGAGGAGTATGATCCACGTCCCCGGATGTTACGACCTGCTAGCGAATACTATCATAATACTCGCAGGCCAACAAGCATTCACCAGGCTGAACCAACTTCGCCTACCTATTCATCACATCCCGGACCAGCCGGTTACCAGACTGCGCGAGCCTCGTCGCATGCATACCTTGAACGACCGTATCGCGAGACGACCGCCTTCTACCGCGAGCCGCGCGACTCCGCAAGTCATGTGTCCGAGCGTCGTCGAACAAGGTCTCCTGTCATTTTGGCGAGACAAGGGTCCATGCCTCCCCCGAGAGCTCCAGTCGCTCGTGTGGTGCTGAACGAATTTGGGGAAGAGGTTTACGAAGTCCATGGACGTTCTGCTCAAATTGGGAGGGACTCCCTTGCTCCCGTTGCTCGACATGGTGAGTTAGAGAACGGGTATGGCCATGCCCAACCGCCACCTCGCGCCATGACCCGGGAGAGGGACATGTTCGAAAAAGATGGCATTATCTACCAAAGGGTGCCGTCGACTTATTCCGCGCCGAGACGCGTCTTCACGCAGCCTGAGCCCTTGCAACAAGGACATCGATCATACGCGGACAGGGAGTCATTAGTGAGGCCTATGGGGCCTACCGGCGATGACTATACTTCGATACGCCGAGTTGGAGAACATGAGGTTTCGGAGATGCCTCGCGAGTATGTCGTGCGTGCCGCCAGCACGCGACCTCCGCCAGAGCATTACGATGCTATTGGCACCTACTATCGCAACCCCATCGGGGAGCACACACGCATGCAACCGCCTGTCAGGGCAGCCAGCGTTCGACCGTCATTGGAGTCGGTTAGGTATCAAGTTCCCGCGGGCTACGAGCGCCGCATCCTGAATGCCGGCCACGACGATGGTGGGAGGGATTTTCCGTTGATGAGGTCCGCCAGTGTGCGGCCAGGGGAGACGGTGCGCATTCTGGATGGGCCTGTTGGTGCGCGATCTTTACGAATGGGCAGTGTCAGGCCCGAGGCGCATATGCGTGACTATGCTGCTAGCGGCCACCGAGATGCCCAGCGTGGCTACATGCCACCGCTGCCGCCGCCTGTTGAGAGCCGCGCTTACAGCGTGCATCCGGCTGACGGGGCGCCTCAAGTTGAACACCGGAGGTATGAGGCCCAGCCGGTGCAACAATACCGCCAATCACCCGGCGATGGCGAGGCGATGTACGTTGCCGACCAACAGTGGATGACTTACTGAGGCCTCGATTCTCGAAGTCCACAGGCATCCTTTGCGGCACGGGTGTACAGGGAGGACATTGTGTCGCGTAGTGCGTATGGGTTGAATGATGGTCTTGTCTGTCAGTTCATTTTATAAGTGGTTGTCACCGTTGTCTCTCATTTCATTGGCGGATTGGATGTGTCTACCCGTGGGTGGTCAGCAAAAGCCCCGCCACCGACGGGTAGTTTGTACTCTATAATCACGCGGCAGCTGGCGACAAGGGTGTCTGTCGCCAACTTAAGCATTGTACTGACTGCGAACCCGTATCCGGTTTTTTTTTTGTTGGGGGGGGGCAGGTCCCGCACACAATCTTCCATGGTCATCATGCTTCTGACGTTGAGATTGCAGCAGTTGCGTACGCATGCGGGACAAGACAAGCCGGTTGAGAAACACTCAGACGAGGTTTTCTACATCAGGGAACGTAACGATGTAGAGCGGCACGAAAGTATAAGGCACAGCAGAATAAACCGTGATATTTGTAGAGAGATATTAAAGATTACTGTATACTAATCAGGCAGTGGTAGCTACCTTGGGCTGCATTTTGTCCGATGACATCAATCCACTTGACATGGGGAGTAAACTGCTGGGACGGTCCGCGTCTTGACCGTGCGCGACCACGAGACACACGGGATTAACGACTGGAAACACTTGGCGGCCCGGTGCTCTAAGCAACTCGAACCAGGCTGGTGAAATGGCCGCACGGCTCCAGGCGACAACCTTTTCCATAGTTGCTCCCGCTCGATGGGAATGAACGAAGTCGATTAATAGGTAGCTTTGGAATCTCGATCGATACCCGGGAGAACTCGGTAGATAGACTGGGGTCCCTAGAATAAAATCCGATTTTGGATATATAAGGATCGGAGTTCGTATACTTCGCATTCGTACGAAGTAAACGAACGCATTTACTATATGGAAACAAGACCTTAGAAGAGGTATTAATAGATAGAGGATTTGAACAGGGAAAGAAGTCCTAGCGACCTAATCCAGCGGAAAAGCTATTAATCATTCGAAGTAAGCTTGTAGTTAGAAATAAGAAATAGCTATCTACAGTATTTTACTATGCACATAGTAAGTAGTCTATGCTTAGTTCATTCTATTCGCCAGTGGATTTCGAGGGTACCCACCTCTACATATCTTTACTTACCACTAGCTAATCAGCAGGGTAGAGGTAATGTCCGGCTGGCTCATGACGTCTGGCCATTCGTCCTGTGCTTTGCCGACTAGGTACTAAAGCTGCGCCTACGGACAACTCCATTCTCGAGTGTCCCTACACCTAAGTTTTCCATACACTACATGCAGGTCTGGAAAGCTTAATGGTGGACACGGCGCAAGACGAGTGCATGACTAGGGGCTGCGCATGGGTTAGAAGAAGAAAACGCGTCTCTACTTCGTACGTTCAGTCGAAACTTTCTTTTCCCTCGCAAAAAGGTCACCACGCTCAGCTCGTAGTGAATATGGGTATGTCAAACTTCCCGAGAGAAAATTGGAGATGATTCGGTTCCACCGCGACGCTTTCCAGACTTACAGCTCGCGTGTACCAAGTACTTCGTACTACCTCTACGTACCCAGTACAAAGTGCCCCACTCCACCGTGCCTTATGTCGAGAAGAATCCGTCGATATTTCCAGCGCAGTCGCTCATGACGGACAGCGAGCATCTCACAAACGATTAACTCGCAGCTATCCGTTGGTGCAACGGACTGGATGTGGCGCAGGCAGCAGGACGTACCTGGCCGAGAACCCTGGCATGTGCCCTGAACTGTGCCAAGGTGCCAACGCGTCCCTGGCGACTTTGCTTGTGCGCCGTGCCACACCAGGCGTATGTCATTTCTTGACGAAGGAGTATTTGTAGTAGCTACGAACCCGTCGGTAAGTGCTGTTTGTTTCGTGGTGGCCCCGGGCCTACGCAGTTGGAGCCACCGTCGCCCCGTGCCACGACCCAGCGCCGGCAAGTGAAGCTTCGAAAGAACTTCGTGGTCAGACATGGCCACATCCTTGATTTGACGCGCGTGCACGGAGCGATCGATACATGGGCAAGCGGACCCCGCACTGCCTCCACACGCGCCCGGAATGGACAGAGCCCGCCCAGCAGAGGTAGCTAAGACTTAGCTAGGTACGGAGTTCACGCACAGCCTTCCACATGTAGCACTTCAAGTTACATTCGTCCAGGTACTTAGTTCGTAGTTGAATGTTATATCTATCCCTTGTGAGGTCTAGGGAACAATAGGTAGATACTACCAATGGCACTAGACTCTAACAGCACGGAGATGTTGTTTTATCAGTGCCGATTTTAACATTTCGCTACCTGGATGTGTGCAGAGGTAGCCACTCCGAACGTGGAACCTCTAGCTAGCCCGCACCCGCGACGCACGGACTAGCGGGCTTTCCAGTCCACTAGAGGTAGCTAGGGGTACCTATTACACCTCGCGCAGCAGCGCAGCGGCGCGCGGCGATCCACTTGTGCTTGCCCGTCCCAGCTTCCCGTGCCTTCGAAACCCTCTTCGCTGCTTCGCACTCTGGCATTCTTCCGGCTTCCACCTCCCCCCAACCACAAGCAGGCAGGACGGTCAAAAAAAGGCACACGACAAGAAAATCCTTGTTTCTCTTCCTTTTCGCTTCATCCTTCGAGATACCCTGTTTTTGCTTCGCGGCTCTGTCTGTCCCCTCGGATGCGCTCGTGTGCGGCCCGCTCTTCTTGTGCCTCGCTTGGCTGGCGTTTCCGGATCGAATCCGCCTGTCTCTTTAGTCCGTCGTCCTACCACTACGTAACAACGTCAATCTGGCGCTCACGCTCGTCCGCTGCACCCCCGTTGGCCACCTTCAAACCTGTCTCGGCGTGACTCGACTCGACTGATAGTGCCTCGCAACCGCAATGAACAAGTTGGCCAACATGCGTCATTGGTCCGAACGGATGAGCCCGAATTTCGGCATGTCGAGGGCCCCGAACCTGGGCATGCACGCCATAAATCCCCACCAGAAGATGTCGCCTCAGGTAGCCGCTTCGCTTGGTGGTCCCCAGGCCCTCGACACTCCGATACACTACTCGTTCAACGTGCCCTTCGCCTCCGACCTTGCCGGCCCCAACACGGAGGATATCCTGCATGCCACCAACGACGCTGTCATTCGCTGGACCCACGCCGAAGACGCGCCGGACGATGTGCCCGTCCACGAGTTGCCCGTCCACGCCCACAATCTCGCTGAACTACGTCGCAAGTGCCAGGACATCACCCAGTCGCCCCTAGGTATCGAAGCCCACGTGCTCTCGACAACCCCGAAGCACAGCCGCGGACAGGTCACCACCGTCTGTCTCTCGGGAGCGCCGGATCTGGTGCAGAAGAGCCGAGAGAGTCTCTTGAACAGCACGCCACTGTCACTGGTAGGCTGTCCCCTCACGACATTGAATTTCCCGAGTCCGTGCTCGCTAATTAACCCTCTCAGCGATGCACAACCGTCGATGTCGAAGGCCACCTGGTTTGCAACCTTGCCGAGGGTGTGCTCAATAAGGGTGTTACGGACTTCCTGGACAATATCTCGGTCTTTTGCGGCGTCGACATTTTCTTGCTCGGGCCTAAACTTACCCCTGTAGTCGACGGATTAAACGGCAATGTCGAACTGCGGCGAGACCAGCGATGGAGGGTCGCCATCTACGGTGACATGCTGTCTTCGGAGCACGCCAAAACGCGCGTTCTCATCCACATTGACCAATTGGTGGGACTCAGACACCCGCTCATGATTGCGGGCGCTGTACTGACCGACGCGGCAGCTTGGCCGAGTTGTCGAATCCGTCATCCTGGATCTTACCATGCATCAAGTGGTGTGCGGGCGTAACAGGCGCAACATCAAGCTCATCGAGTCGGCGACGAACACGGCCATCTACTTCCCCCCGGCGGTTTCGACAGCCTTCCGCTACTGCCCTCCGAAGGCCAAGCGACGCGAGCCTCAGGAGGTTTTCATCACGGGCGAAACCCAAGAAGCATGCCACATGGCCAAATACAAGCTGCACGATGTTTTCACTAGTCTGCGAATCTATGTCAAAGACATTCAGATGTCGCCAGCCAAGATTGACAGCATTCTTCTGAGCCGCTTGGACAAAGTCCGCAAGATTTTCGAGGCCAACGGAACCCATGTGCAATTTCCTCCTCTGGGTACTAAACAGGGCACCATTCGCATACAGGCTGCCGAAAACGCCCAGATAGACCGCACTGTCCACGAGCTCATGAGTCTGGTAGGCCTGTCCATGCCTTGTTCAAACCTCGTTGAGGTCGTCGTTTGCTGAACATTTCGAATAGGCCGGCCAATTCTACGAGGCGACCTGGTGGATCCTGCAGCCGGAAATCCGTCCGCCAGGTCCTAACGAAATCCGCGCCATGTTGGGTGATATATGCGCGAACTCGGGTGCTGACATCTCGTTTGACAAGCTGCACTTTGCCATTACGGGCTCTGACGAGGCTGTCAAGGCTGCGCTCATGGTTATGTCCGAAATCAGGTTCTTGACAGCCCCCCCGCACCAGATCCTTGTCAAAATCGAGCTCGCCAACGAGCACAAGGAGTTTGTGAGCGGCAAGAAAAATGGCAAGATCAACAAGATCATGGGCCAGAGCAACGTGCAAATCATGTTCGACAACTTCGGCGAGCAAAACTTCAACATCGATGTGAAATCGCACAGCTACGAGACCATCAAACAAGGCCTGAGTCTTGTCGAGCAGGAGATGCCGGCTTCCATCTCTTTCCATGTGCCGGACCAGTATCACAAGCGCATCATTGGGATTGGTGGTCAGCACATCCAACGCATCATGAAGAAGCATTCCGTGTTCGTCAAGTTCTCGAACGCCATGGAAAGGGGTGAGTTTGCAACCAGACGCGCACATCACCGGCATGGTCTAACAATTTCAGGCGGAGTCGGTCGCGAGGACGACGACAGCCGGGTTGACAACGTGATCTGCCGCACGCCTGCACGCAATGCCCAAAACCTTGAGCTGGTGAAGAGCGAAATCCTGGAGATGGTCGATCGCGCTGTAAGAAACTGTTGTCAATACGAGTTGGGCGATTGGGGCCGAGCTAATCTTGCTCAGGATTCCGAATTTACGTCTCAAACGGTCAACGTCGACCGCCTCTATCATCGACAGCTTCTGACGCGCCTGGCAGAGATTGAGACTCTCGAAAAGAAGTGGAACTGTAAGATCGTCTTTCCAAGCACGGAGCAGGCCAGCGATGAGGTCGCAGTGACCGGGCCGCAATGGCAGGTGCCTATGTGTGTGGATGAGTTTCTGGTACGTCATGACACATGGAACGCCCGACAGCCAGCGTTCACTCTTCTTGATGCTGATGATGCTGCAGGGCATGATCCCAGACAAGCACGAACTCGTCCTCGCGCGAGGCCCTCTCTTGATCAAGTTCCTGGAGTCGCCCGAGTTTGTCCGCGACGTCCTGCCCAGGCTGAAGGCGCAGCACGAGGTTGAGGTCTCTGTTCACGAAAACTCGGAAGAACTTACCCAAGATGGCAATCCCACCGTGACCCTTCTCTGGACCTTCACTCGCAACAATGCCGGGGGTTTGCGCGACGCCATCGAGTTCCTGCAAGGGCAGCTCGCCACTGCCGGCGTGGAGCCTACAGTCGTCAAAGGCTCCATTCCCCGTCCCAAGTCGGATACGTTTGAGCAGTCGCTTCAGTGGTTCGACTCGAAGCTTTTGCAGCACGCTCCTTCTTCGGTCTCGACCGAGTCGCCCAGGAAACCTGTACTTGAGGAAGCGGCTCGCGAACGAAGCACGCTGTTCGATCGTCTTCGCAAGCCGGGAAGCATGTCTTCCATCTCCTCGTTCTTAGATCGTCGCAAGAGTAGTTCGCACTCCGCCAACACGCTTTTCAAGGGTTCCAGCAACGTGTCGAAGTCGTCCTTGATTTCAATCGAGTCTACTCGGAGCTTCAACGCTGACCGGAACCCTTGGAACGATAGCGGTGTGAACCTCCCGGAAGACGAGACCAACGGCAACATCTGGCACACGGCCCGCCTTTTCCACACTAACGGCAGCGGCAGCAGCGGCAGCAGCGGTCACAGCATTCTTGACCACAAGCTTGCCGTCCCCCAGGCTGGAGATGTTACTCCGCGCCACAACACACGACAGTCTGCCGACAGCGGACGTCCGTCTACTTCTCATTCTATCAATTCAGGATACCCCGGTCCCATTTTTGGACCACCTCGTTAGATTCCCCTTACGCGTTCGCCTCAGATCTCGATACCATACTGTTTCGTTCGTCTTCCTAAGCGTTACTTAGACCTACGGATGGAATAGGACATTCGAGTGCGAGGACTGAAAGAAAAATACCCAACGGCTGGATATACCCACAAGGCGCCCAATACCCCAGCAGTGCTTCTCTCCGCATCTGGTCGGCTGTCCTGTTCTCCGTTTTCGCCACTCATACCTTTGTTGCGTTGCAATTCTGCGTTCTGTTTACGATGCCGTACCCGGTTACGCCATCCCTCTCGTGCAGCCCGGATTCGACCCAAGCAACCATGGAAAAGTTTCCGTCCGGGCATGTTCATCACAAAAGCGCCACATGCTTTCCGTTGTTCTCCTTATACCCCCAACAAGCGAAGAAATCACACGAACAAAACGAATTGGGATCGAACGCGGACGATCGAGGCTGCGGGTAGTGGATCTATGTCTACTGTTTTGGCTCTTTGACTGTTTTGGCTCTTTGTTACGCGCCGATTTTGACACTCGGGAATTTGATGGTCAAAGCCACTCGTCTATCTATACCATACCAAAAGCTCAACGCGTGAAATGAAGAAATCGGAGTTGAGTGGTACTTTTCTTCCTTTTTCATTCTCGTTCGTCCTGAGGCTTCCCCTTTCGACCTCGGTTTCGACCACGCTGGCGATGTTTGCTTGGAGGATAAGCCTCGGGCCGATCAGTCCAGGCATGTCATCACTGTCATCCTGGGTGATTGTCGGAGCCAAGAATACTGATCTCGGTAGCCTGCCTGGCTTTTTGCCGGTCGGGGGTGGCAAGTCTCAAGCAGGCATGCACGGGTAACGAATGCTACTGAAACCGTGTTGCAAGCCAGGAAAGTCTGGGAAATGAAAATATGAAAATGTCGGAGGGGGGTTTCAAGATGCTGAAAGCCCATGTCGGGCGTGGGATGCGACATAGTTGGCAGATTGTGACGTCGGACTGTACGATCAAGGCTGGTCCACGAATTAACAAGAGATACCCCTGCGCCTTATCTTCCTTGGCACACGCATCCACTCAAAGTGTTCAACAACGCGGACCGGCAACGATGATTGGATCGCCAACGTAGATACTTTTGTAATCCCCTGGGTATCTATCGACGGGCACACAATGGGTTTGGGAACCGGCTGTCAATCAGTACCAGCAGCCCTCGCTCCCAGCCCACGTTGCCGGGAAATGAGAGATACTCCTCGAATGCATGTCAAGCAAGTCGACCATCTCTACGCTGTCAACAACACACCAAGATTCAAACGACGAGGAACCGTCGTCGAGCACGGCAACGTTTGTCTGGTGATGACGTGACAGAGACCAATCAAAAGCGTGACTCTGTGGCTCCACGATCTGCTGCCTCCCCCCGAGTAGGTCGGCCTCCCCGTCCGTCCGTGCAAGCGGGTGGACGAGCTGGCCTGCAAGCAGATACCGACGAGAGTCGTTCGCTATCCGCCGCCTGGTCAGCGGCACACGCTCTCGCAGCACTGCTCGCATGAAAACGTAGACGGACAGCAATACGTACGGGGCAAAGACAGGGTCCCTCTCCCCGCTTCCTGCGGACCCGACGCCAGCCAGGAAGCCCTGCTCGTCGACGTCGCCGCGGGGGGGGGGGGGGGGCACGGCCCTCTCCAACCCCCTTCAGCCACCGACGTCCTCGTCGCTCTTGAGGCCGGCATACTCGGTCCCCTGGTTGGCCGTGCTCAGACGTGCGCACAGGCTCAGCAGCGCGACCGTCTCGGTGGCGGCGTAGTGGTTGAGGGCGTCGAGCAGGATCTGCAAGTGGCGGCTGAAGTTGGTCTCCCACTTGCGGATCACGTCAAACAGGTCGGCCAGCCGCGCGGCCTCGTCCTTGTCGCTGCCCCCGCCCAGGCTGGCCATGGACTCGTTCGGCTGGTGTTGTTGTTGTTGTTGTTGTTGGTGGTGGTGGGTGGTGGCGGTGGCGGTGGCGTGGCCACGCTGGGCCCGAACGGCCTGAAACTGCCGCCACTGCTCGTCCGTCAGGTCGGCGGGCTTGGTGGTGCCGCTGAGGTCCGGGTCGGTCTTTTCCAGCTCGCGGCTGAGCCAGTTGGTGTAGGTGGCAAAGACGGTGCAGGTCTGCATGAGCTTGGAGTGGATCTGGGAGGTCTTCTCGTCAACACGCGATCGGGAGGGGGCAGATGATGTCGGTGGGAAGGATTCAAAACGCACTCTGAGCAGCTTGCTGTTGGTCAACATGCACTCCTTCAAGCAAGTGTTCAGGAAGTCCACATGATCCTGCATCAGCTCATCGACGGTCCGCGTCAACCCGCTGGCTGGGCCACCGTCAGCCGTTGCAGCGCCTTCCCTCCCCTTCAGCCGTGCCATGAGGCTCTGCCAGTTGGGCTCGATGACCTCGGCCGTGCAAAAGTACAGCAGCTGCTGCACAAACACCAGCATGCGCGCCCGCAGGGTCCAGACGCGGCGCTTCCAGATCTCCAGGCCGCGCGAGGCCTGGCTCCGGTGTTGCCAGGCCACGCCGCGCGTGTGCGTCTGCCAGGTGGTGCTAAGCTGACTCTCGAGGTAGTGCAGCGACAGCAGGTAGCGGAAGAGGGCCTGGTAGCGCCAGACCGTCTTGCGGCTGATAACGAGGGAGACGGGGAAGGGCACGGCGTAGTCGAGCTGCAGGGAGGTGAAGCCGATGGCTTTCTTGTCGTGGTCGTCGACGGGCGCGGCCGTGGCCAGCGGCGCCAGGGTCTCGCCCTGCTCCATGCCTGTGATGTTAACGACGCGCTGGAGCGACTTGACCAGGGTGATCTCCTTCAGTTCCACCTTGACGTCCTCCTTGAAAGCGTCGAGCGAGACGATGCTGCCCGGCTGGCGCAGCACCAGATCGAGCAGGGACTGCAGCTTTCCTGTGTTGACCGACTTGACGGGTTTGCGCAGCTCGGAAGCGCCAAGCTCGAGGAAGTAGGAGAAGTAGTCGGAGGGGTCGAGAAAGAAGTAGTGTTTCATCGAGCATAAGCGCGACGGCAGGGCGTGGGCGGTGAGGAGCAGCTGCATGAGCGACTCGTTGGCATGGGCGTACGCGTTGTTCACGTTGTCCAGGAAGCGATTGTCGTCAAACGAGACAGGCACGTCTTTGACCCCTGTGCTCACGTCGACACCGCCGCATTCCCTGACCACGTTCAAGTACTTGCCAGCAAGGAGCACTTTGTCCTTGACACCCTCCAGCTGCGGGGGGACGTCATGGGTCCGGATGGTGTACCTTTTCTCCCAGTACTCGTCCGTGTAATCGTGGTCGAGCCTTTCCCGGCCGAAGCTCTTTTGTTCACGGATGAGAAACTCGGCATGGGGGTCGTTGATGACGCCGTGGTGAAGCCATTCGTTCAACATGGCCATGTAGGGGCGGGAAGCGTCCCGGAGCAGGGTCGTGAGCAGCGCTCGGGCGGCGGGATCTCCCGACATGGACTCCAACCTCTTGCTCAGTAGCCCCAGCACGACGCCGCCCTTTGAGATTTTCTTGCCCGTCATGTGCCCAGGCACAAGATCGCCGCCCTCTCTGAGTTGTTCCAAGATGTGTTCCAAGTCCTCTTCGCTGTCGCTGGAATCCTCGCTCTCGTCGTCGAGCAGGCCATTTCGTTTCAGCAAATCGTGCGCTAGAGCATGGAGTTGAAGCATCATCTGGCCCGTCGGCAGAACGTGGAGGTGGAGGACGTGGAGGGTGAAGGAGTCATTGGTGAGGAATTGCGTCTCCAGCTGCCCGATCATGATCAGGTAGTCGTGAAGGAACTTGCGCATGGACGCGCACAAGGCGTGGTTCACCGAGCCGAATTCCTCCCGGCTCTGGACGTCCACAAAGGCCTCCAGAGCGGCGTGGTGTGTGGCCATCTTCAACATGGACTGGGTCAGGTCCTGGAGACTGGGGTCCAGTCCGGACAGAATGCGCCATGTCGGACCCGAGAGCCTGTCGCGCTCCTCGCAGGGATTGTAGCCCTTGGCGAAGCGTATGTACTGCCCCTCCAGGCCTATAAAGACGTAGAGAAGGTCTTCTAGTATGACAGCCTCCTGCTCCTCCAGCGAGAGTTCGCCGAGTGGCGTGGGCTGTAGATTCGGTGGGGCGGAGGAGGCTAGCGGCGGTATGGAGATTCGCGACGCCAACGGCGCAGAGGTGTGCGGTAGCAAGCTCGCCTCGGGCTCCCACGGGCCTGATGGCGCCTCAGCTCTGAGCTCCCTCTCCTTGTCCCGCGTCCTCGCCGCCGCGGGCGCAGGCGCAGCCCTCTGCAGCTTACCCCCATCGGCCTGCGCCCTTCTCTTCTCGGCCGGCGCGCCCCGACGCTCTGGACTGCGCGTCCGGCTCACGAGCATCTCCTTGGTCGTGATGTGCAGCCTCTCGGTCCTGCGCTCCTCGACGGCGCGGCTCAGCGGGCGCGCATGCCCGTTCCCGTTCCCGACCCCGTTTCCGATCCCGATCCCGTCACCACCCGGCTGCGACTGCGACTGCGACTGCGACTGCGGCGACGGAGCCGTCTTGCCCGATTTCGGATCCGACTTCTCGCTCTTGTGGGCCGACGTGCGGGCGCGCGACCCGGCCGATTTGTCGGTGCTCGCGACGCCATTGGCGCATCTCTTGGTGCTGTCCGGGAAGGCGGACTGCTTGCTGCCGGATGACATGGTGCCCGTGATCTGTCTACATGGACGGGGCTGCGTCGCCTCGCATTGTTCCCCGGCGACGACTTTCTCGGCGAAAACGGGGCGAACGAGGGACATGGGATTCGCGTGGACGAGCCCCGCGTTTGGCGTTGGGCGCGACCTACCTGGTTCGTACCTAGGTACTGTGGAACAACGTATATTGGTTGATGAGGGGGAAGCCCCTCATCTACGGTAGAGTGACACAGGGTCCTATATAGGGGAGTGGGTCATGTGTCATGTCATGTGATGTGACACGTGACTTTAGGTCCTAATACCCCCCCTGGACCCTGATATCTTGATCTGCTCTATAAACGCCTCCTGTTTAACACGCTGTAGTGCTTTTGTTAGGCCGTCTGCGATTATATTATTAGAGGGCGTATATTCTACCTAGATAACGTCTTTTTTAATCATTTCTTTTAGTACTGACTATCGTATTAGGAAGTACCTATTATGTGCTATTATGCCGTCTCTATTTACTATAGCTATAGCTCTTTGATTATCCATCTATAGAGGAATAGGACCTAGCTTATGCCTGAATATCTTATTGACGAGTAGTAGTAACTAGGTAGCTTATATTGCCGCTATATAGGCTACTATGTATTCTGCCTTATAGGTTAACTGGGCTATAAGGCTTTGGCGCTTGGCTCTCTACGATACCAGGGTGCCGTTAACGAGGAATATATTTCCTATTGTAGCTTTGGCTTATGTTGTTATGCCCTAGCTGTTATCGGAGGAGCCTACTATCGCCGGCCCTTCTAGGTTATAACGAAAGTAGAGGGCAAAGTTGCTAGTGCCTTTTAGATACTTTACCAAAGCTACTAGTAATCTCTAGCTATTATAACTAGGGTATAAGAAGTGTTATGCTAGTCTTATTACCCTATAAGCTATATTAGGCCTTGTAAAGAGGGATATATAGAGTAGCTGGCCTACTGCCGATCTATACTAGGCTGTCTTTTCTTCTAATATAAGGTCTTTAGGTGTAATATCTACTTGACTATTATCTAGGATAGGTACCTAGAGAGGCCTACTTTATAATAGACTAAGCTAGTCTATTAGGTTTAGGATCTTATAGGACTGTATAATACTGTAGTTGCTGTTAGGGTGCTTCGTTACCTTTATTCTAAGGTAATTGGTTGTTTCCCCTAGGTCCTTAATCTTATACTTGGTCCTAATATCTGCTACTGCCTAGTCTATATCCTGGTTAGGCCTAACTATTATAACGTTGTTAATGTATATGGATATTAGTAGGGCTCCCCTACGGAATACGTTCTTATCTATGGTTAGTTACTAGAAGCTAAGGATCTTGAGAGAGGACTTAAGGGTTACTTGCTAACAATAAGGCACTGTTCGCAGTCTATATATAGATTTTCTTAGTTGGCAGACTATCCCTGGTTTTCTTATAAGGTATGCCGGCTATTAAAGGTATAGAGGCTTATTAAGGTCGGAATTTAGAAAGGTAGAGTCGAAGTCTATATACCGCGTTTATAGTTTGTACTAAGTAGTGTAGGTAAATAGAAGCTATATAGTAACAGCTTAGAGCACGTTAGCAAAGACTATATCTATATCTGGTTTAGAAAACCTATAAGTATACTATCTAGCCTTCTTAGTACTATTGTTCTTCTCCTATAGGACCTAGGTACTAGTTATAACCTTTGCTCCTAGTAGAAGGCTGGCTTTTAATACTAGTAACTATACTCTTATCTTTTCTATTATCTTTATTTCTTTGTCTATAGCTTTATACTATTCTTCCTTCTTTAGAGAGGAGAGTGCTTATAGAACAGGGATAGTTAATAGGTTAGTAGTCGATATTGTTACTACCCTAGGTTAGAGAGGAAACTTAGTAGGGAAGGGTATAATATTATATCTTATAATAACTCTCCTGGTTTTAAGGTCTAGGATCCTTATAATATTATATTTTCTTCTTAGAAAGACCCTTTCCTTTATTTTCTCTGTTAGGGTAGAGAGTTCTTTACTATCTACCTTTTTAAATAGAACTCTATAGCCTATAGGCTCTAGTAATAGTATAGGAGTTTTGGCAAACGCTAGTTCGTATGGTAACTTCCTAGAGCTTAAGTAGGTTAATACTATACTGTTTAGTATATCCGTAATAGCTTCTATAGTAATAGCCTAAAGTTTGGCTGGAAGATTGGCATGTAAGTATATAGCCCTAAGGGCTTTGAATATAGTCCTATTAGTCCTTTTGATAAGGCTGTTTTGCTGTGGCGCTCTTGCAGCGCTGCCGGTCTATTCTATCCTATTCTCTAGGAGGAAGGTTGATAGAGACTAGCTAATAAATTCGGTGCCCCTGTTAGAGTAGACTCTAAAGGGATATCTACTATAGCGAGCCTTAAGCTGTTATAGTAGATATCTGACCTTAAGAGGAGCCTCTGACTTTAACTATACTAGGAAGACCTACTTATAGCGGGTAAATTCATCGATTACTACTAGCGCTAAAACCGCTGCTAGCGAATTGCTAATTTCTGTTGATGGTAGAAGGGAGGTTTAACTTTCTTTTAGGTCTATATAGAGGACTTCCGCGAAGTTTTTAGTGTCGCTGATTAGGTCTCTTTGACTAGGCAAAACGGTGAACTTACTTTTTACGTAAGAATCGCAAGATTTGGTGGTTATAGTAACGATATTGTCTTTTATACTATATCTTTGTAGTATCTAGTTAGCCGAATATAGGTTTATATGCCTAAGCGCTATGTGCTAATCGATCGGGGTAGTAGATGCCGGCGTAGACTGCGATCCTTTGTAAGAGGCTATAGCTGTAGAATCTACTATTAGCTTGATATCTCTTATAGATATAAAACAACGTCTCCTCTTTGCAAATAGAAGGCTATAGCCTTTCTTTTCCAGCTTAAGGACAAGTAGGTACTACAAGGCTATTACAAGCTTATATCTATCGTCGATTAGCTAGCCTAGGGAGAGAAGATTAGGCGTTAAGGGCCCTATTCTCTTTATATATAGAGCGTCGTCGAGCTCTAGGGGTATGCCTTTCAAGGATAAGAGTCTTAGGCTCCCTTTCCTAAGGATATTAATAGTAGAACCGTTAGTAAGCTCTACTATTTTAGGACTAGTAACGTAAAAAGTAAAGTTAGATTTGTTAAAGCTAATATAGCAGTCTATACTAGAGTCTAACTAGGTTTAGTTATCGACTTAGTTACCACCTATTACCTTGATTCCAGGCTTCTTCCCCTTTCTATCCTCTTTGCCCTTAGTCTTAGCGTTAAGGCCAGACTACTTGCTATAGTATTCCTCCTCTAGGTGCCTCCTCTTTTTATAGAAGGTATACTCCTTAAGGTACTTGTTGCCCTTTTTCTTAGTAGCCGGGGATTCTTAGGCTACTCTCTTATAAAGACTTTCTATTATATCTATAAGATCCTTATCCTTATAGGTGTAGGCAAGGTCTTTATCTATCTTATTAATCTTATTAACAAGAAGGACCTGCTATACCTTGGCCAGGCTTCTAGTTATTAGAATATCGATAGCCTAAATCTGCTTAAGCCTATTCTCGGTATCTATGGCGAGGGTGGCAAGAGTTTTATAATTAAGGAGCTATAGGAAGCTTATAATAATCCTTAACTAGAAAACCTTAGTCTAAGGCTTAGTCTTTTCTAGTATCTCTGTTAGTAGCACCTAAGGTAAGGCTCCTTTACTTAGGGATATTCCCTTTAGCGCTAGTTCCTTAAGCTTCTTTTCCTAGAAGGCTCTTTAGACGTTAATAATAGAGTATAACTCTAGGTTATTAATATCGAAGAACGCAGCTAAGCTGCTTATAATAGAGAGAAAGTACCTAAGGGCTTTGTACTATATAGTACTATCCTCTAGTAATAACTAGACTAGAGAGGCAGTCGCCTTTAGCTTATTTATAGTATTAAAGGCCTATATAGCCTTTATATCGGTATCGATACTCTCTTTTAGAGAGAGTACTGTTACTACCTTGTTAGTAAAAACAAACCTATTTATAGTAAGGGCCCTAAAAGTAGTAAAGGAGGAAGCTATACTAGTAGTTAATCCTCTATTGTCTTTTTCGTTAAAAGAAGAAGAGGAGGGTTATTTCGTTAGCTTCTGTACTATAGGAGGTAGTAATACAAGGTTTCCGGAAAAGGCGGTCTATAGTATAACTTAGCGTATTACTACTAACCTTCCTACTTATTCTACTTCTTCTATCAAGTTAAAGAAAACGCCTATCTGCTTCCTTGTTTCTAGCATCGATCACCGTTTATTCTTTTTGGATGTACAAGAGTATATAAGGGCTTATAACCTATAGAACAACGTATATTGGTTGATAAAGGGGAAGCCCCTCATCTATGGTAGAGTGACATAGGGTCCTATATAGGGGAGTGGGTCACGTGTCATGTCATGTGACGTGACACGTGACCTCAGGTCCCAACAGGTACCTACCTAGTAAGTGGACGTTGTGGGGCCCCTCAACTAAGAAAGAAACTGGCAGGGATCTTTCTCTCTCTCTGTCTCTCTCTCTGTCTCTCTCTCTCTCTCTCTCTCTCTCTCTCTCTCTCTCTCTCCCCGAAAGGCCAAACATCCCCACCGACGACATACGAAATCAAACACCACTTCATAGCCTGCGCACTCGCGAGCTGACCGGTCCAACAATCGCCCAAGATGTTCATGGCAAGATCGGAATACGGTAGGCACCTGCGGCCGTCAGGGAGCGAGCTCCCCTTGTGTTTGGCGGGACTCGAAGCTGACCACCAGCTCGGCCAGACCGGGGTATCAAGTACGTACAGAGAGCTCGCAGCTGTGCTCGCAGGACCCAAGCAGGACCCAAACCTGGGGGCTAATCCCTATCCGCCTGCCGCCCAGCACCTTCTCCCCCGAGGGCCGCCTCTTCCAGGTCGAGTACTCGCTCGAGGCCATCAAGCTCGGCAGCACGGCCATCGGCGTCGCCACGGCCGAGGGCATCGTGCTGGGGGTGGAGAAGCGCGTGACGTCGACGCTGCTCGAGACCTCGTCGGTCGAGAAGATTGTCGAGATCGACCGGCACATTGGGTGCGCCATGAGCGGGCTGCAGGCCGACGCCCGCAGCATGGTCGAGCACGCGCGCGTCGAGTGCCAGTCGCACGCCTTCCACTTCGCCGAGCGCCTGCGCGTCGAGAGCTGCACCCAGGCCATTTGCGACCTGGCCCTGCGCTTCGGCGAGAGCGCCGATGGCGAGGAGAGCGTCATGAGCCGCCCCTTTGGCGTCGCCCTGCTCATCGCCGGCTACGACGAGGACGGGCCCTCGCTCTACCACGCCGAGCCCAGCGGCACCTTTTACCGCTATGACGCCAAGGCCATCGGAAGCGGCAGCGAGGGCGCCCAGGCCGAGCTGCAGAACGAGTACCACAAGGTACGTGCAGATGCATCCCGGTTGACCGGCTCCCGTCGTTTTCCCTGCCTAACTTGCCCTTGCCAACGCTACTATAGTCTCTGACCATCACCGACGCCGAGACCCTCGTACTCAAAACCTTGAAGCAGGTCATGGAGGAAAAACTTGACGCCAAGAACGTGCAGCTGGCAAGCGTGACCAAGGATCGCGGCTTCAGGATATACACGGACGAGGAGATGGCTGCCGTGGTTGAGCGTCTCCCAGCAAATTGAGAGGTCCATCCATCTGGATTGCAGAGGCAGGAAGGGAAGCGAGTACCGGCTCCAACCACAAACCCATGTCCCCGGAGAGCCGTGACGAGCAGGCTCACAGGAGGCTATCTAGCCGGAGTCGGGAGTCGTTGACTGGTTGGTTGACCGTCGCTGTATCGCGGGACAAGTTGTCGCCATGTGTACCAGTAGTGCAAGGCTGCCATGACAACGAGATGGAGGAGTTGATATCGTATGTCCATTGCCCACTACTGCCCACCTTGTGCGGGACGCTCGCCTGGATCCCCTAACGCCCCCCCCCCCAGCTTGTTGATTCCGTCCGGGTGGGTGGTGTCGTGAGCCCAAGTCATAACAATGGTAGGTCCTGAAGATGCCAGCATGGCACAGCCTAGAATCGCAGGAAATCCTTGTCCCATTTGATACCATCTCTCTCGTAAATGGTGGGAACAATACCTCGCGCGCCTCATCCCAGCTTTCTCTCCTGTGCAGGCATCACGCTCACGACTCTCCAAGATCCAACTTCTCCAGGTCCTGCTCCACCGCCAACAAACCTAGAGCATAATGTGCGCGCTCCGTTCTGGCAAGCACGATCCTCTCGTCCTCTCGGTCGACCTCCAACATGCGTCGATCGATACGCCGCGGGCTCGCCAGTATGTCGACCGGGTAGTTAGGGCCCTCGCTCAAGGGTGCTGGCTCGTAGGCCGGTCCGTTCCCGAGGCTTGCCGCCTTCACCCAGGCCGACTCGCACCCATCAGCGATCTGCCGCGCCGACATCCATCCTGTAAGCTTCGCGATCGTGCGCAGACGGTTGACCAGCCAAGTTCGCTGTGCAGGGTCCTGGTACTAGTAACCGAGAGAGTCAGGATCTCCCACCTCGCGCAGCTCATGCATCCAAAGACAGATGTGACACTGGTGGCCACGAAAGATACTGGAGCCGGACGACGTAGCTCACCTGGACGCCCGCCACAAAAAGGCAGAAACTGCTTTCAATGAAAGCCGAGCCCAGAGCGAGGCCGATCTGACCCCGACCACGGTCCGGCGCATCATTCCGCAGGCCAGCGGCGATGCGCGCAATATTGCCCGCGAAGAGCGCCGTCTTGCCGGCCGCTTTCGCGGCCGCCGCCATGGCCGCCGGTGGCATATGCGGATGGCAGCGTTGCAGAATGATGCAACCCACGTAGTAATTCATCCATATGCCGGCGATGCTGTTGGATCGATAGGAAAGGGCAGTGCCGAATGGCGTTGTGGGATCGACCACATGAGCAGACGCGACGGGGCCGAACTTCGATTCCGGCTTGATCAACCACCTCTCGAAATCTTGGAAGACCCTGAGGATTTGCTGCCATTCCTCCATGGCCTCTTCGCTGGCCGTCTCGAGGCTTTTCTCCTGGACGCTGCTACTTTCGCTCGCAGCCGGGCTGGAATAGCGTGGAGACGCGAACCCTGGCGGGCGCTCGAAGTGCCCGTGGGACGGCATGAGACCTGGGAAACAGGGTGGTGAGTTGCCTAGTCCAGCTCCCTGACCCGTGATAGCAGCTTCGGCACATCGTGCCCTCTTCTTCCGCGCCAGGTCTTTAGATGCGAAGTTCGCCAGCCGGCCCATGAGGAGCATGAGATGGTCGAACGTGCCGTATCTTGCACATGGTTAACACTGCGGAACTGCACACAGGGGGATTGCTGGCATCGCTCGTCGCTGAGGCAGCGCACTTACACGGCGTCGATTCTCCCGAATGGTGCGCGTGGCGCAACCTGTGTCCAGAACTCGTACTCCATGCTGGACGCATGTCAGCACTGAATGAGCCAAAATACCTCGAGCACGCTGCCGAAGTGACTTACAACAGCCGGGTGCCCCCCAGCACACTCTGATAAATGTCCATTTTGCAGAACCACCAGAACAGATCAGTCAAGCTCTCATAATCCTTGACGTCTCGTTCCGTGTACTCTCTTGTACTCGGACGTGGCGTTGAGTGTGTGTGGTTATGGCCGGCTCGAAGCCCCTGGTCGAGCCCGTCCTCGCTCGCACCCGCAAAGGCCACAACAGGCTGGCCCGTGATGTGGGCGACAAGCCCAGGATCGACGTCATCCATGCTAAAGAGGCTGGCAGGGTCGTCCGTGAAGTTGTTGTAACCTTGGCTTCCGTAAGGCTGCCCTTGACTTCGCATCGCTCTTTTGAGTGCCAACATGTCCTGCGTCTTCTTCACCAAGGGCAATTCTCGAAAAATGGCCCTAGCTCCCCACATGTGTTTACACCATTTATCGTGGTCAGAGTTCCAGACTTCGTAGAAAGATAAAAGGAGCGTCGCTGCGAGGGTGGCGAGCTGCGTTCGTTTATGGACGTTCTGGTAGTTCTTCGAAATCCTCCGGAGGCTCAGATGATAGTGCTTCATAGCCGCCGTTGGCGGAACTCCTTCAACATTTGCCATTTGAAGGCTACCGAGTGCTAACATGGCCTGCATAAGCGCAGGGTGGTGCAGAGCAATGACGGGGAAAGTATCTGAACCCTGTCAGTAAAAAAGATGACGCATGCCTTGCTGCAACATGACACCTACAAGTCCAGATGTGCTGTTTGCTTCGTGGAACAGGTTGCCCCCGAGACATGGAGAGCGCATCAAAGGGATGTCTCTCGTGGCTGGATATGCCCGGTCCCGTCACGTTCACAAAGTACCAGAAAACAACGGCTGTCTCCTCGTCGTTGAGGGGAGAGTCGGCCGACGACGGCATATACGTCTGCAGCCAGTTGGAATTAGAGCGCAGCCCAGCTTGCAGTTCCTCGAGTGATGTGCCCCCCTTGGGAGCCGTCTTGCCAAGACGCTGGGATTCCACAATGCCCAGATCACTCGACTGCAGATCAATGTCATCGATATCAGACAATGCCTCGTCATCAGATTCTCCCATGGATGCTTCGTCATCGGAGTGCCAGTAGTCATGGTTCTCCGGTCTTCTCTTTGCCGAAGTGAAGCTATTTTGCTCGAACTTGAATGTGGCCGACGGCGCATATCCTCCTACAAAAGAAGAGACTCTTGCCACGGGTGACGATCTCTTTGCCGCACTATGCTGTGCTCCAGAGAGAGGTTCGGAGTTGCGGTTATTTTCAGGTAACTGCGACCTCGGGCTCAGCACTACATGGTCCACATGGGTGTATGCTGGCGGAAGGGGAGGGTGGAGAGGACTTTGCGCCTGGAAGGTGCCTTGTCCGAGGGGCAGAACGGTTCCGTCAATTGGACTTGTGAGCAACGAACTTGGGCCAGGATGCTGAGGACTGTATATCCCTGGGCTCATCTCTGGCGGGCCTCGCAGCAAGGGTTCCGGCGGACCTTGGTATAGCTGGCCGAAATGCAATGGCAAGCCGATGCCGTAGTCGAGCGAGGGTGGTCGGGGCGCCAGCATGGGCAAGGGCCCCTGCGCAGAGTTTCTCGGTTGGGATAGTTCGACATGTGTGGCCATAAGCAGTTCTTGGGCGGTATGATGCGGTGGTAACGGACGGTACAAGGGGTGGCCGAACAATGCGGCGTGGGGGAAGGGGGCGCCGAGCGGCTCTTTGAAGGTGAGGCGCTGGCTGTAGCCCTCGCATTGTCGTTTGGATTTCTGACCTGGGAAACGTGAGCAGAGGCGTGGCGAAGGGGCACGGCACTGGCTAGTTACAGTTGTTGCACGTCGGCTTGGCCTCGTCGCATTTGATGCGTCGCTTCCTACAGGCTGATGGCCACACGCAATGGTCAGCGAAGGTGGCAGCGCGCACCTTTGTCAGTTGCCACGAGAATCGACGGCCGTCCACGACGTACTCATGCACCCAGTCTTTGTCCTCTTTCGAGGGTTGGTTTTCCTAGGCGTTGCACCGTCCCTGACAGCTTCATGTTCGCGGATTTGATCCAGGTGGGCAGGACGGGCCTCGGCGACAAGTTCCAGAGAATCCATCATTTCTATGCACGAGCGTATGTGTCGAGAGATGTTAGGTCAGAACGAGATTGCGGTTGTACAAAGGGGAGAGCCGGCTTGGAAAAGGGCAGTAGTTGTCGTCGCCGGCCTGGCTAGCCCGTGCTCGTTCACATGATCCGCACGCCGAGGTGGCGATGTGGGTGATGCAACGGGGCTGTGACTGGGACGATGCCTGGCTTGGGGTGATGGCGTGCTGGTTGGTGGTGCTGGCGCTGGGGGGCAACAGGAAGACGGGGTACGAAGACGAAGACGAAGACGCAGACGCAGACGCAGACGCAGACGAAGACGAAGACGAAGACGCAGAGCAAAACTAAGACGAGGAGGAAAGCTAAAAGTTAGCACGGCGACCTCTCTCTCTCTCTCTCCAAGGCCCGAGACAGGAAGGCACAACGGGGCGAGCGAGACGTCAAAAGTGAACGAGGGGAGATAAATTTCCGCCGCTGTGTCCCCCCATACCCCAGACCCAGACGCGGAAAAGGCAATCCTGACGGATGAAAAGCCTGCGGGCGTGATTCAGTCCACAGACCGGCCAGAATCATGATGAATTCTATCCTGTACATAATGCAGGCAGTGCAGCTTGTAAAGAGACTTGAGACACCCTGGTGTCACTCGACAGGCAGGTCTCCCGCCGCCATCGCCTATGCCCCGATGGAATCCCCGGCATATGTATCGATGTCCTGGCCGGCCGGTCTGCGACTCGGACGCGGCGATGCAGGCCATTTCTTTCTTCATTGCTGCGTGCGACAGCAATTTCTCTTGGTCGCGGCTGTCAACACGGAGCAGCAGCAGCAGCAGCCCACGAAGGCCTCAAAAGTCCCGTGCAGAACACACACAGCTACTAGCCTACTAGTACTTGCTTGGCTGTGGGGCGTTTCAAAGAACCCCGGCAGTCACTGGCCGTTCGGGCTAGCTCCCGAGAAGACGATCCAACGCTCATCTAGAAGCTTGATTCGTCTCCAGTCATTGGACGGCGGAGGACGGCAAGAGTTAGCACGTTTTCTGCTGTGCGAGGTCCGCTCGTATCTACAGGCCGCCATGTCACGGCAAAGAGCTGTGTGGGTGAGCATCCAACACCTCTAATATACCACGGCTCTATTTCGGGTGACTATAGATACATGATGTAGTGGCTACGTATATACCTATCTCATAGTCTATGGTAAGCCAGCACCCCCACCTGTACTTCGCCACGGCAACCTCGAGGCAGTGGATAGAGTCGATCCGCCTCCCTCCGGATCTGCCCACCGCACCTACCTAGAGTAGAGGTAGCCACCACCTGTAGGTAACTTACTGGGCGGGTTTGGACATCGAGCGTCAGCACAAAGAGCCCGGCTCAGCTGCAGGCGCCCAGGCCGAAACCACAGCCACAGCCAAACTACATCTGTCACACAGCAGATAAGAGCAATTACGCCGGCATCGTCGTGATTACTTGCCCCAGACTTGTGCCACTGCCTTGTCGGAATCCTGCGAGAGAGCGTCGCCTACAATGGCAGGTGCCGAACAGGATGACTTTTGCAACCAAGGCTATGTGAGCCTCGCCAGGCATGAAGTGCTGCCCGGTCTCTGCCGTGATAACCCTGTTTGAGTACGATGTAAGTACACCAATCTTACCCACCCATGAAGCTTCATGCATCGAAGCATCGGGGCAGATGCCGCGTCCAATCTTACCCTGCCTGCTCATAGCCCTTGTGGTGACGCAATGGGCCTTCAAAGACACAAGCTGTGCTACATGAGCCCAGAGACATGCAATTTGAGACCATGAGATGATTGGCGTGGCAAGGAGCCCCTCTGCTTACTCATTAAGCGCCGTTCCGGGTTTGCCCGTACTAGCGAACATTGGTTGTGCCCGTCTATATTGTCCCTTCGGCCCTCTGGACGGGCGAGAATGGATTCTTGACCTAGACTTACCGAGTTGAGGGGCCGCTGCCGTCAGCTGGCGGGTTGGGAGTTTGCCCTTGAAAGTGTCGAGCGAGTGCCGGGTGGCGCCATCTCTTGTGTACCAATATGCACCAATTCAACTGCGATAAGGCTGTCTCGATTCGAGTCCATAGGCGTCTCCAGTCTGCCAGCCTCTGGTGTGTGTGTGTGGGGGGGGGGGTGGGGGGGGGTGCCGGGGCGATGCTGACGACCACAACAGTAGGGCTCGGAAGTTCGAAAGAGTTATCTGGTGAAGAAATCAAATGTATGACACGATCACCGCCCGTCTGGTTGGCGTTCGATCCCGGCTTCGTCTGTTTGGCGCGTACGACTGGCATTTTTTGGTCCCCGGTGCCCCGGTCATGCAACATCGGCGTCCCAGCTCGTGGCAATTCCATCTCGTCAGACCTTGATCGGGCGCCTGCTCGATCGTGGGGCAAGTTGAGACAGCCCACACAGCATGCCCGATGAAGATGGCATCCGTTATGGCATCCGTTTGGGCATGATGAAGAAGCGTCAAGCTGTGGCCGTGACTCGGCGAGTCGTCGACGTGCTTGCCACCCCGAGATTTCAAACCCTGGTCTCCGTTTGGCATATCCTGATTGAGCGACCAATGTAAGTTCTGTGCCCATGGCCGTGACATCGAGTCTCCGAATACGACCGAATGTTTATGCAGTACGCCGTCTACCCAGGCGACCAGTAGCCATGGCGACATGATTTGGGTGACTCAAGACGGCTCGACACATGTGAGGAGTACTCTACGTCCGTACGACGGGGGTTCAATCGGGACTGTGAATCTCCGTACCCACCCACCTTATTGTCTTCCGGGACTGGAGAAGCCCTCTAGGTACGGATGCACGACCTTGACCGAATAAGGAACACCCTGTGCGTGGCTGGAGCATGGACCCTACCCGCACGTTGGCCCGCCAAACCGGCCTTTACATTTTGGTGTACCTCATGTCGTAATCCGCCCGCTGTGTTGATGCTAGGTAGTCAAGAGGAGGGCGAGCATCGTTGGACTTGCCGGATGGGCGAGTCAATTTGCCCTGCCGTCCAATAATGGCACATTGGGTCGGTCTTTGCTAAGCCGTGAGCCCATACCTAGGTAGTATACATTTTTTCCAACAATAAAGATCGACATCGTTTTTGGCACGGTACGTCTGGCGCTTCCCAAGGTTTGACGTTCGGGCGCCAAAAGCGTTTGAATGTTGGGGGGAAAAATGAAAATAAGGGGGCACTAATAGAACGAAGGGGCACTAGTAATTCAGGTGGTAGCTAGCATCCGACATAGAGGTATGGATCCACGCCTGAATTTTGATCGCTATTTTTAATTTTGGTCTTAGCCTCCGAGTTAAATGGCCGCACCAAGCGACCATACCACCACTGCGGCTGCGACAATTGCTAGCCGCATGCAATCGTAACAACTGTAGTTCTTGTATCTTAATTTCTGTGCTCACGACCTAGTGCGGCTGTCGCTTGATATCGACAGTACTTGGGATACTAGTTGTTAGCGTCGATCACGGCCTGCGGTTGCAGAACTCACTCTTAGCGCCCCACCGTACTAAGCTCTTCGGTCTCCACCCTTTGAGTGCCGACATTGGGGGGTGACCAGCAAGTCTCGACTTCTCCGCTATCCACGAAAAAAAAAAAAATGTTCGCGGTCAAAGGTTGGTCTGTTCAGCCAGAGAACCTCAAATCCGAGATTGCGGACGCTACAGTGAAGACAGAAGCGGCCAGAAAGGCCAGAAAGCGCAAAAGGATCGGCGCCGCGTCACAGAGCGTCAACGGGGACAATGTCGCGGACCTATGGGGGCAGATTATCGAGAAGAAAGGCTCCGACTCTCGGGCAGCACCGATGGAGTCAAAAAATGAGCGGAAGAAGCAGAAGCTTGCGCACGACATCAACTCTAATGTGGGCTCGGTGGCGCCCAAGAAGGACAACAGGTCCAAGAAGGATCAACAAAAGGGGCCGGAAGCCGGTGGTCATGAGACGGACGATGGTCATGACGCCAATGAAGAGTGGGCTGGTATCGAAGATGAGCCTGTTGAGCCTTTGCCGGGGCTAGCAGAACCGTTCGAGGGCAAGAAGCAGCGCAAAGCCAAGCCCAAGAAGCAAGCAACTTCACAGGATGCTCCGGCTGCTGATGCCGAGGACTCCCTCACAATTGAGCGACAGGAGAGAAATGGTAGAAAGAAAGAGAAAAGGGGTGCCAAGAGCAATGGGAAGAGCGCCGTGGCTGAGCCCGAGCCCACCGAGCAAGGAAAACCTCAGACTGCAGGGACCGCGACAATAATCAAATCTCCCGGTGCCGTCAATCTTACGCCCCTCCAAGCCTCTATGCGCGAGAAGCTCATGTCGGCACGCTTCCGCCATCTCAACGAGACTCTGTATACCAAGCCGTCCGCCGAGTCTTTCGCCCTCTTCTGCAACTCGCCCGAAATGTTCGATGAGTACCACCAGGGCTTCCGGCGACAGGTTGGCATGTGGCCAGAGAACCCAGTGGACCGGTACATCGCCGATATCAAGACCCGGGGCAAGATCCGACACCTGCCCAAGAGCGGCCGCGGCCGATTCCCGGAGCCCAGCAACAGTAGCGTGCCGGAGCTGGCGCGCACGCCGCTCCCGCGGACTGATGGGACCTGCACGATTGTGGACCTGGGCTGTGGTGACGCGGCGCTCGCGACGGCTCTGCAGCCGCTGCAGCGCAAGATGAACCTGGTTGTCAAGAGCTACGACCTGCAGAGCGCGTCGCCGCTGGTCACGCGCGCCGACATCGCGCGCCTGCCTCTAGCCGACAGCGCCGCTGACGTGGCGCTCTTCTGCCTGGCGCTCATGGGTACCAATTGGGTTGACTTCATCGAGGAGGCTTATCGCGTGCTGCGCTGGAAGGGCGAGCTGTGGGTCGCTGAGATCAAGAGTCGCTTCGCGTTGCCGGCGGGCGCCAGGGGCAAAGCACACGGGGCGGTGGTCGAGCACAGTGTGGGCAACCGCAGGAGGGTCTCCACCACGGGAAAGAAGAAAACCGGCAAGGATGCGGCGGCGGCACAAGCGCACGAAGAAACCGCGGAGGAGACGGCGCTCGCGGTCGAAGTTGATGGCGTGGAGGACAAGAGCCGGGCGACAGACGTGTCTGCGTTTGTCGAGGTGTTGCGGAAGCGGGGGTTTCTTCTGCGGGGAGAGCAGAACGAGGCGGTGGACATGAGTAATAAGATGTTCGTCAACATGATCTTTGTCAAGGCAGCTCCGGCCATCAAGGGTGGATGTGCCGCACGCGGCCGCGATGGGGGAGCTCAGGACAAGACAAAGAAGAGGTTTATCGAGCACGACGACGTTGACCATGTCAACGAGGCTGCTGTCTTGAAGCCTTGTGTTTACAAGTTACGTTAAGCCATAAAACTTCTGTCTGATTGGGCGAAGGAGACTTCTGTCGCGGCCCAGGAGCAAGCATGTCCATGTATACCAGGAAGCAGGTCTTAGATGGGACGGGCCACCTTGGGAGGGCCTTACTGTTCACAGGCGGACGTAACTCTTCCTACTTTAGTACTTTGTACCATTTTCTGCGCATCCTTATTGCGCGTCGCATCCGTGACCCCCGGTTTACCTCGAGCCTAACCCAGGAAGACGTCTCGGTCTAGTTGGGACCACAGCCTAATCATCAAATATCATCCCGGCTGCGAGCTCCAGATTTCCACCCGTCGCTTCCAACAGTTGGACAGCTCTCACCTCATCAGCGCCGAGTTGGACAAGTCGGTCGATATGATCCCGGGGGAAGCTCTGGCGCGCTGGAGCAGGGGTTGCTGGAGGCGCCGTTGAGGAGTTCGCGGAAGCTGAAAGCTGGGGCTGGCTCGATGGCTGGGTCGACTGCGCGCCCTCGTCAGGCGCTGACACCACGCCAGTGCGTTGGCCAATCGTGGTACCAACCGGGCCGGCGACCTTCGGCTCTTCTTCGTATATCTCATCCCGGGCTCCTGGAATATCGGCCTCCCCCAGGAATGAAATATCGACTCCTTGGATGACGATTTTGCCCTGACCCAGATCGATGACAGCCTGATGACGCTTGAGCATATCTAAGCCTAGAAGGAGATCGACGTTTTTGCCCTCCATGACTGTGAAGCTGCACATCAAGAAGAGGCTGCCAATCTTGATCTGAGCCGAGTGCACGCGACCAATGATGTTGGCCGTGCCAACACCGCGCGCGATACCTGCAAAGCGTTTGTCCACCAAACGCATGATGCCGCAAGCCTCAGCACAAGCAGGACTCATGATGGTGGTTTGAGCACCGGAGTCAACCAAAGCTTTCGTCTTGTACCCGTTGACTTCCACGTCAAGGTAGAGCATGTTCACACGACCAAAAACTGTGCAGTCCAGCTGTCAGTCAAGTCATGGTACTACTGCAGCGGTTCTTTGGACGTTTCCCAAAGAAACCCACCTTCCGGGTTATGCTCCATGGCGTTTTGCAAATTCTCCACGACCCTCTCTTGCCGGATCATCTCCTCGATTCTGGCCTGGGCTTCCACGTCGAACGGATCGGCATTGAGCGCCTCGATCTGGCGCTGGCGTGCAAGACGCTCCCTCCGCTCGCCATCGTAGAGCTCGTCCATGATCTGTGCAAAGCGTCGCGGGTCTTCCAGCGCCGCCGCAAGCTGTGGCTGCGACTGCAGTACCTGGTTGCGCAACTGCGGGTCGCCGAGGATCTGTAGTCGGACCAGCTCGGGGTCTTGTCTTGCACTGTTGCGGGCGGGCTGCTCGGGAAGGCCAGTCGTGCCGCGCATGTCTCTGACATGGAGGGCCAGCATCTCGCCATCGCCAATCTGCAGCTGCTGAAGCGTCTTGGAATCATCGTTGATAAGCCGACCATTGTGGTAGACATGCTGGGACATGAGTTCGATGCGCGTCTCGGAATGGATCGAGCTCTTGAGAGTCGCGAGTGTCATGTCGGGGAAGACGTCTAGCGACAACAGGTCTTGATCGTCCATCTGCCCCTCCGGATTCGTAATCGTCAGCGTGATCCGCCTGTTTGGTGGGAGAAGTTAGCGTTCCATGGCAAGGCATATATGGACGGGTTGTTCGACGCGCATTTTCGCAGTTTGGCGTCGGAGCAGTCTCGTGCGTGCAAGTCAATCCTTTCGTTTGAATGGGTTCTCGCTGATACAACGATCCAGCTGGCCGGGAGAGACGCTGGCGTGACCGCTCTGACGGCTCTTCTTTGGCGCTTCAAATCAGGTAATGAGGTGTGGAAAAAAACTGATCTTTGCCAGATTTGATAACGGCAGCTATTTAGCTATGCTAAATACTTCGGGATCGGTCGGACCGGTTAGTAGCGTCGGGCTCTTTGTTTGGGAGGATGGAGAAACAAGCAGCCGTGTTGGCTCAACAGTGTCGAGAGGTCTTTCTGCATTCTTTCCATAGCTGTACTCCATGCCTCGAGTGCCTCCGTTCTAGGCCGAATCAACTTGGTACCCTAGAGGTACTCTCTAGCCTACCTATACAGGCCAGACTTCGAACATACCAACGTCCTGTTCTACCAAGTGTGCCTCCAGAACTCAAATCTATGATAAAGCACGTTGCGCGCTATGCAAAGGATGGAAATCGTTGTAGACCGGTCTAAGTAGCAGAGATTATAGCCAAGTAGTAGCCGCTGGATGTCATCCATGATAAGCAGGAAGAGATACGAGGTAGTAGATTCCAGATCCATATCACTAGCATTACGTACGTGACCCCATCTTGCGGCGGGCGGGGGGACAAGGGCTGCCCCTGCCCGGACATGTCTACAGGGCTAGTGGCTCTACCTAGAGGTAGGTACTCAGTGTTAGATGAGCTGCGATTTCAGCACTACACCCTTCCCTACCTACAGGATGGATGTTCGGCCGAGCACATCGTCGTTGGTAATAATCTTGCAAAGTTCAGTCTACTTCTCAACCCTTTGAGGTGTCGGTCTATTATGGGTCCCTGTGTCGTGGAGATGGACAGATGACCACATTAGCCTCCCAAAAACAACAGGGCGTACGGGAAAGGAAACCGGGCTGTTCTGCTGTTCTGCTACGGGGTTTCTTTTCTTTTCTCTCCTTTTGCTACCGTGCTATCCTGTCCCGATTGTGGCTGCATCGCGGTAACGGTGTCACTCACCACCTACATATCTCCTTACTGGAAGGGAAAAACGAGCCCGCCCCGTTCCTGCCTTCGCATTGACATTCGACCAATTCGCGACTGCTTTTTCCCCCTCTGGTCAAAAGCTTGTTTGTTCCCCGGCCTCCACCACTAAACACCCCGCTGACCTTGACTTCAACCCTCAAAGGTCGATAACTGTCTGAGTGTGCACCAGTATGTCCACTGGCCCTAACCACTACATCTACCTCTTTGGCCACGATCTTTTATTTGACTTCCGGCATACGCATCACATCGAACAGTCTCGTATCTTGGCGCTGGCACCTGTCAACCACCATTCATTCCGCTTTGCAGTCCAGTCACAAAATGACTGACGGTGTAGAGAAGCCGAGGCCCGAGGGCGTGATTGGTATGTCGGAAGAGGATGAGGGCACTTACGATGTCTATGTCGACTCTGAATTCGCCGCCTTGCAGCAGATGATAAGCCAGAAGAAGCGAGCTGCAAGGGACGATAGGAGACCCAAAATCCAACAGGTCCTGCCATTCACCTTCTCCCCGAACATCAGGCCCTTGACTGAGTCGGATGTCGAGTCGTGTGTTGCTCTAGAGAACGCGGCTTTCCCGAATTCCGAGCTCAGGTCAACACCAGAAAAGGTACGTTGATGTATTCTGGGATCATCACGTCTCTGACTGGATGCTGAGGTTGCCGTGCAGCCAACTGATTCACCGCGCAGTTCCGGTACCGCTTGACAGTGTGTCCGGAGGTCAGTGCTGGACTTTTTTGCACCGTCGTCCCTGGCAAGGTGGATCACTGGGAGATTGAAACCCTTCCGAGTGCAAAGATTGTTGAGACGGGTCGAGCAGATGGTGCGGTTAGCGTCTTGCTCGCCCACGTTGTCTCTACCATCTGTAAAGGTGATATGATAACAGATGCAGACATGGCCTGCCCCAAAGACTGGAGGGAGCTGGGCGGCAGGCCCATGGGTTCTGGTCATCAGCGAGACGGCCGCACGGTCGCCGTGCATTCTCTCGTGGTTGCGCCGAAGCTGCATGGCTGTGGCCTCGGGAAGATGATTGTCAAGGCTTTCCTCCAGCAAGTCAACAATGCCGGAATCGCTGATCGTGTGGCTCTGGTTTGCCAGGACGTAAGCCAGCCTCCCGACCTCCCATGCCTGATAAATGCCACTGCCGACACTGTGGTCAGTACCTAGTTCGGTATTTTGAGCGTTTCGGCTTCAAGCGTCTTGGTCCCAGTGAAGCAAAATTTGGCGGAGGCGCCTGGAACGACATGGTAACGTTAAACCGCTCGACCAAATGTTTCTATCCAGTCGCTATTCGAGCATACCGCTAATGCCCATATCCAGGCATTCGACTTCGCTCGGCCGCCGAAGTCACGCTAGCCTCTTGTGTCTGTGTTTGCAGCAACGCCTTGTGCACGAACCATCTCACTACCAAGTATTCTGCATCATGAAAGGACACCAGCGGGCTCATAGACTAGGAGGATATGCGATGCTTTAGACCACATTCCCTTGGGCATTTCCGTCGCTCTACATTTACGACCAAGTCGCTGTCAACGGACACGTCCTGGACGCCTGACCTAGCAGGAAGCGGATACCCCTGGTGTTTTCCTGTGCAAACCCGACTTTTGAGACTCAGTCACTCGCCTTGTACTTCTCCCTATACGCTTCCGTCTTCACTACGTCTTCCTCCGATGCGAAGCCCTTCATACCTGCAATGATGTCGTCCAGTGTTAAGATCGCGAAGATGGGGATGCCGTACTCTCTCCTCAGCTCTCCAATAGCGCTTGACATAGCCTTGCT
This sequence comes from Phyllachora maydis, assembly GCA_029339225.1. Taxonomy (NCBI): domain Eukaryota; kingdom Fungi; phylum Ascomycota; class Sordariomycetes; order Phyllachorales; family Phyllachoraceae; genus Phyllachora; species Phyllachora maydis. Next base: position 10,660,505 of record JAQQPM010000001.1, on the reverse strand, counting down.
GTCGTCGCCATCTGGAGATGGCAACCTCTCCTTGCGATCGAGAGCGACGATGATGCCGGCAACAATGCCCCCCTCTTTCTGTATCTTGCCAATGGCCTCCCTCTTCGCGGTGCCGGCGGTCACCACGTCGTCCACGATCAACACCTTCTTACCACTGAGCGGAGCGCCCACAAAATTGCCGCCCTCGCCGTGGTCCTTCGCCTCTTTGCGGTCAAACGAATAGCAGGTCTTGCCATATTTAACTTGGTCCAAATTTCTCAGCTGGAGGACCGTTGCGGCGGCGAGGGGAACGCCCTTATAGGCCGGGCCGAAGATGATGTCAAAATCGACGCTCGCGGCTTCGGATACGATGGTCTTCGCGTACGCAAAGGTGAGTTCGTGGAGGAGATCCGCAGTGTAGAAGTCCCCAGCGTTGAAGAAGTAGGGTGATATCCGCTTTGATTTCAGTGCAAAGCTGCCGAACTTCAGAACGCCGCCAATAATTGAGGCTTGCAAGAAGTCGGCCTTGTAGCTGGGAAGGTTCGTTGACGAGGCCATGTTGCCGAGATGTGGCTGCAGTAGGCCGCAGCGTCCACAGTCGAGATCGAGCTTTGGTCAGCTTCCTTGACGATTCCGAGAATGTGTGAATGTGTGAATGTACATGGGTATTTACATTTAATATTGCAGCATGAATTTTACCTGCTTCAAAGAGCTCCCGCTACCTAGAGGTAGGCAGGTAGGTAGGTAGGTACCTCTAGCTGGCAGCTCAATCAGTGTCTGGAGGGGCAATGCTGAAGTCTTAGCGGGGTAGTTACCTAGGTACTTCTCAGGCCCAGGGTCGAAATCTTCCATTGACCAATTAGAACAGGGCGGGAGGGGCAGACAAACAAAGCCCTCCGAAAACCGGATTAGAAAGCGAATAGTGTTGGGACCTAAGGTCACGTGTCACGTCACGTGACATGACACGTGACCCACTCCCCTATATAGGACCTTGTATCACTCTACCATAGATAAGGGGCTTCCCCTTCATCAACCAATATACGTTGTTCTACAGGTTATAAGCCCTTATATACTCTTGTATGTCCAAAAAGAATAAACGGTAATCAATGCTAGAAATAAGGAAGTAGACAGGCGTTTTCTTCGACTTAATAGAAGAAGCAGAACAAGCAGAAAGGTTAGCAGTAACATGCCAAGTTATACTATAGACCGCCTCTTCTAGAAACCTTGTATTACTACCTCTTATAGCACAGAAGCTAACAAAATAACCCTCCTCTTCTTCTTCTAATAAAAGAGACAACAGAGGATTAACCACTAGCATAGCTTCCTCCTTTACTGCTCTTAGGGCCCTTACTATAGATAGGTTTATCTTTACTAACAAGGTAGTAATAGTACTCTCTCTAAAAGAGGGTATCAACACTAATATAAAGGCCATACAGGCCTCTAATACTATAAATAAGCTAGAAGCAACTACCTCTCTAGTCTAGTTATTACTAGAGGATAGTACTATATAGTATAAAGCCCTTAGGCGCTTTCTCTCTATTATAAGTAGCTTAGCTGCGTTCTTTAATATCGATAACCTAGAGTTATACTCTACTATTAATATCTAGAGAGCCTTCTAGGAAAAGAAGCTTAAGGAACTAGCGCTAAAGGGAATATCCCTAAGTAGGGGAGCCTTACCTTAGGTACTACTAACAGAGATACTAGAAAAGACCAAGCTTTAGACTAAGGTTTCCTAGTTAAGGATTATTGTAAGCTTCCTATAGCTCCCTAATTATAAGACTCTTGCTACCCTTGCCATAGATACTAAGAACAGGCTTAAGCAGATTTAAGCTATTGATATCCTAGTAACTAGAAGCCTGGCTAAGGTATAGCAGGTCCTTCTTATTAACAAGATTAATAAGATAGACAAAGACCTTACCTATACCTATAAGGACAAGGATCTTACAGATATAATAGAAAGTCTCTATAAGAGAGTAGCCTAAGAATCCCTAGCTACTAAGAAAAAGGGTAATAAGCACCTTAAGGAGTATACCTTCTATAAAAAAAGGAGGTACCTAAAGGAGGAATGCCGTAGCAAGCAGTCTAGCCTTAACGCTAAGACTAAGGGCAAAGAGGATAGAAAGGGAAAAAAGCCTAGAATTAAGGCAATAGGTAGTAACTAAATTGATAACTAAACCCAGTTAGACTCTAGTATAGACTGTTATATTAGCTTTAACGAATCTAACTTTACTTTTTACATTACTAGTTCTAAAACAGTAGAGCTTGCTAACGGTTCTACTATTAATATCCTTAGGAAAGGGAGCCTAAGACTCTTATCTTTAAAAGGCGTACCCCTAGAGCTCGACAGCGCTCTATATATAAAGAGAATAGGGCCTTTAACGCCTAATCTTCTCTCCCTAGACTAGCTAATCGATAACGGATATAAGCTTATAATAGCCTTGTAGTACCTGCTTGTCCTTAAGCTAGAAAAGAAAGGCTATAGCCTTCTATTTGCAAAAAGGAGACGTCGTTTTATATCTATAAGAGATATCAAGCTAATAGCAGATTCTATAGCTATAGCCTCTTACGAAGGATCGTAGTCTATGCTGGCATCTACTATCCCAATCGATTAGTATATAGTACTTAGGTATATAAACCTATATTCGGCTAACCAGACACTACAAAGATATAGTATAAAAGACAATATCGTTACTATAACCACTAAATCTTATAATTCTTATACGAAAAGTAAGTTTACCATTTCGCCTAGTTAAGGAGACCTGATCAGCAATACTAAAAACTTCGTAGAAGTCCTCTATATAGACCTAAAAGGAGGTTAAACCTCCCTTCTACTATCGATAGGAATTGGCGATTCGCCGGTAGTGGTTTTAGCGCTAGTAGTAATTAATAAATTTACCCGCTATAAGTAGGTCTTCCTAGTACAGTCAAAGTTAGAGGCTCCTCTTAAGGTCAGATATCTACTATAATAGCTTAAGGCTCGTTATAGTAGATATCCCTTTAAAGTCCACTTTAATAGGGGTACTAAATTCGTTAGCTAGTCTCTATTAACCTTCCTCCTAGAGAATAGGATAGAATAGACCGGCAGTGCTATAAGAGCGCTATAGCAAAACAGCCTTATCGAAAGGACTAATAAGACTATATTTAAGGCCCTTAGGGCTATATACTTATATGCCAATCTTTCAGCTAAACTTTAGACTATTACTATAAAAGCTATTATAGATATACTAAACAGTATAGTATCAACCTACTTAAGCTCCAGGAAGTTACTATACAAACTAGCGTTTACTAAAACTCCTATACTATTACTAGAGCCTATAGGCTATAGAGTTCTGTTTAAGAAGGTAGATAGTAAAGAACTCTCTGCCCTAACAGAGAGAACGGAGGAAGGGGTCTTTTTAAAAAGAAAATATAACGTTATAAGGATCCTAGACCTTAAAACCAGGAGAGTTATTATAAAACGTAATATTATACCCTTCCCTACTAAGTTTCCTCTCTAACCTAGGGTAGTAACAATATCGACTACCAACCTATCAACCATCCCTGTTCTACAAGCACTCTCCTCTTTAGAGAAGGAAGAATAGTATAAAGCTATAGACAAAGAAATAAAGACGATAGAAAAGATAGAAGTATAGTTACTAGTACTAAAAGCCAGCCTTCTACTAGGAGCAAAGGTTATAACCGGCACCTAGGTCCTATAGGAGAAGAACAATAGTACTAAGAAGGCTAGATAGTATACTTACGGGTTTTCTAAACCAGACATAGATATAGTCTTTGCTAATATGCTCTAAGCTGTTACTATATAGCTTCTATTTACCTATACTACTTAGTATAAACTACAAATACGGTATATAGACTTTAACTCTACCTTCCTAAATTCCAACCTTAACAAGCCTCTATACCTTTAATAGCTAGCATACCTTATAAGAAAACTAGAGATAGTCTACCAACTAAGAAAATCCATATATAGACTGCAAACAGCGCCTCGTTATTGGCAAGCAACCCTTAAGTCCTCTCTTAAGATCCTTAGCTTCTAGTAACTAACCATAGATAAGAATGTATTCTATAAGAGAGCCCTACTAATATCTATATATATTAATAACGTTATAATAGTTAGGCCTAACCAGGATATAGACTAGGCAGTAGCAGATATCAGGACTAAGTATAAGATTAAGGACCTAAGGGAAATAACCGATTACCTTAGGATAAAGGTAACGAAGTACCCTAACAGCAACTATAGTATTATATAGTCCTATAAGATCCTAAACCTGATAGACCAGCTTAGTCTATTATAAAGCAGGCCTCTCTAGGTACCTATCCCAAACGATAGTCAAGTGGATATTATACCTAAAGACCTTATATTAGAAGAAAAGGCAGCCTAGTATAGATCGGCAGTAGGCCAGCTACTTTATATATCCCTCTTTATAAGGCCTAATATAGCCTATAGGGTAATAAGACTAGCATAACGCTTCTTATACCCTAGTTATAACAGCTAGAGATTACTAGTAGCTTTGGTAAAGTATTTAAAAGGTACTAGCAACTTTGCCCTCTACTTTCATTATAACCTAGAAGGGCCGGCGATAGTAGGCTCCTCTAACAGTAGCTAGGGCATAACAATATAAGCCAAAGCTACAACAGGAAATATATTCCTTGTTAATAGTACTCTAGTATTATAGAGAGCTAAGTACCAAAGCCTTATAGCCTAGTTAACCTACAAGGCAGAATACATAGTAGCCTATATAGCGGCAATACAAGCCACCTAGTTGCTACTACTCGTTAACGAGATATTCAGGCGTAAGCTAGGTCCTATTCCTCTATAAATAGATAATCAAGGAGCTATAGCCATAGCAAATAGAGACAGTATAACAGTATATAATAGGCACTTCCTAATACAACAGTTAGTACTAAGAGAAGTGATCAAAAAAGGCGTTATCCGGGTAGAATATACGCCCTCTAATAGTATAATCGTAGACGGCCTAACAAAAGCACTATAGCATGTTAAACAGAAGGCGTTTATAGAGCAGATCAAGATATTAGGGTCTAGGGGGGGTGTTAGGACCTAAGGTCACGTATCACGTCACATGACATAACACGTGACCCACTCCCCTATATAGGACCCTATGTCACTCCACCGTAGATGAGGGGCTTCCCCCTCATCAACCAATATACGTTGTTCCACAAATAGATAACCCACAGTAGGTAAGTAGGTAGGTAAGAAGGGGTGCGAGGGGCGGCTTTTTGGAATGGGGGGACTCGGAAGATAACTCAGCGCACTATGCTAAATGCGTATGGTTAGATAATTTAACTTCCTGTAGAGAAACGATCTCAGGTGCCGGAAGGTCTGTGTAAAGGTGGTTAGAGGTACCTACAGCTAGCTAAATTAGGCAACAAATGACACGAAGTGCACATTAGATATGCCCCGCGTGGTCTGTCTAATCTTATCGCATATTCGAGCGGCAGCTTATCGCCAGCCCTGCATCCCGATTTTTTGTTCAGCTTCCTTTGGCCAAGTAAATTCTCACAACCACCAAAGTGTCTCTCATCCGCACCCATGGCGGCCAAGACATCGTGGAAGGTGTGTAATTGTTATCATGCGTCTTCAAAAGTGTATGCTGACCTTGTATCCTAGGAAATCGCCCCCGTGCCGACGTCGCAGGAGTTCTTGGACAGTCAGTCGGCGCCGCCTTAACGTATCGCCCACGGGATTTCCCACTGACCTTTGCAGTCGTCTTGTCCAGAACTCAACGCAGACTGCCGACCCAGATCCGAGCAGGATTCAAAAGTACGAGCAATACCTCCGAGGCGCCGACGAAAAATTGTTTTGCTGACCCGTATGCGCGTGATAGTCTCGAGGATACGAGCATTCTACAGTAAGAACAATAAAATTCAAAATGGGACTGGGAAGAACTTAGCTAATGAAATACTAGCCCGCAAGGTCAAATTTACACAGGAGACGTTCACCGAGAAGTTCACCGCCATCACCTCGGGATTTCCGAAACTGGACGACCTGTAAGGCTTGGACAACAAGCTCAGCGACGGGGAGCATGACTGACAAAATCCAGGCACCCATTTCATGCGGATCTCCTGAACACTCTCTACGATAGGGATCACTTCAAAGTTGCGCTGGGCGCAATTTCAACAGCAAGACACCTGATCGAGACCATCTCTCGGGGTATGTCGCGATTCAACGCCGATCGCTGTACATGCTTCTATGCTTGATATACAGCCAACGTCGTTCGCATGATGCTGATTGGGGTGCAGACTATGTTCGCCTACTCAAGTACAGCCAATCTGTAAGACCCTACTTGAAACGTGGTCGATCAATAGCGGGTTCCTTTGTGCTGATCATGTTCCAAGCTCTTCCAATGCAAGCAACTCAAACGGGCAGCGCTCGGCCGCATGGCCACACTCGTAAAGCGACTGAAAGGTTCGTAACATGTATCATCACTATTCTTGACGGGTTATTCTAATTTCTGACAGACCCGCTGCTGTACCTCGAGGTATGTTGAGGCAATCGCCTATCATGTCCTCGAATACCTTGCTGAACTGCAACTACAGCAAGTCAGGCAACATCTGGGCCGTTTGCCGTCTATTGACCCCACGACTCGAACTCTTTTGATTGCAGGTTTCCCGAATGTCGGCAAGAGTAGCTTTCTGAAGGCCGTCACGCGAGCGGATTCGGAAGTTGCCCCGTATGCTTTCACGACCAAGAGTCTCTTCGTTGGTCACTTCGACTATGTACAGTATCCCCCCTTCGACGCGACTGCAATAAGAGAAGTCCAACACTGTCAACTAACATTGCCAAGAAATACTTGCGGTTCCAAGCCATAGATACCCCGGGAGTGCTCGATCACCCTCTGGAAGAGATGAACACCATTGAAATGCGTACGTAGGCGGACGTGTGCTTTGATATAGTGGCAGGGTAGCTGACTTCTGCCTTAGAGAGTATAACGGCTCTGGCTCACTTGAGGGCTGCAATCCTGTTCGTGAGTAACCCCCCAGTCGTCCAGAGCATTTCGTACCTTGATGCTAACATTATCAAGTTCATCGACATATCTGAACAATGGTGTGTCTAGTCATCCCTATTCGACTTGTGCGAGAATCGGTCTGCGAAAGCCCTATCTGACCACATGCAGCTCGTATACAATCGAAGCACAAGTAAATCTTTTTCGCTCTCTCAGGCCGTTATTTGAAAAGAAGCTAGTCTGTAAGTGTTCCAACATGTGATGGATCGTTGGGTATGATACCATGACTCACAAAACTTGTGTTAGTCGTTGTCTTGACGAAGATTGATGTCCGGCGCTTCGAGGACTTAGATGAGGAGTCCAAGGCTCATCTGAACACCGTCTTAAAAGATGGCGACGAACTTTTGCAGCTCTCTTGTAACACAAACGAAGGTGTGCAAGAAGTCAAGAACAACGTGTGCGAGCGGCTTCTTGCAGACCGCATACAACACAAGCTCAAAGCCGGCACCTCCAGCAACGGGACTATGGGTACTCGGCTCGCCGGCATCATGGAGAGAATTCATGTCGCGCAGCCGCTCGGAGGAGTGACGAGGGAAGCCTACATACCCGATGCTATTAGGAGTCTCAAGAAACACGACGTGAAGAATCCTGAACGAAGGATGCTTGCGAAGGATGTAGAGTTCATGAACGGCGGCGCAGGAGTCTACAACGTCGACCTTCGAGAGGAGTGGAAATTGAAGGTCGACGAATGGAAGCACGACAAGAGTGCGAGCGCTTGTCCCTATGCTCATTCCCGTTGCTTACTGACTCTCCACTAGTCCCCGAAATATATGACGGGAAGAACGTCTACGACTTCATCGATCCGGATATCGACGAGAAACTGGCGGCGCTGGAGGAAGAAGAGGAGCGGCTGGAAGCAGAAGGCTTCTACAATTCTGACGAAGAGATCGAAGATGACGAGGAGGAAGAGGTCATGCGGAAATCCGAGATCATCCGTGAGAAGCAACAGCTTATCCGTAACGAGAACAAAATGCGCAAGTCCCTCAAGAATCGCGCCATCATTCCCCGCAGTAAGACGAAGAAGCCATACTCCCAACTCGAGGACCACCTGGATCAGCTCGGAGTGGACACCGAAGAGATCGGTCTTCGTGCCCGCGCCAAGGCCGCCACCAGCCGCGGCCGCTCGCTCACGCGGAGCCGCATGGGCACCGAAGACGGCGACGCCATGGACATCGACACACCCATGTCCAACCGCGACCGTTTGCGCTCGCAGAGCCGCGCGCGTAGCCAGCCCGCAACCAACCGGCGCGAGGACGGTGTGCAGGACATGGGCACGCGCACAAAGGCTGAGAGGCAGGCGAAGCTGGGCCAGCGCAAGATGAACAGGATGGCGAGGCAGGGAGAAGCCGACAGGCATATTGCGGCGGCCATGCCGAAGCATCTATTTGCAGGCAAGCGGGGCATGGGCAAAACAAATCGTCGTTGAGGTCACGACCGTTATGGACGGATTGCTGCGGTCGCTGTTGTTTTTGTCCGGCATGGTCACCTGCATTTCTGGGATCTCGCTCCACGTTGTAGCATCCTGGTCAGTTATGCCGATTCTGTGCGTTTCCGGTGTGACTGGCATTCAGGCAAGTCCAGTGGCAGGGAAAATGTCACGTTTCGTACAACGATAGCTTGCTCATCAAGTATAGCACCGCCGATGACCTGTCGACCCTATTGCTGGTAACACCGAAAATTCTCACGGTCTTCTGGCCGTGGCCCCTTGCGTAGTACATACAGAGATGATATATACCTAATGCGCTCATGCTTGACATATTTCGATTCGGGCTTTCTTTTAATGGTCGTCACATGACGCGCCACAGCCCCTGAAAAGAGCAAAACAAACATGGAACCATCTGGATTTCCCATCATCCCTTTTGTATATCTATCTAGCTGTAGCTAGCCCATCTGTCGTATCGCGCAAGACAGAACGCGTGCTGTATGGAAATTGCACGAGACAGGATTGCAATGCAAACGCGACCACATCCTGTCCCTTCCACAGTCCAGCAGCCTCTTTGGCCGTGCTCGGTCCGCAGCTACTTGCGGCGGGAAAGAGCCGAGCTCCGCTCCCACTCCCGTTTACAACACTTCCGACCGGCCTGGCTTGTAATCGTAACATTCGTCGTTACCACACCGAGCCCCGCGCGCGAGATTTGCCCGGTGCAAACGCCATATTGTCGCCGGGGTGGCTGATCCTCTCGTTTACTTGATGGATAGTTGCCCGGACAACAATTCCGCGAAAGCCCGGTGACTCAACGATATTTTCCAAGTCAATGTGAATTCCTGAGCCCACAAAACCCTCTGAACCCAAACCATCCCCCGACCTGTCCGTGGAACTCTACTCCTCTGCGACCTGGATGCCGTCCCGCAGGCCCTCGACCTTGAGCTCCTCGCCGGCTAGACGGTGGTAGATGTCCCTGACGTCGTCGGTAGTTGTCTCAAAATGGCTGGTAGCGTCGTAGCTCTTGGAAATAAAGACGTTGGTGTCGCGACCGTCAGTGATGGGCTCGTACAAGGGAATGGGCGGGCCCTGTATTCGACGCGAATGCGATCAGCATATAAGACGCACAAAATTTTGATTGTCTTGGTCTCTGCGCTCGAGCTTACCATGAACTGCTCCTCGATCGTTCCGAGCCTGTCAAGACCGGGCTGAAGTTCGAGATGGTGGTTCGCATCGGTCTCGGCAAGGGTTGACACGATGGCAATCCAGTAGCCCTTGGGGCAAACATTGTGTGCCGATGAGACACAGGCAATGTAGATATCTGAATGACAGAAAGGTGGTTAGTATACCCAGATCCGGGAGGGGCGATGATCATTTCGCCAAAATAAGCAGTCTCACCGTTCTTCCGGCCAACCTGCGACTGGGGGATAATCAACTGGCACGAGTCGCTGTCGTTGGTGCTGGGCAGCGGGTGTTTGAGAATGCAGATGGCACGAAGCACATGGCCGGTGACCTTGACCTTGTCGGTGAAGTAACTGGGATCACCGAGGATCGTCTTCGCCTTGGTCTCGAACTTCATTTCGGGCTCAACGCCAATCATGGTGGCCTTGATACCCACGGCCTTGCCCCCCTCGTAAAGCACCTCGTCGACGGTGGTGTTGAGCATGTAGGTGCCGCCATAGATGGCGCTCAGGCGTGCGAAGCCCTGCGGCAGCTCGCCCAGTCCATACAATGGGTAGATGTAGGGCGACTTTCCGTAGCGCGCCACACTGTTTCCATACAGCTTGATGCGCTCAATGGCCTCGGGGGCGGCACCCTTGGCATCCAGATAGGAGTCAGTGAGGTACAGCGCCATGGCATGGCCGACGAAGTCCTTGGTCGCTGTTTCGAGGCCAAACTTGTCGTACACTTCGCGCATGGTGCAGGTGTCGAGGTTGAAACCTAGCATTCTTGCGTTAGCCCGGCCCAACCCACTTAAGCACATAGGTTGTGACGGATGAATCTCGCGAGAGCAGACTGGAGCGCGTTCGAACCACGGCGTACCCTTATGTGTAGAAGAGTCTTTCGGGTCGAAGCTGCCCACCCACTCAATGAACTGCTTCATGCGGCGCTTCTCGAAAATTCCCATGAGCGGGGAACGGAGAGCTTCGGCGGCATCCGAGGGCACCTTGGCCACGGTCGCCTTAGCCGAGGTTCCCTGCTGAACGTAGCTGCCGGCAACCTGCTTGAACTCGAGATACCTAGTCACGTCGGTCGACACAAGAATGTTGGTCAGCTCGCCCGAAGACATGAGGAACTTCGGCACGAGATCGATGTTCCAGTCGTTCTGACGGCCGTATTCCTTCCATGGCTCGGTGCCCTTGGCGTAGTTTCCGTACTTCTTGAAGAGCTGCGAGTTGCCCCTGCGAGTTAGATGATGTCCCTTTTCTTCGTCGCGGCCATCGACCCGCAGGGTAGAGGTACCGTACCGTCTCGAGATTGACCGACGCAGCTTCTCTGGGACAGTGAGAATGTTGTCAGTCTCGGGGGGACAGTAGCTGGTGTGGGAACGGGAGCAGACTCACCCGCCATAGTGGTCGTTGCGATCAATGTGCAGGACCTTTTTGCCTTTCACGCTGAGAACACCGGAGAGGATACATTCCGTCAGGCCGGTCCCCAGAACGATAACGTCATACTCCTTGGCAATCTCGTCCATGATGCTCTCTGTGTTTTTGGTCTGGCACAAGCGGTACAGGTGAAGCTGCGAAAGCTGCGACGGTGACGGCGGCGATACAACTGGTGAACTGCGGGGAGGCGGGCACAGAAGAGGAGTATGGGACGAGTCTCAATGATAGCTTTGTCGAGGTGAAATAGCGGGGAGATGGGCTGTGTTCACCGTTTCGAGGGTCGGATTGCATGGAAAACAACGTGCCTGTCGTCGACATTGGTTGGAAAGTGGAGACGATGAGGGGCACGGATCTACCTCGTTAGGAAGCAAAACTACTTACTTAGTTAGGTTCAAGCCCGCTTCGATCCCGCGTGTGCAGCTGTACGTAGCTGCACATAGCTGCACATGGCTGCACATCCTTTGACGCTTAAGGTGGCCACCTCCCGTTGTTACAGTGTCTTTCTCGCAGCCACCCCAGAGTAATAGATGGACTGCCTACGGCTGAACGACCTTGATACTCTTGTCTCCCATGGTTCGTTCTCATCTTCGAACGTCATGGTTTGTAGCGGTCTACTACCCTGGACATATTCACCATGCGTCTTTTACAACCTTCTCTTGATTTGGCGGAGCGGAAACGATGCACTATGGTGGTGTCATCTTGGAGGCCGTTCCGCTTTCTGGGAGCTCCTGGATCCGACCCTCCACGAGATTTTCTGCTGGCGTGTAAATCACGGTCTCGCCTGTGAGCTCGATCTCCGGATCACTCCTCGCGAGCTCGCCGGCGTCCTCCCAGGCATAAAATCGCTCGGTGAGCGCATGCTTGATGTTCCTCATGGTCATCCGGACCTGTTCACTCCACGTCAGCACCTCGTGAGATTCCGCCTAAATCGGATATCCGCAGAAACTCTAGCAGCTTTCATAAGAGTGGGACCCAACCCACCGTGAGATCCCTCCGACCTGCCTCAGCACTGCCAAAGCCCAGCTTGCTCTTCTCCCTCTCCCACTGCGAGGTGGCGATGCGATTCCGCTCCTTGACGCACACCCACCAGAGGCGGTGCAGGTCGTCCCAGCTCTTGCCGCGCAGCTCCTCGACCGTCCACTCACGGCCGTGGGCCGAGTCAATCTTTGGCGGCTGTGCGATCGTCTCGCGGTCGTGGAAGAAGTCCCATAGCCCGTGGTCCGGGTCCGTCTGCACCTTGCGCACGTCCGCAGCGGCGGCCGGCTCGGGCAATGGCTCGTCAGACACGGATAGCCGCCACCGCGTGCCCGTCCGCCGCATCGCGCTCTCGCCGCGGTGCTTGCTGTAGTCGCGGTTGCGCCGCTTGTTCGTCTTCTTGCGCTTGGCCGCGAGACCACGTGTTCCTTTGTCGAGCGCCACGCTGCTGGTTGAGAAGAGACGGGGGTAGTGCTGGGTGGTGCACGATGACCTGTGGATGGCTTCAAGCAGACTCGGGAAGGATCGCGGGAGGGAAGTCGTCGGCGCGGCGGGAATGGAGGTCACAACTGTCCGGGCCGCGAGGCCTATGAGAGGCCTCAATGCCTGTGAAACCATCATCGAGAGGCTCTACTTTGCATTCCAGCGTTCCGTGCAAGCCAAGTCAGAGTTAGAGAGGGAGTCGATGTCAAAGACTTGGGAGGTGGCGCTGTGTCGCGCGATCCGGGCAAGTCAAAAATTTGAGAAAACATCACGTGCTTGGACTCCCATGCAAGTGGGTCGTGCGCTTTCAGCTTTCGTCTGATTGCATACAGCTCGCAGCGAGTACCACCTCTATTCGTACTTGGTATTCTAGAAGTACGAAGGTGGTTGTTCATTCCATAGTACATATTTCGATTCACTCAGGCACGTTCTCCTTCAGGTCGCCTCACAAATCGCTCCAAGAAAAAGAAAAAACCTCGTTCACCTCTGTGGCTCTTCTGCCTCGCGCTACAGAATGTCTTTGTTGCAGTGAGTAGGCAACCTTGGTCCCAAGTTCAGCCTACACTGACCACTCCAGCAGAAGCTATCGAAATTTGTCACCCAAGTCGAAGCTCGGCGTTGGTGTTGGCATGGTCGTGTGGGGTGTCGTCGGTCTCCGGCTCTCAGAGAAGGCTGAAGACAAATTCGGTTACAAGCCCACCGAGGCAGACAAAGACGCTCTCGAGAAGATGACGCCCAAAATAACCGTGATCAAGAGAGAAGAGCGATGACCTCGGTGTTGCTAACGCATGTGGGTGGTGGCTTCGCAGATGTTGGCACAGTGCATGGCTGCCCCGGGCATCTCGATGCTCGTCGTCCTACAACTCGAAATCTACCCAAGTAGACTGTACTGCGATGTCGGGCAAAATTCATGTCTTTGGTTTTTGTACTATGCCCCATCTGCCCGAGAAACACTGTCTGCGTGACTTCGTTCACCTAGCTGCCTGCCTTGTGAAACTGTTCCAACAAAAGCAACCGGCCAGCCCTGTGCTGGTAGGAAACGGGTGAGACTCTCGAGCCAACTGAAGGGGAAGCGAGCAGGAAAGGAGAACATAAACACTCCCGAAGAACGGGAGCCTGGCTGCCAATCATCAATCTATTGAGTAGCATCTCGTGAAGGAAACCTGACATGAATTGCTGCTCGTTGCCCCCCGCAAGGTCTAGCTACCGGGCGGGGGGGGGGGGATGACTCGAGACATCTAATGTGAAGTAGAGAACCCCGACTCTATTCGTCATCGAGCCGCCGAAGCCTCGAGATACAAAGCAAACTACCGCCGTTGTTCCAAGTTCATGCAACATGGGGAATCATCGGACTTTTCTCGAGGAATGAAAAATGACAAAAGCAAAATCAAAAGCAAGGGAACAAAAATACAGCGCAACCACAACCAGAAGGCCAGACCAGCGGAGTAGACACCAGCAAGGCCCCACCCTGCCAGAGCATGCAAACGCCTCCACACATGCAGAGTCGAAATATGTGCAGAGCCGTCAATCCACAAACCCAGAGCTTGATCGACGCGTGTGGTCCTCCTGCCAGTCCGAGCGGCTCCAAGTCACCATTTTACGCCGCTCAAGGTGCGCCGAACACATTGAGCCACTCAACTCCGGTCTGGGCAACCCAGAATTTGCATTGATTGTTGCCAGAGACCCCGAGCCCTTCGCCGCGTAAAGCTCAACCGGCATGAAACAGACCGGGTTCCAACGAGACGAGGTCAACAACGCATTGCCCCGTGAGGAGAGGGTCGATTCACCGCATTGCGGCCGTGGTTGGCGCTCGCCCGAGCGGCATCGTAATTAGGCTCTGGTTTGATTGCGGTCGGCACCTGTCCGCCGTTAGGAGCTGAGGAGGAATTGGCGTAAGGAGTGTGCGCACCCTGAAACATTTGCATTTGTGACCAGTCAGGCGCCGCAGAGTTCGATCCACCAAACATCGGCATGCCATTCTGGTTCTGAGGCATGCTGTAGTTTGCCAGTTGTGGGTTAATATTTCCTCCCATGTTGTTTTGGACGTCGCCGTTGTAGCTCTGCGAGGTGCCCATGACAGATCCTGCCATGCTTCTTCTGTCGCGATTCGCATCGTCGAGTCTATTGATGCTGCTGGATCTCGAAAGCTGGCTTTGATCGTTGGCAATGTTGTTCATCCCATCTGCAGCAGGAGTGGGAATAAGACCAAATGGATGGACCATCCCGTCGACAGGCATGTTCCCCATACCGTTCAAGTGATTAACATCGCCGTCGGCCCCCATGGCCTTCTGTTGAGCGGCAGCGTTCTTCTTAACGTGCGCCTGCGGGTGCGACAAATGACTGGCGCCGGTGGGATTGCCACGGCGGATGGAGCACTTTTGGAAGTGGCGTTTGAGGATGTCGCTGCGGGAAAACGTGTCCCGACAGAGTACGCACATGTAGGGGCGATCGCCAGTATCTGCATCAATCGTCAAGTCATTGTTGAGTAGGGAGAGAGGTGCAAACTTACGTCGAAGAAGATGGCGCTTCAGATGTTTGGCGTGGAGGTAGGTCTTCGTGCAGTGCGGGCAAGGAAACTTGCCATCCGCATCTTTTTGAGGAATCTGGGCTTTCGCAGTCGCCGAGCCAGCAGGGGCCGGCGCTGGCCTTCCCGGCGCGCTAGGCAGTATTCCGCGGCGACCTTGCGATCCGACTACATGCGTAGGCTGGCCGTCCTCGGGCATCATGGATGGTTGCGGCATCAGAGGGCTCTGGCCATAACTGGAGTTCATACCGGGTTGAGAGACCACACCGCCTGCCGGCATGGGGCGCAACACGGGCGGCACGCGACCACCTGGCGGCGGGGCGGGAGCGATGGGCTGGGGATGGGATGCCGCAGTGGTGGTCTGGGGCATCATGGCCGAGGATGTCGCGTAGTTTTGCTGGCTTTGCGGGTAAGGATTATTCGGCATCATCGAGTATGTGGGCCGGCCGCCGTTCTGTGGTGGCGGGGGTGGGTAGCTGGCCATAGAGCTCGCGGATGCTGGAGTATTCGGCGTCGCTGGGGTTCGCGGGGTTGGGTAGCCGCTGTAGGTTGGCTGTTGCATGACCAGGTTGTTCAGAGTCGATGGCGGTAGAGGATGGGTCGGTGCCGAATGGCAATGGAGTTGACGAAAAAGAAAATTTCGGGGTGGTCCTACCTGTTTGTAGGTAGAGGCAGGTAGAGGCAGGAAAGCCGAAGACGGGAAGAGTGCCAAGAGCCACACAGCGTTGCATTTTAACGAGGAAAACTAGCTGTAGACTCATATTTTGATAACTGTGGTAGAACCCAGCCCCCCCCCACCCCCTCCCCCCATCCCCGTTGCCTCCTTAGTAAGGTATTGTAGTAGCTAAGGAACCGTACAGGTTAAAAGTGGAATTAAAGGGCTCCCTAAGTAAAGTATATAAGAAAAAGGCAAGTAAAAGTTAAAAAAAACTAAGTAAGCTAGTTCTAGTCGGGAAAGACGTCTTTAAAATTATTTAATTGTTTGTGTAAAGTATAGTATTATAAACATATTAAATATTATAGAGTAATAGAGTAGATGAAGTACTGAATACCAGTCAATTATTGTTAAAACGTAGTGAGCTAGTTGTAGAATAGCCAGTAATCATCTAAGGGGGGATACTCGAGTTATCAAATTTTATCTCTACAGCTGAGTTTTACTCTCCTCAAGTGTGAGAACCCCGGCGCCCCCGGCACGCTGCCTAACACGGTGCACGCATTTCCAATTTTCCATGCCATGACGCGAGGTAAAAGCCGCGGAAAAAGATGCGCAGTTAACCTGTAATGGAAACACGGCTAACCGTCTAGGGTGCAAGGACGTCGAGCACAGTACGTGCACGCAGGGCGTGCGCTACCCTCGGATTCACCAGCAAAGATCAGTGGGAAAATGACCGCTGTGCCAAGCCACAATCCCGTAGGGATGCCCGTTGCTGACGGCTGTTGAGGCCCGTTCGAATTGATGCATGTGTGACGCATCTTGGGTGCTGAGTCGCAGCGAAGTCCCTGATTCATGTGAATGTAGTGCGAAGTATTGCGCAGCATGGCCTTTGAGTGAGCGAGAATGGGGGCGTCCCACCGCGGCACGCGCTGGCTGCCGTCGTGGATGCTTCCCGTCCGCTCGTACTCCGTAAGCCGGGAGGAGTTGGAGAAATCCCACCGGTGATTATCGCGGAGTAAAATAAATGACCTTGACTTCTACAACACTCAAAGCTTCCCGTCGCAGCCCCTCGACAGGCGTCGCCCAAGACGTGTCCGACGCCTTTTGTTTACGCCCGTCGTTAATCGCACCCACGAAGTACTTTTAATCAGCATGCATTCAGTCGTTTTAGGAAACGAGATCGTAACGGCGTCTCCCTGGTTCGGCATGGTGAAATCGTACAGCCGTACGGACTACGGGGTATACACGGTAACTTCGAGTTAAGCCTGACGATTCATGAACACACACTTGCGTCCGCCACAACCGTGTTTCGGTGTTCCGCGGCGCATGCCCAGACGCCGCCCGGTCAAGAAACGGGTAGGAAGGAAGCTAGGACGCACCGTCCAGACCAACGTTTGCGCGCTTCGGCCCCTTCACGTCCAGCACAAGGAGGACGACGCGTATTTCGGTGATATTCTGAATGGCTTCAGTTGGCTCGTTCGTGCGCCTTGCAATCAAGGCACACTGCACACTATTTTTTACATGCTCTTCTGACTACCGGCCGCCAATCTGGTGCATCAGGACTGCCGTTCTAGCGGTAAGCCGTGCTTGGAAACATCAGGCTACCATTGCCCTATACAGAGTACAGTGCCCTGTCCACATTCTTGCTGTCGCCAAACCCTGGTTGCCTGAGTTGGAGGCCATTGTGAGACGTGCAAAACCCCCGGTCCCTCTTTTCTCGCAGAACTACCAGCAGAGTCGATACCTGTACCTGTGTATGTAGGTCTCTGCAAACGGAGACTTCGGTCGTAGGTCGGTCGGCTCGGGAAATGACCATAAACGTGTCAAGTCCTATACAAGTTGACTCAAAGTTGCATACTTCCCTTCTTCATCCTCATGGAAAATTTAACCGAGTGATCAGCCGCAACCGGTTCGTTCGCTGCATCACATGCCGTAGATCCTCGTTTTTTTCCCGCTTCATCTGACCTGACGCTTACTCGCGCATCCGTTGTGAGATGGCTGGTGGCTTTCATCAAGGCTGCATTATCCTCAAAGAGGACGGCGTTTGCGCGTCCTTGATGCGATTCATCAAAAGGCGGCCGTCCATTGGAATTGCATTTCACAAGTGCGGTAGATTCATTTAGATCTCGGCATTTCGCATGGACATGGAGGAGGACAGCCGCCTACTGCGCTGATGAATCTGCCACCCGTAATGCAGTCGAGCTGACAGTGACCATTCCCAGCGAATGAGAGCTTGGATGCTGGCAATTGGTGTGTGATGATATGCAGAGCACACGAGTCAAGACCATACCAAAAACAAGGCGGTCCTCGAGTCGTCGGCCGGCCATTGTGAGTATCTGTGGAGTCGCACCCCCCGGGCTCGGGCTTTTTTTCGCTCAGCAGAGCAACAAGAGAAAGAAGTCACCTTGCCCGGGTTGTTGTACTATGCAGCCCATACTAGGTACCTCTTGACAGCTTTCTCTTTCAGTTCGCACTGTACGAAGCTCACCACGCCAGCTAGTAGTTCTGTACATATAGGACGACTCGTGGACACGCGCCCATTCCGTAAGGCCTGAAACGACAGTCCTTTGTGTCCGCTCTTTTTTTTTCGACTGGGAGGATACGATATGTTGGTTGTGCCCGTGTTACCGATGATCGCGGCTGCGCCAACCGCAGTGCTGCATGGTTTGAGTGCGAACCTACACCCAGTGGATGGCGGGGGAAGACAGGTGGTGTGGGCTTACTTTGTACGAACTATGCCTACGACTATGCGCGTCTGTCGATTGTCTCGTGCGACCCATCCCACCCAAGTTTTGACGCGTGCTGGCGTCTGCAGTGACCGCCAGGCGCGAGCGATGTGTGTCCTTCGGGAAGAAACGTGGTCCTGTGGACCGCCCCATATCGACAGCACAGATATCTGAGGCTCTGGGAGGGGCTACGGAAGGCTTTTCTCTGTACCACACCTGCCTTGCGTCAAAACTAGCGATACTCCATATAGTCAAAATTCTGCTGACAAGGCTTATTGTGTTCCGCAATGCTCCACAAAAACCGACGACAAATATCGGAGCGGCAACCATTCTCTTGGCAATGTGAACATCAGGTGAACTTCTTCACAAAGTAAGACTGCAGTAACACTCGAACCGTCGAAATAGCGAGAGGGAAACATGAGAACTTTACGCGCTCAAAGCCGAGGGGCTGGCGCAAACGTTTATTCGTCTCGATAAGACATGGGCGCCGCGGCGCGATGTACAATATGCGGTCAAGGGCAAGGAAAATGGAGATGCCCCTGACATGACTATCAACTCTTCCAACAAATCCGCGCAACGTCGTCCATAATCAGCCAGGGATCGACGAGCAACAGCGCCCAATGCCATATGCTCTGATGCTGTTCTGTTGCTGCTGCTGGGCATCTACGCTCCACTTGTCCCTTCGGAGTGCACAAAGAGCACCTACCCTAGGTACAAAGTATGCAGGTGAAGCGGTGACCCACACCCGCATGGGCGACCCACACAAGCTCCGGCTACGTCTAGGTTTGATTGAACTGGTAGGACGGAGCCGTCGATACAAGCATATCGTCATTTGTCCATAACCCCATGTCGAGGTTGCAAGATTGAAGAGATGCCTACGATGCACGACATGTTCCACACGACTATCGCGCCCACATACCGCAATGTTGGTTGTCATGAATGAGATTGATCCGCCCTGAAGAGATGTGCAAGCGGACGGCAAGATCGCCGGCAATTCAGGCCCCCTGTACAATTCTTGCAGGAGACCCCAACCTCGTATCCTTCGAATCAGGAATTTTCCCCCGCGACTTATGTAACAACCCCCCCCCCCCGCCGGGTACCACTGCTGTGACAACCAGGCAGCGCACGTCTTGGCTCGGGGACAATTTTTGTGTGTGCCGGACAGACTGTCGAACTGGTCCAAAGTACTTCGATTTAATCTGTAGTCACGACAAAGGAGGTTGTGTAGTGGAACTTGTACCCACCCACACCAGCGGGTACGCCAGCGGGTCGCTCTCAGCGGCAGGACTTTACTTTGTAGGCAAGATTGCCAAGAACGGGTATGCCGTTAGTCCGTAGTAGACAAAGATCGACTCGATGATCTGAGCAAGGATGATGCTGGTTCATCGACATCGTGCACTGTACGCAGACACGGGGCACGCGTGGACGAAGGTCGTTAACTCCGGCGACGCCCGTCGTCGAATCGAGCCTTGGGATGGTGAGAAATACTCGAAAGGAAAGTCTAACCGGATGCGAGCTCGGATGTCGTGTTCATCGAACGCGACGCGGGCCAATGCCCAGAAGTGAGGGGAGTACGAAGTACGGACTCAAAATTTTCTAGAAGGCGTCCCGGCTGTGGGGACTACACGTCACGGCCGCGGTTGGATTTGCCGCGCAGCCAACATGGTTGCACCATCTACCGAGTCATGGCTACGCACCCCAGCAGGCGTTTCTGGTCGACACGCCCCCTGAAAGCGTGATAATAGCGCTGCGTGCTATGCTTCTTCCCCTGCTGGCATCCTTCCCTCGATCACAGTAATGGAAATCTGTCAGAGATGACAAAACAACGGCAACGCCGGCAGTACTATAGTACCATGGTGCTTGGTACTTCGTACATCGGTCGCTGACGTCTGTAGCAGCGAGTTGCATCAACACACCGCTAAGTATCGATGTTGCTGTGTAGTTCAATAAGAGGCCATCGCCAGCCAAGCCGCCAGGGACGAAAGTGCCGAACCCACCAGACACTCGAGATGGGGCCGCTGATCTCTGAGCCGTCCATCCACTGCGGCAGGGGCGACGATCAATGGGTCACGTCAAGGGCACGAGCATCCAACAGCCTACAGAGTGGAAATGCGGGAGGCCAAAACAAGGCGGGCACTTGGACGGGGAAAGTCCTTTTCCGGAGATCTGTGTGACCTGCTGCTTCCTCGGAGACCCATGAGTTTAAACGATTCATCCACCCACCCACTCAAGCAGGCCGTTCCATGGTCACATCGAAGCGCGCAGCCCGGGGGCGGTCATGGGGGATCCCGTTTTTTTCTCGTGCGCTCAGACGAACCTGTGCGGCAACTGGACGAGGGACTGGGCTGTCAACTGAAGGCACGCGACATCCGTACCAACAAGACGCTTTCAACGAACGCCTGAACTCGGAGCGCTGATCATTGCTGCCACTTTCCTTCGAGCTTGGCAAGCATGGACTGGGATATGGGCCACTTGATGCGATAGCGACCTATCCGGCATGCTGCAAAGACCTAACCAGCTCTGCGGAGCATTTGGCCGACCACCAAAGTATGTACTCCGTATGTAATCGTAATGTATCGCATTGCATATCAGGTCGACTATCGCCTGCTGGTCGGTCAGCGACTTATCCCGCAGCCACATTTGTCGGTGAGCACGCATGACCCGGCAGCCTCGCACAGGTCGTGTCGTTGGTCTCAGGCCCAGCTGCTCAAACACGAGCATCACCCCAAGCTTTTGCTATTCTCACCCCACGTTTTCTTATAGGCCCCATAGTATGCAGTACTTGAAAGCTGTATGCCAATGGGCGGGAAAACTACCACCAAAACGATCGCCTTTTCAATGCTGTGAAAGCTTTGATGCACCCCCCGATTTCTGCATTTAAGGATGTGGGGTGACAGTATCAAAACCGTGCTTGTCTTGTTTATGGGTTCCAAGCTAGCGAAGTGAGTGACCGAAGTTCATGCCTCCGGGGAGGGAGGCTGGAATGCACAGGGGAGCAGTGGAGTCCGGTCAAGGGCCCGGCCGCGGCGGCTGGCAAGGTCGACGATGGTAGGCAGCCCAGGCCCCAGAGGCCCAGACACATGCGCGGTCCGACAGCTTTTGGAAAGGCCGAACTGCGCACGATGAGGAAAATCTGACATGGGCAATGACTCCTGTAACTCGGAGCGCGAGGCATGGGGCCGATACTGACACATGCGGCTTGCCAACGAACACCTTACTCCGTACATGACTCGGCCGATTCAACTTTCTTGCTGTGTGTGTACGAGCTCTACGCTCCGTGCCCGCGTCCCGGTTTCAGAGAATGCTACAACTTCCGGCGTCGGTCGGCCTTCAAGCGGAGCTCATGCTGACTGCGAGATCTGGAAAAAAAAAATTGGGACAGCAAATCACCGCACGGTTGCAGATCTGCATCTTGCTGGATGTAGCGTGAGAAGCCGTGCCGTGGCCAACGAGATGGCCGACAGCTCAGAGTACCTAGCGTTGTCCCGGTAGCAAACATACGTGTCCCTGGCCAGGATGGCCCATACATACTTGGTACCTACGGAAAGGACTGCTGGCCTCAACCACACGTGTCTTGCGCGGCTGCAGCGGCCTGCCATCCATCCCTCTTGGCATCACTTGATCACTGTCTGATACAACATGCTGGTCATCAACATATCCACCTTAACGGTTGCTGTTGCCTGGTGGCCTGTCAACGTCTGCCGTGGGCCTGTCCAACGACAGGGGACGACCTCCTTCCTGCACGGGGCGGTTTGTGAGGCGAAGCATGCGTGAGCAGCGCATCGTGCGGACGGCCCGAGGTGGCTGTGTCGGGCAGACATGGAGATCGAGTTCGAGATTGGCAAAGGCCAGCAATCCTTCAGTACGACGAGCTGATCTGTCATCAGCCGCGTAGTACTTTGTAGTCCTGGATCTCATTGTCTCGTTCGTGGAGGAAGCAAGGGGGTCAGTCTGTCGGTCTGGTGCTTGATGTCCATGTGAGTGAATTCCCCTGTCGTTCTCGCGCCCGTCCCTTGGAGGCACATCATATTGTACCTTGCCTTCTACCCTCTGCTGCCTTGAACGGACGCACAACTTTGGAACTATACTTGTGTGAACAACTAGCTAGATTGCTCTCCACTACACCAAACCACACCAAATGCCCCATCCAGGCCGTTTGCCAGCCCAGGGCGGGCAACTGGGCCTGCGTGGGACGAGCCACCGGGTCGACGAGCCGAATATCCACCTGGCGATTCCCTCCCGCTGCCGCGCTCCGGTAAAGAGGACCTCGGATGGGCCGGGGGAGGGGGAGGGGGGGAATGATTTTCGTGGAGGCATGGAGACGTGGACGGAGCATGGAGTACCTGTCACTCCAGTGCAGTCTCCGTACAATAAAGTAGACAAATCTATGGATCCCGATCTTTCTATCCACTTGTGGTACAATCTGGCGATGGCGGTGGAGCCTTCAACGACGTCAACGAATTTTGGAGTCTACCGTCCTGGCCCTGGAGTCGATGACTTTGATTCCCAGCTTCGACTACCCGTACCTCGTTCGTAGGATTGTCTCCAACTACGGCACATCGACCACAGAGCGACAGCGTTCATCGACGTTGAAGAAACAACGGGGAAGATGGCAAGCTTGCAAGGAGAACCGAAGACGCAGCCGGCCGCTGTTCAAGAATTCAAACTATTCCACATTGTTAGAGCCCAATGTGATGCTAGCGTAGGTCCGAAGGCAAGTTTCGAAGACGCCAGAGATCAAGCGAAGCATACCAGTGGTGTTCTCAATACTTGATCCGCTGCCGCAGACTTCAGCAGTGCTGGCTGTCAAGGGAGAGCAATGAAAGGCTTGACAGCAGATAACATGACCGTGCTCACAGGTTTCTGCACATGTCAGTTAGCCAGTATTTTCCCAGACTCGCAAAAATAGGCGCTTCACCATGCTTAGCCGTGGGCTTTCTTGCCATAGTAACCGCTGAGATCCAACATCGCAACCAGCTGCTCAATCGATCCCTCCCCATCGTCATCTCTCCGTCCGCCACGGCGCTCAGCACTCCGGCTCTTCTCGGCCAGCCCTCTACACACCATGATGAACACCTCGACTTTCTTCCGAAAAGCTGCATATAGCGCCTCGGTAGTTTCACAGCCATGGGTCCCCTCTTCCGCTCCCGCCCGGCCCCGTGTTCGCCGCCGCCGCCCTTTGGCGAACTGGAGCACAACGCCAAACACTTCTTCAAGTAGCAGCAGCACGGGCAATTGCCTCTTGCGCAGCAGCAACGTGCGCATGATTTCGTCGAGAACCTGCTCGTGCTTCTCTCGCAGTTGGTCCGGGCCCACCACGATTCCCTGCTGTGCGTCCCGTGTCCCTGCCATCTGATCCTGCTTCACAAATGGCTGCGCCAGGCCATTCTCGACGCCGTCGAGCCACAGCTCGAACCGACGCCATGGTCTTTCGATGCCCGTGTCGAAGAAGTAGGTTGCAATTTGGACGACGAAGTGGTTCGCTTCAGCGCAAAAGCGCCGGTTCACCAAACAACTGCTCTTGTGTTCATC
The DNA here is from genome assembly GCA_029339225.1 of Phyllachora maydis. Classification (NCBI taxonomy): domain Eukaryota; kingdom Fungi; phylum Ascomycota; class Sordariomycetes; order Phyllachorales; family Phyllachoraceae; genus Phyllachora; species Phyllachora maydis. Next base: position 10,636,580 of record JAQQPM010000001.1, on the reverse strand, counting down.
AGAGCGCATATGGTCCATGTAGAGCTGTTTAGTGACGTAGAGCATCCGCTGAACCCGAAGTAGCAGCTGGAAGAGGCGGTCGTATTTCTGCAGTATCCCAGGTACCATGATGGTCTGCAGGCATGCAGGTGGCTTGTATGTCAGGCGGAGAAAGTCGAGAGCCTCGAGGGAGTTGGGGTCCATGCAGCGGTCTATCTCCTTAGCAGAGAGGTCACGGAGGCCGAAGCTGATGTCACCTGGCAGGCTGCGGTCTTGTGCCTTTGTATTCGTGGTAGCCGGGGTGGCTTGGAGCGCTGGCCGCTGGTAGCTTTCGGCCAGCACACCCATCAAGGCCAGACGTAACTCCGAGCTCGCCGGGGGCCAATGGTCCCTGCCGCTGAGTCGGAGTCCCATGTTGCCTCCGGTCAGAGCAACGCCGGCTCGACGCTCGGCTGTGTCAAGGTCCGGGTCGAACAGGGAATGGGAAAGCTGACCGCAGAATACTCCGTTTCCAAACAGGTGATATTGCTTTTGAAGGCATAGGTGAGTCCTCAGGCCATGGCACGAGAAAAGAAGCTTGGTGCACTCTCGATCCACGATACGGGCTTGGGCAGCCACGAGGGGCCCGAAAGAGAGGATAGGCAGCAAAGCCCAATGAGGAGAGGTTTCACTCCTTTCCTTAGTACCGAAGTCATCGAATTTGGTTTTCTTGGCCGCGGACAGATTGCCTCGCACAATGTCTGTCAGCTTGTCAGGCTGCGCTGATGGTAAAGTATCGAGACTTCGTATGGATGCCAGTATGTTGGCTTCGATTTGTGCCGCGTCGTTACCAAATATCTGCCATTTGTAGCGATCGTGGTCGCCATCGCTGCTCTCGAGGCAGCTCTGCGCGCGTCGAAAAACGCCGGGTTCTTTCTGTAAAGCCATACAGATGGAGGCTTCGTACTGGTTGGCTTCCTCTTCTGCGCGAGAGATATCATCCCAATGGAACTGCCACCTCAGCTCTGGCGGATGGGCAGCACCGACAGCGCGAGGGTCCAACAAGATGTGGTCTGGATGGTTTGCTCGGAGGAACCGCAGATTCCGGCCCGACTCAAACAAAGCCCTCGCAATATCCTGGGGCATAAATGATGGCATCTTGTCTTCATCGAGAGAGAATTCGGGCTCCTCAAGCTCATAGCCTTGGTCATCGACCCAGGCCTTGTTGACGACCTTGACGAAGCCTTTTCCGGGCCCATGTTTGGTGAGGAGAAGTCCCTCTTCAGCTTTGGTCCCAATCCATTGCTGGACAAAATCCGTCCAAGGTTTCGATACACGATCAAGGATATCCCGCACAAGCTCTTGTAAGGCTATGTCTTTGTACTCGACTGCTTGGGCCTCCTCAAAAAGGGCAGATAGTATTTGCTCATCCGTCTTCGACTGGCCGAGTTCCTTGACCAGGCCGTCAAAGTAGGACATAAGAGCCAGGACTGGCCGAACGGCGGACTGCAGCTGGAGCATTGATCGCACTTTCCGACCACGAATGCCGAGTTCTGCCTGTACGGCCATGAGTTGCTTGTCCACTGCTCCCGCAAGCGCCACACGACAGGAGGCAGAGACGATAGAAACGCTCGAGAACGTCTTATCGACGAAGGAACGTAGAGACCTGGCCGCGTTTCCGCATCGAGTGCACATATCGCGGATGCCTGCGAGTGATTCTGTGGAATAACCAGACACTTTCGCACGTGGCACAGCCTGCACAAAAGACCTCTTCTCGGGCTGCCAGGAGAAGAGAGGGGAGCCTCGGCCCATGGCGAGATTGAGGAGGCACGCGAAATAGCTCGCAGTGTCGACCACGAGATCGTGGGCGTCCCCATCTTTGCTGGCTTGGCTTCGAACTGCCAGCAAGGCGTCAAAGGCATCTGGCCCGGCTTCTGTCATGAAGGTTATCGCCTGGTTGGCGTCGTGCGGGCCGTCAAAGCCGTCCCAGGTTCTATACTGGCACCGAGTGTCGGGTCGCCCTTGTCTCGGAGATAGCCAGATGTCCTCGTCGTCCCAGTTTTCGAGATTCCGTGAAGTGCTGTGGGGCTCTCTCACATATTCTTGAACCTGCTGACGATGGAACGCGACAGCTTCAAGGCCGGGCGGAGCTGTGAAAAGCCCCTCCTGGCCACTAGCAGTCGATGTGGAATTGGAATGGCCAAGCCATAGTTCCTGCTCTGGCTGATCTGTAGAATCAAGTCAGTCGAATCCGGACACAATACATGAGCAGGGGAGGGACACTTGCCTCGTAAGTCTAGTTGGAACAAAGAGTTCTTGTCATGGGATGCAGTAAATGGGTCTGAAAGCCATGGAGACGACTTCCAGAAGTCTGGAATGGCGAAGACATTGGCCTCATCTACTGGCTCATCCATGGATGGCTGAAAACCTAGGTACTCTACCTAGGTACTTGGTTCTAGATGGGGTCGGGCGGCCCCTGAAAACTGAAGGAGGGGCGCGGCGGACGTGCCAACGCGATTTTGCGCGTGTCAATCACACAGGGCCCCCCGCAATGACGCGATGAAGGAAGCGGGTTCACGTGCGGTACGGAGTACGAAGTACCTGCCGCTACTGCGCTTAAACTCCAGTCGAGCAACCAGCGACTCTGCCAAACGCGCCGAGAAAAGATGCCGCCCAGGAAAAAGCGTTCCAGTCATGCCCATGCGACAGCGGCATCACCCGCAACCGCCGCGCCGGCGAAGGCTGACGATGCTATGGACATTGATACACCCGCTGCAACCCCGACAACGGCGGCACCCGCCCCGTCCACGCGCCAGCTTGTCACAGTCGATCTCTCGAGTCCGTGGACGGACGACCAAGTTGCGTCGCTGTTCAAGGCCATCATCAATTGGAAACCAGCGGGTATGTCTGCGAATCGGCACCCGCCCTACGCCCGTAATCAGGCCCTTGGCTCACCTCTACTCCCCCCCTCAAGGCATGCATAAGCACTTCCGCATGATCGCCATCGCCGGCCATATGCGAAACCATGGCAACGATCCCGCGCGGGCCCCACACACGCGGATACCGGGCATCTGGGCGAAGCTGCGCGAGTTCTATGATTTAGAGGGCATCGACGGCAAGGAGGACGGCCTGGACCCGGTTGAGGATGAGCGGGGCAAGCGTCGCTGGCTGGACTTTCAGCTGCCGTACGGAGATTTCGGTGACATGATCGAGCGGAGGGTGCAGAGTAACCCGGGTGACCCACCGTCCAGCCCGCCGCAGTGGTATCGCGAGAACCCCCAGGCCAACAGCAGCGGCAGCGTGCTGGACGCACTCAAAGCGAACGGCGATCTCGCGCCGCTGATGGGTGCGAGAAAGCGCAGGCGCGGCGGAGGCGTGGCTACGCCCAAGACCCGCAGTAGCACTGTTGGGGACACTGAGGACGATAGTCCCGTTCCGAGTCCGGCGCCGAGAGCCACACGTGGACGTGGCGGCAGAGGTCGACACGCGAACAGGGGGGGGGCAAGAGGGCCGAAGGAGGAAAGTGGCAGTGACCCGGAGATAGACGACGGGTCGGAAGAGGATTCTGACGGTGCAGAAGAGGATAGCGAGGACGAGGAGGATCACGAAGCGGGAGCAGCAGTTTCGAGAACTCGCGGTCGAGGTCGTGGTGGCCGAAGAGGGAGAGGGGGAGGTAGGAGTAGAGGCAGAGGAGGTAGAGGAAGAGGCCGGGGCGGCTAATCGAAGAGATGCTGCAAGGTCGAATACTCGTTGCTGCACATTCGACGAAAGCGCTGCGAACGCAGGGGAAGGCCAGGAACAGCGCTGCAGTTATCAAGATAACCAGTATTGTATACCCGATGATGTCTTCCAGCTGTGCGGAATGGAGAACTGATACTTGGTACCTCTTCGTTTACGAGAAATGCATGGCGCACGCAACCCCGCATTGCGTGAACCCCGACATCCCGACGCGCAGCGCAGACGCGTCTGCCTTGGGTACAGTCCTGAACCAGGCGTCGTCGTACCTTGCTTTGCAATCCCACGGTCGACATGTCTCAACCAGGATCGTCGGCGCAGAGGAACCTTTCACTCACCGAGGAACTGGAGAGGCTAGAGCAGTCAATCACTCTGACTTTGCAAGGTGCGCTCTCATACATACGTACCTCTACTCCTCAATCACCGCTTATCTCTTTGGGTGGGACGCGAACAGCTGCTCATGCCTGAAATACAGAAATCGACTCCAATTTCAGCAAGGCCCATCGCATTGTGACGACGAGTATTTTACCGCTGGTTGAACAGTATGGGGAGCACTCACGATCCGTGTGGGAGGCTACAAAGGTCTGCCGGCTATCAGCCTCTCACTGGTCAGGGATCCTCCTCGGAGACAAGCTGACCTGGTCGCCCTTCTCCGTCACAGTTCTGGAAGCAGTTCTTCGAGGCCTCAGCCAATGTCTCCCTCTCCGGCTACGAAGAGCTCGCTGAGGACGAAGAGCATACTCTTGCAACGGACACCCAAGAGACCAGCACCATCCATGACGGCACCACCATCGCCACCGACGCACCGTCGGTGGCAGACTATACTCCTCGCCCCCATGCAAGTGGTCGGAGCGACGACGCCACCATAACAGCTGACCAGTCTTCCGCATTCCCCAGCCGGCAACAGCACCGGCGGTCCGGGCCCGACTACTCACTGCTCTCGGACGGCGACGGCGATCTCACGGGGAGCACGCCGCGCCCGCCTGCGACAAAAACCCTGGCCGCTGCTGACCTCACAACCGCCTTGCCGTGCGGTACCATGGTGCTGTCGAAGCCCAAATTCGCCGATCTGCAGACGCCCTACGAAGTGTTGAAGCGCGAGCTCAAGAGCGAGGCAGACATGCCGGATGGCAGTCCCAGCGCAGAGGACGAGGAAGAGGAAGACATGGAGGTTCTGTCGCAGCGACACACGTCACGGCTTCCGCGCATGTCAATGACGCCGCGGGGCTCGCTCGCCGGTGGCGAGGAGCTGGGCTATGAAGATGATGAGGACGTCACACAGGGCGGCACCTGCGGCGCCCAAAAAACCAAGGACCGGCTGCTGCATCGCGTGCTCGACAAGAATTATCGTCTGCTTGCGACACCGCACAAGGGCATTGCGACAGGCGTGTCGCCCTTGAAGTGGAAAGTAACGGCCAAGGACGACGGCGATGGCAAGGGCAAGGGTAAGGAAATGGAACGGCCGGCGTGGCAGGACTCACCCATGTCCAGCCCGGAGATGGCTGTGCCGCAGCTGCGCAGCGCGGCATTCCTGTCGCCTGTGCGCGCAGCGTACAGGACCAATAAGATCGCGGCGGCCGAGGCGGCGGGTAAGGCGCCGCGGACACCCGGCGTGAGCGTGCAGACGCCGGCGGGCGGGAAGAAGATGAAGGATGTGTATCAGCCGTACAAACCCGCCGCTGCAGCCGAGGGCAGCAGGAAGTACCTGGAGGAGATCTCGTGGGAGAGTGACAGTGATGAGGAGGCACTAAGGGGGATGAGTCCGCCCAAGACGATACAGTTTGCGCTGCTGCCTGCGAAGCTGATGCAGACGCCAGGTATGTCTATACGACCTTTGTTATCTTGGTCTCGTTGGTGCTTCGAGGGTGTTGACTGGTTACAGCGCGCGAGGCAAGCAAACGCATTGTGGACGATATACTGCTGACCGCCGGTGCGGAGCTGGATGAGACCTCGGATTACAGTCCGACGGTTGTCAAGATGAATCCGGACATTCTCGACGACACATTTTGAGTACACGGAGATAAGCGTGACGAGTACAGCAAGCACATAGAGCAAAGTTTGTAGGATTTTTATAAGAGCATAATCTAGAGATACCCACCCATTAAGCGAGTCTACCCATGTGCCAGGCCTCGTGATCTATTTCCCCAGGATACGAAACATGACTAATCATTGCCTAAGCAATGGAGATGGCCTGATGCCGTGTGCCTCTGGGGAGAAAAACGAAGGCTTTGAAACCCTAAGGAAGATGAAAGCCCGGCCATTGCAGATAGAGGCACATGCCCAACACGGTTCCACGTGGAAAAATTGTAAGTATCCGTCGTCCTTGTCCTGCTTCTCGTCCCGCGGAGAGGATCATGAGGCTGGCGCGCTACTACGAGACTTGGAGCGATCAAGTAGAGATTTGTTGGGTTGGACTCAGGCTGCATGTCGACGGGAGTATGTGATGTGTCGGAGATTGCTCCATCTGATGGCTAACGTGCCATCGCGAGGGGCGAGGCGCCAGCTTCCTATAGAGAGGTGATAACAGCTTTAACCAGCCTTTCCAATGCTAGGAAACGCGGGCCATGCATGGTAAGATGTATCGGCTACCTCTTCTACCCAGAAACGTTATTATGGCCAAAAGCACCTCGGGTTGTTCACATTGAGTTGAGTCATCGCCGTGAGCTAATTAACCTACTCCGAGCTCAGCTGTGGTAGGTGGAGCCGTCTCGGTACCCAACAGAGCGGCCCGGCCGCCGTTCAACAATCGTAACGCGCCAAGAGCAGTGGAGCAAGCGTCGGGGTCGGCACGTGCAGTGATACACAAGACTTGGTAGAGTTCTCACCAACACACAGCTGCTTACGCCGTTTTTGTTCTCTTGCAGCACAGCAAGCCAGGCAATTAAGTGATCTCCTACTTGTCCATCACTTCGTCACTCATGATGAATCTGCTACTGCTAACCAGGCAACCATCCAACATCGACGGGTGAACGGCGTCACAAAGCTTAGAGCTAGGTACCTATCTACCCTAGTGCTGCCAGGCTGAGATTTTGGACGATGACAGAAGCTAATTCCCAAATGGGGAATTTCCCGTCGTTCCGTTCCTGGGCCGGCGCGGGGTATGCGGGGAGTGGGGTGTGTTTACTCGTGTTCAATCCCCACGCCCTGGATGCAATGTGCACGCGTTCTCGCCTGAATTTGCAATTGACCAATGAGCTGCGTGCATTTCGAATTCAGGGACTGCAGGCCGATGGCTCTCCCATGAAGGAAGCAAACGTGAAACCCAGCAAGCCTGGAGCTCAGGACCCAAAGGTGCTGGGTGTCATGCCGCGTCCGCGGATGCATTCTGATAAGGCCGTCGTGCCGGTACGGTGCGAGGGCAGCCTGGGCGTCAGACTATCGGCGTTCGGGGGCGGTTTTGACTCCCTGTGAATCACTCCGGGCGTCGTCTCGCTAATTCCAGCCCCTGCTCTCCCACGAAAAAGATGCGCGCAATGTTATTGGTCCGCCGGTGTCGGTCATCCAGGACGGAACGTGAGACTACACAGTCTTCCGAACTCTGCTGACGACAAAGAAGAGAAGTAGAGGGCGGAAGAAGCACGAAGAAAACAGGAAGAGACCTGCACGCGTCTGCCGAGTCGGTGAGCTGCCAGGACGGTCGGTTTTTTCCCAGTTGTGGTATAAATCGGATGTGACTGCTCACCTCGAAGAACCCACTCATATCTCGCAGATTTCCGGTCTCGATCTAGTCAACAAGTCGCTTAATTTGCTGGGACTGCTACATTCTTGGGACCCCGGTCCTCCGAAGTCTCGATTTTCCCAATCCCATTCCGTTGCTTCCATCACTCTTGCATCATCCTCGAACTCCTTCGTTGGACTCGACCGAGCCGTCGAGATCGATCTCCGAGAAAATCTCGCAGTGCAGGCTCTTCCGCTCGACAGCGACCCTCCCCCTCGACCCGACCGGTCATGGACACCAACGCGACAACAGCCTTCACGTCGCCGCCGCTGGCGAGCGTGAAGTACGCTGCCGTCACCGTCCCGCCCCAACTTGAACAAGTCGTCGGCAACCTCTCGAGAACAAGCGGATGGACCGTCTTCTTCACCGTCCTGGCCGCTCTTGTCGCATATGACCAGTGTGCGTCGACCTCGTTGAGAGGCCTGGCATATTCTTGTCGCTAACCATACCCGTCAGTCTCTTACATCTGGAAAAAGGGCTCCATCGTTGGCCCGACATGGAAGATGCCGTTCATGGGCCCGTTTCTCCAGTCGGTGAATCCCAAGTTCGAGGAGTACTACGCCAAGTGGGTGAGCGGACCTCTCAGCTGTGTGTCCGTCTTTCACAAGTAAGTCCTATTTATGGAGGAGACCAGTCTGGGTGGGTTCCCGTCTGCTCGGTCAGCATGGGATCTGATACTTGTGCTGCGCCCAGATTTGTCGTCATTGCCTCGACCCGCGATATGGCCCGGAAGGTCTTCAATTCGCCCGGCTTCGTGAAGCCGTGCGTCGTCGATGTCGCCCACAAACTGCTCGGGGCGGATAACTGGGTTTTCTTGGATGGACAGGCCCATGTTGAATTTCGTAAGGGTCTCAACCATCTGTTCACCAAGAAGGCCCTGGACACGTACCTGCCGGGCCAGGAGGATGTCTACAGGAACTACTTCAGGCATTTCCTGCAGGTGACCAAGGATGCAGGCGGCAAGCCCGTGCCGTTCATGAGCGAGTTCCGTGAACTCATGTGCGCCGTGTCCCTGCGCACGTTTGTGGGTCACTACATCTCAGACGCGGCCGTGAAGAAGATCGCCGACGAGTACTACCTCATCACCGCCGCTCTTGAGCTTGTCAACTTCCCCATCATCGTCCCCTACACCCGTACTTGGTACGGCAAGAAGGCGGCCGACATGGTCTTGGCCGAGTTCTCGCGGTGCGCCGCCAAAAGCAAGGCCCGCATGGCTGCTGATGGCGAGATCACCTGCATCATGGATGCCTGGATCTTGCAGATGGTCCAATCGAAGAGACTGCGGGATGCAAATGCGGCGGGTTTGTCGACCGAGGGCCTGGTCAGGCCGCAACCCCTGCTTCGCGACTTCACCGACCGAGAGATTGCTCAGACCATCTTCACCTTTCTGTTCGCTTCCCAGGACGCGACGAGCAGTGCCGCGACTTGGCTCTTCCAGATTATGGCCCAGCGCCCTGATATCCTCGACCGCGTCCGTGAGGAGAATTTGAAGGTCCGCAACGGCGACGTCAATGCTGCTGTGAACATGGACCAGCTCGAATCCATGACATACACCCGTGCCGTTGTCCGTGAGCTCCTGCGCTACCGCCCCCCCGTCATCATGACCCCCTACGAGGCCAAGAAGGACTTTCCCATTACCGACAGCTATACCGTCCCCAAGGGTGAGTGATTGTGTGCTTCCTGGACACCCTGAGATGCTGCAAGGCTGACGTATCGTCTAGGCGCGATGGTTGTTGCGACCACATACATGGCCCTGCGGGATCCTGAGGTGTACGAAAAGCCTGACGAGTTCGACCCCGAGCGGTACTATTCCGGAGATGCCGAGAAGAAGGGCCGCAAGAATTTCCTGGTCTTCGGTACAGGCGCGCACTACTGCCTTGGTCAGCATTACGCTCAGCTCAACCTTGTATTGTTCGTGGGCAAGGCGTCACTCCTTATGGATTGGAAGCATCACCCCACCCCGCTGTCCGAGGAGATCAAGGTGTTCGCAACGATCTTCCCCATGGTAAGAAATTTCCTCGACGACGCTGGAAGACGGACCGGGACTAACGCTGACTAGGACGACTGCCCACTGACCTTCACGGAGCGGAAGTGATGAAAGCGACGGAGAAAGACGGACGAAGATCACAGCATTCTTGAACGCCGCAATGGCAGGTATTGTTGATCACGTTGTTGTCCTTCGCATGTGCCTGCATGTAGCGCGCCATGATCGAGGAGTTTTAAAGCCGAAGGTTTCCTGGCTAGACCAGGGAATGGTGACGTGGAGTCCTTGATGTCGGAAGCCCTGCGGGCGGCATCCAGAGTGAATTCTGACTTGACATAGACATCCTAATTCGTTAATTAGTACATCTGCCCTACCGTATAGCTGCATTGATTCCGAGAGCCATGGCTTGTTGACTGCATTGCTTTTGGAACAGACTAGACGGGTTGCAGCGAGCGGCGCGGCAAGTCTTGATGCTTTTCCTGCCACGTTTCGATGAAGTTGAAATAAGGCACTGCGGCTCCGTGATCGGATTGTTCGGGAGCTACTAGTTCGTCTCATCTTCTAGCTACCTCCTCCAGGTAGTTGATTACCCGTGGGTGGCGGAGCTTTGGCTAGCAACCCACCCTAAAGGGTGACAGGTAAAAATTGCGGGATAGGCTAAAAATCGGAAAAGGGTAGGTGTCATCTGTATGGGGATCTGATGGGAAACAGAGTAAAGAAATGTGGAGGAAATGTATGGCCGGTCTGATATTTTCTACTGCACAGTTGAGAAAGTTTACTTCAAGGGACACCTTTGAAGCAAAGAGTCTGTCTAGCAACTTGGAAGAACGTTCATGGCTTTCTGTTGTTAACCTTGCTTATTTCCCCTGCTTTCTCGTATCAAGTCGGCCTGACAGTGTGGTAGGACGACTCCTCCGACTTCAGAACATGGTGCTGCCGGTCGGTCCCTCCGTAGTCATGGAGCTATCTGTTGTCTTCAATAAGCGTTCTATTGATGAAGACCCTTCAGCTCCATCAGCCGTGAGCTGTCGGGCATGTGTGAGCATCCATCTACATCCCCTATCGATACTAGCCTCTCTCTGCTCAGAAGGGGGACGCAAGGAAATACCGCAAAACACCGTAACCCATCCGATAGTACGCTTCCGCTTTGCTGTTCGAGTCCTGCGACGGCACTTTCGCCCCGGCATCCAGCTCGTCGAGCAACTGCATGAAGCGTGGCTCGTAGGGCCCCGACGCCACAAGCGGCTCCAGCTTGCGCCTGTCCAGACACCTTCGGAGAATATCGCCGTTGACATGCATCTCGGTCGGCCTCTCGACCGGCTCGGGGTTGAAGGGCACACCGGAGTCGAGGTGGCTCGCCCCGCCCGTCTCGCTGTCGTACGTGAAAGGACAGATGCCCTCGTCCCGCTGCGCCAGGTTCTGGACGAACCGCAGAAACCTCCAGCCCTCCAGGGACAGCAGCGTCAGGTGCTGCATCGAGCCGTCGAGGCAGGCGCCCAGGAGCTCGCCATCATCCGGCGTGCTCACCAGGCGGCCGTATTGAGGCTCGCGCCCCGACCGGGACCAGGCGGGCCTGATGCGCGCTCGGCAGAACCTGCGGATCGAGGCCGGCAGTTGCTGGGCCAGCAAGAGCGTCTTGCAGTCTTGCTTGGCCACCTGCCAGGGTACCCACAAGCCCGCGACTTGGCATTCCTGGGTGGCCACGAGTACGATGCTGCTCGGAGAATGGTCTGGCTGCGCGACCGCAATGTCCACCATGTCGATGGTTTTGCGGGACCTGGTGTCCGAGTGGCGTAGCCCGCCGGGCTCCACGATCGTCGTGTCGCCCATTTGAGGGGGTTCGATTATCTCGAGCGAGTTCTTGACCGTGAGCGCAAGGATTTTGCCGTTTACCCTCTGCAGCGAGTTGGCCGGGGAGCCCAGGTCAACGCTGTGTACGCTCTTGAGCTTCCTCTGAACCGTATCCATGATGTCAAAGTGCAGGGTGCTTCCCACGCAGTAGACAAGCTCCTCGCCGGTGGCTAGAACGGAGTAGACAGGTCTGTCGAGAGGCTTCTTGAAGCGTGTCCAGTACCTGAACATGCGCCGACCATCGGCTGGGGCTGTAGCATCCATTGACTCGACAGACAGGACAAGGAGCCGGCCAGCCTTTGTCGTCACCAAGACGAAGTACCAGGTATTCTTGTCCTTCTTGTACTTCCAATCGGCCAAGCCAAATATTCTGTCACCATCCTTGCCCAGGCCAGAGACGAAGTCGAGCGTGTTGCCATCTTTATCCGTTGGTCGAGCCAGCTCCTCGCCACTGTCTGGGTCGATGAAGAGGAGCGTTGACCTATTCTGTCTAATCACGCCCACGATGAAGCATCCTAGAGGCTGGGAATATATTATTCTGGTGGGTGTGCCATTGAGTGGAATATGCCGTGGGACCATTCTTTCTTGATGCTGAAGCCTGGCAATGATGATTCTATTGCATGACAGCATTAAGATGGATGACGTCGAGGAAATGCAATCATTTGCTGCGTTCTCCGGTGATGTTTGCATAGTGGTTGACGCCGAGAGACTGTGTCGTCCTAGCTCAATGGCCGCCGCAAAGTCGACGTTCACCTTCGATCCTTGAAAGGTGGCTGGCTCCACGGCCCAGATCTGCTGTTTCCTTTCTGGCACTTCGGCGAACCTTGAACCCGGCCTTGATGGAGACCAGAGGATTAAGTTCCCTTCACAAGAGATCAGTACGGCCGGCTCCTGGTGGTCATGAGTGGCCGCCGGGGTGATGGAAACCTTCGATGCGCCGAATTTCGTGAATTGGGGTGTTGAACGAGAGAAGTCTCCCGACGAAGTGCAGTCTGTGAAACTGACCACCTCGCCGCTGCGCATGCCCAGTACAGTTACCCCTGGGAAGCTGACAATACTACAGATGGCCTCCATCTCAGGTGCAAAAGCCAAAACTTCGCGGAGACGCATCGTCTCGTGTTCGGCTCCATCGTTCAGGGACCATCGAGCTAGCCACGGTTGGCCGTCATGCCATAGACCCGCTAGCAAGCCGTATGCTGTGGACAGCGCCAAGCAGGTCACCTCCCCTTGGATCGACTCAATCGTTCGCTCTCTGTTCAGGGTCAGACTCGCGTCGTCGAGCTTGAAGACACGTATTTGAAAGCGGGCGTCAACGTGAAAAGAGACGGCGATGGTTCGCTCGGCGACGAAGGCGTCCGAAACTGAAAAACAAGGTGAAGATCCCGCCGGGACGTCTGCGAGCATCTCAGCGAAAGTGAACTTCGCACTGCACGCTGCGTCAGCTTCTGCGGCGGGCACTCTCCAGGACCTTCTTTCAGCCATCCTTACCTTGTCTCACTCGACACCACAGTGATGCTTTGCTCAGTCACCTGGATCGCAAGATGATCCGACGTGCGTGTGGCTGCGAGGGTTCGCGATGACAAATCGAAAGGGACCGTGTCCAAATCTGGCACGTCGACTTGGCCCAAATCCTGGGACAAATGCAATATTGACGACTTATCCGGCATCGAAACCAGCATGTAGAATCCATGGGAGGCGTCTGTGGCATGTGCAGGAAAGAGCCAAGTCTTCCGGGCCGCGCTTTCGTACTCGATGTCGACCATGATGCTTGCTTCCAGGCCGTTTCTGAACTCTGTGATCGAAGCCTTGGTCCCACGGCCTGATGTTCCGAACACGCGATCGGGTTTGGTGAGCCACTTGCCGGCAGGGCCGTCCAGCGGCTGTCCATTCGCGCCGATTTGCTGGTCGCCTTCGATGAACTCTTCCGTGGCGATCAAGTCAACAGTGGGCGACCAATTGGGTAGTGCTATGAGCAACACGGGAGGTTTTCTTGCATTACACTGGAGCATGTCAGCTTCTGATGCCAACAGGAATCCTGTCGAGGGACTTGCCCGCCATAGTCCTCCTAAGCATGAGTCTCCTCCCATGACCAAAATATCTCCCCACTGGTCAGGGAAACATGCAAACGCGGACGATATGTTCGTGTTGAACCTGTCCATGACTATACTGCTACGGAGCAAGACCTCCCCGTTGTCTTCTTGATCGGCCTCGATGAATTCGACGACGCCATCCTCGCGAGCGAGGTAAAAACAGTCATTCCCGCCTCTCCAGTGCTCCCGGAGGCGGAATGGTCTGGCCCAGGCCGTCCACAACGGCTCTCCCCGCCCATGGTGATTCGTCGTTGCCGCGTGAGGGTCGATCTCGAAGCCCGAAAAGGTGGGCTGACCCTGCAAGGTCTGCGAGCAGACGGCGATGTGATCAGAAGAGACTGCCATGAAGGACGACTGGACCATCAGTGGAATGATCAGTAGAGGCATGCGGTTGTCCAGGGGCATTCGATGCCCGCTCTTCTCCTGGTCGAGCACGGTTTGCAGGTCTTGACCCAGTGCCCACTCGTAGATGACCATCCTTGATTTACCATTCTGCACAATGATGAGGAGCAGAATGACGTGGCCGGAGGGCTCGGCGCCCGGATAGAGGAAAACCATCTTGTGGATGATGCCGCGTAGGCCTCGTCCGCGAAAGGAGCGCACTGGTTTCAGCGGCGCTCCATTGCGGTACCGATCCCCCATAGTCTGGCGTGACTCGAGCTCATATACGGCGAAGAAATTCTCTGCGCAGCCGAGAGCCATGTAGCGGGAGCTTGGGTCTACGGCCAGGTGGAAACCGGGTGGCAGAAAGGTGCCCTTGGGGTTTTGGAAGCGTGATGCCACAAACTCGGGCGCGCCGTCGGACCGCGGTCCAACGAATAGGAACACACAGTCGCCGTTGTCCAGAACGAGTAGCAGAAGCTCGGGAGGGATTGCCGGCATACTGGCCGTCCTGTCCTGGGCTGGAGTGCCGAGGAGCGGCGCATCGGCGGGCTTTTCCACCTCTTCTTGCTTGATGCCGTCTTCACGAGAGCCGACAACGGCGGCATTGCGTATGCGTGCGCCAAAGTCGTTCTTGCGAATGACGGGGAGAAGGCTGGACTCGTGCTCATCTTGCTGGAACTCCCGGATTTCGACATAGTGATCCTGGAAGACGGGTCAGAGACAACAGCAACGACACGAGCAAGCGACACATGCTTGGATGCCTCAATCTTACACCAATAAAGGCGATATCGTTTTGGCGGCCCGAGCGTAGCTTGACCGGCAATATGAAGCTGACTAGTGGACTCTCGACCACGGTTTGGGTCAAGAGGCCGCAATGGGGCGGTTTCGATATGGGTTGCTTCCTCGGTCCCTTGCTGACGGTCTGGCGTTGGAGAATGGTCTGAAGGCTGACCGTCTCCGTCACCCATGCACCGTCCCGCAGCACATTGGTTTGCAAAGCCATGGCGGATGGGCAGATGAGTTCCGTGAGGGCTTCGGGAGGCGACGATGACCGACAATGGAGCAATGGCCCTACCCTACACTGGCGCGAGAATCCCAGTGTGGATGATGACCATGGCGGGTCGCATTGTGAGGTAGCGGTACCCGGTACCCGTGCTCGATCAACAGAGGCGCATTGGTGTAAATGTGTGTGTTATATGCAGGACTACTACGGCTGCAGTGACTGCATGCTATACAACCTGAGCGGGGGAACCAGGGGTCGCATTGCATAAGCAGATACTGAGGGTTGCGGGTACCTTCTTCGACCGCGGCAGAAATTCTGACCGCGCCAGATCTGGTACCACAGCACTGTTTTGAATCGATAGCATCGCCGTGTAACCGTGATGCAGCTGAGGATAGAGACGCCGAGTGGCCCTCGACGAGCGCAACGGGCGGGTGCATCCGGGACCGGGGCCAATGACACAATGGCGAGCGATCCACGGCCCGTCGAGACAATTTCTTTGTTGTTGGTGCATTCAGGGTGATGATGGTCTGCAAACACTGCTCAGATCCGCTCGAATCCGCTTGACCGTCTGTCTCGCTTAGTTGCATGTAAAATAGGGAGCAACAGGATATTCGACAAAAGCGTTTCATCCATCTCTCGCGTCCCCACACCACACAGCGTGGCGCGCCCTCCACTTCCCGTCAGCTGTCACCCACACGCCCAGGCGAGAGCACGATCGCCCAGGAGGGCTCTTTGCAGCTGTGTGGTAGGGGGGCTGAGACTGGTCTTCTTTCCCGCGCGGCTGTCCTCCACGGCGCAGTTTGGCGACCACATGGCCCGGTGGTGAACGATCATCATTTTCTGGTGCGACTACGGGGGGGGGAGAGGGACATCATCCATCTGTTCAGCTCAGCGCGGCCAATCGCCTATCATGCAGACGACGACGAGCATGGAACCGGACCATTCACCTTCAGACCTGGCGCACCGCGCACAGGAGAAGCAGGTCCTGGATCCGTACCAGGACAAGGGGCTCGCCGTTCTCCAAGCATGTGCGCTTGAGGATCTGGATCAGCTTCGAGCATTGGCTCAGTCCCGAGGGGGCCTCTTGAGTGACCGTCTCCGCCGGCAGGCCTGTTAGTGCACGCATCTTCACCCCTTCCTGGTCTCCCGGGTTGATTCTACGCTGCGGTGAACTCACCACTCTCCCGCATAGGGCCGGTACTGCTTGGACTTCCTCCCAGCCTTGCCCATGACACCGACTCTGGTGCCTCCGGGGGCGGCGACTGCGCCGCTTCCTGGAAAGAGCTTCCTCGTCACAGGGATGAGGATCAGGTGCAACTCGACGTAAACCGAGCATTTGTCTACTACCCAACGAGTATGTAACGTGCCATTTCTGTCCATCATCACCAGGCTGCTGGGAATCCAAGCTAAGCTCCGAAAACCAGACAACCGCGAGGATGAGCTGCAGGAGAAAAAGGAGGAGCTCTCAGCCCTCATAGTAGAAGTACTACGAAGATATCCTTATCTGTGCTACTTCCAGGGCTACCACGACATATGCCAAGTCCTCCTCCTGGTCCTCGCCCCCAGTGTACGCGGCCCGGCCGTCGCGCGCCTCTCGGCGCTCCGCATCCGGGACTTCATGCTGCCATCGCTGCAACCCGCCATCTTGCAGCTGCGCCTGATCCCGGACATCCTGCGGTTGGCGGACCCGGCCCTGTGGCGCCACCTGTCGGCAACGGAGCCCTTCTTCGCCCTCTCCGGCACGCTCACCATGTACGCGCACGACATCACATCGCTGGGCGAGATCGCCCGCCTCTTCGACGTTCTGCTCGCCCGCGAGCCAGTCTTCACCGTCTACATGTTCGCAGCCATTGTGCGTAGCCGCCGCGACGAGCTCTTCGACACCCCTGACGACGAGCCCGAGATGCTGCACAGCATTCTCAGCAAGCTTCCGCGCCCGCTGGACATCGACGCCCTTGTCGCCGCCGCCGCCGACCTCTTCGATACTTACCCGCCTGAGCGTCTCCGGGTCTGGCGCGGCATCTCGTCGGCCAGCGTGCTCAAGACGGCCCGTGGCTCGACCCGGGTCGTCGCCGTTCAGACCATGGAGGACGGCAAGGCCTTTTTCGACCAGCAGGTAAAGGAACTGGAGTGGGTGGAGCGTAAGAAACGCGTACAAAAGGTGTTGTGGCGGTACCGAGGCCCGGTGCGGGCGATGGGGCTAGCTATTCTCGTCGGTGCCGTGGCGATTTGGATGCGCAGATCACCCTGGCCTTATGCATATTTCATCGACTTATTATCCCGTTGGCGTCGATAAGTCGAGAATTCTTCTTCACCGTCTGCGTGAAGGCGAACGAGACGAACTGCCAAGCGTTTTTCCTATGCAGTTCTGCACGAGAAAGGATAGCGCTGTCAATCACCTCAAGGCTTCGATTTTTTGAAACCAAAAGCCGCTCTCACTAAGGCGTGTGTGGTCAGATTGCAAGCGTCGGACTGTGAGCTGTATGTGAGCATATAGACCCATGTACTTACATATGCCTGGAATATGTTTTATTACCCAACAAAGTGTCACTTATTGAGCCTAGGATGGCCACTCCTGACTTGGATGCAGTCACGAGCATGATGCTCGCTGACACGCACTCAACTAGTCACACGTGCAGACTTGAGAGCGCAGCAGGCGCATAGGGCGCCACAAGGACTGCGATGCGGTGAATTCCCTCGCCACAGACACCAGCTTAGAAGTCGTTTTCATCCAGTCTCTCGAAACGCCGTCTTCAAACCTTCAAAATGTTCCTGCTGCTCCGCGGCCAACTTCCCGCTGACGTCGCCGATGATCGTCAAGATCAGACTGTAGTTGTTGTACAAAAACCTCTCCCGCTTCCGCTTGTCCGGGCCAAACGTCGCCTGGGAATACCGGGTCAGGAACGCCTCCATCTCGTTGCGCAGCCGGCGCAGGCTCGTGACGACGGGCTCGTCGTCGCCGGCGTCAGCGCTCAGCGCTAGGATGCCGTGTAGCAGCTGGCCGAAACGCTGGGTGGCGACATGGGGCGCGGCCGAGGCATTGCGGGCGGCAGCGGCCGAGGCGGCGCGCGTCGAAAGCGCCGAGATCAGCGCTCGCACCGACTCGCAATGCGCGTCCATAGCGCCCTGCAGCCGCGGCCACAGCATCATGGCGATGCCATTGATATAGCCGTCGGCGACCGGCACGCGGCGCCGCTGCAGCTTGAAGGCGAAGTGCTGGTTCAGGCGCACGCAGAGGAGCAGGCCCAGCGCGTCGACCGTCTCAGAGACGAGTCTCTTTGTGAGAGACTGGCCCAGTGCGAAGGTCGGCTCGAAGACGTAGTTGAAGTGTCGCGAGATGGTGGCCAAGGAGAGGGACGGGGTGAAAAAGGTGGCCATGAAGGTGTATTCAGCAGTGACATTATCTATGAGCGCCAGGTTGAAGTTGCGGAAGGGAACCTCGAGAAAGTGTGTTGATTGGTCTTCTTCGGCGAGGTAGGAGGATAACGCTCCTTGGTCGTTAGACTTCAGCATATCGATTCTACGGCCGAGGTTGAACGCGTCGTGTGGATGGCCGGGCAGTTTGGAACCGGACTGCATGGTCGTCTTGCGCGAGGTGTCTTCATGTCCCAGCACATCGTTCTTATCGATGCTATGAAGTCGGATTTTCTCCATCGCCTTCTCGTACCGGCCGAACTGCGTTACATAGTACCACCTTATAGTATTCAGGTACGCAAGACAGAGTTCTTCGGCTAGCGTGGCATGCTGCTTGTGGAGGAAGGTATATAGATCCCGGAATCTGAGAAAGTTCTGCTGCTGGATGATCTGCGCGTTTATGTGTGGTGATCTCAACGCTTTTACCTGAGCGACAAGATAGTCTCGTATCCTCTCCACGGCCTGTAGAGTTTAGTACGTGTACACTTACATGGGGCACAAACGAGTAAATGCTTGCCTTCGAAATGAGTTTCTCTAGTAACGGACCCAAGTCAGCCGCAGCTTTGCACTGAGACTGCTCCAGTTTTTCTTTGTAGCAGGTTTCCCGCTTTTCAACCTCGGTCAGAGTCCTGACCCATGCTTCATCAACAGGGCCTTCTGTTATCTTTGAGACAATGAGCGGCGAGACGCTCAATTCCTCAACGACTGGCTGGAGCCTCTTCTCCACAGCTTGCCGATTCTCCAGCCTCACGTTAAGGGCTGTCGATCGAGTTTGCAGAGTCTCTATATGCGACGAAACAAGAGCGAGATCGTTGCGAAAACTCGCTAGGTTTGATTCGACGGACCCGAGTACGTCGTCGCATGCCCGGATCGATCGGTGCAGTTCCTCGAACTTGGCTTTCTCGCTCTCGACTGTATCCGGGACCGTAAGCTTATGGATTCAGGAGCTTGTGTTGCAACCAACGTACAATCCTCAACGGACTGATACCGGTACTCCAGAGTGTGTTCATCTGCGAACGCATCTTGCGCGAGCTCACGCAAGGAGAGGCCACCAAAGTCAAATTCCAGCTCCAAATCGCTCTCAGTCAGTACAATGTCGTTGAAGTCGCCCGGCTCTTCTTCCACGGGTCTTGGGCCCAGGATCTTCTCGATGACCCTTTCCGGGACCGGCGTATCGATTGCAGATGTTACGGATTGCTTCAGGCTGGAGCCATTGACGCGCTTCGATGAGCCAAGCAGCGATGTGGAAGAGTCGTTCGAGGCAAGAGAAAGTAGGGACCCCTGGTGCGAGATACCGGGTCGCTGCGAGGTCAGATAGGGCCCACGTGCGTTAGTCGTCCGTTGGGGAAGAGGCGAAGGGAGAGGGCTAATGGCTGGGGATGGCGCCATTCCTGACTGCTGTGCACCAAGTCGATCGAGCCACATGGTGGATCGGATGTTGTGGCTGGCAGAGCTCGAATCTCGTTGCCGGCCAGTTTCTCGACGTGACATGTGTGACGCGAATATATGGTCGCGGCTCAAAGGTGCGAAACCGCTGCAAGTTGTCAGTGCCGTCGTGGGGGCGGCGTGGCGACCTTGGCTATCACAACTCGACAAGGCTGACAAGTAACACAATGGCCAAGTCGGGAGCTCTAGAGCCTCGCCACAGTCGGACTAGGGGGCCGACCCCAGTGGGGCTTCAGTGTACCTCTACCTCTAGGTACTTCGTACGCGATAGAGGGGTACATGGGCCGGTTCTCGAACATTTACATCGAGCAGGGTATTGTTGCTCACACACAACCAGCTATTCACATGGACAACATCCAGCACGTATGGTTCCCGCCGTGCCAGAGCGCTATACTCGCTGCGTGCTGGCAGGGCGTTGCTCCAGGTTGCACCTGGCACAAACACCGAAGACATGTCTGGCCGGAGCGCGCTAATACTGAATGAACCTAAGGCAAAACCCACCACAAATATCAGTGGAGGCAGTCACAAAATCTCGAGTCGCTGGGGTATTCACGCTCGGCTGCTGGTAGTGGCTACCTGCTTCCAGGTTTCCCCTCCGCTCCCCTCCTTTCAAAAATTTCGCCCTCACTCCGTTCTCCGGAACTCATACACTCCCACCCATCCCAACCCATCGCGTCTAGCTTGGTGTTGTCGGCGTAGTCTTCGACCTCTTCGCATTCTCTCCTTTTCCACACTCGAGCATTCTTTGCCGCGACCGCCACCATGGCTGACGACTCCCAGGTACGTCAATTTCCGGTTGTGTGCGCGGCGGCAGGGGCAAAATCACCCCGCATCGCGCGCATCGCACGAGGCCCCACGACACGGCAATTTATGCACACGCCTCCCAGCTCCTAGTCGGCGCGCAGCAACACCAGCTTTTAGCATCTTCGCATTCTCGTCCCTGGCTGACATAGTCTCTTCGTCAACAGCATGAACACACCTTCGACTCCGCCGACGCCGGCGCGTCGACGACCTTTCCCATGCAGTGCTCTGCCCTTCGCAAGAACGGTTTCGTCGTGATCAAGAGCCGCCCTTGCAAGATCGTCGATATGTCCACCTCAAAGACTGGCAAGCACGGCCACGCCAAGGTCCATCTGGTCGCCATAGACATCTTCACTGGCAAGAAGCTCGAGGATCTTTGCCCTTCCACACACAATATGGATGTTCCCAACGTGTCCCGTCGCGAGTATCAGCTGGTATGTTTGTCGCGCAGCCCCATCGGCTATCATTTGACTTATCATGCAGGTGATCTCGTGCGGTGCACACAAATGCTGACGTGTATGTGACAAAGCTCGACATTTCCGACGACGGCTTCCTGTCTCTGATGAACGAGGACGGTGACACCAAGGATGATGTGAAGATGCCTGATGGTGAGATCGGCGAAAAGATCACGCGTCTGTTCAAGACGGAGGAGAAGGACACCAGTGCGTTATGGCTCGAATTTCCGAACAGGACAATGCTTGTGCTAACACCCTCCAGACGTTGTGATCTTGACTGCCATGGGCGAGGAGGCCGCAGTTGAAGCTAAGGAGGCCCCCAAGCAGGCTTAAAGGCAAGAATCAGTCCGCCGACCTGTTTTCTCCCTTGACCACAGAGAGATGCCGACTCCATACTATTGGCTGGCTGGCAAAACAAAAGAGACACGGTATTATATTCTGGTACTTCAGGCATGGCCTGGCATCTGGGCTTTAGCCCGTGGTTTTGTCCCGGAATCTCTCTGGACATTGTGTTTTGCTGGGTAAAGGACTCGAGTCTACACACACGCGTCCAGCGAACCGAACGCTCGTGCAGTCTGCCCCTTGTATCTTGACTTCATTTGTCAGTAGGGGAGCGATTCCCATGACGGGAGCGAATGCAGAAAAAACTCGGGCCGACTCGTAAAGTTGCAAAAGAGACTTGTTCAAGGAGAAGTCGATATGCAGTGCCCTGCCTACATACTTTGGATGTCCCAGATGACCTGTCAAATGCCATTGAGTCGGTCACACAACTCCCAGCGCGTGTGAGGGCGTTTGTGGTACACAAAGGCCTGGTTCCAATGTTCGGGTCCGAAGCGTCAAAAATGAAAAATTGATCCGCCAACGCAAGAAAGTAAAGAACCCCTCTTCTCTCTTCTATCTAGCCCTGGAAGGTCAACACAAACCTTGCACGCGTTGTACTCCATGGTAGGACGTGAATTCAACCGCTTCCGCAAAGGCCAAGGCTGCTCGGAGCCAGGCTGCAAGGCCAAGTACTGGTATTCCGAAAACGACGGCCTCCGCTACTGCAAGAACGGCCACCGAATCGAGGTGAGAGCTCTGTGAGGCCAGATACAACCACCACGGCCTGCATCCTTTTCGACACAGTTGCATCGCATCGAGCGTGCGTCAAGTGCTATTTCTAAACACACTCTCAGGGCTACGTCCAGTACGACTTTGACGAGGAGGACAATTTCGGCAAGGCAGGCAAGACCTCACGCAGGAAACAAGAGGCGCGCGAGAAGATCTCCAGGCACGTGACTGGTCCGGAAGCCCGCGGGCTGTTCACCGCGTGCGTGCAGTTGATCCTGCGGCAGCAGATCGCATGGCTCGAGGCCAGGTTCGGTAGTAGCGCGCCCGCCCCGTCGGCGGCTGCCACAATCAAGCTGGAGAGGATTGTTCGTCAACTGTGGGACTGGCGGTTACGCAAGGTCCAAGACCTGCATGGTTTCGGCAGCCGGGGCTCCGGGGACCGGGATGGCTCCAAGGGCAAGGGGAGGGGGAGGGAAAAGGAGGTGGATCGTGCTGGTGACGTTTCATCGGATGAACAGGCATCGCAGAGGGCTGGACCGACGGTACTGCCGATGTTTAGTTCCCAGACTGAGGAAGACAGTGATGGTATCGCGCTGGATACCAGGTTTACCAAGAGGAAAAGCTGGTGGATGAAAGAGGCGTGGCCTTTACCAACACTCCCCGAGACGCTGGCGCTTTTGTATCTCGGGTGTCTGTTTGTCAAGCTGCCGGTCAGGCTGGGAGATTTATACCACTGGGCAAAGATGGGCTCGCTACCTTTCGTCCGCTCAGTAAGTCAAGATTCATGATTCACCTCGTTCATAAGTGGACTGACACGTTCTACAGTACGAACGAATCCCAGAACACGGCCGGGAAAGGCTCCCAGGCTGGGCCCAGCAAGCCTTGAAACCTAAGCCATGGTCACTGGACGGCGACGGGCTGCACAAGACCGTCAGGGAACTGGTATCTTGTTACAAGGACAACTTCCAGCTAGGCGTCCCAGCCATCGACCGTCAATTGTTTCTGCCGCTGGTCCTACGGGACCTAGCGCTTCCATGTGGGTAGCACACGGTCCCCAAATGAAGATCAAATGATCATGCTGACCCAGGACCAGCAGCCGTAGCAGACCATGTTGAGCTACTGTTCACTGTGTTCCGGATGGAACTCGTTTATCCTACCCGAAGATCTCATGGCCAAGAACCATTGCCGCCATTGACAGCGACAAACAGGCCGAAAAAGAGGTGGCAGCTTCTCGACGACCCCGACATCTTTTTCGCAGCTTGCGTTGTGGTGGCGACGAAGTATGTGTACCCTCTCGACGACATCGAGCGCTTTTCCGAATCGGGAGCCGACCCGTCATGTTGCAGAATGAACTGGGCTGCGTGGAGAGAAGCGTTCGCGAAGACGTCAAGAAGGTCGGTCCGGGGTTTGGGACCCGCTGAGTTGTGCAAGACCAAAGCATGGTCCATAAATGAGCAGGAGATGGATGAGTACCTTGAGTGGTACCAGACCACGAAGCTAGGAGGAGTAAAAAGTGTGTGATCTTGGCTCAAAAGAGATGAAGTTGCTCGTTTGTCACCGACTTCCTGGTTTGGCGACGAGAATTTCAAAATTTGATGCTGACAGCCATGTCGACACAGACGAAACCGAGTTTGACCGTCTTTTCCCCCTGGAAACTACAGACATAAATGCCGTGCCGCCGTTACGAGACCTCTCAGAGTTTGAAATCGAGACGAGGAATCAACGGGTGCGAGAGGCCATGTTCAAGGTAGACCCGGTCCCGGACGTTGAAGACGCAAAACCCTTGGCCAGGATGGGGGACCAGTATCAACTGTATGGCCGTGTGGAATGCTTGCCTGACACGGTGAGGGCATTCTATGAAGAAGTTGCCGACGTCGTGGGCTTGTCTCTGCGAGATCTCAGCCGTGCGGTTTACGGGTTGGAGTTGTTGATCGTGTCGCATCAGAAATGAGATGTGTACGGAATTACGCAGATGGGTATATTGGCAGCTTCACAAGGAGAAGCAGACCCTGACTTCTTTAGCGACAGCTCTCCCAATGAATGAAGCCAATGTTGCTTGTGCCGAGGGTAGGATGTTGTCGCTTCTAGTCTGACAGGCAACATGGAGTCTCATGATCTAGGCGCAGTAGGGTGACCTTGTAGATTGGACTTGACTGGCCGAAAATGAAAGATCAGTCGGTTTGCTGGCCTGCTGCTGCCCGGCTCCCTGGTCACGTAGCACACAGATGTATGTATCTTGGTAAGGAAGGATGATGGGTGAGCTTAGTAGGCACCTCTAGGTACAGTGCGTTCGTTGATCACGCGTTCCGACCCGTGACTTTGCCTAGTTTACGTACGACCTCTTGTGGCTTCTGGTCCCTCGTAGAGATATCACTACACCTAGACTTCGAAATCCATGTCCAAGGCCAAAACAGGTGATACTGTGATTCTGCTACTTCTAGGACTGTGAGGGAAATGATCGCTCTGTCGATCGCGATGTTCTACCAGGCCAATTTGCAGTAGGGTGGGGCACATGCCTAGACGATTACGTGTGCCGGCCAAACCTCGGCCATCGTTTACTTGGCACCGAGTTCGACAGCTGTCCCGAGTCGAGCTCCCCCCGTCGATCATAAGAGGTCACACGTACCTTCATCTCCAAGTCAACGTATCCGCGGCATTGACGACTTCCGAGTACTCCAGCTCAATCGATACGTTCTGGGAAATCGTACAAGGATGTCTGGCTTGGGCTACGATGCGGTGGTAGATGTGGATGAGGAGGTACGCTACCGGGCTTGCGCAGCTTTCTCACCAAGATGCGCCCAAGGGCTCGCCGTGGAAAATTGACGGCGCAATACTAGGGCGATCTTGGCCACACGGATCTTCAAGAAGACCTCGAGTTCCACGCCTCGGATTTCAACAACGCCGCGCCTGGCGCACGGAAAGGCACCGGCGCATCGAGTGGTCTGCCACCGCCAGTCACGGTTCCTTCGGGCTCCAGCGACAAGCGTTTCCTCTGGTCGCTGTCATTCTATGCTCAGTTCTTCGATGTGGACACTTCAGCTATGCTGTCTCGATGCTGGGCGGCATTGTATCCACGGGCAAACTTTCTCGATGTCCTCGAGGGCAACCCCGATCTGTATGGCCCATTCTGGATCGCGACCACCGTGGTGTTGATTCTTTTCCTCGGAGGCACTATCAGCGATTATCTGGCTAGTACCGGCCAGCAGCCTTTTGCCTACGACTTCAAGTTGCTGAGTGGTGCGTCATCTTGGTCGCGACCTAGATGCTGAACAAAAGTGCTTACTGGGGCTGCTCTCTCCAGGCGCCGCCGGCCTCATCTACGGCTACACCCTCTTCGTGCCCATGGCGCTATGGCTTGCGCTGCGCTACTTCGGCTCCGAGAGCGCCAACCTGCTCGAGTGCTGGGCGCTGTACGGCTACGGCAACCTGATCTGGATCCCCGTTGCGCTCATCAGCTGGTCGCCCATCGCCATCCTCAACTGGGTGTTCGTGGGAATTGGCTTTGGCCTTTCGGTCGCTTTCCTGTTGCGCAATCTCTACCCCGTACTGAGCGCTACCGACCGCCAAGTCAGTAAGATCCTGCTCATCGTTGTGCTGACTTTGCATTTTGGCCTCGCCATTGCTGTCAAGGTCGTCTTCTTCGCGCATGGAAGTCCTGCCGAGCCCGGCGGGCAACCGGCGCAGCCGCCAGCAGAGAGTCCGCCGCAAGTCCCGCCGACGTTGATCTGACGGCGAGGTAAGAGCATGACTGCTCGGAGAGGTACGAGAAGTCGGTGCAGATTTAAACAGCGATGATTGTCTTTGGTCGCCAAGGGACGGCGTCGGGCGTTATTGATTGGCTCATCAGGGACACCTTCGTAGAATGAGAGTCTGTATGCGAACGTCGCCCGGGCTCCATAACTTCTTGATCCAAGCGTGGATCGTGTGCACGCCCAGCTTCTAGGACATTGCGTTTAGCTGGTGAATCTCGAGACCGCCGCATTCGTCTCGATCAGACCTGCCTCCTTCCAAATCGTGACCAGTTCTTCATTTCTGTACCGCTCCACCCTTTTTCGTCCAATCCAGCCAACTCCCCGGGTACTCGCCGAGCTTGGTCCAGCCAGCCGCCCGGGCGATCTCAGCGGCCGCATGTGCCCGCACACCGGACCTGCAGTACGTGAGCAGCTCGGTGTCCTTGTCCGGGCGCGGGTAGCCCAGTCGGTCTTCGAACTCCTCGTCCGTCACATGGAAGCTGTCGGGCTGCGTTGTGATGGGGATGTGGATAGCGCCCGGGATGCGGCCTGTCTCTTGCAACTCGCTGGCTTCGCGAACATCTGTGTCGCGAGGAGGTTTACCGTAAGCTGAGGCGCAAGACTGGGAATGCGAACTGCATCACTCGTGTGCACGTACCAACGATGACCATGTTCTTGGGCTCTTTGACGATCTTCTGGATCTGCGATACAGGGGGGCGTGAGTTGTGCGATGTCCAGTCGACGGCTACGCTGACGAATTGATGTACCTCTTCAAAGTCCCAAGTCTTAATCCTTGCGCTGCTGGCCGTCTGCGAATAACGCCGAGAGCTGATGCAGGATGGTCGAGAGGCAGCGACGGGTTTCGCGGGTGCTGTCGCTGGTATTGCCCGCGAAAGAGCTCGGTCCGCGGCCGCTCTCAGGCCTGTCCGCACCCGAGGGCAAGGTCGGGTTGAGAGTTGCGCTAGGTAGGCGATCAGTCTTCTCGACGCCATTTCTCGTGCGCGATGCTACTGACTGTTTCGGCCTGGTTGGATGGAACACGGTGATCTGGAATCTCGTCCTATGTTTTGGAGGTGCTATACACCAGACCTCCTTAAGAGATGGGGTCACGTGACTTCATTGAACTAGAATCAGGTATGGTAAAAGGCCTGGAGAAAACGATGTGACGTTGAAATTCGGGGAAAACCCTAACCCTATTTCGTAGACAGAGTAGCGGGGAATAAGAAAATCGCCAGCTCCGTCGCCTCGGCATCCGCAGCCGCTACCGCTTTTCATTTTGAGACACGCAGCGCGCGCGCAGATAATACGATACGCACTGGACGGCCTGCGAAGCTCACTCGCGGCAATCCTGGCGCCGCGGCGCGACAAGCATGTCGGTTTCCCATTCGCATGACCCTACTGGTGCTTGACCGACAGACGGCGTGCGTCCGTCACTCTCTGCCACGACGCACGCATGCATTATTGGCCGTCGTACGTGGAAGCTTTTCCCTCGTTGCTGCACCGATGCCATGCACACGTATAACAATCCTCCGTATGTCCCTCTGCAGAGGGACGTCGGAGGTTCGCATGGGGCGACGATGAGGACGAAGCAGATTGCTCCTCAGCGCCATCTTTCAGTGACGACTCCCGGAGCTTCGTCTAGCACAGCTCAAGCTCAAGCTCTCATCCCCTCCCGCTGCGATATACGTGCACACTCCCGAATCGCGCAAAACAAACCCTCCAGATCCTCTCACCCCTGTTCCTTGCCCGCTCTCTTGTTTGGACCTGCCAATCAGTCTTCCACGTCCCTGGTGCCGTCTACTGCCGAGGGCAAGCCAATACCCCTGGACGACAGCACAACAGCTCAAAGAACATCCGCCCTCCGCGAGCTCAACAGCCACTTCCCGTCCCCGGTATATCGCCACCGTTACACCAAGAGCTCCGGGGCCCAGAGCAGTACATATTCCCAACCTGTTCTTGTCAGGACATACAGCGGGCCGCCGCCGTCATTGCAGAACTCGCACAGCAGTGCCCGAGGCCGTCCATACCGCTTTTCCAATCCCAGCCGTGGCAGCTCCAGACGCTATCCACTGGCTGCGCCATCTTTTTGCTCGTCTCGTCTGTCAGGGCTTCCGTCCAAGCCCGCGCTCAGCGGCCTCGGCGCCGGAGGGGGAACCAGGATGAGCGGCGGCCCAAGCAACAGCAACTACGATGGAAGTGTGAACGTCATGGGACGCGGCAATTCCAAGAAGAGCAATCTGCCCCTGGGGCTACCATGGCAGTGGCCTGCTGCACCGTCGCAACAAGAGCCCGAGGAGCCCAAGCTGCCTCCTCTCGAGGCTTTCTCTTTCAAGAGCATCATGGCGGATCTGGACGTCCAAGGCGGCGCGAGCAGCATCAACGCCGATCTCGACCGCATTGCCGAGATTTGTGCCCGCTCGAGATACAGCTTGAGCAATCAGTATGAGGTACACGTCGCGCCGCACGGGTCCAGCGCGTCGTTCGCCAGCAGTGCAACTGGGAATAGGAAGAAAAGCCACCGGCGCGGACATAGCCTGGGCGGGCCAACACTTCAGGCGATATCCGACGACGACGAAACTTCAGCCAAGCCCCTCCGCAAGCGGAGAGGGGGAGCGCGAAGGCCAAGTGTGGCCATGGGCACTTTGGAGACCATTATGTCGTCGAGTCGGTCGTCCGAGGAGGAAAAATCCCAGAAGAAGTCCGCGGCCGAGATTGGCGAGGATATCAGGGGCAGATCGAGCAAGAACTCCGGGATTCCGGCCGCTTCAGGATCCGGCTCCACTGAGAACGGCGCTTCGGGGAGCCAGGAGACGACGACGCAGGCCAGCACCGAGGTGCACTCTGGCTGGAACCCTACGCCGGCGAGGAAGAAGTCTACAGTCTTTTCTGCTGCCTTCATGGACGCAGGGGGACGCGCTGGGGTGGGCAGCAAGACTCCAAGGGTTTCCGCCAGTCTGCTGGTAGGCGAACCAGCAGTACCGCAGACGTCCCTCGACGTCCTGGAAATCAGGACCCTGCCCGACGGTTCCCTCACCGACGGCTTGAGGGATAGCAGCAGCTGTAGCAGAGGTGACAGTCAGCCGCTGCCGTTCCGGAGTCCCCAGACTTTAGAGGCGCACTCCGCCGAAGAAGTGCCTCATGCTCCAGACGGTGCCCCTGAACACGAGATTGTCGGCAGCAGCGGGCTCTTCATATCTGCCTTCAGCTCATGGGTGCCATCGTGGGGCGGCGGATCCACCGGGGCCGAGCACGACAACCGGCTTTCATCCCCGTCAACTGGAAAATCTAGGCGCGGCCATGCGGCCGGGAGCCTAAGGGAGCTCCTGAAAGCGACAGATATGCCGAGGGACAAGGCGCTCGAGCACAATAGCTAGGCCGGCGGGCGACACACCCAAGGCCGGCGACACATTCACGTGAGATTGGACATTGGGACCAAAACAATAGAGCCAAACAGTTCGGCGGGTCGGGTAACAGAGTACGCGCGCACGCACATGCGTCACAGACACACACCCGCCCAAGTAGTACAGATGCTCAGCAGATTCGGTATGATCTGACGGCTCTCCTGACGCCAGATGTTTATAGGGAAGTGGCTGAGGCGGAAGAGAGGGCGGCCTTCCCGCGGGACATGCACACCCACTTCCGACCGGCCAGAGACGTAGAACGTGCGACAAAGCCGGAAGCAGAAGCCGGGGGAGAGGCAAGGCACTGTGATTGCTAGATGCATACGGACAACACACGAAGACGCAGACGCACCGCGACAAGCCGGCCTTTCAAAGAAACAAATTGTCAGGACATGGAGAAGTAGCAAAGAGCACTTTCGTAGAAAGGCTGTTAGGACAAGACCGTTCCTCCTATCTTGCATGACAGCGACGTGATTGTATGTTCGCACTTTGGGCATGGCTTGCTTCAATGCTGTTTCCGTACAACTCACTCGTCATGCAGAGCCAACGGTCGGTCAGTCGCGGGGTAGGTAGTAAGCAGTATCCAGCTTGCCTCTGACGGCCTCGACGGCTGATTGAGGCACAGACGGTTTTGGTTGGATGCCATTATGATGTTGAGGGGGAGAAAGACCAAGAGGGATGGCGGCAGCTTGTTTGCGCAGATAAGCCACCCAGCAGCCACTGTGCACAGGGAAAAAACCGCGAATCAGTCCGGTAGGGGAATTTGCAAAATGCAAAAAAGCCCAACCCGGCTTTCCATTCCCGCCGCCTATCTCTTCACGGCCGACATCGACCATCGTCGCGCATGTTGTTTGTATAGGGGTCAAAGCAAACGCTAGGTACCATATGGGACAATGTCAGACGCCCACGCTCCACAAAGTTTGCTTTCCTCTTCGATACCATCCAGCCCCGAGCCCCGGCTCTCTATCGAGCCAAGCAGAGATAGGTGGACCCTGCAACGCCAGAAACTGCACTGCCAAATTTAGCCGTCGTACACGTCGGCAAGCGAGTGCGCGGACCAAGCTCTTTCTTTGCCCTGATGGGGCACAGCGGCAGGGCATGGTAGGGTACCTGTACAAACCGATACAGCCCGATTGCCGGTTCTCGAACCTTCAGGACCGCAACACACGCCTGGGCGATGTTAACTCACCGGGGCTCTCCCACGTCAACCGTCGCCGGGCTGGATGACAGGGTGCAGGGGCCGTCGCGACTGCTTCATGGTCGACAGTCGCGTCGTCAATAGTAAGTATCAAATCCGTTACGCTTTTCCCGCGGTCACGACCTCCGCAGCAGAGGCCGGCGCCCGGTCCCGGTCCCTCTCCTTATCCCTCTGTCGCTCGCGCGCCTGGTCTCTATGAGCTGCCGGCGGACGTGGCTCTACGTGAGCTCGTTTCGCATCGCGCCGATTTCCGTCCGCTGCCTCGTGGGGCCGTTTGCGGTCCTTTTCATGGCCGCCGTCCCCGTGCGTTGAGGCTTCCTTGGATGTTGAACCAGACGCGACCGCTCTGACTGCTGCGTCCTTGATCCCCTGCTTATCCGCCGCCTCTTTGGCTCTTCGCTCCTTCTCCTTGCGCTCTTTCTCACGCCGGAGGGCCTTGGACTCGAACTCATGCCAGTCGCCTTTGATGTCTTTGAGTCTAAAAGCAAGTCAGCAGGCTGGAGAGCGCACGGATATGGGAACAGCGGCTTTATACAGATACTTACTCAGTTGCCCGCCGGGGCGCCGGTTCTTCACTCGTGAAATACGGATGCTGCAGAACCTGAGTCGCGGTTGGCCGCTTGTCAGGGTCGTACTGCAGCATGCTCGCGAGGAGTTCGAACGCGGAACCCGGCAACTTGTCCTTGTACTGCTCCTTCAGCACATTGGGTTTCTTGTAGCCCGGCCGCAGGAGCTCGAACCATGGCATCTCGGGGAGGTTCGGCCACTCTGTCTTGTTCGGGGTCCCGAGAACCTCGTATATCCTTTCCAGCTGATTGATCTCGCTTCCGTCGCCAGGGAACAGGGCCGTTTTGGTGAAGATCTCGTGCATGACGCAAGCGGCACTCCAGATATCGACGGCTGGGCCGTATCGGGTCTCGCCGAGGAGCAGCTCAGGCGAGCGGTACCAAATAGTGATGACACGGTTGGTGTAGTCGAGCTGGTGGTTCTTCTCATAGAACCGAGCGAGACCGAAATCTGCCAGCTTCAGCACGCCCTCGCTGCTCACAAGGATGTTTGCGGCCTTGATATCGCGGTGAAGCACTCCACGAGTGTGCAGATACTTGAGGCTTTCGAAGAGCTGCATCGCAAGGTCTTTCTTCGCTCCTAGATCCGCCTGGAAGGTTGGGTGGTTGAGCAAACCTGTGAGATCGTGGGACAGATATTCGAAGACCATGAAACACTCGTTGGCTTCTACCATGACTTCTTGCAGCTTGACCACGTTGATGTGCTTCAACGATCGAAGGAGTTTGACTTCGCGGACCGCCGTGACGGGAAAGCCATCTCGCTCGCCTTCCATACGAATCCTCTTCAAAGCGACGAGCTTTTGCGTGTATACATTCAGTCCCTTGAAGACTTTGCCATATGTCCCGGAGCCGACGACTGACTCGTTGCCCGGTTTCCGGAAGAAGACGGATTTCGACTTCGCCAGGTCCGGTGGGAGCTTTGGCCTCGTAATTGGCCTCGTCATTATCTTCTTGACGATCCTTGTCCGTGCATCGGACTGGG
Organism: Phyllachora maydis; assembly: GCA_029339225.1. NCBI lineage: Eukaryota > Fungi > Ascomycota > Sordariomycetes > Phyllachorales > Phyllachoraceae > Phyllachora > Phyllachora maydis. Next base: position 10,604,813 of record JAQQPM010000001.1, on the reverse strand, counting down.
CCTTGCCTGCTTCCTGCTGCTGGCGTGGGTCATGGCGGGCGCGCGCCGAAGCAGGTTCCATCGGCACATTTTTCACCCGCGCCGATGCAGGCTCGGTAGGAACATTCCTGGGGAGGCTGCTCCATTCCCGGTCGGTTCTTGCTGGCTGCTTGGGCAAGGGCTTCTCTTGCGCCTCGCGACGAGCAGGAGGATTTGCGTTGAATTTTGAGGATATTTCGGGTCGAGGAGCCGCCACAACCGGTTTCAAGGTCGTTTTCATGCTAAAACTAAACTTATTAGGTGTTTGCGATTGAGGACCTGTAGGCGGTGGGCGGCTCGGAGGAGGCATCTGGTCCTTGGCCACCTGCTCGGGATTGCTGGTGTCCTCTACCTGAAGATCTTTAGATGGTCTGAAGGGACTGTCGTCCTCGTTGCCCGTGATTTCGTTTTTGGGGTGACTGATTTCCACCGGTCTTGGCGAGGAGTGAGCGCTGCTGTGGGATATATCATCCCTTTGGCTGTTCCAAGTGTTCTTGAAGCCACCTCGGCCACCTCGGCCATTACCGATAGCATGCCCTCTGAAGCCACCTCGACTTCCACCGCGGAAGTTACCTGGGGGAAATTGGGCGGCTGGACCGGTAGGCGGGTAAGTAGGTGAGTTAGAGTGAAAGTGAGCCGCAGGGCCAGTTGGGGGAGCAAAGACCCCAGGCTGACGTTGCGCTGGATACTGGCTGTGAGCGCCGTAAGTCAAGAGCCACATTCACTATGAGGGTAGGTCACCAACCTGTGGGGGGAAAACTGCTGCTGCCCAGACCAGCTGCGATTGCTTCCGCCGTAGGGCGATGCGGCCGGGCCAGTCGGTGGTGAGTTGTGGAAAGACGAGTTTGGCGTACCATGTCCAGAGGATTGCGAAAACGATCGATGGTTTGGGTAGTGATTCTGCATCTGCGGATTGAAACCTCCCCGAAACCCGCCTCGACCCGACATGTTGACTTCTATACTATTCGCACCGGACGCCTGGTCAAGTTCGGCCGACGTCCTATCGTTTGCACGGCTCCGCTGATTCTTGGAGCAAAGCCAATCTTGTGGTGACCTTGCAGGCGGCGGCGGAGCTTGATGCCCGCCCTGCCTTAAGTCGAGGCTGTTCGAATATCGCACTGCCGAACTTGATGAGGTTGTAGGTCGAGGCTCCCGTGATGGAGGGCTTGACGGATGCCTTGAGCTTGGCATAGGCAACCTTTCGCGGCGGCTTGGCAGTGGATGTGCACGATGAGGACGGTCGGACAGATGCGCACGGGGCTCAAAGTCTTCGAACGTCGGTGGCCGAGATCTGCTGCGATGACCGTGTCGGAAGTGACGCGGGGAAGGCGAACGCTCAGGCCTGGGTCTCGGGAGCGGCGGTAGTGGACGGTGATCAAAGCGGCTCGGAGAGCGAGATAGCTGGAATTCTGGCCCGGGCGGTGGGCGGCGGGGACTGCGATGGGGTGACAGAGTCCTCGCGTGTCGATGATCAGGGCGGTGAGGGCTGGCGTCGTGTCGTGTCTTCTTGTGCCGCGACGCACGAGAAGGAGATGGGGTCCGGCTCCGTTGGCGCTTCTGCTGCGATGAAAAGGAGTTGCTATGCGATGGCAGCAGGCGAGCCTGATCGAAAACGTCCCGGCCCTGGTCGCGAGACGTCCCTCGGCGACGACGTGGTGGAGGCGGAGGCGGATGCGGATGCGGATACGGCTGCGGACCAGGCGGGAAACGGTTGGTGCGATGTTCTGGAGATCGACCGCGAACACTGCGGGGCGAGCGATCCCTATCCTGGGGCCTGGCACGAAAAGCAGCAGCGACAGGCGAGATGGACCGCTGTGACGAACTCATGCCTTCATCATAGTGCTCCGGATGCTGGGACGGACCACGTCGAGTCCGATCTGGTGGTAATGAGTCCATAGCATTGAGCCCAGCCGATATTTGACTTTTAGCGCCTGGTCCGTGTTCAGGGCCGCGACTTAACCGGCCGCGGTAGCTGCCGCTGCGACAGGGATACCACCTCCCAGGCAGGAATCGGAGCCGCAATCAACGCCAATCGCTGAAATGTTGTTGTGAGATGCGCAGTGTGTGCAGTGTGGAAGGCCGCTGGGAGCTGGGAGCTGCGTAGTCGGTGCCTCGAGGCCGGCGGCTGGCAACAACTAGCAAGCGGAAAAGTCGACTGCTACCTCTGGCTAGGTAGCCTTGCTGTAATCGGAGAGAGTCGATTTGCAAGGCTGTGAAGGCCGAGGCTGTGGATTTTGGTTTTCGAAGCTTGATAGTTCGCGGGCAATTTCTTTGGCGCGTTGTTGGCGCGTTGTTGGTCGTGGCTGTCGCTGGGCGATTGTGCGTGTGTGAATGATAACCTCAATGTGGGGGGGGGGGGGGGGGGTTTCCCTGGCTACCGCTGAGTGCACTCCGAAGGTGTACAGCGCGCCCTCGGGCAATGGCTGCTGGAACTGACGGCGACTGCGACTGCGACTCCGAATCGTCGCCGGCAGTGTCGGCCACGGCCCACGGGTAGCGTCACTCCCTGCAGGCTTCAGGTTCCTCTACACCAGCCAGGAACACGCCCGGGGCTAGTCCGTGAACGAGATATACCACGAGCGTCGGCCGACCCTCCTGTCTCGCCCCAATGCTGGCTCTTCGGTTCCATCGCCGCATGTGCCGAAGCGTGCTGAGAATCATGAAAAGGGGTCCCTCCAACCGTGCAACCGTGTTCAGCCGCGTGACCAGCCAACAAATCTCCATCCCAGCTTCAGGGACCATTGTCCCCGGTCTCCCGGTAAGCCAGGACAACCAGTGACTCGCAGACGAGAGCATGGTCACTACGCAAGGCAAGCTACACAGTTCTCGTCGAGCACTATCTCGCGGCTTCCTTCACTATTTCCTCCACTCCATCGGTCGGCACTCTTCAGTGTAGAGCTTCTTCACGAAGAGCGCCACGATAGGGAAGGGCAGCATGTCGGCCTGCGTCTGGCCCTGGCTCCAGTCAACAATTCTCGAGGTCCCCAAAGTGCCAGCCTACCATGAGACTGCGACGGCCATGCTGCTTTTGTCGGGCTCGCCTCATCGCGAATCCGATGGTGTCACTCTTGACCCTGCTTCGGACTCCAGCCGTCTCAAGAGTCAACCTGTGGTATCAGTGAGCATGGCGCACATTTTGAGTGATCTGGAGATTGGCGAGCCAGTGACGTCCGGCCTCTCCAAGGCAAGACGAGCCACGATGCGCAAATTGTTTGGGTTGCTGGCTCAGATTGTCGATCAGAGTTGGGAAGCAAGCTCGAAACAGGCTGGTCCTGACCGCTCCGCTCCTGCTCAGACGGCAGTAACCACGTCTGGCCTGGACCTCCATTGACGCCGCTCCACCTCTTGTGTAGTGAAGAGTCAATGTGGTGTACTGTGTAGCGCAACGACATTGCGCGAGTCTTCGGAAACGTTCGTCGCTAGAACTTGGGTCAAGTAGTTGGGTGTCTGTTGGATCACCGCATTGCGGCAAGATGTGCTCGACCTGGCGCTGGCCTCTGTAAGGCGTGCCGTGCCTCGGAGCGCGACAAAGAGGGGTCGCGGTATGGCTGGACGTCATTGAGAGCCGAGATGATCGGGCCATCACCGGCTCCGTGAGCTTTTTTTTTTTTTCCCTCACAGAAGGAGAGCCTCAATCAGCAATCAGTGCAAGCAGGATATGCTCTGAGCTCCGAAGGAACAACCGAGCATTCTCCAATGACACGAGTGAGAGATTGCAGAATCGCGGACATGTTTGTGGGGTTTCCGAGAACCGGAGGATTTGGTCGGTCGTGTGGAAGTCGTCCGCTGAGGTCGTACTTCATATGTACTTCGTAGTGGACCGTGCGTCTGGCCAGTACTGTCACGTGGTCCTTATGGGCGACGGCGGCCGCAGCCAGTGACAGATCATGCAGAGCTGCTCCTGAGGTATTGGAATAAGGATATCGCGGATGAACGATGATCGAGAGAATAGCATTGATGACACCGAACACCACGCTGCCTTTCCTGCGAATCATCGTAGACACTAACCCTACCATTCGCATCTCGGCCGGCGAGTAAGGGAGAGGCGAGATGGTCATCACTTAACTGATCACACACCTCTGCTGGAAGCGCGATAGCCGCGCGACTGCACCCCGGACTCCGACCTCGCGCAATCGCCGGTACTATTTGCCATACGTCATGGAAGCTGTACTGTAAATCTCGCAACCTAGAGGTAGGTACCTACCTAGTGTTCGGCGTGGGTAAATACGTCCGAACAGGCGGATTTTTCGATGACATTAAGCAATTCCGAGCATGAGAGGGTAGGAAGAAATTGCGTGCATGCCGTACGAAGTACATCGAGCGCCTAATCCAGGGACTCTGACGAGGCCGGAGCTGCTTGTAAAAAGTCCGGTCCACCGTGGCGCCGAGATGCGTAGCCGACATGCTGGCCCTAAAGCCTCCGCACGCTACTGCCGCAGTTAGGAAGAGACAGGTAGGTAGTACTGCTTGCTTACGCCGTACGTTGTGTCCGCGAAGATCACGCGGCAGTGCCTCCCCCGTCTATGTATTTTCTCGTTTGCGCCGCCTAGCAGCTGCTTCCTCATCCTACATCCGGCGTTGTCCGGCCACTCCCGTGTTCATATAAGAAGCTCGTCTACGGTCTAGGTAGCTCCCAGCGGAGCACCTCAATAAAGAGCTGCAACGGTCCTCGGTTGCTCGCCCACACCATTCCTTCGCTCGGCCCGTGAAATCCCTTCTCCACCTCGGCCACGACGATCCATCCCGCCCCCGCAAGCTCGCGTCGGAGCTCCCCTGTGGCTACCTCTACCTCAATTATCGTGGACCGTCGCCCACCTGATTGAGCGAGCTGCGGTGGTACTTGCTACTGCTGCCATCACCGACACTTGCCTCTCATTCCGTCACGGGACGTGTTTCCACAATGGCCGGAGACGACGGCGACCGTCCGCCGCGCGACGTGAAAAATCATTTGTTGTTCGAGATCGCCACCGAGGTGGCGCATCGTGGTATGTCCGCTCGCCTGTTGCCGTTCGGGGGCCGATGACGGGCAAATTCGACGTGTGTGCGTGCTGACCAGAGCAAAGTCGGTGGCATTTACTCCGTGATCAAGTCGAAAGCCCCAGTAACGACAGCAGAGTATGGAGATCGGTATACGTTGATTGGACCACTCAATCACCATTCCGTATGCCACTCGCCTCTCTGACGACAACGGTCCTGGGCTGCCGCCGAGAGCTAACAACCTCGCAGGCCGCTGTGGAGGTCGAGGAGTTGGAACCGACTTCGCCCGAGCTGAGCGCTACGATTGCGGCCATGAAAGACCGAGGCATTGGCATCCTATACGGTCGTTGGTTGATCGAGGGCGCCCCCAGAGTCCTTCTCTTCGACACAAAAACGGCGTATAAGTACATGGATGAGTGGAAGACGGATCTTTGGAACATTGCTTCGATCCCCTCGCCTGCGGGCGATGACGAGACGAATGAGGCCATCGTATTTGGATACGTTGTCACTTGGTTCCTGGGTGAGGTATGAGCCCCCCACCAATATGCCTTCTTCGAGGACTGCGCTCGTGCTGACGGCTCCCCAAGTTCGTGTCTCGCGAGAAGACCAAGGCTGTCATTGCCCACTTCCACGAATGGTTGGCAGGAGTGGCCATTCCTCTCACCAAAAAGCGGCACATTGATGTTACGACCATCTTCACCACACATGCCACCTTGTTGGGACGCTATCTCTGTGCTGGTTCCGTCGACTTTTACAATAACCTGCAGTGGTTCGACGTGGATGCCGAGGCGGGGAAGCGTGGAATCTACCATCGGTACTGCATCGAACGGGCCGCCGCCCACGCCTGCGATGTATTCACCACCGTTTCCCACATTACGGCGTACGAGAGTGAGCACCTGCTCAAGCGAAAACCAGACGGGGTCCTGCCCAATGGTCTCAACGTCACAAAGTTCTCGGCTGTTCATGAGTTCCAAAACTTGCATCAGCAGTCCAAGGAGAAGATCCACGACTTTGTCCGAGGACACTTTTACGGGCATTATGATTTTGACCCCGAAAACACTCTCTACTTCTTCACGGCCGGTCGATACGAGTTTCGGAACAAGGGTGTCGACATGTTCATCGAGTCCCTCGCCCGGCTGAATCACAGACTCAAGATCGCCGGCAGCAAGACGACGGTGGTCGCATTCATCATCATGCCGGCACAGACAACGTCGCTTACCGTCGAGGCGCTCAAAGGGCAAGCCGTGATAAAGTCACTGCGGGACACTGTGGACGTTATCGAGCGTGGGATTGGCCGACGCATCTTCGAGCGCTCTCTGAAGTGGCACGACGGCGACCCTCTTCCCGATGAGAAGGAACTCATCACCTCTCAAGACCGCGTCCTGCTCCGGAGGCGGTTGTTTGCCATGAAAAGGCACGGGCTGCCGCCGATTGTCACGCACAACATGATCAATGACCACGAGGATCCTATCCTCAACCAGATTCGACGCGTGCAGCTCTTCAACCATCCATCGGACAGAGTCAAGGTGGTGTTCCATCCGGAGTTCCTGAATTCGGCGAATCCAGTCCTCCCCATGGACTACGACGACTTTGTCCGAGGCACACACATGGGCGTCTTCGCATCGTACTACGAGCCCTGGGGTTACACGCCGGCCGAGTGCACGGTCATGGGTGTACCGAGCATCACGACCAACTTGTCCGGGTTCGGCTGCTACATGGAGGAACTGATCGAGAACTCGAGCGACTACGGCATCTACATTGTGGACCGCCGCAACAAGGGTGTTGACGACTCGGTGAACCAGCTCACGACGCACATGTTCGAATACTGCCAAAAGAGCCGCCGCCAGCGGATCAACCAGCGCAATCGGACGGAGCGACTGAGCGATCTGCTAGACTGGAAGCGCATGGGCATGGAGTACGTCAAGGCTCGCCAGCTCGCCTTGCGCCGAGCGTATCCTGACTCGTTCGCCGGCGACGAAGAGGACGATTTCATACCCGGATCGGATCTGAAAATATCCCGGCCGTTCTCGGTACCCGGATCCCCGCGGGACAGGACAGGCATGATGACGCCCGGCGACTTTGCCAGCCTCCAGGAGGGACGCGAAGGCCTGAGTACCGAAGACTATGTCGCTTGGAAGCTACCGTAAGTTCATGTTCATCAACCACCAAGACCCAGACTGGACTGACAGACATCAAGTGAGGAGGAGGATCCGGACGAGTATCCATTCCCTTTGACGCTGAGGACGAAACGGTTGGGACCGGTTAGCCCTCTTGATGGTGTCCAACTTAACGGGACTGGTACCACAGACAGCTGAGAGTTTAGACAGGCTTTCGCAGGCGGGCGGCGGCGTGTGCCTGACACAGGTGCCTGACACAGGTGCCTTGGACTGGAGCTTCTTCGGCTTTGCACTTGCACCTCCAGGCATGGATGAGATGACTTTGAGCTTCCCGCATAGCTCTTCCGCTCCTGGCAAAAGGTTCGACCCTTACCCATCAGAGAGCAAGAGAGAGAGAGCACTTGGTGGTGACGTCCTTGGTACCGAGGGCAAAGGGAAGCTGACGGGGGAAAAGCGGCGATATCGCTTGTACGTAAGATGTAAACTGCCTATTGAAACCAAGAAATAGCATAGCCGAGTATTGCTTTGCTTGCCCATGGACGGCGGCCGTCGGCGGTCATCGCGCAGCGCTGATTATCATCCCATCTTCCTATCTCAGCTTCCTGGTCTGTTTCCGGCCAGGGGCACCATGGGGCACCGGCAGTGCTTGGACCGCACGCAAGACGCGAATGTGTGTAGTTGCGGTGCTGCTTGCGGTGTAGGGCGACAAAGAAGCCTTCGCAGCTGCGCATTCCAGCCCGGGATGGTATCAATCGTGCTTGGCTGTGTTACTTTCTTTCAGCCTTTGGTTTAGGAAGAAAGCTTCGGCATGACCCTGCCGTCGGGTGCCGACACGTTGCAGTTGCCTGTCTTCTTCTCTTCAAGCCCATGCCCCCCCCCCCCCGCCTTTTTCCCTTTATATGTGAGCCTTGAGTGCACCAGGATCGTTGTACTTTGCAGGAGCCAGTGTTCGGCAACAGGAGTCACTCAGGCACCTGGTGAGGTGTCACCGATTGTACGATTATTACCGATTGCCTTCCCTGACATCAAAACGTCGTATCGCATCGAGCGACGGGCGAGCGAGACGACCAGAGTGAGGACCCGGCATAAGCAACACCCTCCTCGAATCCCCCCCCCCCCCATAGTCTGTCTCCGGCCCAAGCGAAACGGCCGCGCAGCCGTCGGCAGCACGTCCACGGTCCTGTGTCCTGTGTCCACTCCGTGTCCACCGCGCGCCACATCATGAAATTCTTCAAGAGAAAAGACAAGGGCGACACGGGCTTCGGCAAGCACCTATTCTTCGACCTGGGCAGCGGCGGCGGCAGAGGCCCCGGTCGGCCATTCGGCCGAACCCACGGGCACCAGCTGCCGTCCAGCCCGCCATTCAGCCCGCTCGGCACGTACCCGCCGTCGCCGGCCCCGCCGCGCTTCCAGCCGCGGGCTTCGGCCCGGTCGGCCGCCCGGCTGCTCGCGCTGCCCGACGCCGTGCTGCGGCGCGTCTTCGCCTGGACCTGCCCGCACAGCCGCGACGAGACGTACGAGACGTGTGAGGAGAGCATGCTGGACGACACGTGCCCGCTGTGCGACCTGCGCGACCTGGCCCAGTGCTTGCGAGTCCGCAAGGCGTGGAGGGCCGCGGGCATCCCCACCCTGTACGTTTTGTTTATTGTCTCCCTGTGCTTAATCGCTTCTGTACATCCCAGCCGCTTGGCGATTGGCGATTGGCCATTGGCGATTGGCGATGGGCGGCACGGCTGCTGACCACCGCGCAGCTACCACAGCATACGTATCGACTCGGTGCATTACTGCGACCGCGAGATCTATCTGTCGGAGCAGCGCAAGCGCCGGGGCGGCTCGCGCTTCGACAAGAACGGCGACCCCGAGGACACGGCGCGCGCCCGCCTGCGGCTGCTATGTCGCACGCTCCGCGAGGACGCAGCCCGGCTTGGCCCGCTCGTGCAGTACCTCAAGACGCCCTACATGCTGCGCGAGTCCAATCAGGCCGATCTCGCGCGCATCGTCGCCGTGCTGCCGAACCTCAAGTACTTGGATCTGCCCATGGGGCTGTTTATGGACGACGCCGCCTTCGCAACCCTGCGCGTGGAGGTGCAGGCGCGCTGCACTGACCTGCGCAAGATGAAGTACATGGCCGGCTCGGAGAAGACCCTGCAGCAGCTGGCCCATGGGACGATATGGCGACGGCTGGAGGTCCTGGAGCTGGTGTGCATCGAAATGGACCCGGCCGTTCTGCGCCAGGTTCTGGGGGTTCTAGGAAAGCTGCGCGCCGTCAAGATTAGCGACATGCGCTGTGTGGACGACGAGGCCCTCGCCTGGAACGACCAGCTGCCGCCCTTCCCGGCCCTGGAAACCTTGATCCTCACTAACGTACCGCGGGTCACCACGGCCGGTCTGACATCCTGGCTCAGGTGGCCCGAGGCGCAGCGAGCGCTCGTGGCGCTGACCCTGAACGGCACCTCCGTCAAGGTTTGGAAACTGCACGAGGTCCTAGCGCGCGCGCCCGCCCTCCGCCACCTCACCATCGCCGACGCCGTGGACGTGGCCATGAGCGCCGCCGCGGGGACGCCCAACCCCCCACCCCTTGCCTCCGCGAGCCTCGAGACGCTGCACTACGAGATCACGGCCGCGCCGTCAGCGCCCAGGTTCTCGCACGTGACGTCCACGTACTACCAGTACCTCGCCCGCGCGCTCCTGGCCGGCGGCCTGCACCGCCTTCGGGCCCTGTACGTGCGCGAGCCTACCTTCCCGGACATGCTGCTGGGCCGCCCGGCCAACCTGTCACCGACCTCCAACGCCCGGCTGCTGTCCCCTTCGAGCAGCCCCGGTCTCTCGCCGCCGCAGCACACCGGGTCCTCGGGCGGGAACCCGTTCCGCGACCCGCCCCCGGGCGGCACCTTTGCCAACCTGCCGGCGCTGCTCGAGGTCTTCACCAAGAGCGGCGACGAGATCGACTGGTCACGCGTCACGTCCATGGCGCTCAACAGCGGCGGCGGCGGCTGCGGCGGGGCGCGGCGGGCTCTGTCGCCCAACGGCGAGCGCTCGGCATGGCATGCGCCGGGCAGCCGCGGCAGCGACGGCAGCAGCTATGGGCTGAAGACGGACGCGCTGGGCGGCGCGGGGTGGAGCAGCGGCGCGGGGGCGCGCAAGAGCGTCTTCATCAGCGACGGTGTGGGTGGCGGGTTCATGCCGGTGCCAGACCTGGACGAGGGGCCCGCGGCGGGGAAGACGGCCTTGTGGCCGGGGCCGGACAGCGGTGGCAAGAGGGGAAGTCTGGATCTATGGAGGTGATTGGGAAGAGGAGTCTACGAAAGTATTTGCTTTTTTTTTGGTTTGGTTTTTTTGTTGTTTTGGCGCAAGGGCTCGGCAGCGAACCGAACGCGGGCAACTACACTATGCGCTTTGTCTGTGATGTAAGACTCGCATGCGATGTTTCGGGCTTGCGGCAGGGGGGACAACCTAATCACGGCTGACGTGTACGATACCTGAGCCTGTACATGACATTTGACGGAGGAGTACTACCACATCAGTGCTCAAGGATGGTCAGGTAGGTTGATAGGCAGTTGACAAGCATCGTGGTCCTGCCTTTCTGTCGGATGACTTGAGCGTGGTGGGTTCGGGTCACCAGCGGGCAAGATCCCGCAGGCCTGACGACTATCAGAGAATCGAAGCCGCGATCAGGAGCGGCTGCAGACCTTGAAAGCCCAGTCCAGCCAAGTTATTGACCGTCAGTATTACACTTACCTAGCACACAACACATCCACCTGTGCAATGGGGATTGGTCACGGACAACCGTTGAGTTTTCAATTTTGTGGCAGCAGACGCATCTTCTCCCACGATACGTGGCAAGAAGGCCTTGTTAGGTCCGTCCCAACGTGCCCTGACCGGTAACCCAAGCACGGCGTGCCAGATTGGTATGGTCCCTGTGGCCCGACTACCCCTGCCTGCCCTTCTTCTTTGGGCACAAGAGGCTCAAGAGCAATCCCAGCGACAAGCGAAGAAATACTCCCACTTCGCGACGGAAGGTTGCTGAAGTGACTTTGCGGTCGTGGCAGGCCTCACCTACCCACACCCTGTCAACTCCTGATCAAGGTTGAGAAAATTCCCGGATACCAAGCATGGAGACAAAAGAAAAAAATAACACCGGGTACCTTTCTGTACTCCCCGGTCCAGGCCGTCGAGGACCAAGTGGCCTCACCCAATCCGAGTATGGCTATGTCCCGCCCCCAATCTTTCCCAGCCACGCCATTCGAAATCCCATTCCATGGCCCATCCCGTGGCTGTCATACCCCATTCAAAGCCGCAATTGGATCGAGGACGAATCCCGAGTCAAGTACGGAGTAGAATGTTGTTGTTTCCGAGCCAGGTGGGCCATTGTGCTATCGTGCCATCCACGGTACCGGTGGCTGTGACTAAACTGCAAGCGAGAAATCCGTCTTTCACACCAACCGGTCCAAACGCTGAGGGTTGTAGTCGTGATCCTGCACCGAAAAGACATCGATCACAGGTGTGTTGAAAACAGTTGATAAATAAAGGTAGTATGTGCAAAAGTGGCGACCGGCCAGAGGCGAAAGTAATGCAAGATGCGCGGTTGTCATAAAACAAGCTCATAGTCGCGTCCATCCGACGTGAGCCGAGCACGCATGGCGCGTAGTCTCGAGATCTGCAGGTCCTGTGCATTACCCCAAATGAGACGAACTTCATCCCTCGTATCCAGCTTGTGGCGGGTTTGTGGTGCGAAAGTATGTGTAAAGTCATAAGTCGTACGAAAGCGAGGAGAGATGGGGGGGAACAGAGGTCGCGTTGAAGCACCGCTGTGTCCGGAAGGGGGGATGACATGTCGCACCACCGCTGTCGCCGGCCCCTTTCTCTCGACGAGAGCCAAGCTGAAAGGCCACGCGATGGCCAAACCAATCCGAGCTCTATACCCCAAGTCGTGAGAAAATAGCTGCGCGGCGTCCACGCCACCGGGACCGTTGGTCACAGCAGGTGATACTTGTACCCCAACGAGTCCACAGAAAATGAAAAGGTCAAACGCCATGCCATGCCGAAAGTGGAAGTTGTGTCGTGGATATTATACAGACCCGAGTTGGAGAAGTGCCTCCACCGCCTCACGCTCCTGTGCGTCAGACGTAGCCCCCAACGCCGTCGCTGAAAAATCCAGATTACTGAAGTTGAGATTGCCGAGCCCTGGCGCGCGGCGCATCCCGCCAGAGAACGACCGGATGACGCCGCGGCCAGCGGATTGTACATTGCTCGACAGGTTGGGCGGCCCCTGGTAAGACCTTGCACGCAGTTCGGCGGCCCCTACCGCCGCCCAGTCCTCATCGTCCGTCGCGTCCTCCGGGTTGTCTTTCATGGCCATGTCGTCGTCGGGGGCCTCGGAGCAGGATGCCGATGCAGACCCGTCCAGAGACATTTTGTCGGCCTCATCCTCTAGCATGGTGACATCACGGTCGTGGTGCGAAAAGGTCCCCACGGAATCCTCTCGGTCCGCGCTTGAACTGGAAGTCCCCAGCGGCCGTGTTCGATCTCCGGCGACGCATCCTGATCTCGGGATGGGAATGCCCGTAGCGTCAGATGCATCGCCTAGTGTAGAGGCAGGGTGGCGCGCAGCGCGTGATGGCTGGCCCCGACGCCGAGCGTCCCAGCGACCCCAACCGACCTTCTCGAACTCTACGTCTCCGTTCACCCCAGCACTATCAGTGCCACCTCCGCGACCTTCCAGCGCGCCGACTACAAGTCTCCGAGCCTTGGCGGGAGGGATTCCTGCAAAGCCCGGTACCGAAGTCGTCAGGTAGCCCATGATGTGACGGATGGCCAGCGGGCCGTGGGCCAGCAGAATTTCGGGCAGGTAGAATTTGGCAAGAAGGGTCGGGCTGATGGCACCGGAGGAATCGTACGGTGGTGAACCCGTGGCAGTCCCGGCAGAGTCGGTCGTGTCACAGGGGTACTGGACCTGAGCGTGCTGCTCTTCCTGACCGTCGTGCAGGTCCAGATCTGATTCGATCAAGGCGAGCTTAGCCTTGCGCAGCTGGGCCTTGAGCCCGTGCGGCGGCAGCGCAGGGGAAATGGAATTCGGAGGAGTCGGAAGAGGTATAGAGGAGTGGGAGCCAGTCGTCACAGGGACGCCCCTAGCCGCTACAGCAGTGAAGTTGTCTCGGCCGGAGGTCGTGGGGATATCGCGAACAGCGGAGGTCGTTGCCATGGTTGCCATATTGATGACGGGTGGGTCTCGTCAATGTTGCTTCGGGACTGGTCTGGAGAGCGGCGTGACCGACACTTGATTAGTGTTGCGAGCGAAAGGAGCGCGCGAGAATCGCCGCGTCGCGGTGATCAGATGCAGCTTGGATTGTGCGCGCGTTGGGCGACGGCTAGGGCTCGCGATGGCCCGGACGGCTCTGGACCACTTACAGTGTCTGAAGCAGGGCAGATAGAGCGAGGCAACTTTTGACCGGAGCACAACGGCTGCGTTGGACAAAAGGCAGATGGGCAATAGGACAAGGCCGACGCGATTCTCGTTCTGTGACGTGAGATGACTCTCGTTGCTAGAGCTGGTGGTAGGATTGGTTCTTGTTGATGTGTTGGTTAGTCACGGAGAAAGGGAGGAAGGGCTACGGGCACATCTACCTAAATACAGCGTTTGTGGTCGCTGGTGCGACTCGCAGGGTTGGCTGGGGTCCGTCTAAAAGGGAAGGGGGCGTGAGCCCACGATGGACTGCGACAACCCTTTTACCCTTTCATAGGTACGTACGTACCTCTACTATTTCTCAGGTAATCTGTGCGGGGCAACCAGGGCCTAGAAGCGAGCCATGACCTCTCATATGCAGAGAACAAAGGAGTTGGAATGCTGACAAGAAACGCCATTTCCGCTTCTTAGCTACTGCCTACTTTAGTCAGGAGAAAAGGGTTCTGAAGTCCTCGACGTCCTTCTTGGGCTCCCCATGCCTTGCAGGGATGCCGGGTGTACCGATAGCGAGCGTTGTCCATCGGACTCTGTCAGTGCAGCGCAGCATGCTCGCCCCAACACGTCAGAGCACACCTAACAAAGACATACCATCCGATAGGAAGACGGAAGGACGGCAGACTGAAGCGTGCCTTTGTACAACCATTCACGATTTCTTGGGCTTTCTTGGGCACGTCGGTGCACTCATGTTCTTTGCCGGGGAGCCCAAAGCAACGCGCAGTTCCGACTACACCATCTCCAGCCACCCGACGGCATTATCCCCCCTCGGTCTTAGCTCTCCAGCACCTCAAGGTTCCCGAAGCCTGCAAGCCGGTAAATCAGGGCTCTAGCACAGGCCGCGCTTGACAGCCCCACGTTGCGCCAGCTACCTGGTCTTGCCGGGCCCAGACTTGATTGGCAGGACGGCTTGGAGGCTCAGGACCCAACCAGCTCAAGCTCCCCCTTGGCCAAAGACATATTGTCGGCATGCCTATCTCACCCGCGATGTTAGCATCACCTCGTGAGCGAGGGCATGTGGCAATCGCTTACAGCTTTGAGGACGTTGAGCTCCTGCTGGGATTGGTCGTACACGAGCCGATACTTGCCAAGGCTCTCGTGCAGCACCACCTGCCTCGTCGTGCGACCGTCACATATGGCCTTCATCTGCAGCTCCATCTCCTTTCGCAGAAATGGCTTACCCAAACTGGTTTCAAAGTGCATCCGATCGAATCCCTCTATCAGGGCCACGCCCAGACTGGTGGGAATGAACACCTTGACGCCCGTCCGGCCCCCTCCGGCCCCACGACCACGGCCGCCACGACCACGTCCGCCTCGTCCTCCGCGACCGCCGCGGCCGCGTACGCTCGCTGCCGAGTAGCCAGGCTCATCGTCTTCTTCGGTAGCGCCTTGACCTGCCCCGCCCCCTCGTTCGACCGTCCTTGCATACTGCCTCTCCTGGATTTTCTCAATGTGCTCCGCCATTGTCGCGTCTGTGCCGATCCCATTGGCATCCATGAGGGCTATGAGATCGGCCTCTGTCAGGTACGAAGGTGCACTTGTCTTGCCTTCGGTGACCAGGGCCTCGGTTGGCTCGAATTGCTCGCCAAGAGAAAACTTGGGCAGTTGTCCCTTACCGGTCCAGTTCTCGTACGGATATACATCCAGATAGTTCCGTTGGAGCACCACAACCCCGTGTGCCTTGAAACTTTCCTCCCCGTAGAGAATCCCAACCTCGGTCGCTACGCCACGTGCATCTTCCGAGCAACAGGCGAGAAATCGCCTGGTCACGAGCTCATATATCTTCTTTTCGTCCACGCTTAGCACGGCTGGTGCTACATATGTGATTGGGTGGATAGGAGGGTGAGCCTTGTCATCGTGGCGACCTTGACGTGGTTGTCGAAAGGCGCCATCAACCAGATCTTGAGCGAACGCTCCCCAGCGGTGGTCGGGAGTCTGCTTCTGTACTAGTGTCCTGAGGTCCATCCCCTTGTCGAAGCGGTCGGTTTCCGTCCTTGGGTAGCTTATAAATCCCTTGTTATACAACGACTCGGCAACTGTCATGGCCTGTTGGCCGGTCATGTGTAAGAATCTTGTAGCCATCTTCTGCAGCTCGACCGTTGTCAGCGGAAGCGGCTTCCACTTGCTCGTCGGTTTCTCCTCTACGTTTGTCACTTTGGCCCTCTTGGCCTGAAGACATCGCTCGTAGAAGATGATGACGGCAGCGCGATCGAAAAGCCGGTTCCTCGCCCAGTGAAAGTCGACGTTTATTCCCTCTCGCTGATGCATCACTTTGATACTCCAGAACGTCTCCGGGACGAAATTCTTGACTCGAAAGTACCGATCGACTACGAAGCCGAGGGTAGGAAACTGACAGGATCCTTTGCCCAATGAGTGAGTGCAAATGACTGCGATATATATATCTTGCTTACCGTAACTCAATGTCAAATCCGACATTGCACCACCCAGGGTCCGAAGATTGATCGTAAGAAAGCGAGTGAAGGCGTATCCTATCCTCAGATCAAGCTCTATACGTGCGGAAACCGCGTCAACCTGCTTGTCATCCAGGGCGACAAGTCGCCTGGAGGCTTGTAGGATGTGCCTGCTAAAATGTTAAGCAAAGGTCTTGACCACGTCTTCGTCTCTATGCCGTTGGGACCTACGCTCGCTCAATGTTGCTGAACCTTGCGCGTTTTATCTCAATTCGGACGTTTCCTCTTTTCGCGGCTTCTCGAATTTCACCGCCGATATGTTCACCCTCACGATCACAATCCGTCCATATGAACAGAGCCTGCGCGAACTTCGCCTGATCTTCTATGTTCTTGGCGATCTTCTTCTTACCCTGCAGTCGGGTGTCAGCAGAGACTCATTGCCGAGTAGGTATTACGCACTCACCTCCGACACTACTGTATGAACAGGAGCATCGAAGAGGCGGTCTGGAGGGGGATATTCCCATTTCTTGAAGTTGTCTGGGAACACCGCCGATGTCAAGTGCCCAAGGACACAGGTCATGGTCACGGAACAGTTGCCCCACGGCGGTCCAAAGTCGTACTCGAAGGCGTAGTTCTTGATATACGTTTCAGCAGTATTAAACTAGCCCGTGTCAGCTGCTGTACCAGTCAGGAAAGACAAGAAGGCTGTACGAACAGTTTGAAAACTGCCGCCGGACAAATGTCCTGCTACGGCTCTGGAGATTGACGGCTTTTCTGCGACGCAGAGTATGCGGGGCATCTTATTTCCGGCAAACCGGGCTTGCCAGATGCAGAATTCCGTCCTGTTGTCTTGACTCTACGACCATGCATGTTGGATGAGAAGCCAGAATGATGCGGTGTTACTAGACGCGCCCGCCGACAATGCCCGGTGAGCTCTGGAAGCATGGCTCAAGTGAGCATACGCGAGGTCAAATCTCATATCAGTGGCAAGGGCTCCAAGGTCTTTTACCGGATCATCATGAGTAGGGGGGGAGTGTCGAACAAAACCTTCACTTTGGCGCGTCGCGTCGTGCGGTCACGGTTAAATACGCAAGTACGTAGTTTGCGTTTACAACTGTCGCTGTGCAATTGTGCATATTGTGCATACTGTGCATAAGTACGCTGCGGATAATTTGTACGCGGCCCCCTTGCTTCGCTCGACGTCACCATGCAGGGCGCGGCCAGATGACTGTCGGCCCGGGGTTGCACAAAGACCCTTAACGTGCGTCGATCATCGTTCTCTTCTTTGACGCCGGCTTCATGACGCGTACCTCTCCCTACTCGCAGAGAGTAGGTCCTTGTGCAAGCAAAACCCTTCCAGCTTGGAACTCAGTTTGGCAAAGTTGACCTCTCACGGACTGAAGCCGGTACCATGGCCCTTCCAGCCCTGGCCACACTTGAAGAATGCGCCGACTTCTCCAAGACGGTCACGCCCTTCCTTCCGCAGCTCTACGCGCTCCCGGCGAACATATTGAACGCGGTTGCGAACCGCGGAAGCTTCTTCGACCTGTACACGCAAACCAACCCACTCATAACTGGATTTGGCCTGTCGTTGGCCTTCGGCGCGGTGTTCCTCGTCGTGGCCGAGATCAACAGGAACTACTCCCAGGTCGACCGGTGTTGGAGCTTATTGCCGACATTTTATGTTGCGCACTTCAATGTCTGGGCGCGTCTCTTGGGGTTGCCAACAAAGCGATTGGACACCATCCTGCTGTTTAGTACACTCTGGAGTGTAAGCGGCATTCGGGGCGGCGTTGTAGTTGCTACATGTTGTAGTTGCTACATGAGACTGGGATCATGTGCCTGAATGCTGACATGCGCGTCCAGATCAGGCTCACGTTTAATTACTGGAGAAAGGGGGGCTACACTGTTGGCTCTGAGGACTATCGATGGTATGTATGGTCACGGGCACTCTTCTCTCATCTAGAAGGGCTGAACTAATTGTGGACAGGGAGATCGTCCGCCGGCAGACTCCGGCGTGGGCGTTCCACGTCCTCAACTGGACATTTATATCCTTCATGCAGAGCATACTTCTGTTCCTCCTGGCTGCGCCGGCTTACGTGGTTCTTCTCACGAACCAGTTCGAGCCAGAAGTCCAGGCGGCGGATCTGGGGCATCTGGCTGTGGAGATCGGTCTGGTTGTATTCGAGATATTTGCGGACGAGCAACAATGGGGTAGGAAATCTCATAAAGGCCCTTGGAGACAGCCGCTTGCTAACGACGGCACTGCTCTGCTAGTTTTTCAAAACGCGAAGAAAGAATACCAGAAGGCAGCCAAGGTGACCGCGGGCTTTCACCAGGAAGATCTCGACCGCGGATTCGTCCATTCCGGACTTTGGGCCTACAGTCGACACCCAAACTTCGCCGCAGAGCAGACCATCTGGTTGGTCCTTTACCAGTGGGGCTGTTACTCCAGTAAGGTCCTGTTCAATTGGAGTGGTGCCGGCGCTCTTTTCTTAATCTTGCTCTTCCAAAGTTCGACGAACTTGACGGAATCCATCACGGCCGGGAAGTATCCCGAGTACAAACACTACCAGCAGTCCGTGAATAAGTTTTTCCCCACCAGCTTTAGAGGCTATCAACCCCACGCGTCTCAGCCCCGGGAGCCGAAGATCATTAGGACGAGTGAGATCGAGAAGAAGCTCGCGAAGAAGCACAAGTGAGCCAGCTGGACTGCTGGGGGGGTCTCTCAAGATAACGAGGTCCTCGTTATCCAAGAGACTATCAGCTTTTCCCTCCGACTCAGGGCAACTTCGATTCACGAAGCCGGCCATTTATCTCGTAATGAACGTAGGCCTGGGGTGGTCGGCAAGATAGACAGTCTAGATCTAACATTCAACGTTTCCTGACTGTGATGAACATTCTTGCTCGGCTTGCGACTAAGGTCTTCACGAGGTGTAAAAGTTAAGCACAATGTGAGACTCGTTTGTGTGTAGAATGGTTCATGAAGATGTAATGCTATGCGCCCCGCCATGACAAATTGGCCCGGATGCACGTCAACCCCGAAGTGAGCCATCGCCATATAAAAGCCGACAACGAAAGCAGCTAGTCGAGTCATCTATTTCCAGACCGCGTGATCATCGACCGCCCCTGCCTTGCTTCCTGCCTTGCTTTCTCCTCCTCCGCCCGTCTTTGATGCCAAATGGTGTTCCTCTCCCTATTCTCCTCTATTGCAGCCTGGCTCGCGTAAATGTACCTATTTCTTGCCGTGGAAACCGGCATGGTTTGCGTATCTGCGGTATCATCTGCCGGGGTAGACATGACTGCCAGTGCTGCAGTTTGGTCCGCAGTGAGAGGTGCCGTCCCATCGGCCAACAAGAAAGCATAGCCGACGCGATCCTCCTCCTAAGTAGATGATCCAGGCTCGAGCTCGTTCATAGGCATTTCGACATCATCCGGCGTAATGATAGTTTCAGCTGGCTTCCAGATCTGGAGCAAGTTGTCCTCCGCCGCGCTGCACACGACCCAGGGATCGTTGGGATTCCAGCTAAAGTCCGCCAGGTGGTTGGTATGGCCACCATGCATAAACAGAAGCTCTGGAGCGCCATCCTCAGCATCCTCTGGAGTCTGTTCTTCGCCTATCCGGCTCAGATCCCAGAATAAAACTCGGCGGTCGTAGCTACCGCTACCAAGAATTGCGCTATCCGTGGGATGCCAAGCCAGTGAGGTGACGGCGTCCATGTGGCCCTCGAGGGTGTGTATCTTCATTTTGAGATAGCGGGGATCCCAGATCGCAATCGTCTTGTCAGCCGAGGCTGTGGCCAGCAGTAGCTCATTATGCGGATTCCAGGCCAGGGCGTTGACAGCATCCGTGTGTCCGTCTCTAGCAACAATTACCCCGCGATCCGTCTCTGCACTGCGGGTATCAAGAAGCTGAAAGGTGAGGTCGTCGGACACAGTACCGATCCAATTCTTGTGGAAGGGATGATACTGCACGTCGTTGACGATTTGATTATGGTGCGTGTACTTGCGGTATGGCTTCAAGATCTTGCCGTTGTCCTGCAATTGCTTCATGTCCCTGGATAGATTAGTTTAGTTAGAAATTCAAGTCCAATTGCCTCATCGTCGCGCAACTTACCAAAGTAGGACAGTTCTGTCTTCACTGCCAGAGACTAGACAGCCCTCCTCGAGAGGGCTCCAATGCAGCCCAAATCCCTCTTCTTCGTGACCAACCAGCTCAACTTGCGGATTTGGCACTCCGTCTGGCGTCAAGCTATGCTTGGTGCGATCGAATACGAGGATAGTACCCTCTACCGAGAGTGTGGCGATAATGTCTGGGTTTTGCGGCTGATACCGAGCCTTGTTGACTTCGCCGGGATGGTCAATCTTCTGGATGATATTAAATTTGATAACTGGCGGAGAGGTAGCCGAAGCAGACGCCTTGTGACCGTAACCGCCAATCTCACCGCGTTCCTCATCATGGTCGTCGGGATTCGGCTGGGGCATCTTGGGAATGTCAACTTCGACGATCTGAACATAGTTTGGCTTCCCTTCAGCGGTGTGCGTTCCGAGCAAGAGTCGGTGCGACCTCGAATTCTTGTCCTTGCCATCCTTAACGTCAGGGAACCATTGTGTCGTCAAGGTCGGCCACTCAAGCGCGGTGCTTTAGAGTGTAAGCTGCGGCCCTATGTTCTTGATCCATAGAGCCAGCCTACCTCAGAATCATATCGTAAAGAAATGGGCTATTCTTTTTCCATGTTTTGTATTCTGCATGATTATCAACTCCCGTACGATCCGTCTGCGACCCGTGATTTCTCCTTACCTTCGTTGATGATCCGTTGCTCTTGTTCGTAGTCGTCTTGCTCAACCATTTCGACTATGTACTGACTGTCAGCGTACCTGCCAGGGAAACTATACACTCTGGCGAGCTCACCATCGACATCGTCGACCGCTTCCGTCGTTGGCATGGTGACTGCAGGGTTGCTGTATGTAGAGGTGCTACGAGAAAGCTGGGGACCCGCGATTTGTTGCGACAAGGTGAAATTATCCAGAGATTTCTAGTGTCAGTTTGCGCTCAGGAGGGAGGTCTTATAGCCTGGACAAGATGTCTGCAGCAAAAAGATATGCTGTATTTTAAAGGTCAGCCTAGAGCACTAACCCGGCATATTAGACGCCTCAGACTTTAATTGGGAGTCGCGAGAGCGCGACGCGCCCAGGTAGTGCCGCTTTAGACCGCCTGGACGTCCTGCATGTAGTGGGGCAAATCTTTTGTTGCCGCAACTTACTTTAGACATACGAAGTACTTGCGGTCGGAGCCGGTTTCGGGTTGAGCTTGTGATGCCCTTGCCGTGTGCGGAACCATCTCTTTCATTCTCTTCGTAGACAACCTCAACGTATACCGCGCCCCGCTTTGCAGTCCGTTTTCTTTCTCTGCGCTTTTCAGAAGACCGGCCATTATCTATCAGCGCCGGCAAGACGGTACGGTACGTCTTCGTCCCCCACCTACTTCCCGCAACCCGCCGTCCTTGCGCAGGTCGGCGACATCGGTCTTGCTCGTCGCAAGCGCACGCGACATTATCAGCGGGTGTTGCCTAGGTAGTATACCGCAGCCCACCCGAACATCGGTACTTGTCGCAATCGTCACAAGCCAGACGCGACCTGTTGAACGTCAAGATGGGTGTTCCCAAGTTCTTCAGGTGGCTCTCGGAGCGCTACCCAGCCATATCGCAACTCATCGCGGATAACCGCATCCCCGAGTTCGACTGCCTCTATCTGGACATGAACGGAATCATCCATAACTGCACCCACAAGGACTCGGACGATGTGCATTTCCGCCTCACCGAAGAGGAAATGTTCATAAAGATTTTCAATTACATTGAGCATCTCTTTGGGAAAATCAAGCCAAAAAAGCTGTTCTTCATGGCCATAGATGGAGTGGCGCCCCGCGCCAAAATGAATCAACAGCGAGCCCGACGATTTCGGACAGCCCTAGACGCTGAACAAGCCAGAGAAAAGGCCATTCGGCAAGGTGCCGAGCTGCCCAAAGAGGCTCCATTCGACAGCAACTGCATCACCCCGGGGACTGAGTTCATGGCTAAGCTCACAAAACAGCTGAAGTACTTTATCAACAAGAAGGTCTCTGAAGACCAGGAATGGCAGCAACCTGACATTGTTCTGTCCGGTCACGAGGTCCCGGGCGAGGGGGAACACAAGATCATGGAATATATCAGGAACGCCCGGGCTCAGCCGGAGTACAACCCAAACGTCCGCCATTGCTTGTACGGTTTGGACGCTGACTTGATCATGCTGGGTCTCCTCAGCCATGACCCTCACTTCTGTCTCCTCCGCGAGGAAGTCACATTTGGCCGACCATCGAAGTCGAAGTCGAAGGAGCTGGAGCACCAGAACTTCTACCTGTTGCATCTCTGCATCGTCAGGGAATATCTGGAGCTCGAGTTTCAGGATCTCAAAGCGGAGGGCGCAATGAGCTTTCCTTTCGACATGGAGAAGGTTATTGATGACTTCATTTTGATGGCCTTTTTTGTTGGCAATGACTTCTTGCCCAACCTCCCTCACCTTCACATCAACGAAGGCGCGCTGGCCACTATGTTCCGGATCTACAAGGAGGTTCTGCCACGTTGCGATGGATATTTGAATGAAAATGGTCGGGTGAATCTGGAGAGACTCGGTCTTCTCTTGGAGGTGCTCGGGAACGAGGAATACCGTTTTTTCGAGCACGAGCACGAGAATGAAAGTTGGCTTCGCGGAAAGCGGATGCTCGAGCACAAGGATGCAGAAACGACTCGAGCTAAATCGAAGGGCAAAGTCATCGTCACTTCAGCGCAGAAGGAGCTGTGGAAGAAAAAGATCCGCAGCTTTCTCAGCAACCGAACTTCGCAAACACTCGACCTCGGTGCTGACTTGAAGGCGGAAGATCGCAAGTTTGTCCAAGATCTTGCCGATTCGGTCCGTATCTTGTGGGCCACCAAGGAAGATGATGACGGACGACGTCACCTGGTTTTGGAGTTTCCCACGCAAGATGAAGACGAAACTGAAGACGAAGAGTCGCATTCCGCCGTGTTTCGTGTGATCAGGCGATACGACAATGCCCAGGTGATCGATCTCACGGCAGCTGATGCCCAAGCCGCTGCGGAGGCCAAGTACAAGGAGGCTTTCCAGGCATGGAAAGACAAGTACTACTTGGACAAATTCGAGGACTGGAATCCTGGAAATATGGACCAGGAACTTACCAAACTGGCCGAAAACTACATCCAGGGCATTCAATGGGTGTTGTACTATTACTACCGAGGTATCGCGTCCTGGCCTTGGTTCTACGGCTACCACTACTCACCCATGATCTCCGACGTCATGAAAGGCTTGAAAGCCGATCTCAACTTCAAGCTTGGTCAGCCATTCAAGCCCAACGAACAGCTCATGGGAGTTCTTCCGGACCGCAGCAAGAACATTGTGCCCAAAGTCTACTGGCCACTGATGACAGATGCCAACTCTCCGATCATCGACTTCTACCCCAGGGACTTTGAACTCGACATGAACGGCAAGAAGATGGAATGGGAAGCCGTCGTAAAAATTCCTTTCATCGAAGAGAAGCGCTTGCTGGAAGCAATGGCCACCAAGAATGAACTTCTTTCCGACGACGAGAAAGCTCGGAATGATTTCGGCGTCGCCCTCAAGTTCACATACTCGGCGGATGTCGACTACTTGTACCAGTCACCGCTACAGGACATTTTCCCGCCTATTGCGCATTGTCACTGCGTGGAGAACATTTTTGAGCTTCCTCCTGTAGAGGGACGGGAACTCTTGGACGGTCTCACCGACGGCGCCTTGCTCAACGTCTCTGCCCTGGCAGGTTTCCCAACATTAGCTACTCTGCCATATGCCGCCACACTCGGATTTCATGGCGTTCATGTTTTCCAGTCAGAGAGTCGTAACGAGAGCATGATTGTCACGTTGTCAGATACTGACGTGCGCACAAAAACTGAAGTCAACAAGATGAAATTGGGCCAGCGATGCTTTGTTGGCTTCCCATTCCTCCAGGAGGCCAAGATTGTTGGGGTCTCGGACGAATTGTTCGACTACGCGTTGGCCACAGACGGTTCTGGACAGGTCACACAGACACCACACAGCCATCGGGCCATCGAAGACTGGAGCAGAAAAGCCGAGAAGACTGAGACATTCTACAGCAGGCGGCTCGGCATCCTTATTGGTACCGTGGAATCCATGGTCCAAGTCCAGTTGCTGAAGGGCTTGGTGAAGACAGTTGAAGGAGCCACCGTGAAGGAATATGGCGATATTCCGGGCATGGAGACCGATTATGCTTCTCAGATCATCGTTGACGAGGTGGTGAACGAGGACGAGCGTTTTATCGAGAAGGCTGCTCTCCCACTGGAAGAAGAGTTTCCCGTCGGCTCCAATGGTTTCTTCCTTGGAGACTTTCAATACGGTCGCCCTCTGCAGGTAACTGGATACAACCAGGGGAAGCTGGCGATCATGGTTGCGAGCCTCGACACGCGCGAGCCTGATTTCGCGCAGCGAATAATACGCGAAGCATCCCGAAACAACCGCTACCTGCCTGCCTACAGCGTGACCCAGCAACTAGGCTTGCATCCACTCACTTTGAGTAAAATCACGTCGTCGTTCTTTATCCGTACGGTCGGCGACCTGCGTCAGAACATCGGCCTCAACCTCAAGTTCGAGGCCCGCAAACAGAAGGTATTGGGATACTCTCGCAAGTCTGCAACCGGCTGGGAGTTCAGCCCAGCAGCTTTGAAGCTTATTCTCGACTACATGACCAAATTTCCGGACTTGTTCGCCGGACTCTCGCGCAATCCGACGGGATCAGAGCTCAGCGAGACGGATATCTGGCCCGACCCGGCGGTTGCAACTCCTCGAGTGAAGGAGATCGTGGCGTGGCTCAAGACGACCAAGACGGGCGAGATGGAGCGTGTGCCACTTGACGCCGAGCAGCTCGATTCGGATGTCGTTACTCAGATCGCCCAGGCCGCGGAACAGGCCAACGTACACCAGTTGCCCCAGAGCACAAAGAAGATGAACGGCGTGCCCCGCAATGCTATCCTCCGCCCACAGGATGCGGAGCATCGGCTCGGCGGGCAGCAATTCAGCCTCGGCGATCGCGTGGTGTATGTTGCTCAGACGGGTAAGGCGCCCATCGCAGTAAGGGGGACCGTGGTCGGTGTCAGTCAAACCCCCACGGCAAAACTAGTCGACGTTGTTTTCGACATCACTTTCATGAGCGGAACCACCTTGGGAGGACGTTGTCCGCCTTTTCGTGGGCAGACCGTTTCGGCCACCACGATTTTGAATCTGATGAAGCGACAAGTTGTTGCCGGCACGAAGGCGACTCTAGCGCGCCAGCCTGTCGCGCCGTCGGTCACCACGCTCTCTGCCCATGGTGGTTACATCATGCAAGGTGATCGTGCTATGCGCGATGCACCTGCTCCAGCGCCCCTTCAGGGTACCTGGCGTGGCGCGCTCAACGGAGGCGGCCGCGGAGGTGGTCGCGGCAGGGGCAAGGGAAGTCCCAACCCACATCAAGAGCGGGGCCCGGGCAGCCTCAACCTAGTGCACTCCTCCATGGTATATCGGCCCGCTCCGAATGGTGCTGCGCATCAAAGCCTCACAAGTAGCCCAAATACACCTAATGGCCCGCGGGGAAAGGGTCGTGGACGCGGCGGCGGCGGCGGCGGCGGCTTTGCACAGCACGGGGTGTCGCCCAATGGCCATCTCAATAGCAACAACCAGAGCGGCCGTTCTGGTCCGTCAACTCCGCCCGGTCGATATCATGCTGTGCCACCACCAAACAACCTCGACGGGTTGCGTGGCGGCAACCGGGGACGCGGAGGTCGTGGCCGAGGCAGCGCTTTGGGTGGACGTGGCGGTAGCGGTGACGGCGGCCGTGGCAGTGCCGCCACCTCCTCGCCGTCGGCTCCCGCGCAAGCCTCGGCATAGGAAGCCGGGCCGGTGGGGAACATGTAGGTGACAGCGACGCACTATGCACATCATTGGTGATCCTCTTCCTATTCTGTTTCTTCTGGAGATACCCTATCATCTTGTCTTTATATGGGCGAACGTCCCCACGGAGCTTTGATGCACGCCGACTCGGGCTTGCGCCGCGTTGGTTTCCCGACGGGTATCCGCAGATGAAGAACGGTTTGTGGCAGACATGCTGGACATACATGGTTACGGGGAGGCCGGGGGAAGAGGCATGGCGAAGGGGAGACAAGTACTAGTTGACTCTCTCAATGGACAATCTCACCAGGCTTATGTTTTGTGGACGGTCATCTTCATCAAGACAATGCAATGCCCACCACCAAGACTGGCCATGCCGCTAGTGAAGACAGTACAACGCTTCCCATTTGTTTGACCCGGCGGAATGGCTCGGGGAAATGCAAATCGAACCTTTAGTGGCGTCTCCTGGTGCGAAAGATTCTCCCAAGATTGACTACATGTACATGTTCCGCGACGTCCCTGTGGCAATAGCGGCAAGTCGAGCACGTTCTTTAGTATCACGGGCGGTTAAGAAGATGGAGGTGAGCGAGAAAGGCTTGTCTATCTCCTGTCTGCATGGTATCGGTGCGACATCTCAGTCTTGCAATGGGGTGCCGTCCTCGGCCCATGTCAAGTTCCAAGCCTAACCCGCCTTCTTTTTGGCGCCCTCACCCTCTTTGCTCTTGACAGCCGGCAGGGTTATCTTCTTGCTCACGCCGCCCTGCACCCGCTTCCACAGACCCAGATCGAAGCTCTCCAGGTTCCACGTCAGCGCGCCAACCCACGGCTGCACGTTGTAGTGCAGCCGGAGCTCCACGTCGTCGGTCGCGGCGATCTTGCCGGAGGGGTGTGTGATCTGGTACTTTGGCCGCTGGTTCGTGAGCTGAAGATTTCCCCTGTTCGTCGCGGCACCTGTCAGACTCATTCCCTTCGCCTGGCTCTATCCCCCGCTCTCGACCACTGCAGCAGACAAAGCGGCGGTGCCTAAAACTCACCTGCTCGGGTCGATGCTCTTGCCCTGCGCGCTCCTGCGCAGCTTCTTGAGCGTCGCGGGCCCCACGTTGGCCAGGTGGTCGGCGCTCGGGCTCGTGATGATGCTGTCCCAGATGACGGCCTTGTTCGTGGCGTTGGCGCCGACCCCGGCTGCGGGCCACTCGGCCGTCACATAGACGAAGACCTGCTTCGTGTTCCACGTAAACAGCGACGATAGGTCCGCGTCCAGGCTGAACTTCAGGATCGCGTACTCCTCCTTCCGGGGCGAGTAGTAGTGCGGGCGGCCGCGGACGCTGGCAAGGTGGCCGTACGGTGAGCGAGGTAGAACAAGTCGTGGGGAAAGAAAGGGCACGAGGGGATAGAATGGTGGGCGGAGGGGGGCCTACACCTGGACATCCGTCATCGTCAGGACGCCGCTCGGCGTCCTCGCGGCGAAGAGGTCGGTCGTGGCTATGAGTGCTGCGACAATGAAGGCGACTGAGGTGAAGAAGCCGAATGTGTTTTGGACGCGCACGAGCGAGGAGTGCATGGCGCCGGTCCCGATACTCGGGGAGGCTTTGCAGGCGTGAGTATGTATGTTTGCAGAGTCTGTCCGCCGCGCTCACGCGGAATCCATGGGTTCCTCCCCAAACAAACTGGATCCTCCCCAGCTGTAAGGCGATGTGCTTCGCTCAGGACAGTTTGCACTGGGCACGACTCTACGATGGGGGGTTATGCATCAAACGAGGTGAATGGCTCGCTTAATGGTGGGGTATCTAGGTACTTATGTCTAGCACAACCATCTTTTTGCATTGCTCACAAGCCATTTAAAACTAGTACATACAGAGATTTGAATCTGTTGTGCTGTTTCCTGCCGACTGCCTGGTGGAATGCCTGCGTGTAGGCCAAGGAAAAGAAGAAGACACGTCGAAGATCAGCCCAGCCGAAACCGATTTCAGAAGCTCACCAGTCACCACATCTCCAAACCGGCCCACCACGCCTCCCGCCAAACCTTTTTTTCTCCATGACAAGGTAGGAGGGGGACTATTGCTTCTCCAGGGGCGGAGTAGCGACGAGTGTTTTCGGGCTCCCGCCGTTCGAGGGAAGAGATACTTGAGTGCTGGAGGCGGGGACAACGAGGATTCTACCTCTTTGTCCTTGTCCTTATCTTTCCCTGGTCCTTGCCGTCATTCCCACTGGGCGCAGAGGAGACAACGGTCCTGGAGCTCGAAGCCAGGAACGCAGCCGGTTCTGGCCGCTTCAGCAACCCGTCGTCGGCGAACGCTTGACCTTCATGCACCGTCGGCAGCCGGATCGACGGGTTCGCGCGTTCGCTGTTCTCGACGCGCACCACAACTCTTTCGAGAGGCGCGGGGGTCGAATCCGGTTCGGTGGCGGCTGCCACGATCGTCGACGCTTTGAGACGGCCGTCTACCGCCAGCACCTTCTTGGCCAGCCCCCGAACGCCCGCCGCAATGACTTTGGGCCTCTCCCAGGCCAGCAAACCCGGCTTGCCTGCCACGCGCTGCGCATGTACGACGTCATACCGTGCCCGTCCCCAAGCCGGCGGGACGTATCGCTCGGCCGTGGTGGGCTGAGGTAGAGTGGGCAGCTTGCTCGCATCTCCCGTCAGCAGGCCGCTCTCGGCCGGCTCCTGTTCCCCACCTAAGAACACGGTGATGGCGACTCTCGGCTTGGCATGCGCCTTATCCGGCCCCTCCGATTTGCCGGCGCCGTGGCCGTCCTCGTGGGCAGCGCAGTGCGCCCAGAAGCGCATGGCATATTCCGGCCCCGGAAGCCACGCCAAGTTTGTGAGGGTTATGATCTGGTCATGCGTGAAGTTGGTGCGCGGTCCGTGCGTGCGGAGCCCCTTGAGCGCAAAGACAAGGAGGCCTGTCGGCGAGTCGCAGAGCGCATAGGCGAGTGTGTTTGGCTCGCGCAGGTCGAATGCGTTGAGGCCCAACCGCGCAGGGTCCAACCGCGCAGGCGTGACGGCGTCCTTGGGGAAACCGCCCAGGCTTTTCGAGCGCTTCTTGGCCGGAGTGGACGAGATGGACGAGGGTGGCTGCGAGTTGCTACGGTCCAGCGCCGCGAAGTCATCGTCACTGTACCCCAAAATGCCGGTATGGAAGAAATTCGCGACAACCCACTTCGTCCACTCCCACGGCGCCTCGGCAACGTGTGGCGAAGCCAGTGGTGGGGAGATGAGGTGCGTACCCAAACACGAGTCTGGGTGCTGGATCGCCAGTTGGTCGACGAGCTTCCAGTCGATTTTGGCAGGGCTTGCGTGTCCCGCCCCTGTGTTGCTGACCAAGTAGTGCTCATAAGAGAGGCGGCGCATTAACGTGTTAAGCATGTCGGCCACGGTGAAAATCAGGGCTTTGGTGTTCGGCAAGGGGTCGCTGAAGCCAACCCCCGGAAGCGAGGGTATGACCAAGTGGAAGGCCTGGACGTCATCGCCCCCTTCTGCCGGACCCACCGGCTTCGTAAACGGGTTGACCAGATGCCCAAAGGACAAATTTGTGAAGGGAAAAGGAGGAATCAGAAGAAGAGGAATTGCATCGGCGTGCTTTGAGCGGATATGAATGAAGTGCAATCTGACGGGCGCCTCAGCTGACGGTAAGGAGATGGCTGTCCGGAACTGGGGCAATTCCCTATTCAAAGAATTCTCGTGCTCGGTCCACGAGTATTTTTCGAGCCTGGGATCAGTTGGTCAGCATTCCACCTTGTCCCGTAAGCCGTGCAAAGAGGAGCGGAGCGCTACGCACACCGTGATACTCACCAATACTCAATGATGGGCTCGACCTGGGGCTTCGGCTCCCACCAGTCCTCCGATATGACCGTTGAGCCCTCATGTGGCAGGCGGGTGAGCTCGAGTTTCTGCCGCGTCAACTGGAGATACTTTGATAACACCTGCATTGCCGTCGGGGTCAGCCGCAGCTGAATGCTGCAAGTGACAAAGATCTACACGCTCTCGCATACCTTTAATTTGTACGGCTTGACATCATCGCCCGCGTACGCCATGGTCTAGTCCGCGATGAAACATAAAAGGAGTTGTTGGCCGAGCGCAACGACAGAGGCAGGTGGACGCACAATACAGGCGAGCACGAGCGACAAGAATCGAAAACATACGGTCGGTCAAGGAAGGAGAAAAAACAACGCGACGGCGGCCGTCCGCGCAAACGTACAAACACCCCTTCCGCTTAGTATCGCCTGTAAGCTGCCCATGTCACCGCATGATCCCCGATGTTTTTTCCCAATCCTACCCCTCCACCCGACGAGGGAAATGCACCGAAACACTGTATGTCGCCCCTCCGTCCTTTGGCTTGACCAGCCCGGGGTGGTCGCCACAGCCACACCACAATGCAGGGGCTGCTCTTCCCTATGTGGCTGTGTGGCTGCGTGGCGGCACGAAGACGGCAAAAAGACACAGCCATCAATCTGGGACAAAGTCATGTGACACCAGCTTCTGTCATGCATGTCGCGTCATCCAGCAGATGGGTCGATGGATAGATGGATGTTCATCGAGGTATGTATGAGGTATGTTGTATCCTGGCATGTATCTCCGGTAGATGTGCGTAGACGGCCTCCCTCCTGTGCCATGGGCCGCGCAGTTCAGGATGCGACACCATGTCTGCATTCCATCATCTTTACCGATCCAGTTTCGGTTGTGACCGACAAGAGCGCGCGCTGTCGGCAACCCCTAGTCTCGAGCCCAGTACTGCCGAATCCCAGCAAGCCACGCCAATCCCCAATTGCAGAAAGTCGTGTCTCTTGTACGTCGGCGAGAATAGCTACAACGTGCCAGTCGCGCTCTCATTCCCCCCCATGGTCTGTCTGCTCAAACCCCAGGGAGTCACGTCTTACAGGCCCCGTCAACCCCGCCTGGAAGAAGTCCCTACGCATTCCAGCTGGGGGAGGGTCCCCTCCTCGCGGCAGGACTTCCCGTGACGGATGCGCCCGAAGCTGCGGTGGCGCCCCTCAGATTAATGGAGCCAATGCGCGAGACAATGTTGCTCCCCACCGCATCAACGGCGCCCCGCGGGGACGTCAGCGTCGGACCCTCGGGCGCCGTCTCCTGCACGCGGAAGAGCTTGATGTGCGTGCCGTTCCAGATGCCCGCCGTGCCCTTGGCAACCTGCATCTCGCTGCTAAAGATAAAGCCCCAGAGCAGTGACTCGTACCAGCCCAGCGCCATGGGCGACCACTCAAACGTGTGCACGCGGATCGGCGACGGGTCGACGCCTACCAAGCGCACCGAGAGAATCTTGTGCAATATGGCGCTTGAGGGCGATTCTGCTACGAGCCCCTGCCGCGGGATGAGCGCGGTAATCTGCCGGATCAGGGCCAGCATCGTATGCAGCGGGAGCTCAGGTAGCCAGCTGTCGATCCAGGCCCCCGTCGGCTCGAATGCCCCGCCTGCTTGGGACTGTCCGCTGATCGAGTAGTTCCCAAGGCTTGTCGTGCTGTTTTGGCGTGAGAATGTAGGGGCACCCGCCGGCATCTTTCCCCTTGCTTTCTCCGACATACCCCGCAGCTGTCGAGGCACATCATCGTCGGCGTGCGGTGCCACTGACGACGACCGCGATGGGTTCTCACTAGGACTCGAAGGCGCTGGCGTTGGCCTTGACTCGTCGTCGCTGTCGTCCTCGTCGTCTCCCACGGCAAATGTTGCGTCTTCTTCCGGCACGTTGTTGAGCGTCGAAACTCTTGACAGAGACGATGTCAGCGGGCTTTGCACAATTTCGGCCGAGCTCCTTGTCGAGTTTGACTCGAGGGTGTCTGCTGACACGCCTTCTTTCCTACGGCGGTTGCGTCGTTCAATTTCTTGTTGGCCGCTTTCCAGAGTGAAGCCACGCAGAGCCTCAAATCTTTTCCTGTTTCTCAGGACTGCGTAGACAAACTCGGCGTTTTCTGTGCCGAGTTAGAGCAGTTCAATACGTTGAGAATGGCAGGGACCCTTGAGCACGTACTCCTGTATTGGTGTTCCACAATTGCGTTCATCGACTCCAGCAGTGACTGAAGCAATGCGTGGTTGGTTTCATTCGCCAGTAGAAAGGATGGCGACGACATCGAAGTGAACAGCTGCATGATCTTGGAGCAAGTGACAGCACTAAGCCCTGCAAGATACGCAGCAATGTTGTTGATGACTGCTAAGAGTGCCGGATAGATCGCTGACAGCTTTCCCTGACTGCTGGTGATGAGTTTAAATATTGACTGAGCATAGCAGGGTCAGGTCAGCCTGTGCTTCCGCTTCAGTTGCGCTCGCAGTTGGTCGGGGGACTCACTTGAATCAGGAAGTCGGCGTAGGTGCCTCTGAACCCAGAAATCCGGATGGCCGGAGGCAAGGTTTCTTGCGCCTCGAACGTCTTGTTCAGGTTGATGCCATAATTCTTCTCCACGCTGAGAGTTTGGAGCAAGAAGGCGCACATCCGTACCACGCCATGTTTCGACGCGTCATTCTTGTACTCTAGGGCATAGAATAGGACGAGAATTGTGAAATCGTGTGCTCGCTCCGTGTCGATAATGAAGGAGCGGAAACGTTTATTGCACTGGGTGATCTCCCAGAACAGCATGATGATCTCAGGAGCGAAACGAACAGAGGACTGGGTTCCAGGTATGTACGAGGCATTGGCTTGCAAGGGCTGGTTCAGTATCCGCGTCATGCCATCGACAATGAACTGGAAGTCTTGAGGTCGGTGCAACCGTCCGAGGAAATGGCGAAAGTAGTTCTTTGGTGTAGGACATCCGTCCTGTTCGGGTATGGGGTAGAGAAGAACAGCCAAGAGAAACTGCAAGGTGTACGTGACTAGCACCTGCTTCGGGTCTTTGAACACCAACGTGTTGTACGGTACCCGCCAGCTTGCTGGGTTGTATTTCAGGGTCTAAGTGGCGAGAGTTAGCAGTCTTCTCGGGCGACTGTGGTGGGCGGCCACTGACCGTGTTCAGTAGTGAGCAGAGTACGGAGAGCACGACCTGCTTGTCAGGCGAGCTGCAGATGTGCGTGAGCGCCCGGGTCCCCTTCTGGGGCAGGAAGCTTGGCGACATGTACATGCTCTGACTGCAAAGGGTCAGAAGCAGACGCAGGATCTCACATCGGTTGCTCTCGTGTTCCTTCTTTGTCGGTATGGAAACATTGCAGCCCACGCCGCTCTGCCAGATGGTGTAGCTGACTTTTGGCTTCCCTTGCGGCTGCGCAGGAACTGTCAGGTCCGAGAAGAACAGCAAGTCGATGAGAGTGTCTATCAGCTCTTCCGCCAGCGGCCTTGCGTCTTCGAACTCGACCGTCTCCGGCCGCACTTGGGCCTCCTGCGATTCGTCAAAGAGTACCTCACTGGCAATGGCCGCCCTCCTGGTGCGCTTCCTGCGCTGGCCCCAGAAGAACTTCTCCTCCCATGGTTGCAGAGCCTCTTTCTCGTACACGAAGGGCAGTAGTCGGGTGATCACGCGGATGCAATTCAGCGCATCTCGCTCGGGCGCTAGCTCGGGATCGGGGAAGGATGGGTGGTGGCGGAGGATGAAAAGGCGCGACGTGACGGCAAGTATCAGCGTCCCCAGGTTCTCGCGTGCATTATCTCGGGTCCGCCGTATGTCGGCCGGCGAGAAGAGACTGAAGACATCTTCGGACGACTCTGGCAATTCCCAGAACTGACGATGCACGATAAGGTCAGCACCGTTCCTTTCCGCGCTGTAGCTTCACCCGGAGAGTCTGCATGCACCCGCGGCCAAAGCCGAGGCCAACTCACCGAGGTCCAGTAGGCGTCGTCGGCAGGAATATGCCGCTCTTCTGATAACCTGAATATGCCTTTTTTGAAGACGAGCTTCGAGTCGCTCGCACCCATGACTAACGGCAGGATATCTGTCCCCGCCGGGGTGTTTAGGAGAGCACGGTCAGCATGTGAATGATAGGTCTCGCGAGACTGGCCGGCGAGTCGCAAGGATGACAGGTACTGCGGGTTCCAGACCGCATCTGCCGCGGCAACAGCTCGGGAGCGGGAAGTAACTTGACGTGGAAGTGGGCGCTCGGGCCAGTGACCCCACTACCCCGCAAATTATGAAAGAGTAGATGGACGAGATTGACGTTACTCTGTGATAAGTGTAGTTAAAAGTACCTATTGATGGCCGTGCTTCCGTCCTCCCTACAGCCGCTTATGTCAGCTTTCCTGACCCTGCCTTACAACCTGCATCTGCTGCTGCCAACTGTTACTCGAAGACCTCCTGCCCTTCTCATAGAGCCATTTGTTGGTCAGGCCCAGGCTCGCACGCTTGGTCGGTGCCGGACTCGGCGTCTTGGGACCCTCGCCGCCGAGGCCGACGACCGCACTCCTGGCAAAACCACTCGGCGACCCAAGCGACGATCGCCTGGCACCTTTCGTCGGTCCCATGACTGCTTTGTGCAGCAGCGGGCTCGCTGCCATGGGCGAGCCCCCGATAGGACTGCCATTGTTTGACCCTCCCCTGTACGAAAAAGTCGAGCTGGCAACGCTTGCGGGCGATCCGGCCAAAGACGGCGTGCGCGAATAGCGCGGCGGTGTGCAGATCTTGGAGCTCGGCGAAGGTGGTTTTGTGGTGGGCGGCAGACCGAGAATTTCACGCTGCTCCGACGTCAGGGCGATATCGGAGAAGTCGTCTTTCGGTCGCATGAGCGGGAGGCAGGCGACAAAAATATTCCACAGAGGCAAGAGGAAGCAAAGCGAATACAATCCGCTCAAAAGACTCTTGAAGTCAGTGGCGAGAAGAGGAACACTTCAGCGTTCCGTCAGCCTTGGTTCTTTGTCAACAGGCTAGGGCTTTGTATCTAGGCAACCTTACCTGAAGGGAGGCCCATTGGCGACCACGAAGGAGCGCAGTCCGAGGAGAAGGAGGACAGCTGCGCCGTTGAAAACGACAACCTTGACATTGCTCGCGTCGAAGACCAGCCTGGCCTGACGCGTCTTGATCTCCCTCAGACGCGGGTGCTGCCAGTTGCCCGGACTCTCGGTTGGGCGTGACGAATCACACAAGGGCGACCCGATTTGTCGCGTCGCATTTCTCAAAGGCGTGACACTGCCGTTCCTCGACGGCATGGCGGTTGCGACTATCGAAGCCATGAAGATGCCGGCGCGAACGATGCGCTGTCCGGTTCAACTGAAATCTGCCGACGGTTAATATGTCGGCGGCCAAAGGCCACGCGTGGGTCCTTGGGAGATGAAGTAGACAAACAAAGCGTTCCGCACGGCGAAAGTCAACAATCGGGCAGGAGGCAAGGCGGCAGGGCAGTGGTTCAGCGCACAGACCAGGACCCGCTGGTGGTGGGTCCTCAGGCCCGCGGCGGCGGCGCGGGGGAGCGGGAGCCTGGCCAGTTCGGAGTGCCCGAGACCGTTTTTCATCTTCCCTTAGACAACGGCCGGCCTCTCCCACGCTGAAAGCCTACATACCCACGTTGAGTCTCCAGGCACACCACACCCACGCTGCTTCCCACCCATTTGCCACAAAAAAAAAAGTGTCCGCCCCGGCCGTTGTCATGGGTCTCGACAAGTGGATGGCCCATGTTGACCAGGGCATTGCGGGCTTATTTGGACAGTGGGATCTTTACAGCACCGGCCTTGTCACTCTGCTCATCGGCATCGTCTCATACAAGCTGTATACCCGACGGGACCCCGACATACATCCTTTTCTCCTGGCTCGCCAGGCCCAGGGCTCCCCGGTCCGGCAGCAAGGCGAGTCTCCGGTCTATCGGTCCCAAGCTGCCCCCCATGGCACGCCCTTGAACTCGGGCTTGAATGTCAAAGACCCGGGCGCACCCAAGTGGGCACATGGACGTCATGGCGATCTTCGTGATATCTGGAGGCAAGCTGTCGAGGGCGTGAAGGAGGAGGGCCCCAGCAAAGGCACCACGGGCCGCCTTGTCACTGTCCTGGGTACCGAGAATGTCACTGAGCACAAACCGGGTTGGTCTTCTCCACTCTTGCGAAGCCGTCCGAGATCGGCGCTCTGACAGACGAGTAGAGGATGTCAGCCGCCAAATCAACTTGATTGGCCAGCACATTCTGGATCAGGGCGGTGACCGTGTAGCCATCTACCTCCCAAACTCTGTCGAGCTCATTGCGGCACTCTTCGCGTGTGCCTTCTACAACCTCACTGCCATCATACTGCCGTTTGATCAGACCGAAGATGCTCTCATCTCCATGCTCCGTAGCTCGGCAGCTGATACGGTCATCGCCGCCCCAGGCACCTTTCCCTTCGACAGCCTTGTGAAGAGCTATTCGTCCCTGCGCGTGCTCATCTGGGTCGTTGACGAGGGAAGCAAGCATATGGACTGGAACGAGGTTCCCCAGGGCATGGGTGGCAGCGTGAACGTCTCAACCTGGCAAGAAGTTGTGAATGAGCAGCTGGGGACCAACGCAACGAGCCTGCCACCTGTCGAAGGGCAAAAGGAACCGCGCGATGTAATGCTTGCCTGGCAATCCAAGTCCGGAGACATGGAGATGGTGCGCTTCACAGCGGCCAACATCATTGCAGGCGTGGCCGGTCAGGTCCTCGCGATTCCCACCTCGGAACGCATGGGGCCAGACGATTTGTTCCTCCCGGCCGATTCGCTCGCCAACACGCACACGCTCGTACTGACCCTGGCCGCGTTTTACTCGAACGCCTCTATCGCAGTCAACTCTGCCGCCGCACAAGCGGCCAACCTCACCATCGCCACGGCGGGCATCACCCCGACCATCGTCGCCGCAACGCCGGCCGCCCTGCTCCAAACGCACCAAGAAGCACGCCAGTCGAGCTCCTCTTTCCTTGCGCGCCAGGTCCACGCGATGCAGACGCGGACCCTGACGCAGGCGGGTGTCATGCCCGAGGCATCCTGGTTCAGCAGCCTCGTCGGCGGCGTGCGGCCCATCGCCGGCGCTCAACCGGGCAAGCTGCGGCTCGTGTACGCGGCCGAACGTGCCGGTGCCGGGACCCCGCCGCTGTCTTCGGCCTTGCTGTCCGACCTGCGCGTGTACCTGGGCGCCCGCGTCGTCTACGCCCTCG
Organism: Phyllachora maydis; assembly: GCA_029339225.1. Classification (NCBI taxonomy): domain Eukaryota; kingdom Fungi; phylum Ascomycota; class Sordariomycetes; order Phyllachorales; family Phyllachoraceae; genus Phyllachora; species Phyllachora maydis. The sequence goes on along the minus strand of JAQQPM010000001.1, from coordinate 10,567,845 downwards.
CGGCCGCCAAGGTTGCCGGGGCCGTGGCGCAGACGAGCTTCTATGACTATCGCGTGGACAAGACGTCGCACTTTGGCGCGCCGTTGACGTGCGCGGAGGTGCTGCTGCGCGATTCCGGGGTATACAAAACCACGGATCACGAGATCAAGGGCGAGGTGAGCCATTCATTCCGCCCAGAAAATGCTCGGATTTCTTGTCAAGTTCAAGACTAAGGTCACTTTTAGATCGTGGTCCGTGGGCCGTGTGTTGCTGATGGCGAGGCAGCCTTGGGTGTGATCGGCTGTATTCGCCAGGACAACACTTTGGCGTATGTATAGACGCGTCCAGTTCGCCATATAGGTGCCGGATCGCAGGACAGCAATTGTGTGTTCATGGTCAATGATATCTTCCAAGTGGTCATCAGCCTGTACTGCAGGCCCTTTGTACCCGGGCCCAGTCTCGATTCATGCAAAGACGGCCATCTTTCTGAGAAACAGAATGCTACCTCTAGTCTGTCCAACGCCGGAAACACGGTGCTCAGTCGGGATAACTAACGTCATATACAATCCATCACACTCATACACTTCATGCTAGAACAAGAGTGATATCAAGTTACATCAAGACTGCGGAAACCATTGCAGGAATTACGCAAAGACTTCGACGTCACAGTATACGATCACACCCCGTTGCGATAAACCTGCGCCCCCTGATTCCTAAACATGATGGTATCCCTCCTCTGCAAGATCATCAATGCCCTGTTGAGCGCCTGCTCGCTGAACCCCTTACCATCGACCATCTCGCGCCGCAGCGTGGCCAGGCTTGTGCTCCAGCCGATGGGCAGCCGGCGCCGCAGCTCGGCCTCGACGCGGGCTGCCTCCTCGTTGAGTTCGCGGCTGCCTGCCATGCCGCCGCCCGTGCCGCCGTTGCCGCCGCCGCCCTGATTCACGGCGTCCATGGTCGAGCATAAGAAGAGGCGGATAGCCTCGTCGACGTGGGCCTCGGTCGCCAGCGGTGACAGCGTCAGCTTGGCCAGCGACTCGGTGATGCGGATGATGGCCTCGAGCTGCCGCACCGTGATGGGGATGGAGCTGCGCGCGTTGGACTCCAGCTCCGAGGCGTGCACCTGCCGTCGGATGGAGACGAAGTGCGAAGACAGCTTGTCTGCTGCCTCGGGGCTCAGGCGTGGGGCGCAGCGTCTGTGACAGGCACACGTTAGTTCTTTGATCCTGTGCAGACCGGGGCTTGCCACAAGGCATGGGTTTCTTACGATCTGCAGTAGCTGATGTACCGCTTCATCTTCTCCACCGGGATCTCCGACTCAGTCTGCTCTTCCACGCCTCGACCGCCCATGTGAATGCCCATGACGTGCTTCGCGATGCGCTCATCCTTGTCGCGCGTGTGCTCGTCTTTCACGATGAAAATCATGTCGAATCGCGACAGAATCGTCGTCTGGAAGTCAATGTTCTCGCCCGGGCTTTTCATGTCGTCGTAACGACCGAAGATGGGATTGGCAGCAGCCAGGACCGACGTTCTCGCGTTGAGAATGGTCGTGATCCCCGCCTTCGCGATGGAAATGGTCTGCTGCTCCATAGCCTCGTGGATAGCCACACGGTCTTCGTCTCGCATCTTGTCGAACTCGTCGATGCAGACCACGCCTCCGTCGGCGAGCACCATTGCACCACCCTCAAGGTAGAACTCCCGGGTGGACTGGTCTCGCTGAACCGATGCGGTCAACCCAGCGGCCGAGGAACCTTTACCGGAGGTATATATGGCGATCGGCGCCACCTTCTCTACAAACTTGAGAAGCTGCGATTTAGCGGTACCGGGATCGCCGAGAAGTAGAACGTTGATGTCGCCACGGAGCCTCATGCCATCGGGCAGAATCTTCTTGGAGCCTCCGAGAAGCAAACAAAGAATGGACTTCTTGATATCCGCGCTTCCGTAGATGGATGGCGCGATGCAGTCAGCCATGACTTGATAGAGATCTGGCCGCCTGCTGAGCTCGAGAAACTCTTGTTCCTCTTCCTCGGAGAAGATGGCCTGGCCTTTTGCTGTCTGGTCAATATCCGTCTGTATCCCGACTGCCCTCAAGTACGGCGTCCGGATCGCCACGGCACCAGTCGAATTTTTGGACCCCTTTTGCTGGTATATAGAGAAGATGCCCATGACCGTACATCTAGAGCCCGGGACAACACGGTTTGTAAGGTATCGATCGGCCGATATCAGGACATGCCGTGGAAGCTCGCCAACGGGAACTTGGTCAGGAGCCTCCTGCAGCTTAATGACCTGCTGGTCGACGAACTGCGAGTGCTCGTGGACGACGAAGTAGGGGTCCAGCGGGCACTTGGGTGCTGGGTCATTCTTTGGTCGCTGGTTTCCGCATACCCGGGGCAGCGAGACGCTGCTGAAGCCACCCAGCACCGGGATGTCTAAAGCATGGTTGCAGCTGCGGCACTGAACATGCAAGGAACTCGCCTTGGACGACATAACGGACGCGCCAATGACAATGCCTGGTACACGTACAAGACGGGAAATTGCCATGGCGTCGAGATTTCGAATGGAAACGTCCTCAGCGTTGGAGTGTAGGAGCAGCTGATGCTCAGGGAGGTCGACCTTGACCAGGTGTGGGAGGACGATACGATGCGTGCATTTCTTCAAGGCCGACTCGAACTGAAAAGAAGCGTTGCGTGTCAGCCAACGGCAGCGTGCGGGGAACACTGAAGTCAAAGTGATGCGAACGTTCTCACAAGAGGGATGATGTCTGCCGGTTCCGTGACTAGGCGATGTGCAATATCTTCGTTGAATTTAATGAGGTCGCCGATATTCACATCGCAGTAGTACTTCTTGAGCAGAGCATTCTCTCGCAGTTGGTCTCTTCATCAGCGTCACGGTCAGCCATAAACGGAACGCAGAAAGACGGTTAGAAGTGCGCGCACCTGTAGACGAAGTGGTTGTCAAGTCTGAAATCGAGCACGAAGGCTTCCAATTGCGCCTGGACCTGCAGATTTGACTCCTCGGACTGCGGAAAATCAGACGCGAAGGTTCGAGTCGTGAACACCGATTGGCCGTCCATGATTTACGCAATACGAGTAGAAAGCCTATGGTGAAAGTCGAAGACTTGGATGATGTGGTCGAAGAATCAAGGGTCAAAGGGTCCAAGGTCGAAACGCGACGCGCCGACGCGTAGAGCGATTTTTTAATGCGCTTCGAGCGCGATTCACTTTGTTACACTAGTGCACGTCGTTTCGTACTCGGTTCGGGACTGAACTCCCTGCGCTAAGGATGATTGCGGAGCTAACGCATCGTTATTTGCATAGAGGCTCACTTATTCAACTAGCCAAGCACATTGATTGTGCGGGCTTGTCGACGGGATATACCAGATTCGTCAAAATGTACTCCGTACATGCTATCATACGTGTTGTTTGGATACCACCAAGAGCGTCTCGATGCGCATTTCTTTTAGGGGTCTTTTTTGCTCTGTGCCGGCTTTCCTCGAGTCAATTCTTACCAGCGCTGTAGGCCTTCGTCGTCTCTTCAAGGCATGGCACCTTGAAAAGCCCTCGCGCATCGACCTTTTTGCCAGAGCTTCTCGGACGGATCTCCATACACATCCGAGTTCTAAGCTCTAGATGATCTCGATCTACTCGGCTCTGTCGCCTTGAGGGGGGGGCCCTATGTATTCCAACACCGGGGCGCGCGTGTCGGTCGACAGTCTCTCGCCCTCCACCTCTTCTGCGACCCGAGGCGAGTTTCCGTTCCACAGGTAGGACAAGGGAGACTTGGTGCGTCGCGCATAGAGCGTGACGGTTGACACACTGTGCAGTAAACCATCGCGAAGTCCGCACCGCCCCGGAACACGGAGGGATTCAACGGCAAGCTCTATCCACTCGGTCGGCGGCGCACTGGACACATCGTCCACCACCTGGGCCAACGCGGTGCTCGAATCGGGGCAAAATGCCATATCAACGCTTCTCCAGCCGCCTATAGTGCGGACGGGCCTGCTTCCTCACACCATCGCCCCGGCTTCCAGCGCCCATAAGCCACCGACAGCGCGCGATATACCCCCCGTAACCTTGACCAATATTCCGCACGTCGACACCTCCGAGTTCAAGACTTATCTCTCGCAGATAGGATCTGTACATGAGCAGTTACGGCGAGTTCGCGAGGACGAGGATGAGAGACCACATGGATCGTCTGGAAGAGGAAGCAAAGCAAGCGATCTGTCGGAGCTGCTGGACGACTCGTACCTGAAACCGGGAAACCGGGCGGGACCGTTATCAAGAAGGATGTCGAGTGCTTCCTTGGCATCTTTCGCCTCTCTTGAACGCCCCGAACCGGTACGGCGAAGTAGTTCGAACCATAGGAGGGGCACTTTGCAAGGTCCGCCGCCATTGTCCACGATTCCGACTGTGTATTTCGACGAGGACTTCCACCTGGAGAATCCCCGCACATTCGACGTGGTTAGCGAACGATCCGAGGTTTTTAGACCTGTGTCGCGTGATGGCGAAAAGGGGGCCAACGGGCATGCGGCCGCTCCCCGCAAAGCGCTGGCCACGAACGCTATCTTGCAGGAGAAACTGTCGTGGTATATGGACACGGTCGAAATGCATCTCATCCAGTCAATATCTACAGCATCAACAACGTTTTTCACAGCGCTCGGATCGCTTAGGGAACTACATTCCGAGGCCGCCCTCTCGGTGGAGAAGATCAAGTCTTTGAGAAGAGAGCTGGAAGCACTCGACGATGAAATTGCCACCCGCGGCCTAAACCTAGTCTATCAACGTCGCCGGCGTGAGAACGTCCAGCAACTCCATGATGCCGTATTTCAACTGCGGGAAGTGGTCGAGGGAGTGGCAGTGTGCGAGTCTCTGGTGGATTCTGGGGAAGTTGATCAGGCCCTGGACAGTATCGACGATCTCGATTCTCTCATAGCTGGGGAGCGAATTCAAGAGAATCGACCACATAGGCAACTCAGGGATCTACGGGGTGCCGTGGCCCTTCAAGGTGTCAGCAGCGACTTGGATAGCCTTCGGTTCCGGATAGGCAAGGCGTACGAGACGAACTTCATCAGCGTCATGATGGGAGACCTACGGCGACACGTTGAGAATGTGTCCCACCGCGAAGTTCTCATGCGATGGAGTAATGCTTCGGCACGAGCTCGGGGCGCGCACGGCCGCGAACCCCCTACGTTTCCATCCTACCTCGCCTCTATCGATGGGCTCCGGGCCGTCTTGCTGTCGTCCCTGACCGGACTTCAACGAGCCAAGTTCTTGACTGCTGCGACGACTGTATATAGGGAAGCCGTGTTGAAGGAGATAAGAACCATCATCCGGCGCCCATTACCGAGCTCGAATGAGGATGACAACGAATCAATACGTTCGTCGTCGACAATGACCGGCGGACGGCAACGTTCGCAGCAGGACAGGTCATTCACGCTGGCTCGCAATCTTCGCGCGTTGGGGCCCAAGGACGTCGAGGAGCTCTTGGAGAAGATTTACATCGGAATAACGGAGACGCTGAGACGTCTCAATACCCAGGTGAAAACGTTACTCGACGTAGCCTACTCAGTAGGAGACTCGTCGCTGGCAGGCATGAAATCACCGCCCCTTAAATTTCCTCCCTTCAGCCCAACCGGCCAAGCAATTTCGTCTGCCGCCCTCGATGCTCAGGAAGAGATTCACAGAGCGTTGGACCTGCCCAACTTGGTCGGCCAGGCCGTCGACATCGCCCAAGATAAAATCGTGAAGCTTCTGCGTGTACGGACCGAACAAACCAGACAATTGTCTTTGGCTCGGTTCCTGCGATACTTCATGCTCAACCTCCACTTTGCGAACGAGTGCGAGGCCATATCGGGACGCAGTGGAACAGTCCTGAAAAACGTGGTCAATGGGCACATCAAAGACTTCGTACAGTCGCATGGGGATGCAGAGATGCAGAAGCTTGCTCAGGGCATGGATGCAGATCAATGGAACGCGGTCGATTTCACCGAACGGGATACCGAGCTTCTCGCACACATTCTAGAGAGCAGTACGCGGGATGCACCAGCGTGGCTGGAAAGCACCATGATTCACTTGCCGTACTCGGACGACGATGACATCAAGGACAACAAGGACAGTAATGGCTTGGGCGATGACCACCAGGCCAATGGGGCTGGCAAGACGAAGACCCGGAGTGCTACCATCGAATCCGAGAGCTTCGTACTGCCCAACTCTGCAGTGCTCTGCATGAACGGAATAGCGCAATTCTTACACCTCACCACAGCCATCCCATCAATGACGGCTGACGTGTCGACATCTCTCATCACCTACCTCAAAATGTTTAATTCTCGGTGTACCCAACTGATTCTTGGGGCGGGAGCCACTCGCTCCGCCGGGCTCAAGAACATCAACGCCAGAAACCTATCGCTGGCGTCTCAGGCGCTCGCCTTTATAGCGATGCTCATCCCCCACATCCGCGAGTTCGTGCGGCGGCACTCGACATCGTCAGGACCAGGTCTTTCCAACACCATGGGGGAATTCGACAAGGTACGGCGGTTGTACCAGGAGCACCAGAACAGCATATACGATAAGCTCGTCGAGATCATGAGCGCGCGGGCGTCGGCTGGCGCGAAGAAGATGAAGGACGTCGGCTGGGACGTTGCCGTTGCCAACGGAAGCGGCAGTGTCAACGCGGAAGACGACGAGCGGGCCGCCAACGATTACATGCGGACGGTGACCAAGGAGACGACGCAGCTGCACCGCGCGCTGACCAAGAACCTCCCCGAGGCCACCGTGCGCCTGATCATGCTGCCGGTGTTCAAGGCGTACAAAAACACCTTTGGCGAGGCATTCAAAGCCGCGGAGCCGAAAACGGAGGCGGGCAGGGACAGGTATGTCTACAAAAGCGGAGTCGAGGACGCCGGCGGGCTGGTGCAAGCTAACTGTGATAATAGCATGATACGTGACATTGGTTTCTTCAGCAATCGGCTCGGCAAGATGGACGGCTTTGGTGACACGGGGGATTTCCTGACGAGTGTAATCAACGCGAAGGAGATCAACGGGTTGACACGAGAGGCGGCCGCACAAGAGGCGGCCTCTCCGGCCAAACCAGAACAGCAGGAGTCTGCAGAGAAGATGTCCTCTGAGGCCGATGTACAGAATGAGGAGGCCGAGGCGTCTGCTGGCGATGGGGCGGCGCAGGAAATCGGCAACGAAGTTGCCGAAGAACAGTCGACAACGCAGGCGACCGGCTGCTGCGGGGCTGTATCACATTGACACATGTCACCAATGAAGCCTTTTCCTGATGACTTCTTTCTCCCTACGTTGGACGGCGGCCGAAACTGCCCGCGTATCTGCTGAGGTGGTGCATGACGGTTGCTGTAGCTCTAATGTGGTGGACGAGTTCATCACCTCGACAAACGCATAGAAAGCGGGCGTCTACGGAGTTCTTGTGTTGCCTGTGATTCCTGGCTTTTGCTCGTGATTGTCGGAGGGGTGGACCATGGCACGGGTCTGGGTCCTGAATATGTACTCTATCGTGACGGATCACAGACAGATCGCTTCCGGCACTGTACGGAGTTGCACCGGGGCCCACAGCCACTCCTTTTTACTCTCTGGAAGCGACGGATTGCACACTTGATCTAAGTAACAAAACTAGAAACAAAACACGTTATTGATTTATGGATGGGTGTGGATTCCAACAAAGCACGCTCCTCTACGCAGCGGCCAGCCAGCCACCCGTCGGGTCCTAGCTTTCACACCGAACTCTCACCACTCACCAAGCCTACTAAGTAACCCTGACTACCGAGCCTCAGAGTGTGTATTTTGGATTTGTTTGCAGGGGGCAAGCAGGGTGGATATCTGCATGACTATTCGACCAGGTGGATGGCTCGCTTTAAACCCGTCCTCAAGGACTTTACTTTTCCTCTTGTTTTTCCTTTTTCTACTCGTTCTTTGTCCTCTTCTTTCCCTCCTTCTTCTTTTTCACCCCTCGCCGGCGGCCGGCGGCTCGGCCCGGATGAGGTGGCGCCGCGCCAATCAGGCCCCGAAGGCCGCTGGCCCGTGCGTGGGGAACCTGTGGCGGATACGAGGCCAGCACACCACACAGCCTTGCCGCACGGCGCCACGCTGGGAGGCGCGCGCCGATTGGTCGGGCGCGGTGCCCTACAGACGATGGCGCTTGCTTGGGGCTGGCTGCTTAGCCTCCGCAGGGCTTCGCCACCGCGGGTTCGTGCGGGTCCAAGAGGTCGGGTACGAGATTTCAGCAGGATGGACGCAAGCGGAACGGAGCGCACATGTTGCTCTCCTCTATGACCCCTCGAGGCCGCCTCCTCTACATCTAGCTGGGGGCTGGGAAGCTGGGTCCGAGACTCGGTGCTTGCTTGGTTGTAACCTTGATCTTGCCTACATGCATCGGCCGGGAATATCGTCCGTCCGTTGGTGGGCCAGGCACATGGCTCGGCCCTGGGGCCTGATCAGCAGCTTGTCGTTGTCGTCAGTTTATGCATGAATCCCTAGCGTGTGTGCGTCCCGACGTCACGGCAAATGGCGGCCTGTGATTGTGCCTGTGTCTCTTGGTGGCATGTCGCACGAAGGCAGATATTGGCTCAGGATCCAGGCACCGAGTCCATTCTTCCCTCAGTGGCTGGGAACATGGCCGAGAGATGGCCGGGAGATGGCAAGTCGCACACTGCGTGACGCTGCGGCCTGAAAATACATCTTCTCCCTCACGTCAGCACGGGACAAGTGTCCGTGTAGCTCACGAGGCTATGGTGAGGCACCATCAGGAGGAATCAAAATCGAGCAGCAACAATTCAAGTGAAGCCGTCAACAGCAAGAAAGCACGTAGGCTTCATGGGTGAGAAGCAATTATATACAAGGATGCGCAAAGATTGTGTGATAAATTGGAGCGGTCGAGAACGACCAGCGAGTGTAGTGCAGGATAGAAGTGAAGATGAAACGAGTGCCAGGCTCCTCCTACAAGCAATCCATCGACGTAGTCAAGATGAACAGAGGCGAAGCCCGTGTGAAAATAGTGGACGGGGATGGGGTCGACCCTGGTCGACCCTGGGACCCCAAAGGGAAGGGGGGGTGGGAGATGATCCAGTTCCCAAGCACCTTCGAAGAAACAAATCCCCTTCCTCCTGACGCCGTGTGCCCTGTGTTGTGCCTTGAGCCTTGCCAGTGCAGGGTATCTTGAAATAAATCAGGGGCTCCCTCGATCCTGGCCTCGCCGTCTAGTAGATCATAAAAGTCGTCATCACCGCGCGCAGCGCGTACTGTCGAGCCCCTTTGGTTAAGCTCGCTGTTCGCCGTGGTCTGTCTGCACTTGGCATCTCTGACAGTGGCAGCAAATAGTTAAGGAGCGGATGCCGGAGAGCCGTGACTTAGTGGCGCTTGCTGGACCATTTGCCGAGAACAAAGTCGCGGGTGAAGACGGGCGAGTCGTCGGCTGGGACGTCGCGAGGCTTGATGGCCGTGTCGTTGGTGGCAGTTCCCAGAGTGCAGATGAGGGCCGTCTCCGTGGTGGCCTTGGTCTGGACGTCATCTGGTTGCAGGTAGACGTTGTCGCACACGACACCGAGGTACTCGACGCAGCCCGAGACAGGAGCCCTATCACCGGCAGGCCACATCTGCTTGATGCCGTTGAAGTCGGTCTGGTTCACGATCTGAGAGACGTCAAAGAAGGAGATGTCGGACCAGCTGTTGAAAGCCACCTCGGCAAGCATGCCGGGAACATTCTTGGCGCCTTTGGCGACCGCGTAAGCGTTGCCTTGCCAGCCGTGAGGAAAGGTGACGGTGAGGTTCTGGCCACCGGGGACTTTGGCGGGCTCTACCTCTTGACTGCCCGGGTTGGGCGTGAAGTAAACGGTTCGGTCGACGTGGTCAAGAGAGACAAAGCTGATGTTGTTTTCGGCGCAGGCAAAGGCAGCCGAGAGAAGGAGAGTGGCGAGGCTAGTGAGCTTCATTTTGTGCAGGTTGATGATTTCCGAGTGGACTCGGGGGTGTCTGAGTCAGACTTCCGTCGCTACCGTGTGTGCAATCGTCCAGGGTCGAGCGCCTAGGATCGGATGTGGGGGACAAGTGATGATGGTATCAGAGTATCAGAGAATGTAGACTTTGGGGAGCCGCCTGGGTCTAGTGCAAAGAGTGCGATGAAGTTTGGTAATGAGTGAGGTCCCGAAAGGGTGAAAGGACCAGCAGGTCAAGCAGACATACACCGAAGTCAGGTAGGTGAGGAGGGTGCGAGAGGCGCCATTCCGGGAAGAAGGGGGCTTCAGTTGACTTTCTTTATACGTGCATGAGGCGCCGCTTAAGAGGGGTGTCCTGCAGCGTGGCAGTCGGCGGTTTGAAGAAGACGCCTTGGCTCCATCTTGGGAGCAGTGCCAGTGCCAGTGCCAGGGCCGGGTACAAGGTTCCTCCAAGCACAGGGCGACGGTTGGGTGAACGGGGTAGTCCGCATGTACTCCTCTGTACTCGGTACAAAGTGCGAACTAAAAAGTACTACTTGGACTGAGTATCCGTACCTCTCGCTAGGAGGTCGACGAGATGAGCGGGGGGGGGGCCGGCCGCCGCCGCATCCACTCACCGTGGTTTGACGCGAACGAGCGCACTGTGTCGGCGAAAGAAAGGAAGCGCCGGCCTGGTCCCTGTCTCGATGGCCACGCACACCAGTGACCACACGGCCACACGGCCACACGCACGACGCCAGCAGAGCATGTCGAGTGTGGAAGGTGGCGGCGCTAACAGATCCTGAGATTACTGCTTTACCCGCTCGAGCGCGAGTGGGAGCCTGGATGCGGCCGGGCTGTAACGCCGTCGCGCCATCGCGCAAGGCTGCATTCAGATGAGGTGCTCCTCGTCAAAGTGGGCGGCCTGATGGCCACCATTTCTGAAGGTGTAAGCGCGTTGTGATAAGGGGAGGCCCGATGTGCCGAAATAGATACCCATGCAGAGTACCGGTACCGGTGGGGGGTGGGGGGGCAGTCGAGGCGAGAGAGAGAGAGAGAGAGAGAGAGAGAGAGAGAGAGAGAGAGAGAGAGAGAGAGAGAGAGAGAGAGGGGGTTGGGGGCGGGGGCGGGGGCAGTCGAGGCGAGAGAGAGAGAGAGAGAGAGAGAGAGAATGAGAGGCAAAGCATGCAACGATGCGTCATTAGTGGGGAAAAACATAATTAAAAGTCAAAAAAAAATTGGGAGGCGGGTGAGAAGTCCACATGCAGTGAGTGAGTGGGTGCAGTGAGCGAGCGGTCAGGGCAAGAGTGTGCCTGGTTCCTGGTTCCTTGCATGCCCCACGTGTCATCGTTCCTTGCTTTACTACGTACGAAGCACTTGACCGTTGGACAGCCAGCCAGCACTCGACGCTAAAAGCATCTCGCCCACATTCCCATGTGAAGTGGAATATCTTGTTGCTGACGCGCCATGGCCGCTCGCACTGTGAACCACTACTTCCTACTGTGCTTTAAGTGGTTGCATGGCCGGGTTTCGGGAGATAGATAGCTCTAGTGATGGCCACGATGACTCGTCCAGCGGTCCATGACAACCTGGCGCGCGTCTTCCTTCGATACAGCGCGCGATACGAAGTACAGCGGTGAGGTGAGACGAGTCAAGCCGCTCGCTCTGTTTCGTTTTGTTGGAGGTACCTCCATGTCTGCTTTCTGTTTGTACGTATGGTACCTAGACCTTCGAAAAGGCGGTAAGCGTCCGTCATGGTGAGCGTCCCTTCTTCCCGTTCGGAATCGTCCGAACGTGCTTCCTTCCTGTTGGAGAATCGGATGGCAGCATAGAAATACAAGGGATGCCCTGTCGTTGTCGGACGAGGCGTAAGCGCGTGGTGCAGGGCGCTTTCGGTAGCGCAATCTGAGCTAGCCACGTACTGTCGCTTCCATCACGCGTTCAATTCAAAGTCCATCCCGGCCCTCGTGCCCATCTGGCCGGTCAGCGTGGTTCAGTGGACCACCGACCTTGTTATCAACATCCATTCCCCCTGTTCCAGTATACGTGTCTGTCGTCCGTCTGCCTGCCTGCCTGCCTGCCTGCCTGCCTGCCTGCCTCTTTCTCTCGGCCACACCCGCTCACAGTCCCACACCGTCTTGAGCTGAGCCAGAACATGAGCGCCTTTCTCACGTCATCGATATAGCACAGCTGGCGTGGCTTCTTCTGCAAACAATATGTTCAGCGCGACTCCATAATAGTTTTTGAAAGGCAGGCAGGTACCAGCCCTGGGCGCTGTGCTGTGCTGTGCCTTGCATCCTCGCCACACCGATCTGACGTCAGATCGGCTCTCCAGCCTATCCCCCTCTCTCTGTTCTTGGGCGAGCTGCGAGCAGTCGGCAAGGGTACATCGTGGCGCTCATCCAGATACTGTGGTTGGTAGGTGTGCCTGACGAAATTTTGCTCATCACTTGCGTGTAATGGAAGCCGACAACGGGATACATTGGGTCATACTTGCATCTCCCGCACCTTCGGTCAAAGAATGACAGCGCCGACCAACAAAATCTGACACGCCTGCAGAGTAAACGTGAGGTACGCAGTTCATTGGCTAATGTCAAGATTCCTCCCTGTCGCCTGAGCGAAGGTCCAGGATGAAAAGACACCCAATGGAGTGATAACCGAACAGGTGAGATGAGATAATCTTGTTCGGCTGTGTCTGTAGCCGTCATCGTGTTGGAAGTCTATTCACCGACCAATTCAAGTGCATCTAACGTCTGGAATGTCAGTTGCTATCTGTCACTACATGGCTCGGGCCTTCAGAAACCTACCTCCTTCGTAGTAAGCAGTGTTTCTCAAGCGCGCAGAGTATAGAACCACGCGAAGCCATGACATCGTACGAGACGGCGCCCGTTCTCCAGAGACAAAACTATCTCGGGTTCCGACCCATCATCGCATCATCAACGATGCCCCCCAGGCTTCGGAACTGCGGCCGCGGCGGCTTCTAGCGGTCCAGCGCGCCCTCCAGTTCGAGGCGACTCCTCGCGTCGCGGACAATGGCCTTGGCTTCCTCGACCTCAAAGCCATCCTCACAGAGCTCCATGGCGAAGCGCGCGGCGCCCGCATAGTCTTCATTCTGCATGGCGTGCCGCGCCAGCCACATGCGCGCTTTGCTGGTGGCTACCGTCACGCCGGTTCCCTCGGGACCCTGGTGCCCAACCCCTTCCGCATCGCCCCCTTCGTCATCGGACGGAATGGACGAGTCTCGGTGGACCGAGATGGCTTCCATCTTCGCGTCCTCCGCGGCCGCCTCGCCACCGTCCTCCTGCGCAATGCACAGCTCCATGTACGACTTTGCCTCGGCTGGCTCGTTCAGCTCATCGTACATGGTGGCGATCTGGAGCAAGATCTCCGGATCCATTTGCATCAGCCGATCCCGCTGCGTGCCCACACTGCCAAAGCTACTGGAGGTCGAGTCATAGTAGCTGTCGGCTAGCAGTGCCCGCTTCAGCGCCTTGATACCGTCGCTGGCGCGTTTCATCTTCTGAAGGCATGAGCCGACGGCCTGCCACATCTTGCCGTCCCAAGGCCGCAGCCCTGCAGCCATCTTGTAATACCACAGGGCGTAAGCGTGCATCTCCAGCATTTCATATGCTTGGCCCAAGCCATACCAGGCACGGTAGTCGCGCCGGTTCACATCCACGGCGCGCCGGTAGGATTCTATCGCCGCGTGTGTGTTCTTCAGCTCGACGTACTCATGTCCCATAAGCGTCCATGCGGAAAGGCATGATCGGTCTAGGGTCAAGGCCCGGCGGAAGTATTGGACAGCCTTCTCGTGCGAGGCCCGTAGGGAATAATAGTTTCCAATTACGACGCAGGATTCTGGCCTGAACTTGTCGATTTCAGAGCACAGATGAGCGAGAAAGGCCAACTTTGGCCTCTGATTCAGCACGTACAGTATGTTGGAGTAATGGTCCAGAGCGTCAAGCCGGAAGGGATGAAGTGATAGCAGGTTGCTGAAGTCTTGCTCTGCCCCAATCAGATCCTTGGAATGATACGCCAGCAGTGCTTTGCAAGTCAACAGGAAGGACGATGTCGGAAATATGGCCAGGAGGTCGTTCAGCGAGGCAGACAAAGTCTGATCTTGTTGATAGAGGTGCACTGCGGCGTTGAGGTGGAACATGAAGGACATGATGTTTTGGGGAAGGTGCGGCGCAATCTCGTTGAGCTGCTCGAGTCGGAAAATGAGGTTCGTGATTTCCTGCCAGGCTCCCCAGTTCCATGGAAACGCATGGATACTCAGCATGAGATATTCCAGAGCTGCCGGGCCATTCTTTTCCTTGGCCAGGACTGAGCCATATCTAAAATCACGAGGCAGTGTTCAGTAGAGCCGCGGGGGTTGCATGTCGCGGCATGGCATGGCAACTCACAGGTACTCCAGAAAGCCCTGGGTCCCGGAAATCTCGCCGTCCTCGTTTCTGTGTTCGGCGAACCACTTTTCAAGGTAGCGGCTCACAAACAGGAGCTGCTTGTTGACGATATAACCCAGGTCTTGGGGCCCCATGACCATCTCCGATTCCTCGTCCTTGGCTTTCTCCCCCGAAAGCACCCTGGCATGGAGCGCAAGGAAGAGACTCCTCTGACTGATCGTCGGGAGTGGTTCGTCGACAGACATGGCCGAAGGCATCGCCTTCCTGTGCGCCATCAGCGGAGAGCCATCGTCCGGCCTGATCGAAAGGACGCCTGCAAGCGTTGTGTCTGGCAGGAAAACGGCGGCGCAGCGATCGAACTCCTTACAGTCGAAGAAGGACTTGGCAAGCAGGTACTTGTTCAGTTCGGCAGCCTCGAGCGAGGCCTCCCCCGGGCTCATGTCGATCGAGAAAATCGGAGGCATCGAGCGCGGCGGCACTTCTTTCCCCTTGGCGTTTCCATCGGCCTCGCACCGCGATTCGGGAAGCGCGTCGAGGAGTTCGGCCGCCCTGAGTCGAATTCAGCAAGCGAACAGGCATGAACGCCCGGAGCGCCGGGACAACTTAGACTTACCATTTCGCGGACTGGTAAAGACATCGCTCCGAACACTTCACCACGGCGACCTGCAAAGCGTCCCTCAAGTGGGCCGTGTCGACAGCTGAGAGGACCATGATGCCGGCACAATCCTTGCTGCGAGTACCCGGGCACGCATGTGAAGGGCCTAAGAAAGAACGAGCAAGTTGCTAGAGGCGTGTGTGTGTGTGTGTGTGTGTGTGTGTGTGTGGTACCACGCGCCTCCAGCGCGCCGCGACGCGCGATGCGACAAAGTCCGTCGTCTGCTTGAGTGGGAGACTGACCCCGCTTACCCAATTCGGACACCGCCTTCCAGCCTGGCTGTTCTAAATTTGTTCCGGCGAGGTGCACGGAAGGGTCTGTGTTGGATTGAGCCTGTTGTACCACTGCAGGAAATATAGGTAGGTAGCTAGCTCAGGTAGAGAGGAAGGTAACACCTAGAGGTATGCACTCTCCTCCTGCAATCAGAATAGGACGTCAGTCTTCCCGGCCGCACCGGGGGTTCACTCAGACCGCACGACTGCGGGCCGTTGGCGGGGTACAAATAATGTAGTACATGTTCATTTTTGCCATTCTTGCGACGCCTTGCCTGGCCCATTGACCAGTTCAGCAATCTGCCCTTGAACCCAAGCTTTCCCCCCCGCCCCAAGGTTCGCTGCCGCCGTGACTTGTCATGATGGGTTCCCAAACCGAGACACCGCAAAAGACGACGCTCCAGCAGTTCGAGTCGGTCTTCCCGAAGCTCGAAGAGGCGCTGATTGAACACGCCAACTCGTACAAATTACCGCAAAGCTATGTGGAATGGTACAAGAAGGTAAGGCGTGCAGTGCAGGTCCCCTCTGCCTCAAGGCTTCGGCATTGATGACCGCCCGCGCAGAATCTCGAGGTCAACACGCTGGGCGGAAAATGCAATCGAGGCATGTCTGTGCCAGACTCGGTTTCCATTCTCATCGGTACCCCGTTATCCGAGCAACAGTACTTCGAGGCGGCAACGCTAGGCTGGTTAACCGAGCTGCTGCAGGCCCTCTTCTTGGTCGCGGACGATATCATGGACGGCAGCATCACGCGCCGCGGCAAGCCCTGCTGGTACCGGCAGGAAGGTGTAGGCATGGTCGCCATCAACGATGCGTTCCTTCTCGGAGCCAGCATCTACGTGCTGCTCAAGAAATACTTCCGCAACCATCCCTGCTACGTCGACCTAGTCGAGCTATTCCACGAGACGGCGTACCAGACCGAGATTGGGCAGCTCTGCGACCTGCTAACGGCGCCCGAAGACGTGGTCGACCTTGATAACTTCAGCATGGAGAAGTACCGTTTCATCGTCATCTACAAGACGGCCTACTACAGCTTCTATCTGCCCGTGGCGCTGGCGCTGTACCAACTCAACATTGCCACGCACAAGAACCTCAAGCAGGCCGAGGACATCCTCATCCCGCTCGGCGAGTACTTTCAGGTGCAAGACGACTACCTGGACAACTTCGGCCTGCCCGAACACATTGGCAAGATCGGCACTGACATCATGGACAACAAGTGCTCGTGGCTGATCAATCAGGCGCTGGCCATCGCAACGCCCGAGCAGCGCAAGATCCTCGAGGAGAATTACGGCCGCAAGGACAAAGACAAAGAAGCTGTGATCAAGAAGCTGTACAGCGAGATGGGACTGGAGCAGAGATACAAGGACTACGAGGAAAAGGTGGTCGGGGACATCCGTGCCAAGATTGCCCACGTGGACGAAAGCGAGGGCCTGAAAAAGGAAGTGTTCGAGGCTTTTCTTTCCAAGATCTACAAGCGAAGCAAGTAACAATTCATGGCAAGAAGAACAAAAACACGGAGCAGCAAGAGATACCCATGGGGAGGGAAGGTTAAGGGCACATCATGCAGCGCGGCATGTCATAGCATGGTACAGTCCCCAGCACGTCGAGTAGCTGCGAAAGCACGATTTGCATTGGCATACGGGAAAGGGGGGCACAGCCTTGGCGCGTTGGGTTGTCGATCCAAGTCAAGAGCCTCTTCTTCGGTTGCTTGAGACTCTATTGCCGTTCATTCGTCGGATCGTACACAGCGCAAGGGTTTCGAGGTTTCTGTACAGACAGGCCTTGCGCAATGCAGAGAAGACAAAACGAATGCAACCAACGATCAAACGTGGTCAAATGGCAAGGGAAGAAGCAAAGAGAGGACAAAACACAGCTTCCATCCAGAGAAACATGTGGGCAAGCATTTTTCAGTCTTCCGCACAGCCGGCCCGCACTCAAACCCCCATACTAGTAGCACTCACACTCCCACTCCTCCCCGGGCGAACTCGTGCCCGCGGGTCGCGACCCTTCGTATCGTGCTCATGCTGATGTGGCGGCGGCGGATGCTGCTGCTGCCTCGCGCTGGTGGATCGGCCCGCCGACTGCCCGATTGTGCCGGCTGGCCTGGGTGGGATCGGGAATCCCAGGGCGTTCGATGGCAGGGGAGGCACTGGCGGCGCGCGATGACGGTCATCGTAGCCGTGTCCACCGGGACCCGAGCTATGGCTCACGCTTTGGCCCCTCCGAGCCGAAGGGGCTATGACAAGCTGCGTCGCCGACCTGGACCGCGTCGTGGTGGGCCGTCCGCTGCTCGTGCTCGGCCGCGCCGGCACCCCGCCGGCAGCACCGCTACCGTGCCCGACTGCCGCGACTGCCGCCATGGCAGACGCGGACGACGCGTGCGGTCCTCGCGGCACTCCAGCCCCGACAGGCTCGCGCCGCACGGGGTTCCGCGAGGGCACCTCGAGGTGACGGCCGGTTGATGGCGGCGCCGGCCCCGTGCCCATAGTGATGAAGCGTAGGCCCTCGGGCACGTTCTCGCCACGGCGGGGCTGCGCCCACTGGGGCACCTCGACGTAGTCGGCCGAAAGGTCGATGAGCGGCCCGGGCACCGGCCTGCGCCACCGCTGCTGGTCACCGACCACGGTGGAGGGGTGGGCCGTGCTGGCACTGCGCTGGCGGGTCATTGCTGTGTGCTCTGAGGCCGAGGGAAACCAGCTGCTCGGCTCGGACTTTTGGGGCGGCGGGGCGGCGGCGGCGGCGGCGGGCGCTTTTGGCGGTGGATTCTGCTGTTTGGCCGGCAATGATTCTGACTTGGCTGGTGGCTCCTCGGAAGCCTCGTTGGCCTGACTTTGGGCCTTCGCAGCAGCTGGAACACTTCCGTGGTGAAGGGTCGGCCCTTCGGGTAAGGGGCCATCGCTGGCCTTGGCGTCCCGCTTGTCGTCGGCATCGCCGAGCAGGCCATTGACGGCAAAAGCACGACCGTTGGCCTCCGCATGGGCCTTGACGGCTGTGTTGACGGCTGTGTTGTCGGCTGCGTCGGCTACCATATCCGCCCTCGCCTGTAGCAGCATAGCGGACCGCCGTGCAATGTCGAGTTCCCAGTCCTCTCCAAATTTGTCCAAGGGCTTATCGAAGCGGTTCAGGTCTAGCAGCGGTTGGAACTCGCCTATGCTGTAGGGGGCCTCGTCCAAAGAGACCTTCACCTTGTGGCCACGGACCCTGACATGGCTGATCGACTTCTTGGGCTTGTGCTTCACAATGCCGATCTGAGGCGGTTTGTCCAACTCCTGCTTCTTTTTCACCTCAGCAAGCCGCTCAGCCAGGTGCCAGCTACGCCAGGCGTGGACCATGTCATGGAATTTTTGCGCCAGATACGAGTCCTCGGTACTGAAGAAGTGCGCATAGTCCTCCCCTCTGACGAGGAAGGTAGATTTCAGCTGGCTCTTGATGGCGTAGCAGTGCTTCTTGGGCGGCTTCAGCTCCTGGCACATCTTGGCTGGGGTCGGTGAATAAATATCAAAGTCTTGAAGATCCAACAGGGTCTCGGTCTCCTTGTCAGCTGGCTTAGGATTGGCCTTTTTGGACGCCAGCATCTGCCCGTTGCGGAGGAGCACTACGAAGCGCTTTTCCCACTTCCCCGGGCGCCGGGAGTGGTATAGAGAGAGCTCGAAGCCCGGAGGGGGAAGTTCAGGCGATGGCACGTTGGACAGCTCCAGGTCCGGATCATTAAAGCAGTCGATCAGAACTAAGAAATAGTTGTGGGTGTCGCGATCCCACGAGTTCAGAACGTCTTCAATTCTTTCGAATTTGCGGATACGTCGCTCAAGGCCCACGGAGGCGTAGATCTCGTAAACGACGCTGCTTAGCACGTTCAGGGGGTGGGTCATTTTCTTCGACACGTCGAAGAGCAAGTCGATTGTGGTCGTTTCCACGTTGACAGCCACGTTGACTGTCACCCCCTTGCAGCGGACTGCAACGCACTGTACACAGGTCAGCCATCTTGATGGATATCTGGGATGGTTCAGCAACGCAGACTGCATTTACCCTCTCGCCACTATTGGTTCCAGGCATTGGCGCCTGCATCTGCGTGGTGATGGACTTGACATCCGGTTCCATGAAACTCCTTGGCAGAAGATTCGGTTCTAGGCTGGTTGCCCTGGTAGACTCGCCAAGTGGACTCGAATAGACGGACGATGTCGGTGACAAAGTCGCTGCGTTCGACCTACGACCCCGCGTCAAGAAGGCAAACTTCTCCAAAACAGGGCTCCTTGACTTGGAGCTCAGCGAAGAGGTCGAGCCTGCAGTCCGCAGCTGTAGAGGGAGAGGGCGGGGCGTAAGGAGCTGCTGTTGCTGCTGGCGTATGATGTCCCTTTTCCGCTGCTCAGCCAAGATCCTGTCCGTCTCAGCGTTCAAGCGCGCCACCTCGTCGTTCAAACGTGCTTCCTCCTCAGCCTCGTCCTGGCGGCGCCGACGGTCTTGCTCTTTACGAAGTGCCTGGGCCTTTCGGCAGCGATCTAGCGCCGGGTCGATGGGCGACTCGACCACTGCCGAGTCGGTCGTGACCGCCGTGGCAACGGCCACGGCTTCGAGCCGCGGTGTCGAGGGCGCGATAACCCTGAGGGGCTCGGCGCTCGACGGAGGTGTGTGACTGCCGGGGCCCTCATGGCTGTTCTTGTCGACAAAGTCCTGCTGGCCAGGTGCTTGCAAAAGCCCGTCATCACATTTCTGTACCGCTGCACATTGCCGGGCCGGCCGTGCCTCGGTTAGTAGCGCAGAGACCGGCATTGGCCGGAGAGGAAGCGGGGGAACATTGGCAGCGTCCTGCAGCCGTGGGTTCGAGATCTTGAGCACATCCTTGCTGTCGAAAGTCTTGGCCCTCTTCCTGCTCGGCCGCTTCGAGGTAATGCTCCTGAACAGCCCCGACGCAACGCCGACTTGCTCCTCTTGGAGCAGCTGGATCGCCTGCTCGACCGTGGGCCGCGGCTCCGAGATGCTCTTGCCCCGCAGAGTACGGTATCGCGAGACTTTGGGGGACGAGATCGGAGGAGCCGCCAACGTTTCGGTTGCTGGCATGGCTGCGGGTGCTGGTAATGTGCTTGATTCTTCCTGCACTGCCGAGCAGGATAGGGTCTGAAAGTACGCAATGAGGCGGGTAGGTCCCGAGGCGTGTGGACGTCGCGTACTTCCCCTTGAGCCCTGGACGCGTCCAGTCGAGTAGCCCGCCGCTTGCTTTGTGCACTCGTGCGTGGTTTGTGATCACATCGACGCTAGCCCACAAGCATCTCTCATAATGGAAGGCAATGATAGAACGAGTGTCGGTATCGTATCGATGGGTGAAGCGAACAAGGGGGGAAAGGAGTGAATTTCCCGTGTGAAGCGGAAGAGACTTCAAGCAAGAAAAGTGAGAGGGAGGTAAGAAGACGCGTACGAGACGCCACCATTCGCCACGAAACGCGCAGGCGTTGATATGTCGATCACTGACAGCAATGCACCATCCCTCTTTTCATCCAAACCTGCCGGAGTCGCCCGCTGGCACGCCTCGCTTCGGCGTACAAAGTGCTCGCATTCCTTCGCAGCGGGGCGTTCGCGTCCCATCACCGAGACCATAGATCGTGTCCCTCCCGATTAGAACTGGCTCTCTCTTCGGAGCTGATCAGTCTTCCAAAGCTATGTATGGAAACCGGATAGGATTGCTTGTGTATACATCCTGTAGCGAGGTCAGATCGCCCACCTAGATAGACCCGACACCAGGGCAAAAACCTTGAAGCAATTGATAAGCCACGTCGATTCATGCGGTTGCTAAGATGTCGTGCCAATGCTTGAAACCTTACCGTGCCGCCAAGTCGCCGTGTTGGAATGTTGGGTCTACAATCGAGTTTTTCTTGGTGTCCTTTAAGTCCCCTATCGGCCAACGGCATCTACTTCCTGAAAGACCTCATCTCCCGCCTCCACCACCCGAGGAAGTCCTGCGTGGACACGTCGATGCCAATGTCCTTGAGCTCCCGAGTGCTGAGGTGACAGTCGTACGGTCGTTGCACGCTGGCGTTGGGGTCATTGCCCTCGGTGTTGGCCTCGATGCGATCTATGGATACACCCATAATCTCTTCGGCGAAGAGCTGGCACATCTCGTACTTGGTGTATTTGTCTTCGCTAGAGAATTGCAGAACGCGAGGTAATGCGGCGCGGTCGTTGGCTGACGAGTAGTGCACCGCAATGTCTGAAGATGCGCGTTGTCCTATCAGCATGGGCATGGAGTCACTCTCGAGCTCGTGTCAACACGGGACGAGCGTACCATGGCAGACACGCGCCACGTCCTCCGTGTTTGTCGGGTATCTCAGCGCCCAGTGATCTATCTTGATCTTCGCCGCGTTGGGCTGCTGCGCCTTGTTCGACACCACGTCCATGAGCACATTCACCGCACTTTCAGTTGGCTCATGGGCGGGACCGTACAGCACAGGCACGCGCAGCACTACGCCGAGCCCCTCCTTTCTCTTGACGGCGTAGGCCGCCAGCACGGCCAGCTCGCCTTCGAGCTTCGTCTGCCCGTACAGGTTTGTGGGGCCCGTCGAAGAGCTCGCAGCGTACGGTGCCTCGCCCGGACGACCAGAAAACACGTAGTCGGTCGAGATGTATACAAGCAGGATGGAACGCGCGGCACATGACAAGGCTAGGCCGCCAGCGGCGGCGACATTGAGACGCCGCGCACCCTCGGGGTCTTGGTCCACTTTTTCAGCATATTTGTTGGCGGCGCCTGGGTTGTAGAGGCTCCAGGTTAGACATTGTGTTGCTTTGGTGGCCTTGCTAGATATGCTCACAGTGCACGACAACTCGAGGTCTACGCCATTTTTTAGCATTTCTGCGGCCAGAAAGGCCGTGAAAGCGGATTTTCGCCACTCACTTGGTGTCGTCGAGTACCGTTTCAATGTCATTCGTGTTACCGAGATCGACTTTCAGAATCTTCGACCCGTCAGCTCGGGAGAAGCCGATGCCTTTCGCGGTCCATCCTTGTCTTCCGAAAGCTTGAACAACCTGACGGCCGAGAAAGCCAGTCGCACCAGTAATCAGGGCTGCCTTCTCGCTCATTTTGCCCATGACGTTCTTTGCGTGTGTAGCGGAGTCGCGGAGGGAACAGGCGCCGCCGCAAGCCCATGTCCGGGTTAGGGGTACACCAGGTACCTGATTTATGTCACACCTCATCAGCTCAGAGTGTTCTGCGCTGCAGTACCCTGTTCATTTTCAGCTCGTCGGGCAGCTACAAGACCAAGCTCAACGCACAAGGATCCTCAGCCTCGAAGAGTGAATGATAAAGAAGATACTGCAACGCCCGTTTAACTCTTCTCGCCATGCCTTGCGCATCAAGGCTTCAAAAAAGCTGCGCTGACCCTTTCTCCTGCGCCGAGAGCGTCTTGATGACGTCTTTGATCTCCTCATCACTGAAAGGCTTGACCCCCAACAGCTTATTGTCATTGTTCCACCACGCCCTGCATAAGCCCGGCATTGCCATGGCATAGCGTATCATGTCGGCGAACACGGGGAACGAAGTATTCCCCTTGCCCACCTCAGTCATCGCGTTCTTGAGCCCAAGTTCCACATCCAGTTTCTCCTCTTGCCAGCCCTCGGCGCCGAGCACCGTCTTAGCCAGGTCGGCGATCTCACGCTGCGACTTGAGGCAGTTGCTCACGTACACCACCCGGTTCTTGGTCTGGTCCGCCTTGACCAGCGCCTCGGCGATGGCCCGGCCGATCCACTCGAGCGTGGTCCACGGCGCCTTGGCTTCGCCGTCATCGAACAGCTTCAACTTCTTCTCGTAGATCTGGATTCCCACGATCCCGCTGCTCAGGTTCCTGTCCAGAAAGCTGCCGCACGCCACCGATGTCCAGGTCATGACGCCCTCGGCCCCCTTCTGTTTGAGCAGCTGGAGAGCCGCGGTGTTAGGTTGGAAGACGGGCAGCGAGGCAATCTCCTTGTACTCCGGGTCTAGCCCGTAGTCGGACGGCACAAAACGGGACACGCCGGCCGCCACGGCCGCTTCGATCAGAACCTTGGTCTTCGCCACGTCAAAGTGACTGGTCGCGTCTACCACGGCGTCCATGTCCTGCAGAGCTGCCGTTAGGTTGTCACGGTCGTCGTAGTCGACCGTCTTGAGTGTCACACCCTCCGGAAGACGCAGATCGGCTTTGCGGGATAGGGCGGTCACAAGGAATCCTCTCTCGAGGAGTGCCTGAAGCGTCGCAGCGCCTATATTGCCGGTAGCCTAACGAAACAAGGTATCAGTGCTACTCAATACCTAGACGTAAGGTTGGGTTTAGTGTTGATACGCTATAGAGAGCGAACCACTCACTCCGGCAACCGCCACTTTCTTGAGTTGAGATTCGCAGGACATTTTAATTTTGTGACTCTTTCCTGTCTTGGCTCGCAACTCTTTGGTCGTGAAATTCCAGAACTGGGATCCTGGCTCATTTTGAACATGTGTTCAGACTTCGCTCAGACGGGGTTTGTGCAACGTTTGGCCACGCCATTTTCGGCGTCATGATATCATGACATGGCCACCCGCATGCCTACTTCTGCGGGCTGCCTTTTATCCGATGATTTGAAAGTTGATTCAAGAACAACGGTCGAAACTGTTGGACAACGTGGCGCCCGTGTCGCTTCGGTAGAACTCCGGTATCCCCGACGGGAGCACGTAATAGGGAGGCCCTGTTAATTGAGGTGGATATAGCCACGTTCTCCTATATCGAATAGATTGAGCCTCCTTTCCAGGCCTATAGGTAGAGCAGGGGGGAGAGGGTAAATCTCTATAGGTAGGGGGGGTTAGAGCGTAGGTTAAGAAGAGAGATAGAGATTATAGACTAAATCAATATAGAATTGATTACCTAAACCTACGTAGTTTAACAATTAATAGTTAGAGTGTTGATTGCGGTAAGGGGGATCAGGTGCTGATCCCCGTAACCGCGCAGCGTGTTGGAATCTATGGGCTCTGATTGATCGATTCCGTGTGCTGATCTGTGTGCTGTTGACCTGCGCTCTAGCCGCCCGGGGTAGAGATTTTCTCTGTCCCCCCTGCAACGTTTATAGGCCCTAAAGTAGGCTCAATCTGCTTGATATAGGGAATCATAGCTATATCTACCTTAATTAACCAGGGCCTCTCTATACCCTACTCCTAAGTTAAACAAGATAACCCTGTACCCTACTTCTGTTAGAGATACTAAGGTTCTACCAGAGCGATATAAGCGCTATGTTGTCCAACATACCCCTAGGTCCAGGTTTGTAATAGCGATCCTAGGCCTTGCTATAAGGCTCTTTCTTATTAACAACATATTTAGTAGTAATATACGCTTATAGTACCTATATTCTAGGATTATAGAGGTTATAGTTAGGCTTTATAAATAGTAGTATAGTCTTTTTCTTAGTAACTATTATTAATACCCCTAAGGTCTCTATTCCCTAGTTATATAGTACTTCCTAGGCTAGTAGAAGGGTAGTTATTCTACTGCTTAATTAGAAAAGGGATTATACTAATAGGTAATACTTAGCTGCTCTACTACCCTATAGTTCCATTCCTCTATAGAGACTCGTTAGGGTACTCTAGATTGTTAAGATTAGGCTTCTAATAGATATTACTAGTTACTAACCTAGATAGGGTTTAGGAAAGTTAGCTGCTCTCTCTCTAACCTGCTTTTTCTACTGATCTTAGAAGTGCCTTCTTATAAGGAGAACTATTAGGCTCTTCTTAACTATTATAATCTTATTTCTAGGGATACTTAATAGTTATTACTATAGTCTGCTATATAAGTGGTTAACTGGTATAATGCCTTATTGTCGATTGCTAGCGGGCTATCATAGCTGGTATGGGTTGGTCACGGTAAGGGAATGGCTAGATATAGGGCATAACCCCTATGCTAGCGCTAGGCACAACCCTAGTTAGGATATAGGGCTATAACGCCCCGTATCTAGGAGAGCGAGAAAGAGAGGGAGAGAGGACAGATATAATCAATCAACACTATAGGAATTATACTTGTTATTTTACTCTTTCTCTGTCTTACTATTCTTATTCCTTACTATCTACCGGAAGCCTTTTACTATAGTAAGAGCGAATCGACACTAATCAGTTTCTATTATTTTAATAGACAGTAGAAGCAGAGCAGCTAGATTAACAACTACGCTAGAAGTATACCTGTAAAGAGGAAGAGCTAGGCTAGCTATAATAAGAGACGGATCTCTTTATTAAGTATATCCAACCTATAAATACGCCCTAAAACAAGAAGACAAAACGTAGATACGCTTTTGAAAAACGACTTTACTTATCCGACATTTTTCAGCGGATATAACAAACGACAATTCGACACTATAACTGTAGCTTAAAACCTAAAGACAGAACGCGATATACAATTCGAAATAGCCGATACTACGATATAGACGTATATACCGACAGCTAAAGATAAGATACTTGATAAGCTATCCTAGTAGCTACCGCCTAGTAAAGCCTACCTACTAGATATAGCAACCTTCTTTAAAACCCTAGACTATATTGAACTAGGCTGTAAAGATAAGAGGATCATCAACACCTATATATTGATAGAAGTAGTAGAATGCTAGAGGTTGAAAATAGAGGGAAAAAGGCTGTAAATAAGGGTGATTAATAGCTTTAACAGGTAGACTAACAGGGACTTTCAGAAGGTTTCTGTCGATTCGCTCTCACTGCAGTGAAAGGCTTCCGGTAGATAGTAAGGAACAAGAACAGCAAGACAGAGAAAGAGCAAAATAACAAGTACGATTCCTATAGTAATGATTGATGATCTGTCTAGAGCCTCTTTTTCTCTCTTTCTCGCTCTCCTAGATACGGGGCGTTGTAGCCCTGTATCCTAACTAGGGTTATACCTAGCGCTAGCATAGGGGTTATACCCTATATCTAGCCATTCCCTTACTATAACCAACCTATACTAGCTACGATAGCCTACTAGCAATCGATACTAGCTCTCTTTCTTTTTAGTTATAGTCTATCCTTACAGGATATCCTTACCCGTAGTCCGCCACTTAATGTGCTTTATCTACCTAAGACAAGGCGCATATTGCGTCCTACAATCAATTCCCAAACGTGCCCTATTCCCCAAGGATAAATTATACGTTACGTCCTACAAGTACTATATAGAGCATATATCGCGCCCTATCCTTAGCAACATATCCGCGTCGCCCGTTACCGTACTAATCCTATTATATAACCACCTTCTATCCTCTTCTCCCTTCTCTTCTATAGCTATAACCTACCTATCCCTCAACTAATCAACAACGCCCTTTTCTGCCAGCATTGTCTTCTTATTATTGCATACTTCTAGACCGCCCGCTATAGAATAAATAGAACAATAGGCCAGCCTGTACTTCTAACGTAGTCCTTCTCTTTCAAGTCTTACTAACCAAAATATATACATATATAGCCTTCTTGCCCTACTGCTACTACTACTATGATTTATCGTTTTACTAACCTGCTTATAGCTAACATAGACTCCCTTTTCGACTTGGACAACTTAGTATATAATATCCCGGGTAAGTACTTCATTATTGTCCGCCGTACTAGCTTTATTATCCGCCGTACACATATCGTATCCTACATATTATCAGCGCAGGTGCGTCTTGTTTATTAATATCCTAGTACGATATAGGCATACCTACCGCGCCCCTAGCCCCAGCGCCTATACCAGCTAAGCTGGCCAAAATCACGCTGGCTATATATCGCACGGCCGCTCGCAAGGCCAAGCAGCGCAAGTCGGCCAAGGCCTACACTACAGCGGGTAGGGTAGCGGCCGCTAAGCGCCGTAAAAAGCGCAAGGAGGCTACGGCCAATGCCTAGGCCTGTAAGCTAGCCAAGAAGGAGGACCTGCGACGCTCTAAGCGTACTACTGGCGGCAACGCCGGCAGATATACTACTAATTCCAGCCTTATAGCTAATAAGGACAATAATAACACCTATAACAGGGCGTATATGCCCCCTGCCGATATAGAGGAGGAGGAGAAGGAGGAGGAGGGTAGCAGCGACAACAATAGTATTAACAGCAGTACTAGCAATAGTACCGATAAAGGCAAGGGTAGTAGCATACGCAAGCGTGGCGAGGGCGCTTCGCGCTATAAAGGTGAGTTTTAAAGCGCGGCTATACTTTAGAATATAGCTGACATTTTCGTAATTTCTAGACATACCGCTGCGTAAGCAACAGCGCGTTGTGTCCTACCCCTATAGCCCCCCCAGCACGCCCTACACCGATATATACGTTCACTACGTCTAGACAGTAATAGCCGGCAAAGGCCAGGGTCCTAACAATATATAGCGTTAGGACTAGTATTGCCAGGATTATATTAGGGTTATTAACGGCTATTGTTAGTCCTGCTTAGCCGGCAGCAGTTACAAGCTGCTATAAGCACTTTATCTTATATAAATAAAACCGCGGTCGCGCTCTAATTTGCCTATATAGCTCTGCATTAGCGTGCCCTATCATAGCGCGCTATCTTAAAGTCCTTATAGCTTTTAAGCCTACCTCTGCTGTAAGTCCTCCCCTCTATCTTCTTAGTAATATACTAACTTGTTAAAGGCTATTAAGAAGCAGTAGCGTAGGGACTAGCAGGAGTGGCAGTCCGCCGTCTGCTACGTTCTTATACTGCCTAGTAGTAGTAAGGAGGAGGCGGACTTAGCAGGGATAGGGAGGGAGGCCTTGTAAAAGGCCTATATATAGGCGTTAGCCTATACGGCTAAAGTACTTTTATTGTTAGCGGTATAGGGGGAGGAGGAGGAGGAAAATATAAAAAAAATGTAAAAGTATATTACGCTTTGTCTTATAGTCCTACTACACTTATCGCATTTTATTCTTTCGTTTTATAGTATATCTATGCCTTATCCTCCCTCCTCTTCCGCGGCGTATCAGCGTATAGTATGTCCTGCCCTTACTATCTTTCTTTTATCGGCGTGCCGCGGTCGCTGCATAGCAATCATCGCCGCGTTACCTAACCCTCTATACGTATCTTAGTTACATTATTGTCGACCAGCGCTGTAAGTGCCTAGTTAGGCAGTCTTTTCGTTATAGCGTCCGCTAGGTTGTCCTTTCTGTTAATCCACCTAACCTCCCAAATCTCCCTATTCTTATAGCTCTACTATAAAGCCATAATATCGATTATAAGGCGCTTTTCGACAGTACTACCAAGCTTGACAAGGTACTTGTATAGACTAAAAGAGTCTGTACAAAGGATAATCAGAAGGTTAGCCCCTAGGCCAAGGTAGGCAAAAATCGTAGAAATAGTCTACTAGACTATAAAACCGATATTAAAGCCAGCTACTATCCTGTAGATCTCACTGGCTAGTACGCTTCTCGTCACCCTCTTGCACTTCGTCGAGGACTAGTAGACTATATTTCCATAAATTTAAAAAGCAGCCTCTCCCAGTATATCATCTTTATTAGCTAGTAGTATAACGTAGCTAATCTGAGAAGTCAGGTCTGCGTTATTAGTAAAGGACCTGTCAACGAAGATAAAGAGCTTAGCTATAGTAAGATCCAAAGGGTAATAAACCAGGCCTTTTTCCACGTTATCTATCTGCTACTAGATCCGGGCGTTAAGGTGCTTGTAGTCCTCTAGCTAGGGCTACTAGGCTTGGGCAGCTACAGCTAAGTCGAAAGCCGCCTCTAGCTAGCAGATAGAGGCCAAATAAGCCCCCTAAGCACGTTACTCAATGTATTGCTAAGCAGGCGTTGCCCCCTTTATATCGACGAGGGACAGGCGTTTACCCTGCCCTTTTTGCTATATCGAAAGGTTGCCGTTAGAGAGGTAAAGCCGGTAGCCGTTAAAATCCACCTCTAGCCTATCTACTACCTTAGTAGCCAGCTTTGACTTAAAGCCGGCTTTTTCCAGCTCTTCCTCTTCTAACTAGGAAAAGGAATTATCCCTAATAATAAGGGTATTGTCGGTTTGCAAGCCAACAAGCCCAAATCCCTTTCCTAGTACAGCAGTAGAAATCAGAAGACAAGGATCAAAAGAAGAAGACTAAAGACCAAGGCAATTTATATGCCACTACATATAGATAGCAAACCAGTAAAGCCCTGCCTCTGCTATACTATATAGCGGGCGGTTAACCTGTAAAACAGCGCCAGTAGGATATTTACCCTAAAGCTCTTTAGGCAGGCAAAGGAGGATTTTGCGGTTTAGGGTTATCTTGGACTATATATACGCCTATATAATATCTTATAACCATAGATGCAGCCTAAAATCGTAAAGAAGAGAAGGGTAAAGGGCAAGCAAAATCCGCTAGGTATACTGTTAGATAGTTAGTAACTAGGTAAGAAGACTATTCTTTCCCGGATTACTATACCCCTAGGCTACTAGCCTTGATTTTTTATACAGGCTAGAAGTCTTGTCCTTTACCTCTTGCACTATCCTTAACTTAAACACCTTAACGCCGTAGAGGTCCTTCGGTTCTTAGATTACCTTAATAACGCCGTTTTTAAGGAGGGCGTCGATCTCGGCCTTATCCGAGGCCTTAAACAGCTTACCTAGTATAGTAATCTTGCCTTAGTGCCGCAATTCCAGGGCTAGAGCATAGTCCTTCCTCTCCTTCTTAGAAAGGAAGAGTCCTATAGGGACTTAACTTGTAAGGTCCCTATCCGATATAAAGGCGCGGCTGCAGTCTAAAATAGTAAAACGCAGCGCGAGTTACAGCTTATCCGGCATGCCGGAATTGCAGGTCGTCTGTCTAAGTCGTAGTATATCGTTCGTTAGTATAGGCTGCGTCTTATCCCTAGGTTTTACGGCGCAAGTCGCGCCGTATCCAGGCAGTATATCGGGTTATAGGTCCGTAATCTCTAGTAAAATCTAGACCCCTCTTTCTCTCTTAGGCCAGCCCTACCTCTTTAGCAGTATAGGGTTAGGGTAGACAAACTTTTCCGCTATATCCAGATCTTCCGGGTCTTCGGCGTCCCCCTCCTCCTATAGCCCCCCTTATAGCCCCCTCTATAGCTCCTAGCAGTACGGTTTTACAACTATACTCCTAAAGTCTATAGCACTGTTAACCATATCCATAGTTATAGAAGTCTCTAACACTGCTAACACCTTATATAGCCTAGTCCACCCGTTATTTTCGCGGTAGACTAAGACTTCCTGGCCGATACCTAGTATACTAGGTAATACTACCTTGGTATTAAGGCTGTTTTAGCGGCTAAGAGCCTCCCTAATAGCCCACTTACCTTACTACCTCTTAAGCTTAGCTATCGCTTTTTCAATAGCTTTAGCCCTTATAACTTAATCTAGACTTAGTAGCGAATTTCCAGTTAGCCGGGGAAAAGCACTAAAGACTAGTAGGGTAGGAATCAAACTGCTAGGCCCTACTGTATTATTAATAGCAGAGACCGCGGCTTATAAGCTAGTCGTTTTCGACATAGTAGTGCCGGCCTCTTCCCGTATAATCTCGTATACCCGGCATAGTAGGGCGTAGTAGCGCTCTACCTTCTCTACCGAGTTATAAGCCTTGACCGGGACGTCTACTACTGTAATACCGGCTAATTTCGCCTCTGCCTGGAATTCCTTAGCTATAAAATTAGTCCCCTAGTTATAACGAAGGATATCCGGCGGCCTAAGATATATATCCATCTAGCACTCCTTTAGCCGTTCCTAAGTCTCTTTTGCCGTTATATCTTTTAGAAAATAGGCTACTTGAAAGGAGGTGGCCGTATTAACCATATAGAGTACTTTCCGGCTGTTAAAATCTAGGATATCCACTACTACCTTATAGTTAAAGTGGATATTGTCCCTAAACGTAAATTTAAAACGCCTAGGTACCGGCCCTTTAACCTAGCAGAAGTAGCAGAACTTATTGATAAGCTCTAACGCGCTATATTCTACTTGATAGTCGGCGTAGCTAAGGAGCTTATACAGCTTTTCCACTAATAGGTAGCTGTAACGTCGATAAATTCGCTATAGCTAGGATTCTATAAGTTCTATTAAGTATAGTTGTACTTTGTCCTATACAAACACAGCGCATACCGCGCCGTTAAGTACTAGGATCTATAGGTAGCCCTATCTTCGGATAATCGGGATCCGCTACTCACCCTTAACTACAGTGTCCATCGTATTATCCAGGTATACCCTAAGCCGATCTATATCTTAAAGGTAAAGAAGAAAAGGGGTAGGCGTGTCCAGAACATAGAAAGTTGCCTTCCCAGCAGCAGTATCTACTATAACCATACTAATAGATTCCTTTACTTTGCCTAGGCCGAAGGTAATACTAGCCTCTCTAGCCCTTGCCCTGTCAATATAGATACCAGGTACTTAGCATTATAGGGCTAGTACTTAACGTATACCGGCAGTTGAAAAATTAGCGGTACCTATATCCGGCATAATCCCCTGGAATACCGTTTCGGAATACTTGTTAAGCATAAATTACACAGAAGAGAGCGCAGCGCATAGTGTATCTTCAGGTTCCCTACCGCAGCAGGGTTCTTCCCTGTATAATCTATATAGGAAAGCCTTATTAGTAAAGAAAGCTGCTGCTATATCGTTTCTAGTAGAGTCTTCTATAGTATAATCCTCTAGGCTATAGTCGTTAAAGTCGTCCTCCGCTATACTACCCTTAGACTTAGAACCCTTATAGTCAACTAGAAACGACTAATATCTCTTCTTCCCCCTATTAGGGTCGATTTGCCGGCTTTTTAGCCAGTTAAGTCGATTCTTCTTCTGCTCCTCTTCTAAGTGCTTAGTAGAGTAGCACCCATCCTTCTTACAAATCCAGCAGCATTAAGACCTTTTAGAGGTAGACCTTAGCTGTAACTTCTTAGAGAAATACCGCCGGTCTGTTAGATACTACTAGCTTTCTATTTCCTCTACTTCCAGCATGCCCTATAGCATAGCCGCTAGCTCCTTAAATCCTTTAATCGGCTTATATAAAGCTAACTTTAGTTCAGGCACTCTATAGCATACCCTTACTATATTCGAAGTAAGGATTTCCTTACTACGGTAAATAGGCCCTAAAGCCCGCTGAATTACCAGCAGCTTATCAAGCAGTAGCTAGAGGACTTCTTTGTTGCTTTTTCCAGGGTTTTCTTATTATATACTTCTAAAAGTAATAGAGCTCTATATCGTTACTAGGTTCTGCTTTTTAGCATCTATCTCGAAATACTTACTTAGTTTAGTATAAACTAAGTAGAAAAGAAGGAGGCAGTTAAGGTGGTTAACCTGGTAGTCCCTAGCCCTACCAGAAAGGATATAAGGAAAAACCAGGTGCAAAGTAGCGTAGTTAATCTGGAACATTATATACTAATAAAGGAAAATCTTGACTTTATCGTCTAGTATCTCCGTTTCTGCCCTATTATAGCAGTTGCTGCTATTCTACGCTTTTCCGAAGTCTATATATAGCTTTCGATCAATATAAGGGTCGTTATCCCTCTGGGTTAGCCTTAGGGGAATTTCCAGGTATTCCGGACTTCCTATTTCGATTTTAATAACCTCTAGTAGGTTAGATAGAACAGAAGGCTGGTTATACCTTCTTTGTTGCTGCTACTAAGGGTAGTACTGCTGATAGTACTACTACGGTTGGTATTACTAATAGGGGTAGTGTTACTAAGGTTATAGGTTAAAGCCTAGTAGTCCTGGAATAAACCCTAGTTACCCTAGGTTAAATCCATTTCTATATCTAGGTCTAGTTCTGTTCCTATACTTAGGTCCTCCCCTATATCCTCTATTTCCTCCTAGTCCTTATACTAAGCTCTCTAGCTTAGGCCCTGAATTTGGCAGTTTAGGTAGTAAAGGGAAGCCTGGTACTAATGGCGGTAGAGGCATACCTTCGCCTAGGGTAGGCGAGAAAACTTATAATAGTAGAGGTGCTGTTGCTGTCTAGAGAGGTAAGGAGGCGGCTAACAGGACCGGCTGATAGGTAGGTTTACCGATAAAGCTCTTGTTATTGGCAAACCTAGCTAGTTTAGCGTCTTAGTAGCTTCTTATCGGGCTTATAGCAAAACTGCTAGCTCTAAGTAGTTCTGCTAACTCTGTTTTAATAATTATAGAAGCCTTCTGAAAGTCCCTATTAGTCTATCTGTCAAAGCTGTTAATCACCCTTATTTATAGCCTTTCTCTCTCTATTTTCAACCTCTAGCATTCTACTACTTCTGTTAATATATAGGTATTAATAATCCTCTTGTCTTTGCAGCCTGGTTTAATATAGTCTGGGGTTTTGAAGAAGGTTGCTACGTCTAGCAGGTAGGCTTTGCTAGGCAGTAGCTACTAGAGCAACTTATTAAGCATCTTGTCTTTAGCCGTCGGTATATATGTCTGTATCGTAGTATCGGCTATTTCGAATTGCGTATTGCGTTCTATCTTTGAGTTTTAAACTGTAGTTATATTATTAAATTGTCGTTCGTTATATCTGCCGAAAATTGTCGGATAAGTAAAGTCGTTTTTCGAAAGTACGTCTATGTTTTATCTCCTTGTTTTAGGGCACGTTTGTAGGTTAGATATACTTAATAAAGAGATCCATCTCTTGTTATAGCTAGCCTAGCTCTTCCTTTTTACAGGTATACTTCTAGCATAGTCGTCAATCTAGCTGCTCTGCTCCTACTATCTGTTAAAACGATAGAAACTAATTAGTATCGATTCGCTCTTACTATAGTAAAAGGCTTCTAGTAGATAGTAAGGAATAAGAACAGTAAGACAGAGAAAGAGTAAAATAACAAGTACGATTTCTATAGTGATAATTAATGATCTGTCTAGAGCCTCTTTTTCTCTCTTTCTCGCTCTCCTAGATACGGGGCGTTGTAGCCCCGTATCCTGACTAGGGTTGTACCTAGCGCTAGCATGGGGGTTATGCCCCACATCTAGCCATTCCCTTACCGTGACCAACCCATACCAGCTACGATAGCCCACTAGCAATCGACAGTTTCTATAATTATTAAAATAGAGTTAGCAGAACTGCTTAGAGCTAGTAGTTTTGCTATAAGCCTAATAAGAAGCTACTAAGACGCTAAACTAGCTAGGTTTGCCAATAATAAGAGCCTTATTAGTAAACCTACCTATTAGCTAGTCCTATTAGCCGCCTCCTTACCTCTCTGGCTAGCAACAGTACCTCTACTATTATAAGTTTTCTCGCCTACCCTAGGCGAAGGTATACCTCTACCGCTATTAGTACTAGGCTTCCCTTTACCACCTAAACTGCTAAATTCAAGGCCTAAGCTAGGGAGCTTAGTACAAGGACCAGAAGGAAATAGAGGATATAAAGAAGGACCTAAGTATAGGAACAGAACTAGGCCTAGATATAGAAATAGATTTAACCCAGAGTAACTAGGGTTTATTCTAAGACTACTAGGCTTTAACCTACAACCTTAGCAATACTACCCCTATTAGCAATACTAACCGTAGTAGTACTACCAGCAGTACTACCCTTAGTAGCAGTAATAAAGAAGGCATAACCAGCTTTCTATTCTATCTAACCTACTAAAGGTTACCAAAGTCGAAATAGAGAGTCCGGAATACCTGGAAATTCCCCTAAGGCTAACCCAGAGGGATAACAACCCCTATATTAATCAAAAGCTATATATAGACTTCGGAAAAGCATAGAATAGCAGTAACTACTATAATAGGGCAGAAACGGAGATACTAGACGACAAAGTTAAGATTTTCCTTTACTAGTATATAATATTCCAGATCAACCATACCACTTTGTACCTGGTTTTTCCCTATATCCTCTCTAATAGGGCTAGAGACTACTAGGTTAACCACCTTAACCACCTCCTTCCTTTCTACTTAGTTTATACTAAACTAAGTAAGCATTTTAAGATAGATGCTAAAAAGCAGAACCTAGTAACGATATAGAGCTCTATCACTTTTAGAAGTATATAACAAGAAAACCCCGGAAAAAGCAACAAAGAAGTCCTTTAGCTACTGCTCGATAAGCTACTAGTAATTTAGCGGGCTTTAGGGCCTATTTACCGTAGTAAGGAAATCCTTACTTTAAATATAGTAAGGGCATGCTATAGAATGCCTAAACTAAAGTTAGCTTTATATAAGCCAATTAAAGGATTTAAGGAGCTAGTAGCTATACTATAGGGCATACTAGAAGTAAAGGAAATAGAAAGCTAGTAGTATCTGACAGACCAGCGGTATTTCTCTAAGAAGTTACAGCTAAGGTCTACCCTTAGAAGGTCTTAACACTGCTAGATTTGTAAGAAGGATAGGTACTACTCTACTAAGCACTTAGAAGAAGAGCAGAAGAAGAATCGACTTAACTAGCTAAAAAGCTAGCAAATTAACCCTAATAGGGGGAAGAAGAGATATCAGTCGTTTCTAGTTAACTATAAGGGCTCTAAGTCTAAAGAGAGTATAGTAGAGGACGATTTTAACGACTATAGCCTAGAGGATTACACTATAGAAGACTCCGCCAGAAACGATATAGCAGTAGCTTTCTTTACTAACAAGGCTTTCCTATATAGATTATATAGGGAAGAACCCTGCTATAGTAAAGAACTTAAAGATACACTACGCGCTGCACTCTCTTCCGCGCAATTTATACTCGACAAGTATTCTAAAACGGTATTCTAGGGTATTATGCCAGATATAGGTACTACTAATTTTTCAACTGCCGGTATACGTTAAGTACTAGCCCTATAATACTAAGTACCTAGTATCTATATCAACAGGGTAAGGGCTGGAGAGGCTAGTATTACCTTCGGCCTAGGCAAAGTAAAGGAATCTATCAGTATAGTTATAGTAGATACCGCTGCTAGAAAGGCAACTTTCTACGTTCTAGACATACCTACCCCTTTTCTTCTTTACCTTTAAGATATAGATCAGCTTAGGGTATACCTGGATAATACAATAGATACTATAGTTAAGGGTAAGCAGCGGATCCTAATTATCCGAAGATAGGGCTACCTATAGATCCCGGTACTTAACAGCGTAGTATACGCCGTATTTATATAGGACAAAGCGCAACTGCGCTTAACAGAACTTATAGAATTCCAGCTACGGCGAATTTATCGATGTTATAGCTACCCGTTAGTAGAAAAGCTATATAAGCTCCTTAGCCGTACTGACTATTAAGTAGAATATAGTACGTTAGAGCTTATTAACAAGTTCTACTACTTCTACCAGGTTAAGGGGCCGGTATCTAGGCGTTTTAAATTTACGCTTAGGAACGATATCCACTTTAACTACAAGGTGGTAGTAGATATCCTAGATCTCAATAGCCAGAAAGTCCTCTATATAGTCGATACAGCCACCTTCTTTCAAGCAGCCTGTTTTCTAAAGGATATAACGGTAAAAGAGACTTAGGAACGGTTAAAGGAGTGCTGGATAGACATATATCTTAGGCCGCTGGATATCCTTTATTACAACTAGGGGACTAATTTTATAGCTAAGGAATTCTAGGTAGAGGCGAAATTAGCCGGTATTACAGTAGTAGACGTCCTAGTTAAGGCTTATAACTCAGTAGAGAAGGTAGAGCACTACTATACCCTACTACGCCAGGTATACGAGATTATATAGGAAGAGGCCGGCACTACTATATTAAAAACAGCTAGCTTATAAGCTACGGTCTCTACTATTAATAATATAGCAGGGCCTAGCGGTTTAATCCCTACCCTACTGGTCTTTAGTACTTTTCCCTAGCTAACTGGAAATTCGCTACTAAGTCTAGATCAAGTTATAAGGGCAGAAGCTATCGAAAAAGCAATAGCTAAGCTTAAGAGGTAGCAAGGCAAGCGGGCTATTAGAGAGGCTCTTAGCTGCCGAAACAGCCCTAATACCAAGGCAGTACTACCTAGTGTACTAGGTATTAGCTAGGAAGTCTTAGTCTACTACAAAAATAACAGGTAGACCGGGCTATATAAGGTATTAGTAGTGTTAGAGACTTCTATAACTATAGATATAGTTAACAGTACTATAGACTTTAGAAGTATAGTTGTAAAACCGTACTACTAGAAGCTATAGAGGGGGCTATAGGGGGAGCTATAGGAGGAGAAGGACGCCGAAGACCTAGAAGATCCGGATATAGCGGAAAAGTTCGTCTACCTTAACCCTATACTACCAAAGAGGTAGGGCTAGCCTAGGAGAGAAAGAGGGGCCTAGGTTTTACCAGAAATTATAGACCTATAACCCGACATACTACCTAGATACGGCGCGACTTATACCGCGAAACCCTAGGACAAGGCGCAGCCTACGCCGATAAACAATATACTATAACTTAGACAGACAACCTGCAATTCCAGTATGCCGGACAAGCTATAACTCGTGCTATATTTCACTATTTTAAACTGTAGCTACGTCCTTATATCTAGTAGGGACCTTACGAGTTAAGTCCTTATAAGACTCTTTCTTTCTAAGAAGGAGAGGAAGGACTATGCCCTAGCCCTAGAATTACAGTACTAAGGTAAGATTACTATGCTAGGTAAGCCGTTTAAGGCCTTAGATAAGGCCAAGATCGACGCCCTTCTTAAAAACAGTGTTATTAAGGTGATCTAAGAGCCGAAGGACCTCTATAGCGTTAAGGTATTTAAGTTAAAGATAGTTCAGAAGGTAAAGGATAAGACTTCTAGCCTATATAAAAAATCAAGGCTAGTAGCCTAGGGGTATAATAATCTAGGAAAGAATAGTCTTCTTACCTAGTTACTAACCATCCAACAGTATATCTAGCGGATTTTACTTGCCCTTTACCCTTCTCTTCTTTACGATTTTAGGCTATACCTATAGTTACAAGATATTATATAGGTATATATATAGTCCAAGATAGCCCTAAACCGCAAAATACTCCTTTATCTATCTAAAGAGCTTTAGGGTAAATATCCTACTAGCGCTGTTTTACAGGTAAACCGCCCGCTATATAGTATAGCAGAGGCAGGGCTTTACTAGTTTACTACCTATATATAGTAGCATATAAATTACCTTAGTCTTTAGTCTTCTTCTTTTAATCCTTATCTTCTGATTTCTACTACTATACTAGGAAAGGGATTTAGGCTTGTTAGCTTGCAAACTGACGATACCCTTATTATTAGGGATAATTCCTTTTCCTAGTTAGAAGAGAAAGAGCTAGAAAAAGCCAGCTTTAAGTCAAAGCCGGCTACTAAGGTAGTAGATAGGCTAGAGGTGGATTTTAATAGCTACCGGCTTTACCTCTCTAACAGCAACCTTTCAATACGGCAAAAAGGGCAGGGTAAACGCCTGTCCCTTGTTAATATAAAAGGGGCAACGCCTGTTTAGCAATACGTTAAGCAATGTACTTAGGGGGCTTATTTGGCCTTTATCTGCCAGCTAGAGGCGGCTTTTGACTTAGCTATAGCTGCCTAAGCCTAGTAGCCCTAGCTAGAGGACTATAAGCACCTTAACGCCCAGATCCAGTAGTAGATAGATAACGTAGAAAAAGGCCTGGTTTATTACCCTTTGGATCTTGCTATAGCTAAGCTCTTTATCTTTGTTAACAGGTCCTTTACTAATAACATAGACCTAACTTCTTAGATTAGCTACGTTATACTACTAGCTAATAAAGATAACATGCTAGGAGAGACTGCTTTTCGAATTTACAGAAATATAGTCTACTAGTCCTCGATAAAGTGCAAGAGGGTAACGAGAAGCGTACTAGCCAGCAAGATCTATAGAATAGTAGCCAGCTTTAATATTAGTTTTATAGTCTAGCGGACTATTTCTACGATTTTTACCTATTTTAGCCTAAGGGCTAACCTTCTAATTATTCTTTATATAGACTCTTTTAGTCTGTATAAGTGCCTTGTTAAGCTTGGCAGTACTGTTGAAAAGCGCCTTATAATCGATATTATAGCTTTATAATAGAGCTATAAGAATAGGGAGATTTAGGAGGTTAGGTAGATCAATAGAGAGGATAACCTAGTAGACGCTATAACGAAAAGACTGCCTAACTAGGTACTTACAGCGCTAGTCGACAATAATACGGCTAAGATACGTATAGAGGGTTAGGTAATATAGCGATAATTGCTATATAGCAGCTGTAGCGCACTGATAAAAGAAAGATAGCAAGGGCGGGACATGCTATACACTAATACACTGCGGAAGAGGAGGAAGGATAAGGCATAGACGCGCCGTAAAATGGAAGTATAAAACGTAATAAGCGTAGCAGGACTGCAAGACAAAGCGCAATATACTTTCACATTTTTTATATTTTTATATTTTCCTCCTCCTCCTCCCTCTACGCCGCTAATAATAAAAGTACTTTAGCTATATAGGCTGATACCTGTATATAGGCCTTTTGCAAGGCCTTCTTCCCTATCTCCGCCAAGTCTGTCTCCTTCTTACCGCTGCTAGATAGTATAAGAACATAGCGGACAGCAGACTGCTACTCCTGCTAGTCCCTATACTACTACTTCTTAGCAGCTTTTAATAAGTTAGTATATTGCTAAGAAGATAGAGGGAAGGACTTACAGTAGAGGCAGGCTTAGAAGCCGTAAGGACTTTAAGATAGCGCGCTATAATAGGGCATACTAATATAGAGCTATATAGGCAAATTAGAGCGCAACTGCAGTTTTATTTATATAAGATAAAGCGTTTATAGCGGCTTATAACTGCTACTAGCCAAGTAGGACTAATAACAGCTGCTAATAACCCTAACGCGATCCCGGTAATACTAGTCCTAACGCTATATATTGTTAGGACCCTGGCCTTTGCCGGCTGTTACTGCCTAGACGTAGTAGATATATATATCGGCGTAGGGCGTACTAGGGGGGCTATAGGGGTAGGACATAACGCGCTGTCGCTTGTACAGCGGTGTATCTAGAAATTACGAAAATGTTAGCTGTATTCCAAAGTACAGCCGTGCTTTAAAACCCACTATCGCAGCGCGAAGCGCCCTTGCTGCACTTATATATACCGCCACCCTTGCCTTTATCGGTACTATCGCTAGTACTGCTAATAATACTATTATTATCGCTACTACCGCCCTTCTCCTCCTCTGTATTAGCAGGGGGTATATACGCCCTATTATAGGTATTATTATCGTCCTTATTAGCTATAAGGCCGGAATCAGTAGTATATCTACTAGCATTACCGCCAGCAGTGTGCTTAGAGCGCCGCAGGCCCTCTTTCTTAGCCAGCTTACTAGCCTAGGCATTAGCTACAGCCTCCTTACGCTTCTTACAGCGCTTAGTAGCCGCTGCTCTACCCGCTATAGCGCAGGCCTTAGCCGACTTACGCTGCTTAGCCTTATAAGCGGCTGTACGACGTACAGCCG
Source organism: Phyllachora maydis (assembly GCA_029339225.1). Taxonomy (NCBI): domain Eukaryota; kingdom Fungi; phylum Ascomycota; class Sordariomycetes; order Phyllachorales; family Phyllachoraceae; genus Phyllachora; species Phyllachora maydis. The sequence continues at coordinate 10,527,419 of JAQQPM010000001.1, read as the reverse complement.
GCATGATCTTAGCCGGCTTAGCCGGCGTAGGCGCCAGGGCTAGGAGCGCGGTAGATATGCCTATATTACGCTAGGATATTAATAAACAAGATACGCCTATACTGATAATATACAAGACATAACGCATATACGGCGGATAATAAAGCTAGTATAGCGGATAACAATAAAGTACTTACCTAGGATAGTATATACTAAGTTGTCCAAGTTAGAAAAGGAGTCTATATTAGCTATAAGTAGGTTAGCAAATAACGAATCGTAGTAGTAGCAGCAGCAGGGCAAGCAGGCTATATACATATATATTTTTGTTAGTAAGACTTGAAAGAAAAGGACTATATTGGAAGTACAGGCTGGCCTATTGTTCTATTTATTCTATAGTAGGCGGTCTAGGAGTATGTAACAATAAGAAGATAATGCTAGTAGAAAAGGGCGTTATTAATTAGTTAAGGGATGGGTAGGCTATAGCTAAGGAAGAAAAGGGAGAAGGAGATAGAAGGTAGTTGTATAGTAGGATTAGCACGGCAATAGACAACGCAGATATATTGCGGTAGATAAAGCGTGATATACGCTTTATATAGTACTTGTAGGACGTAACGCGCAACTTGTCTTATAGGAATAGGGTACGTTAAGAATTGATTGTAGGACACGATATATGCCTTGTCTTACGTAGATAAAGTACATTAAGTAGCGGACTGCAGGTAAGGATGTCCTATAAGGACGGACCATAACCAAAAAGAAAAGAGAGCCAGTGTTGATTACTAGTAGGCTATTATAGCTAATATAGGTTGGTCATAATAAGGGAATAGCTAGATATAGGGTATAACCCCTATACTAGCACTAGGCACAACCCTAGTCAGGATATAGGGCTATAACGCCCTGTATCTAGGAGAGCGAGAAAGAGAGGGAGAGAGGACAGACATAATCAATCAACACTATAGGAATCGTACTTGTTATTTTGCTCTTTCTCTATCTTGCTGTTCTTGTTCCTTACTATCTACTAGAAGCCTTTTACTGCAGTAAGAGCGAATCGACACTTATTCTATTAGAGACTACTAGGTTGCTATTTAGCTTAAGAACACTTATCTCTTTTGCTATATTCTCTTTACCTCTGCCGATCTTATAGGTACCTTGTAAACTACCTTTAGCGTTATAAATACTAGCTTATTACTTTAGTAGCAGTCTCTTCTCTGCTTCTTACTGTCTCTATAGGAGCTAATCTAGGTAATAAGGCAGTTAAACTGATATAGTAAGTCTCGCTAGATCTAAAGGTCCAGGTATACTGCCCTTTCCTGTTTAGGTCGAGGTATACTGCCTTTTCCTTGTTTAGGTTAAGGTATGCTACCTCTTCCTTATTTAGGTCAAGGTATACTGCCTCTTCCTTAGGGTATGCTGCCCTAGCTTCTCTTCTCTATTAGGGTATACTACCCTTTTCTTCTTGTTCCTATTACAGGTATACTATCTAGCTTCTTTCCTTACTCTTATATTTTGCATTTATATATATTAAGACTCGTTGATCGGTAAAGGTCTGCTACCTCTCTCTTCTTGGTATTAGGGTATACTGTCCCTTCTTAGGGAGGAGGAAGTAGAAGTTGGGGAGAAAGGGCGTAATTTTTAACCGCCTATACTGTTGCTCTTTTTATACGGTAGCTAGTTAGGTGTAAAATCTACTTGCCTTTCCTAGAGCTCTAAAAATTTCCTCCTTCCTATATATACGTTTTTATCTTTCTATACTTACCCTTCTTACTATAAGGCTTCTTATAATCGCTATGTTTAGTTTTATAAGTTTTTCTAACTTTCTTTTATTATAGATATCTACTTAGAAGGAGGAGTTAGTTCTAAAGCAGCCTACTACCCTAGTAGTAGGAGATTTGCCCTTATTAGGCTAGAAACGCGGTTTGTTCTTTTATCTTGCCTTTTCTAAGTGGTTTTCTTAATAGCTAACGATCTATATCTAGTTCGGTTTATCTAGAACGACGATAAGGAGGACAATAACGTTATAGTACTGCTGTTGTTAAAGAAGCTGCGTTTTAGAGATTTAGGTCTGTTGCCTATACCGGCGGCTATTACTGCCCTAGTCTTAACAGTCCCTAGGGTGCGTTTACCGGCAGCTAGTGCTAGGGGGCCGGTAATATCGGTCTGTAAAAAGCTGGTTATAAGTAAGCTAGCATTAAGCCTAGCCTTATAGTCTATGCCTATAGGGGCGTTACTGTCTATATTACTAGCGGTTTCTACTGTCTAGGACAGTAAGCTGCATAAGGTATACTATAAGCGCTGTCTTATACACTTAGTTTCGTAGGCCGATTCTGGCGATTTTTCCCTTCTAATACTGTATATAGCGTAGCTTAGTCCCTAAATTTCTTCTTAGTTACAGTACTTAAATTGCTCCTATTATCGGCATCTATATATCTCTTGTAAGTCCAGCCTATATACCCCCTTAGTACTGTTCGCACTAACCTATGTTTCTAGCAGATAATGATAAGATCTTAGCGGTAGTATAGGCCTATTAGGCCTATATTGTTAAATACTCTTCTAGTATTATAGCCCTAGTGGCAAGTTACCCTATAATCCTATCCTACTATACTTCTAGTCTGTTCTAACTATCCTTGTCTAGACGTTATATACTCTTATTAGAGAGTATATTAGCTTAATCCAAGAGCTATAGATGTAGAAACAGGCTATAACTATCTAAAAGAAGGAGGAGATAAAGAAATAGGTAAAAAGGGCATTAATAGAGTCTAACAACAACGATAATACTAATAGGAAGAGCGTACTATAGGCTATTAACGTAGCTATAGAGGAGGATTCTACTGCTGTTCCGGTATACCCTAGGACTTCTAGCTAGGCCCTAATCAATTTAACGTTCGTAGATTATAGTAGCAACGTTTAGCTTAATAGACTAGTTTCTTAGGGTACTCCCTTTTATACCTGCTACTAAGTCTCTGTATCTTAGCCTTCCTCCCTCTACTGCTTCTTAATCTTTTCTTTCCTTTCTACTATACCAACTTGCTTATAGAAAGCAGTAAAACTGTTATTTGTAAGAACTTTCGTCAGGCTATCTGCTAATTATTAATCTGTTAGTATATAGTCTATAAGAACCCTTTCTATAATGACTTCCTGCTATAGCTAGTAATTCTTAATATCGATATGCCGGAGCTTTGTTTTTAGCGTTTCGTCCCTAGTTACCAGTCTTATAGTTTAAGCGTTATTATAGAATACTTATACGCTGTACTCCCTTTTAAGACCGATTCTAAGATTATAAATCAGGCGGCAGAGATACAGCACTTCTTATATAACTTCTGTTCCAGCAACGCAACAGGGCTACTGCCGCCATAAGTCCACCGAATCGGCTATACACCTCCTTATAGCTCAGGTCCAGGAGGCATGGAAATATAAAGCCGGGGCCTCCCTCCTACAGCTGGACCTATCAGGGTATTTCGACAGCATCCCTTATAACAGACTCCTAGCTATACTAGACCAGTTAGGGCTACCTACCTGGCTACTATTCTGGCTAAAGGAATTCCTCTCCTCTAGGACTACTAGCCTCTTATTTGACAGCCAAAAGAGCCAGCAAATCCCGGTACTAACAGGAGTACCCTAAGGCTTACCACTTTTACCAATCCTCTTAGTCCTATACCTATACCCCCTATACGAAAGACTAGAGAGAAAATACCCTACTATCTCTACTATAGGCTACACAGACAATACCAATCTACTAGCCTTTAGTAGAGAAGCTATAACAACGGTTAGGCAGCTAGAAGAAGCCTAGAGAGAGTACCTAGACTAGGTAATAACCGTCAGGGTTACCTTCTTAGTAGTAAAGAGCAAGCTTATACACTTCCCCCCTAGAAGAAGGCCCTAGACCAACCCTATTAATCTAGGACTAATAGAGGACTCCCCCCCCCTATAACCAGCTATAGAGGCCTGTTTTCTAGGGGTTTGGCTAGACCCTAAGCTTACCTGGAAGGCCTACGCTAATACCCTACAGCAGAAGCTAAAAACACAGTCCCTTGCTATTACTAGGCTAGCTAGAAAGACCTAGGGACCTGGAATTGAAAAGACTAGGCTCCTATATATAGCAGTTATAAGGCCGGTCCTAGCCTATATAGCCTTGGCCTGGTATACCCCTATACCTATAACACTAAATAGGCTATAGGGTATAACTAGAGGCCTACTAGTAGCCGAAAACAAGGCCCTAAGGAGAGTTATAGGAGCCTATAAGAGAACACTAATCCGAAGCCTCTACTATAAGGCTAACGTCCCCCCCCTTGACCTCTACCTTAATGCCCTTTCCTTCTTTAGCTAGGCTAGAATAAACAGGGCTATAGGGGAAGAGGTAGCTAAGTAGAAGGAAGCCCTACGCCTTACCCTTAGAAGCAGGACCCCTAGGACTAGCCTCCCTCTAGATAGGCGTATAAAGTAAGAAAGAAAAAGGGAAGTAATAGCCTAGTAGCACCACTAACAACTAAGGAAGGCTATTAACAAGGAACCCCTTTATACCGCCTAGAAGGATCGCTATTTATAGGAGGCCAGGGCCTCTGGCTACGACCTCTATATAAAGAGCCTCTCAGAGAAATCAGCCAAGGCTACCTTTTAAGAGGAAAACCTAGCTAAGGCCTTTAAGGAGGCCTTCCAAAGACGCTACTATAACCTCTCTAAGGCCGAAAGCTCGCTACTAATACAGGCCCGTATAGGGAAGATAGGCCTAAGGGGATTTCTATATACCTATAAGGTACCTAGGGTTGATAACCCCCTCTGCTACTGCCACCTAGCTATAGAGGACATCCGACATATATTCGACGGTTACCCGGCCTACCCTTTAGCCTCCTTTAAGGAGAGGGAAAGAGGGGATATATACAGCTTTCTCTACAGACTTGAAAAAGGGGGCGGCAGCGCTATACGCCCCCTAGTTCGCCATATCGCTACTAGACTGCCGGAATACTCGGTTACTTAGAGGCTAGGAGCGGTCTAGCCTATACCCCTTTAGGCAGTATGTTTCCATACTCCTAAAGGGGCGGTATCCACTCTGGTAAAGATTAGCCTACCCCCTATTACACCCCCCTTTTTTCCTATATACGGTTATAGCCTTCTCCAGCCAGCAAGAGGCCTACCAGGCCTGTCAAGACGGAATCTTCTAGGCCTATAGGGCCCTAAAAGCAGAGCCCTATATCGATGAGGCTAGGGCCTTACAGTGCTTTAACTGCTGGCGATAGGGGCATAAAGCTAAATACTGCCACTCCCCTGCCCTCTGCTACAACTGCGGCTAAGAAAAGAAGAAGCATACTAACGAGGCGGCCTGTACTAAGGCTCAGTACTGCCGGAACTGCCGTGGCGACTACCATGCTAGGGCAGAAGAATGCCCTAAAAGAAAGAAGCATAAGGCTTAGGCAAAATCCAGCCTACAAAACAGGCCTATTAACTTCGACCTCCCTGGCCCTCTTAAGCCGGCAATATCAATAGAAGACCGGCTAGAAGGGGAAGAAAGCTATATAGTAGTAGCTGGAAAACGCCGCCGTAGCCGCCCCCCTACAATAACCGCTACTACTGCTATAGCCTCCCTTTCCCAGCGAACTATAAGGGAGGCTTTTAGCAAAATCCCTGCCTCTACCTTTACTACTACCGATCTAGCAGCTACTGGTACTACAGCTACCGGTTCTATACCCTCCTCCCTAGAGCCAGCAAGGGGCTCTATAGAGGAAGAGGATACGGATATACTTTAGTCTCTTTTTCTGCCTTCTCTCCTTCCTTAGACTACTTCCCCTCTTTCTCTTTAGACTGTCTTTTCTTTCTCCCCTATAGCTGGTATCTTACTACTATACCAAGGTAAAGGGGGAGGCTATAGGCCTAGGCTTATAAGCTTTTAAGCTTTAAGCCTAGCCTTGCCTTACCCCTTTTTGCTGATAAGACCCCTTCCTTATTCCCCTACCCCGACCTCCTATAATCAATAAACCAAAAGGTTGAGATATAGGGAGGTACCTACGGGCGACAGGTAGGGGAATAGGTGCTATTTCCTTAGTAGCCTTCTAGACGGCCTCCCCTTACTTTGTTTTCTTTAGTACTGCTTTTTTCCTCTTGTTAGTTTGCCCGCCTTGTTGAGCTCGTTGGAGGTTTTTCTTCCGTTTACCAGTTTTCCTCTAGCATAAGTGTAAGCTAGCAGCCCCTTATAGTCTCTAGATAGACTCTATAGGAGTAATAGATTCTATCTATATACGGTTATAGGTTTTTCAACCGTTGTACGGTTTTCCTATAGCACTAGTTTAGCCCACCTAGATATCCCCTACGGGGATCAGATAGCGTAATAGAATCTATCTATATTACTTCTGTTATAGATACTAATTCCGCTTCTATAGTAGAGGTTGTTACGCAGGTCTGCTTGCTTGCCCTCTAAGCAACTAGCCTACCGAAAAGCTTAATCATATATCCTTAAGAGCTTTTCCGATCGGCTGTATTATTGGCGAAGGAAGTATTATACTAAACCTTATACGTATCTCTACCCCTAAGCTAAAGGTGTTAAACGTACAAAATAAGCTATAGCGCTCTAACGGTTATAGCTTAGGCAAAACGGATTTCAGTTCTCGAACTTCTAGATATATAGCTATATTCTGAGGGTGGACCCACTTTTGTGGATACCGCTGACTAAGCTATATACTCCACTATATAGCCTAGAAATAGCTTTAAAAGGCTTTTCTATTTTTAGATTTATGCCCCACTTTTGTGGAGACAGCCTCTTTAGGCTGTATAAGCGCTAGAAATAGCCTTAAAAGGCTCTTCTACTAGGTCACCTACCTATCCTGTACCTACCCTGCACCGCAGGAGCGAAAACAGAACTTACAGGAAAAGTCGTGCGGCTTACCCTGCAGCTTAGGTGGCCGTGAGTCGATTATTTAAAATCGCCAGCTTATTTGGTTTTTCAGGAAGGCGCCATGCACCTACTAAGGCGCTCCTGCCGTGTGGAGGGCAGGAACGGTGCCGGAGGGTATATGTAGGAAAGGAAATTGCAAAGCCTTACCTACTTGGACTAGAAATCAAGTTACTACGTTACCTACAACTATAAGCCTTATAGGCCTATAAGACCCACTAAAAGCCGTGATATATAAGCTTAAAGCCCCTATAATATAGCGCTATAGCCTATAACTATACCGTTATATAAGGACTTTTATAGAGGGAATACAGTAAAGGGCCCTACTTTACTATATTAGCACATACCTAGGAAGTGCTATTTAGGCCATATCAACGCTGTTGCTGCCCCTACGTACCCTATACGACTACTACTAGTAGGCTATAGTGGTTACAGATCCTTATATAGGATTACCCATTCTAATAGGTTATAAGCCCGGATAGCCTGTGGGATAGTTATCGTTGGAGTCCAATTTCAAAGCGCTACCTCTGCCTATATATATAGGGCTATTTAAGCCTCTTATAGCTGAAAATAAAGTACTATATTAGCCCTAAAAAGCTATATATTACATCTTATTGAAGGCTATTTAAGGACTAAAAAGCCTGAAATTCTAGAAGGAGAAATCGCTGAGAAATCTAAGTCCTATAGTATTGACGAGCATTTGGGGCTCTTATACGCTTAGGCTAGTATACTTACCTATACTAAAAGACCTTTCTACTTATAGCTAGAAGTAGAAAGGCTAGCGTTTTAGAATTTCTAGCGCTAAAGACCTATATTTCCCTACTATAGAGCCCTTTCTATAGATATATCTATAGGCGGTAGTTAAGTCCCTACGTCGAAGTCTCTAGCCCTTAGAGCCTAGTTTAGAATTTCTACTAGAAAGCCCTACTAAGTAGCAAGTAGGCAGCGCTATAAACCTACTAAGCGCTAAGACTAGCCTAGAAAATCACTACTATAATTAGTAAGCTAGCTAATTAGCTTTAGTGAACTGGAAGCTAATTAAGTGCTTTAGCTAGCACTATAAAGTAAATAGTAGCCTATTTACAATGGCGGATCAAGCTAAAGGGAAGGGTATAGCGCCTAAAAGGGCTAGTAACCCAGCTGATCTAGGGCAATCTTCTAGGCCTCCACCACCTATACGAACCCTATCAGAAGATAAGGAAGATGGCGAAGACTATAGCGAGGTTATAGAATTCCTAAAACAGAATATAAAATCTCATGACCGAGTTATAGCTAGCCAATCTAGTAATATAAAAACACTACTTTTAAGTCTAAATACCCTAAAAGCCTCTGTCGAGGATAGCGTTAGCGCTATAAAGAATATATCTTCTACTTTAGCTTCTCTAACTAATAGTAGCAATGCTGCTGCTACTAGAAAGACTAGCTATAGTCCTAGATTTAATCCTTTTAGCTGTACTATGGATTTAGATTCTCCTCTACGTCCCCCTAGGAAAGAGCCCTATCTAGGGCCGGCTGTTAATTCAGCTACTAGTAATTTAGACCCCCCTATAGATATAGGGTCTAAGGAAGGCTTTAAGGATACTATTACTAGTAGTATAGTAAAGGAGCTTTCTAAAAAGGCCTATACTATACCGGACGATAGTAAGCTTAGCGGGGAAAGCAATTTTAAACAGTGGATTCAGGCTTTAAGTATAGTGCTAAGAGCGTTAGGGATATCTAATTTTTTAGAAAACCCTGATATATCTAACACTTATAGCGACTCTGATCAAGCTGTTCTTTTAATGCTTCTACGTGATAGCTTATCTAGTAGCCCTAGGGCTGCTATATCGTGGATTCATATACCTTCTAAGGCCTTTAAGCTGCTTGTTAGGCAGTATAGCCGACCTATAGAGTCTAAAAAGGAGGACGTCTATAACGAATTCCACGCCCTTACCTTTAGTACCTATAAAAAAGGCTTATCAGCTTTTAACGCTGAATTTAACAGCTATCTTGCTAAGCTTACTATAGCTAAAATAGATATAGATCCCTCTTTAATACTAAATCAGTATTTTAAGGCTCTAGAATCTAAGTTTCCTAGCTGGGTATCACGCTAAAAGAGCTCTATAAGACAGGCTAGAATGCTAGGCCTTATAGCCTCTAGCCTTAATATAGAATATCTAATGGCTAATATTCTAGAAGAATCTAGGAACCCGGCTATAGAGGCGTATAGAGTAGCTCACGTAGCTAATAGCTCTAATTCAACCCCTAATTCAAATTCTAACCCTAGTAAGAAGGGTAAAAATAAGAAAAAGGGTAAGAAGAAGGCTAGTTATAATATTAAAGGGCAGAATTATAGTGCTAAAAGTGCTGAACAAGCCTCCTTTATGCTAGGGTCCTATAACCTAGCTATAGAAGAAGAAGAAGAGGAATCCGACTCTAGTTCCAATTCTAATTCTTCTAGCGATTCTGATACCCAATTAGCACAGCTATTAGCGTTAAAAGGGTATAAGAAGCGTAAGGACTTTAAAGGAAAAGGCCTAAAAACCTCTTCTAATAACAAGGCAAAATATAAAGATAATAAGCCTAGAAGACGCCCTAGAGACCCCGCTCTTTATAATAGTTGGCTATACGATACGGGATCTACGGACCATATTAGTAATAGTAAAGAGCGGTTTACTACCTTTACGCCTAACACAGGCCAGTTACGCCCTATTAACACTGGAAATGGCCCTATAAGCCCGGCTGGTATAGGCTCTATTATACTAGAAGTATTATCTAGAAAGGCCCCCTCTACCTATACTAAATTAGTATTAGATAACGTTTTATACCTACCTAATATTAATATAAATATTGTTAGCGGGGTTAGGCACTATGATTCGGGAGGTTGCCTTATAAAGGAAACCCTTTACAGGGGTGATAGACGCTGTATAGCTGTACTAGACTTTAAAAAATCAGGATTTTTTCTTGACGTTAAAGGCAGCTCTAAGCCTATATTACATGCAAATTTTGCTTTTCCTTTAGGCCTTACTAGTTATAATACTACTAAAAGTATAGAGCCGCAGCGTAATAAGATAGTAGTGGAAATTCCTTCTAATTCTATTAGAAAGGAAGACTATAGACCTATTATAGAGGATGCTATAGTATCCAAAGCTATAGAGCCTAATAAGCGCTATAAGCTAAGGAATTCTCCGGCTAAGGGTACTACTTTAGAAGGTGTAGGACCTTCTTTAAGGGGGAAAAGGCCCTGTAGGCCTGTAGAGCCCTTAGCCACTGCCTAGGCCCCCTATCAAAGTCCCTGTGAGACTAGGGAGCCTGAGCCCTTAACTGGCACTAGAGACCTGCCCCATGTGCTAAGAGAGCCAGTTATAGAGGGGAATAAAGTAGTAGAAAAGGCTATATCTAGCCCTACTTTAAAGGAGCCTAATATAGGTCAGCGAGATTACTATAATCTACTTAATTTAGCTAAATTGTGGCACGTTAGGCTAGGCCATATAGGCCTATATCTTTTGAAAAAGACCTCTAGTATTACTAAAGGGCTGCCTAATTTTGATAAAATAAAGGAAGCTGATTTTCACTGCTCTAGCTGTAATCGAGGTAAAGCAGTGAGAAGGGTTAGTAAGGCTCTAATACCTGACCTACCTAGGGTCTTAGACTCAATAGAGGGGGATACTGTTAAAATTAGGCCTAGGCCTTATAATAGAAACCCTATAGTCTTACTTCTAGTTAACCGTAAAAGTAGGTATAGGTGGGTTTTTAACCTACCTAATAAATCAGGCCCTATAGTAGCTAACGCTATTAAGGGCTTTTTTAGGGGCCTAAGGAATGGATTTGGTAGATATCCTACTAAATTCCACTTTAATGGAGGTACTGAAATGACTGATTTATTAACTACTTGGTTAGCTAAAAGGGGTATTAAATTTAGCACTTCTGCCCCCTATATCCACGAGCAGAACGGCTTAGTAGAACGATCAGTTAGAGTTATACTAGACTGTGTAAGGTGTACTATTCTTAGTAGCGCTTTACCCTAGTATTTGTAGTGCTTTATACTAGAGGCTGTAGTGGAATTAGTTAATAGTACAGCTATAACTAATAAGGAAACCACTCCTTTCTAGGCGCTATTTGACGAGCTAGAGCCTGGTATTCTATATATACCTAACCTAGAGCGCTATAGGGCTATAGGCGCTAGAGGAGAGGCGATTATACCTCTAGAAAAACGGTCTAAATCGTTAAAATTTACCTCTAGAACGGAAGAGTGTAAATTACTAGCGGTATTAGGTTCTAAGACCTACCTAGTATATATACTGTCTAGGAGAGCAGTACTTAAAACCTCTACTGTTAAGTTCATAGAGGATAATATAGTACTAAGTTAGCCTACTAATAATACGGCTTTAGAGGGGGAATTAGTAGACCTAGACCTAGATTTAGAGGGGGCTGTCAGCCTGGACCCTTCTAATCTTAATACTGAAAAGCCTATTAGTATAGAAATAGGACCTAGTAAGCTAGAACTCTACGAATCTTCTTCCGATAGTGAATTAGATGAACCCTTACTGGATAAGCCTATAAATCCGGTTATAGTAGAGTCTACTAGGCCTACTATATCTATTAGAAAGCCTGAATTACCAGAGGCGTTTCCCCAAACTATAGAGCCTATTTTTGCACCTAAGCCTATAGAAGTTATAGCGCCTAATCAGCCTATAACGAACGAACCTCTTGATAATAGTGATCTTATTTTAGAGGGGGATAAAATGCAGCTTGATTACTATAAGCTTTTAGCTAAGACTAGTAGCTATATACTGTCTTTTGTCTATAAGGCTCGAAAAAGGGTAATATCTAAGGATAGTACGCCTACTACTTATAAGCAAGTCTTAAAACTACCTAGAGATGAGCGTAGTAAGTGGTTAGAGGCTATTACTAAGGAATTTATCCAGTTATTAGAGCTAGGGGTTTTTAAATTCCTACCTAGGAGTCTATTACCTTCTAACCGTAAGCTTATTACCTGTCGAAACGTTCTTAAGGTTAAAAAGGACGCTAAAAATAGGCCTATTAAGTATAAATCTCGGTTAGTAGCTAGGGGCTTTATGCAGGTAGAAGGCCTAGATTATACTATAACCTACGCCTCTACTAGTATACTACCTACTTGGCGTATACTTCTAGCTATAGGTGCTGTTCTAGACTGGGAAATAGAATAAGCTGACTTTATAGGGGCATTTCTTAATAGCGCTCTTAGAGAAGAAATATATATGGAAATCCCTGAAGGACTATTAGACCTAGCGGCTTCTAATAAGGCTATTTATAAGCTTTTACTGAAATACGGCTATAATCCTTCTACTCCTAATATTATTAAACTATCTAAAGCGTTATACAGTCTGAAACAAAGCCCTAGAGAGTGGCAAGATAAGCTTAAAATCTTACTTAAGAGCCTAGGCTATCTCCCTCTTATTTCAGATCTAGGGGTCTTCTATAATGCTAAAACCTGCTACTTTATCGTTACCTATGTAGATGACTGTCTATTTATAGGGCCTAATATAGGCTATATAACTGATTTAAAGAAACGGCTTAATAAGGTCTACGCTATAGAAGACTTAGGGCCTGCTGCCTATTTCCTAGGCGTGCAAATTATAAGGGATAGACCTAATAGGCGCCTGTGGCTTAACCAGTCATAGTATGTAGAAGAGGCGGTTAGCCGCTTTAACTTAGCCGATTCTAAGCCTATATCTATTCCCTTATAGCTGGGGCTAGTAAGTCAACTTTAACTAGAGGAAGATATTGCTAGCTACCTCTGTAATTCTACGGAAATTAAGCTCTATCAAAGCCTAGTAGGAACAGCTATGTATATAATGCTCCTTACTAGGGTAGATATTAGCTTTACTGTACAGTGGCTCTCTAGGTCTTTAAATAGACCTACAAAATCACACTTAAACGCTGCTAAAAATCTTTTTAAGTATCTTAACAGTACCAAAGACTATAGCATCTGTTTTAGCTATAACGGAAATACAGTAGCTGATCTAGGGCCTAAGCTTAGTAATAGTAGTAATACAACTACTAAGCTTAGTAGAGACTTTCACTCTAAGGAAGGGCCTAGGCCCCTAACTACTACCTCTACTACTATAGTAGATTCTAGAAATAGTAAAGGTAGTAGCCGGACTTCTATAATTAATAGTAGTCTAGTCCCTATAGGCTTTAGTGATTCTGATTTTGCAGGGGATAAGGCTACTAGTAAATCCACCTACGGCTATCTATATAAGTTAGCCGGTGGGCCTATTAGCTGGAAAACGAAAAGAGCTACTACTATTGCTCTCTCTACCCTGGAAGCTGAAACTGATGGACTTACAGAGGCTATACGCGAAGTACAGTGGATTATAGGGCTATTTTCTGAACTTTACAGACCTATAGACTACCCTATTACTCTCTATGGAGATAATCAGGGCTCTATAACGGTGGCTAATGACCCAGCGCTACACGCTAGAACTAAGCATACCCTGCTGAAATTCCGGTACGTTAGAGAGCAGGTTAAGGCTAAAATAGTCACTATTATATATCTTAATACTAAGTGTATGCCGGCTGACGGACTTACTAAAGCCCTACCAGTTAGTGGCTTTCAGTCTTTTATCAGGCTCTTAGGCCTACAACCTAAGGGAGCTTTTTACTAAGCTACCCTCTACCCCTATATATATATTCTATACTATATATATAGAAGGCCTGGCTTAGCCTGATTAGCTTATAAGACCAGTCAATAGTACCGGCTACTTTACAGCCCTCTGGAATCACCTAATTCCTCTATATAGCCTTAAAAGGCTTATAAGGTCCTAGCCACTGTAGTACAGTTCTATAGGCGCCCTTGTGCTGGCATTAGCTCCCTGCGGCGTTAGGGAGGCCTATATTACTCTAGCTACGTCTAGAAGTACTCTAGTATATAGTATAGCTATATTTGGAAAATATAGGCTCTGGCTATTACTAGTAGTATACTTTCCTTTAGAGGGGGATTCTCTATGTGACTACCTGTTATTTCCTTACTATAACTAGCTAAAAGAACGGAGTAAAAAAGGGCATAAAATTTAAAACTGTGCTAAAAATTGTTTTCTCTATAAGAGGATAAAGGCGTTTATAAGCCCTTTACTCCTTCTATACTCTAGTGCGTCTATTAGTCGCTAGGGTATAGAATATTTAGATATTATATATTACTATAAGCTTTAAAGCTATAGTACCTTTACCTTTATAGGTTATAGGTTTGATTTCAACATCATATATATTCTTAATTCTTTCTATATATAATAGGGGTTTATCCTATATATATATAAGGGCCTAACCCCTTTGTCTAACGGAATAGTTTTGCTCTTACGTTCTTATTTCTTAGGATTCTTCTATTCTTTACCTATATATAGCTTTCTAAGGCTTATAAAGGAACAGAAGAATAAAGGGGGTGTTAAACGTACAAAATAAGCTATAGCGCTCTAACGGTTATAGCTTAGGCAAAACGGATTTCAGTTCTCGAACTTCTAGATAAATAGCTATATTCTAAGGGTGGACCCACTTTTGTGGATACCGCTGACTAAGCTATATACTCCACTATATAGCCTAGAAATAGCTTTAAAAGGCTTTTCTATTTTTAGATTTATGCCCCACTTTTGTAGAGACAGCCTCCTTAGGCTGTATAAGCGCTAGAAATAGCCTTAAAAGGCTCTTCTACTAGGTCACCTACCTACCCTGTACCTACCCTATACCGCAGGAGCGAAAACAGAACTTATAGGAAAAGTCGTGCGGCTTACCCTGCAGCTTAGGTGGCCGTAAGTCGATTATTTAAAATCGCCAGCTTATTTGGTTTTTCGGGAAGTGGCCATGCACCTACTAAGGCGCTCCTGCCGTGTAGAGGGCAGGAACGGTGCCGGAGGGTATACGTAGGGAAGGAAATTGCGAAGCCTTACCTACTTGGACTAGAAATCAAGTTACTACGTTACCTACAACTATAAGCCTTATAGGCCTATAAGACCCACTAAAAGCCGTGATATATAAGCTTAAAGCCCCTATAATATAGCGCTATAGCCTATAACTATACCGTTATATAAGGACTTTTATAGAGGGAATACAGTAAAGGGCCCTACTTTACTATATTAGCACATACCTAGGAAGTGCTATTTAGGCCATATCAACGCTGTTGCTGCCCCTACGTACCCTATACGACTACTACTAGTAGGCTATAGTGGTTACAGATCCTTATATAGGATTACCCATTCCAATAAAAGGCACTAATTCCTAGAATAGTATAGGTAGTTAAGGCAACGATCTACTGCCTTATAATACTCCGGACTTAGGTTTATAAGAAATCTCGATAATCTCGACATAGTAAAGGCTATATCGACCCTTATAATTACTGCTATATATATTATCAAGCTGACTTTTCTCTAGTACAACTTTATCTCGGCGTTTGTTACCTGCCCTAGGTTACTCTTTAATTCTTCTAGTGCTATAGGGGAGGTATATCTCTATGCTATTAGCTTTGTTACCTTGCTCCTGATTACTAGGTTGTCTACTAATCTAAAGATTATCTTATAGTATACTACTTATAAGAGATAGATCTTATAGTGCTCTTAATCCTGAATAACTTATAGCCTAAGAAACCAGTTTAGCTTGCTACTGCTGGTTATATTATACTTTAACTAGAGCGAGCTTATTAGGTCTTTAGTAAGGGCTTTATACCTTTTATAGTACGTTATTGTTATATCGTCTATATAAAAGAGAATAAAGACTCCTTTCTTTTAGAAGATATATATATATATATATATATTGTATTCCACCTATAGAGTCCTTATTGGACTATAAGGAGCTGCTAGCTTACACTAATGCTAGAGGAAAACCGGAAAACGGATGAAAAACCTCTAACGAGCTTAACAAGGCGGGCAATCTAGCAAGAGGAAAAGAGCAGTACTAAAAGAAAAACAACATAAGGGGAGGCCGTCTAGGAGGTTACTAAGGGAAATTACGCCTATTCCCCTACCCGTCTCCCATAAGAACGCCCTATATCTTAATTGATATAGGGCTTAGGGTAAGGGAATAAAGAAGGGGTCTTATTAGCGAAAGAGGTAAAGGTAGGTCTAGGCTTAAAGCTTAAAAGCTTATAAGCTTAGCCTTATAGCCTTTCCTCTTACCTTAGTATAGTAGTAAGATACTAGCTATAGGGAAGAAAGAAAAGACAGTCTAAAGAGAGAGAGGGGAAGCAGTCTAAGGAAGGAGAGAAGGTAGAAAAGAGACTAAAGCATATCCGTATCCTCTTCCTCTATAAAGCCCCTTACCGGCTCTAGGGAGGAGGGTATCGAACCGGTAGCTGTAGTACTGGTAGCTGCTAGGTCAGTAGTAGTAAAGGTAAAGGCAGGGATTTTGCTAAAAGCCTCTCTTATAGTTCGCTAGGAAAGGGAGGCTATAGCGGTAGTAGCGGTAGCGGTAGCAGTAGTGGCGGTTGTTATAAGGGGGCGGCTACAGCGGCGTTTTCCAGCTACTACCGTATAGCTTTCTTCCCCTTCTAGCTGGTCTTCTATTAATATTACCGGCTTAAGAGGGCCAGGGAGGTCGAAGTTAATAGGCCTGTTTTGTAGGCTGGATTTTACCTAAGCCTTATACTTCTTTCTTTTAGGGTATTCTTCTGCCCTAGTATAGTAGTTGCTATGGTAGTTCCGGCAGTACTAAGCCCTAGTATAGGCCGCCTTAGTATGCTTCTTCTTTTTTTAGCCGTAGTTATAGCAGAGGGTAGAGGAGTGGCAGTATTTAGCTTTATGCCCCTATCGCCAGTAGTTAAAGTACTATAAGGCCCTAGCCTTATCGATATAAGGCTCTGCTTTTAGGGCCCTATAGGCCTAGAAGATTCCGTCTTAACAGGCCTAGTAGGCCTCTTACTGGCTAGAAAAGGCAATAAGAGCTAAGACTCTTGTTCTTTCGATCTAAAGGGGGTACTAGACCTTAGCCCTTAAGGCCAAAGGATATACTTCTTTTACTGCTGCTAGAAGGCTAGCTTCTGTTACCCGGTTAGCCGTTATAAGCCCTTTAATAGTAATAGCCCAGGTAGTGGTATAGATCGAGGCCTCTAGTGATAAAGAGGCTAGCTAGGCTATGTTTTCTTCTAAGGCTTTTTTAATTTTTTCTCCTTTAGTAACCAGTATAAGGTTACCGCTTAGTAGGGTCCTTACCCCCTTAATAGGGTGCCCTATGGCCTTCTATACTACCTATATAATTTCCAGGGCTGATTTTTAGCTAAGGGAGGAAGAGGCTAATCCTAGCTGTATAAGGACCTGTTTTTCTAAGCCTAGCTTAGTAGGCTTTACCCTAGCTGCTGCTATAGCAGCCTAGGTACGGCGGGTTAGCTCTGATTCGACAGCGGGGGGTTGTTGCTACTACTACTGTTGTTATTGCTGTTGTTGTTGCTTCTTCTGCCTTGGGGCCTAGGTAACGAACAAGGGAAATATCGGGGCTTTTTTCTCCTCCTTTTTTAAGATCTGCGTTAAGGCTAGCTTTCTAGCTAGCCCGGTATATTCAACGATTTCCTTAAAGGCCGGGTTATTAACTGAAAGACTAACTATCTGGTCTATAAGACTAGAGAAGGTAAGGGCGAGGGTTGTAGGTGGTAGGGCTTTTTCTTTTTTTTCTTTCCCCTTTTTAGAGGGGATAGGGGCGGCAGTAGCGGTAGTAGTATATTAACTGCTAGAAAGCCCTTTAAAAGGGCTATTGAACGATATATCGCTCGACCTAGTAGCGGTTATAGTAGTAGCAGGGTTGGCGGCGGAAGTGATAGTGGTAGTAGTAGTGGCAGTAGCAGTGGTAAGGTAGGTCAAGAAGCTATAGCCCGAGTGCTTAGGGGCTTTATTAACAGCCTCTAGGGGGCTAGGGGCGGCAGGGTTTAGGTCGGCAGGGTTTAGGTTAGAGGGGTTAGTACGGTTGGGGCTAGGGTACGTAACTATAGGGCCTATACGCCTACCCTGCTGCAGCTGCAGATTTCTGGCTATGGTCGACTATATCGTACAGTTAGAATCCGACTATAGCGCCGTCGAACGAGCGACTGCGCTGCAGCCAAATTTGGCGTGTGTTGAGTCCTTAATTGGACAAGTGGATTGCAAAAGAGTGCAGTTGATTTGGAGTGGTCCTGACCAAGAACGCGTTTTCGGATGTGTGATGTCGGTCCGAATTTAGAAGATATATAGTTTATAGGGTATTGTATTAAGCCTAAGATCCTAAAGAGTACTGCTAAACTCTTTATACTATAGGTAAGGCAATTCCTAAAGTCTATATAGTACTTTCTTTAGCTTATAGACTATACCCTACTTCCTTTAACCTACTAGGAGTCTTATATATATATCCCGGTCGAGGCGAGCATTATAGAAGGTATTTGAAACGTCAAACTGGATCAGCTCTATATCGAACCTTGCTACTACTGCTATTAAGATCTAGAAGGACTTTCTAGCTAATGTTGCTATATATATATCCTCCTTTAGGGTCCCTTATTATTAATTGCCTTAGACTACTAACCTAGCCTTAAACTTCTCTAGGTAATTATACTTATTAATTTTGTATATATATACCTATATATTGTCTAAGACCTGCTTGCCCTATACCTTAGCGATTAGTACTTCCTCCTATGTTTCTAGGTGCGTAAGAAGGTACTGCCTTTTAGCTTCCTTAAAGTGTTCCCCCTATAGGTGGCTTTTAAGGTTCTGGTATAGCTTAGGCGCTAGAGGTAGCTAAGAGGAATAAATAGTGCCAGGCTTAAAGTCCTTAATACTTAGAATCTTGGATATTAGTATACTCTTTTTTGTCTTAGGGTCTCTATTTATAAGCTTTTTAGCAGTAAAGAAGGCCCTTTAGATAAGGAAATCTCTCTTTATAACGGCGTTAAGGAACTGCTAACTAAGAACTTAATCTCTAAAATATACTATAAGGTAAGCTCCTAACATACCCTATACTGCTAGTAGGGGTATAGCTTCTAAAGTCGGATATAGGAGTAGGCAAGCCTCTATATATTAAGGTTCTTATATTGCTTTTACTAAATCGTCTAGTTCTATGTTATCTATAAGGTTAGGTATATCGATATCCTCTTCCTTTTCTTCTTCTAATCTATTACCTAGGTCTATTACCTCTACTTTGTAGGGTATATCCTAGGCAGGGATATTGGCTACTACGGTATTTAGATTTTCGGATTCTGCTCTTTTCTTAATCTTAGTAAGCTACTCTTTCAGCCCTTCTAAGCTTAGATCTCTTAGCCTAACTATAAGGTACTCTTTAGACCTGTTAAATACTACTTTCTTATTGAAAATCATATCCTAAGTTACTATAATCTTATTAGTTTAAGGGTTCTAGATTTGATAAATATTTATTGAGTTATATCCGATTAGGTATCTAAGAAAAGCTTTTAGAGTAAACCTCTTTAGCTTATTCTTCTTAAGCTATATATCTGCTTCTAATGTAAAGGCTTGATATAGGAAAACTCAGAGATGCTTTTACTATAGCTTAATAGGCGTTGTCTCTTTAGCGCCTACTAATTCTATAAATAAATAGAATACCTTATATAGTATTTTCTACTTTAGCTGATACCTTAGGGTATAATTTAAGAGATATACCGCTATTCTAAATACCTTAGCTACCTTGTTCGAAGGTAAGTTAGTCCTTACTACTATTGCTTTTACCTGCCTTTTCAGAATACTAGTAGCTCTTTCTATATCTCTATTCTAATCTCAGGTCTAAGGAGCAGAGAGATTTGTTCTAATATACTTTCTTTATAGCTAGGCTTAGATTGCTCCCTTCCTTTCTATAATCTTATTATCGGCTTTAATATCTAGAACCTAAATTCTATACCTTCGATCAAGATCTAAAAGACGGTTGTCTAGGGCTATAATAATACTCTTAACCAACCAATTATAAAGATAATAGTCCTATATTAGGCCTGACTTGCAATCTAATAAGAGTATAATAGATATAAAGCCTTTTTTAGACCTTTCAATATTATAGAAATCAAGGGCTAGGATATTGCTAGGGTACTTTAGGTCTAGTCGGGCTACCCTTAAGACCTAGTAATTAGGGCCTTTTCCTATACTATACTATAGGCAGTCTACTGTTCTGATCACCTTATGATTTCTAGTAACCCTAACTCCCTTACTACTCTAAATAAGATAATAGAGTACTTTTAGGTTTGGATAACCTACCTGCTAGTACTATACTTAGATTGTCCTAGGCTTAGTCTTCTTCTTCCAAGACCTGCCCTACTCCCTTTATATTACAAAGGCTAATGCTAAGATATTAGTTATTATATACTCTAGCAAGAACTAGCTATAGGTTTCCTAGATTTTACAGATCTTATTATAGTCTAATATCCTTCTAAGGTAGGAAAGGGTACCTTACTTCTAGTAATCCTACTATATTCCCTTTTTATAAAGGTACCTTAAAGAAACTAGGTTAGTAGCTACCTTAGGGCAGTATACTATATGATCAAGCTAAAGGAGCACCTATTTGTACTAACCTAGGTATAGATATAGGAAAATTGTCCTATATCCTTTAATCGGCAACTTGCTATTAGCTACTATAAGATGGTCCTCTTTCCCTGCTTCTTTAAAGCTTTTAAATCTCTCCTAATTGTTGAAAATATAGATAGAGGTACTAGAATCTAGGTAGGCTAAGTACTTAAGAGGGTATTCGCTAACGCTGCTTACTTATAGTACACTCTTCGGTACTATAAACTTAATAGGGACCTAATTCTCGTTCTTCTTTTTAGGCATAGGAATAACTTCTACTATTGGTTTTAAAGCCTTTACTTTCTCTCTATACCCTATATACCTTTAGGCCTCTTACTTGTCTTTTAGCTCTTTTTAATAAGCTGATATCTTCGATTAAAGTTGCGAATCCTCCTTAATAGCTTATTTTATATACTTTTCTATATCTAGCCTTAGTTCCTAACCTTTATATATAAGAGATGGAAATAGATACTAGTATACCTTTTAGTTATACTAGATTGTTCTATAGATATACTTCTTATAACAAGAACTAGGTCTCTTTATAGGATAATTAGGTCCTAAGGCTTAAGGTACTTCTAAGGCTCTCTAGAGATTTCAGTTGCTATAGGTATTAGCTCTTCCTTACTTAGAGGCCTCTTCTTATATATCCTTTCCTCTTTTATCTTTCTTACTAGCCCTATTAGAAAGAGGCTATTCGCTGTTTAGGGTAACGTATATGCCTTCTCTTCTTATTAGGTTCTTAGGTTTTAGCTTAAGAGGCTTATTAAACTTAAGATCTTATAGGAAATCCCTTGCTACTTTGTAGTAATTAAGGTTCTTTTGTTCGGCCTGCTTCTTAAAGTCCCTTTATAAGGCCGATATCTAGCCCTAGAATCTTTAGGTTGCTCCTAAGAAGATTAGTAAGTCGTTAAACTATAGTATAGGGTTAGTTACCCTTTTAACTTTGTAATACTCTGCTAGGTATAGTAGCTTCTGCTATTTCTTTATCTAGGTCCTCTAGTTACTAACTACTTTTACCTTACTAGTATTAAGGTACTCCTTATAGTCCTTATATATCGTCTTTATTTGCTTATAATCCTTTAAATATATCGACTTAGTAAGGTTCTAATACTACTAGTAAAGGCTTTGCTTAGGTAGGTAGTATAGATTTAGTATATAAGTCTTAACGTACTTCCTAATCTACTTCTTAACCTCTATAACGTTATCCTAGTTGTATTTCCAGTTTACTATAGCAGTGTTGTATATTATTAATATGCTCTAGAAGGTAGCCCTCCTATTAGTAGTTAAATCAGTATATATAATACGCTTACTAGGAAGAGGAGGAGGCCTATTAGCGTTTACCTACTTAATATGCTCTTTTATAAGCTACGCTCCCTAAGTAAGGCTGTAATACTAGCAGACATAGGTCTAACAAGCGGTCTTAATATAGGCGGTTAATAACCTAAAAATAGGTATATTATTAAGGGTTAGTGGGACTAGACGTCTACCTAATTCCTTAGTATCGTTTAGGTCTATAAACTTAATTACCTTACTTGTAATATGCTAAAGCTGCTGTTCGAAGTCGATCTACTGCTCTAGCTTAGAGAGAAGGATAGAGCCCTCTTTAGCGGCCTTCTTATTATTCTTATTGCTCGATATAATAGCGGCTACTAAGGTACGTTCTTAGATATTGTAATAATGATATATATGCTGATACTAGGCTCGTCTATACTAGGCTAACGACTTCTTACTGTTAATTATTAGAATCTATAGGCTCTGATTGATCAATTCTATATACTGATCTATATGCTATTAACCTGCGCTCTAGCTGCCTAGGGCAGAGATTTTCTCTGTCCCTCCTATAACGTTTATAGGCCCTAAAGTAGGCTTAATCTACTTAATATAGGGAATCGTGGCTATATCTACCTTAATTGACCAGGGCCTCCCTGTACCCTGCTCCTAAGTTGAACAAGGCAACCCTATGCCCTGCTCCTATCAGGGATACCAAGGTTCTACCAGAGCAATACGAGCGCCACGTTGTCCAACACAGCGTATGAGCACCTTGCTCTGGGGAATAGGGCGTATACTGCGCCACTTGTGCGACAGCTATAAGTGGCGTACCCGCGCACTATATAATGGTTACTAATAAGCGCCCTGCTTAATATAGGTATTTAAGGGGTATATGTTAAACGTACAAAATAAGCTATAGCGCTCTAACGGTTATAGCTTAGGCAAAACGGATTTCAGTTCTCGAACTACTAGATATATAGCTATATTCTAAGGGTGGACCCACTTTTGGGGATACCGCTGACTAAGCTATATATTCCACTATATAGCCTAGAAATAGCTTTAAAAGGCTTTTCTATTTTTAGATTTATGCCCTACTTTTGTAGAGACAGCCTCCTTAGGCTGTATAAGCGCTAGAAATAGCCTTAAAAGGCTCTTCTACTAGGTCACCTACCTACCCTATACCTACCCTATACCATAGGTGTTGGACAACGTAGCGCTCGTGTCGCTCCGGTAGAACCTTAGTATCCCTGATAGGAGTAGGGCATAGGATTGCCTGTTAAACTTAGGAGCAGGGTATAGGGAGGCCCTGGTTAATTAAGGTAGATATAGCTACGATTCCCTATATCAAGCAGATTGAGCCTACTTTAGGGCCTATAAACGTTATAGAGGGGACAGAGAAAATCTCTGCCCTAGGTAGCTAGAGCGTAGGTTAAGATAGAATACAGATCAGTATATAGAATTAATCAGAGCCTATAGATTCCAACAATTAACAGTTAGAAGCTATTAGCCTGGCGTAAACAAGCCTAGTATTAGTATATATATCATTATTATAATATCTAAGAACGTACCTTAGTAACCGCGATTATATCGAGTAATAAGAATAACAAAAAGACCGCTAAAGAGGGCTCTATCCTTCTCTCTAAGCCGGAGCAGTAGATCGACTTTAAGCAGCAGCTTTAGCATTGTTAAACGTACAAAATAAGCTATAGCGCTCTAACGGTTATAGCTTAGGCAAAACGGATTTCAGTTCTCGAACTACTAGATATATAGCTATATTCTGAGGGTGGACCCACTTTTGTGGATACCGCTGACTAAGCTATATACTCCACTATATAGCCTAGAAATAGCTTTAAAAGGCTTTTCTATTTTTAGATTTATGCCCCACTTTTGTGGAGACAGCCTCCTTAGGCTGTATAAGCGCTAGAAATAGCCTTAAAAGGCTCTTCTACTAGGTCACCTACCTACCCTGTACCTACCCTGCACTGCAGGAGCGAAAACAGAACTTATAGGAAAAGTCGTGCGGCTTACCCTGCAGCTTAGGTAGCTGTAAGTCGATTATTTAAAATCGCCAGCTTATTTGGTTTTTCGGGAAGTGGCCATGCACCTACTAAGGCGCTCCTGCCGTGTGGAGGGCAGGAACGGTGCCGGAGGGTATATGTAGGAAGACACATCCGAAAACGCGTTCTTGGTCAGGACCGCTCTAAATCGACTGCACTCTTTTGCAATCCACTTGTCCAATTGAGGACTCAACACACGCCAAATTTGGCTGCGGCGCAGTCGCTTGTTCGACGGCGCTGTGGTCGGATTCTGACCGTACGATATGGTCGACCGTGGCCAGAAATCTGCAGCTGCAGCAGGGCAGGCGCACGGGCCCTATAGTCACGTGCCCCAGCCCCGACCGCACTGACCCCGCTAACCCGAACCCTACCGACCCGAACCCTGCCGCCCCTAGCCCCCTAGGGGCTGTCAACAAAGCCCCTGAGCGCTCGGGCCACAGCTTTTTAACCCACCTTACCACCGCTGCCGCTACTACTACCACCACTTCCGCCGCCAACCCTGCCACTACTACAACCGCTACCGGGTCGAGCGATATATCGTTCGATAGCCCTTTTAAAGGGCTTTCCAGCAGTCAACACGCCACTACCGCCACCGCCGCCCCTACCCCCTCTAAAAAGGGGAAAGAAAAAGAAAAAGCCCTACCACCTACAACCCTTGCCCTTACCTTCTCTAGTCTTATAGACCAAATAGTCAGTCTTTCAGTCAATAACCCGGCCTTTAAGGAAATTGTTGAATATACCGGGCTAGCTAGGAAGCTAGCCTTAACGCAGATTTTAAAAGAGGAGGAGAAAAAAGCCCCGATATTTCCCTCGTTTATTGCCCAGGCCCCAAGGCAGAAGAAGCAACAACAATAGCAACAACAACAGCAATAACAACAGCAACAACAACAACAGCAACAACAACCCCCCGCCGCCGAATCAGAGCCAACCCGCCATACCTAGGCCGCTATAGCAGCGGCTAGGGTAAAGCCTACTAAGCTAGGCTTAGAAAAACAGGTCCTTATACGGCTAGGATCAGCCTCTTCCTCCCTCGGCTAAAAATCAGCCCCGGAAATCGCATAGGCAGTACAGAAGGCTACAGGGCACTCCATCAAGGGGGTAAGGACCCTACCGAGCGGCAACCTTATACTGGTTACTAAAGGGGAAAAAATTAAAAAAGCCTTAGAAGAAAACACAGCCTAGCTAGCCTCTTTATCACCAGAGGCCTCGATCTACACCACTACCTAGGCTATTGCTGTTAAAGGGCTTATAACAGCTGACCGGGTAACGGAAGCTAGCCTTCTAGCAGCGGCAAAAGAAGTATATCCTTCGGCCTTAAGGGCTAAGGTCTAGTACCCCCTCTAGATCGAAAGAACAAGAGTCTTAGCTTTTATTGCCTTCTCTAGCTAGCAAGAGGCCTACTAGGCCTGCCAAGACAGAATCTTCTAGGCCTATAGGGCCCTAAAAGCAGAGCCCTATATCGATAAGGCTAGGGCCTTATAGTGCTTTAACTACTGGCAATAAGGGCATAAAGCCAAATACTGCCACTCCCCTACCCTCTACTACAACTGCGGCCAAGAAAAGAAGAAGCATACTAAGGCTCAGCACTGCCGGAACTGCCGTAGCAACCACCACGCTAGGGCAGAAGATTGCCCTGAAAGAAAGAAGCATAAGGCTCAGGCAAAATCCAGCCTACAAAACAGGCCTATTAACTTCGACCTCCCCGGCCCACTTAAGCCAGCAATATCAACAGAAGACCGGCTAGAAGGGGAAGAAAGCTATATAGTAGTAGCTGGAAAACGCCGCCGTGGCCGCCCCCCTACAATAACCGCCACTACCGCTACCGCCACCGCCACTACCGCTACAGCCTCCCTTTCCCAGCGAACTATAAGGGAGGCTTTTAGCAAAATCCCCGCCTCTACCTTTACTACTACCGATCTAGCAGCTACCGGTACTATAGCTACTGGTTCTATACCCTCCTCCCTAAAGCCAGCAAGGGGCTCTATAGAGGAAGAGGATACGGATATGCTCTAAGTCTTTTCTTTCCTTTTATTTCCACTCCTTTTGTTTAAGACGGCCTCCCTCCTTTCCTTTAGACTGCTTTCCTTCTACCCTTCCCTATAGCTGGTATCTTACTACTATACCCAAGGTAAGAGGGAAGGCTATAAGGCTAAGCTTATAAGCTTTTAAGCTTTAAGCCTAGACCTACCTTTACCTTTTTCGCTAACAAGACCCCTTCCTTATTCCCCTACCCCGAGCCCTATATTAATTAAGATATAGGGCGTTCTTACGGGAGACAGGTAGGGGAATAGGCGCGATTTCCCTTAGTAGCCTCCTAGACGGCCCCCCCTTGCGTTGTTTTTCTTTTAGTACTGCTCTTTTCCTCTTGCTAGGTTGCCCGCCTTGTTGAGCTCGTTGGAGGTTTTTCATCCGTTTTCCGGTTTTCCTCTAGCATAAGTGTAAGCTAGCAGCCCCTTATAGCCCCTTAGAGGACTCTATAGGAGTAATAGATATCTATCTATATGTAGGAAAGGAAATTGCGAAGCCTTACCTACTTGGACTAGAAATCAAGTTACTACGTTACCTACAACTATAAGCCTTATAGGCCTATAAGACCCACTGAAAGCCGTGATATATAAGCTTAAAGCCCCTATAATATAGCGCTATAGCCTATAACTATACCGTTATATAAGGACTTTTATAGAGGGAATACAGTAAAGGGCCCTACTTTACTATATTAGCACATACCTAGGAAGTGCTATTTAGGCCATATAAACGCTGTTGCTGCCCCTATATACCCTATACGACTACTACTAGTAGGCTATAGTGGTTACAGATCCTTATATAGGATTACCCATTCCAATAGGTTATAAGCCCGGATCGCCTGTGGGATAGTTATCGTTGGAGTCCAATTTCAAAGCGCTACCTCTGCCTATATATATAGGGCTATTTAAGCCTCTTATAGCTGAAAATATAGTACTATATTAGCCCTAAAAAGCTATATATTACATCTTATTAAAGGCTATTTAAGGACTAAAAAGCCTGAAAATCTAGAAGGATAAATCGCTGAGAAATCTAAGTCCTATAGTATTGACGAGCATTTGGGGCTCTTATACGCTTAGGCTAGTATACTTACCTATACTAAAAGACCTTTCTACTTATAGCTGGAAGTAGAAAGGCTAGCGTTTTAGAATTTCTAGCGCTAAAGACCTATATTTCCCTACTATAGAGCCCTTTCTATAGATATATCTATAGGCGGTAGTTAAGTCCCTACGTCGAAGTCTCTAGTCCCTATCTTAGAGCCTAGTTTAGAATTTCTACTAGAAAGCCCTACTAAGTAGCAAGTAGGCAGCGCTATAAACCTACTAAGCGCTAAGACTAGCCTAGAAAATCACTACTATAATTAGTAAGCTAGCTAATTAGCTTTAGTGAACTAGAAGCTAATTAAGTGCTTTAGCTAGCACTATAAAGTAAATAGTAGCCTACTTACAATGGCGGATCAAGCTAAAGGGAAGGGTATAGCCCCTAAAAGGGCTAGTAACCCAGCTGATCTAGGGCAATCTTCTAGGCCTCCACCACCTATACGAACCCTATCAGAAGATAAGGAAGATGGCGAAGACTATAGCGAGGTTATAGAATTCCTAAAACAGAATATAAAATCTCATGACCGAGTTATAGCTAGCCAATCTAGTAATATAAAAACACTACTTTTAAGTCTAAATACCCTAAAAGCCTCTGTCGAGGATAGCGTTAGCGCTATAAAGAATATATCTTCTACTTTAGCTTCTCTAACTAATAGTAGCAATGCTACTGCTACTGGAAAGACTAGCTATAGTCCTAGATTTGATCCTTTTAGCGGTACTATAGATTTAGATTCTCCTCTACGTCCCCCTAGGAAAGAGCCCTATCTAGGGCCGGCTATAGATAATACAGCTACTAGTAATTTAGACCCCCCTATAGATACAGGGTCTAAGGAAGGCTTTAAGGATACTATTACTAGTAGTATAGTAAAGGAGCTTTCTAAAAAGGCCTATACTATACTGGACGATAGTAAGCTTAGCGGGGAAAGCAATTTTGAACAGTGGATTCAGGCTTTAAGTATAGTGCTAAGAGCGTTAGGGATATCTAATTTTTTAGAAAACCCTGATATATCTAATACTTATAGCGACTCTGATCAAGCTGTTCTTTTAATGCTTCTACGTAATAGCTTATCTAGTAGCCCTAGGGCTGCTATATCGTAGATTTATATACCTTCTAAGGCCTTTAAGCTGCTTGTTAGGCAGTATAGCCGACCTATAGAGTCTAAAAAGGAGGACGTCTATAACGAATTCCACGCCCTTACCTTTAGTACCTATAAAAAAGGCTTATCAGCTTTTAACGCTGAATTTAACGGCTATCTTGCTAAGCTTACTATAGCTAAAATAGATATAGATCCCTCTTTGATACTAAATCAGTATTTTAAGGCTCTAGAATCTAAGTTTCCTAGCTGGGTATCACGCCAAAAGAGCTCTATAAGACAGGCTAGAATGCTAGGCCTTATAGCCTCTAGCCTTAATATAGAATATCTAATAGCTGATATTTTAGAAGAATCTAGGAACCCGGCTACAGAGGCGTATAGAGCAGCTCACGTAGCTAATAGCTCTAATTCAACCCCTAATTCAAATTCTAACCCTAGTAAGAAGGGTAAAAATAAGAAAAAGGGTAAGAAGAAGGCTAGTTATAATGTTAAAGGGCAGAATTATAGTGCTAAAAGTGCCGAATAGGCCTCCTTTATACTAGGGTCCTATAACCTAGCTATAAAAGAAGAAGAAGAGGAATCCGACTCTAGTTCCAATTCTAGTTCTTCTGGCGATTCTAATACCCAATTAGCACAGCTATTAGCGTTAAAAGGGTATAAGAAGCGTAAGGACTTTAAAGGAAAAGGCCTAAAAACCTCTTCTAATAAGGCAAAATATAAAGATAATAAGCCTAGAAGACGCCCTAGAGACCCCGCTCTTTATAATAGTTGGCTATACGATACGGGATCTACGGACCATATCAGTAATAGTAAAGAGCGGTTTACTACCTTTACGCCTAACACAGGCCAGTTACGCCCTATTAACACTGGAAATAGCCCTGTAAGCCCGGCTGGTATAGGCTCTATTACACTAGAAGTATTATCTAGAAAGGCCCCCCCTACCTATACTAAATTAGTATTAGATAACGTTTTATACCTACCTAATATTGATATAAATATTGTTAGCAGGGTTAGGCACTATGATTTAGGAGGTTGCCTTATAAAGGAAACCCTTTACGGGGGTGATAGACGCTATATAGCTGTACTAGACTTTAAAAAATCAGGATTTTTTCTTGACGTTAAAGGCAGCTCTAAGCCTATATTACATGCAAATTTTGCTTTTCCTTTAGGCCTTACTAGTTATAATACTACTAAAAGTATAGAGCCGTAGCGTAATAAGATAGTAGTGGAAATTCCTTCTAATTCTATTAGAAAGGAAGACTATAGACCTATTATAGAGGATGCTATAGTATCCGAAGCTATAGAGCCTAATAAGCGCTATAAGCTAAGGAATTCTCCGGCTAAGGGTACTACTTTAGAAGGTATAGGACCTTCTTTAAGGGGGAAAAGGCCCCGTAGGCCTGTAGAGCCCTTAGCCACTGCCCAGGCCCCCTATCAAAGTCCCCGTGAGACTAGGGAGCCTGAGCCCTTAACTGGCACTGGAGACCTGCCCCGTGTGCTAAGAGAGCCAGTTATAGAGGGGAATAAAGTAGAAAAGGCTATATCTAGCCCTACTTTAAAGGAGCCTAATATAGGTCAGCGAGATTACTATAATCTACTTAATTTAGCTAAATTGTGGCACGTTAGGCTAGGCCATATAGGCCTACGTCTTTTGAAAAAGACCTCTAGTATTACTAAAGGGCTGCCTAATTTTGATAAAATAAAGGAAGCTGATTTTCACTGCTCTAGCTGTGATCGAGGTAAAGCAGTGAGAAGGGTTAGTAAGGCTCTAATACCTGACCCACCTAGGGTCTTAGACTTAATAGAGGGGGATACTGTTAAAATTAGGCCTAGGCCTTATAATAGAAACCCTATAGTCTTACTTCTAGTTGACCGTAAAGTAGGTATAGGTGGGTTTTTAACCTACCTAATAAATCAGGCCCTATAGTAGCTAACGCTATTAAGGGCTTTTTTAGGGGCCTAAGGAATGGATTTGGTAGATATCCTACTAAATTCCACTTTAACGGAGGCACTAAAATAACTGATTTATTAACTACTTAGTTAGCTAAAAGGGGTATTAAATTTAGCACTTCTGCCGCCTATATCCACAAGCAGAACGGCTTAGTAGAACGATCAGTTAGAGTTATACTAGACCGTGTAAGGTGTACTATTCTTAGTAGCGCTTTACCCCAGTATTTGTAGTGCTTTATACTGGAGGCTGTAGTGGAATTAGTTAATAGTACAGCTATAACTAATAAGGAAACCACTCCTTTCCAGGCGCTATTTGACGAGCTAGAGCCTGGTATTCCACATATACCTAACCTAAAGCGCTATAGGGCTATAGGCGCTAGAGGAGAGGCGATTATACCTTTAGAAAAACGGTCTAAATCGTTAAAATTTACCTCTAGAACGGAAGAGTGTAAATTACTAGCGGTATTAGGTTCTAAGACCTACCTAGTATATATACCGTCTAGAAGAGCAGTACTTAAAACCTCTACTATTAAGTTTATAGAGGATAATACAGTACTAAGTCAGCCTACTAATAATACGGCTTTAGAGGGGGAATTAGTAGACCTAGACTTAGATTTAGAGGGGGCTGTTAGCCCGGACCCTTCTAATCTCAATACTGAAAAGCCTATTAGTATAGAAATAGGACCTAGTAAGCTAGAACCCTACGAATCTTCTTCCAATAGTGAATTAGATGAACCCTTACCGGATAAGCCTATAAATCCGGTTATAGTAGAGTCTACTAGGCCTACTATATCTATTAGAAAGCCTGAATTACCAGAGGTGTTTCCCCAAACTATAGAGCCTATTTTTGCACCTAAGCCTATAGAAGTTATAGCGCCTAATCAGCCTATAACGAACGAACCTCTTGATAATAGTGATCTTATTTCAGAGGGGGATAAAATGCAGCTCGATTACTATAAGCTTTTAGCTAAGACTAGTAGCTATATACTGTCTTTTGTCTATAAGGCTCGAAAAAGGGTAATATCTAAGGATAGTACGCCTACTACTTATAAGCAAGTCTTAAAACTACCTAGAGATGAGTGTAGTAAGTGGTTAGAGGCTATTACTAAGGAATTTATCCAGTTATTAGAGCTAGGGGTTTTTAAATTCCTACCTAGGAGTCTATTACCTTCTAACCGTAAGCTTATTACCTGTCGAAACGTTCTTAAGGTTAAAAAGGACGCTAAAAACAGGCCTATTAAGTATAAATCTCGGTTAGTAGCTAGGGGCTTTATACAGGTAGAAGGCCTAGATTACACTGTAACCTACGCCTCTACTAGTATACCACCTACTTGGCGTATACTTCTAGCTATAGGTGCTGTTCTAGACTGGGAAATAGAACAAGCTGACTTTATAGGGGCATTTCTTAATAGCGCTCTTAGAGAAGAAATATATATGGAAATCCCTGAAGGACTATTAGACCTAGCGGCTTCTAATAAGGCTATTTATAAGCTTTTACTGAAATACGGCTATAATCCTTCTACTCCTAATATTATTAAACTATCTAAAGCGTTATACGGTCGAAAACAAAGCCTTAAAGAGTGGCAAGATAAGCTTAAAATCTTACTTAAGAGCCTAGGCTATCTCCCTCTTATTTCAGATCTAGGGGTCTTCTATAATGCTAAAACCTGTTACTTTATCGTTACCTATGTAGATGACTGTCTATTTATAGGGCCTGATATAGGCTATATAACTGATTTAAAGAAACGGCTTAATAAGGTCTACGCTATAGAAGACTTAGGGCCTGCTGCCTATTTCCTAGGCGTGCAGATTATAAGGGATAGACCTAATAGGCGCCTGTGGCTTAACCAGTCACAGTATGTAGAAGAGGCGGTTAGCCGCTTTAACTTAGCCGATTCTAAGCCTATATCTATTCCCTTACAGCCGGGGCTAGTAAGTCAACTTCAACTAGAGGAAGATATTGCTAGCCACCTCTGTAATTCTACGGAAATTAAGCTCTATCAAAGCCTAGTAGGAATAGCTATGTATATAATGCTCCTTACTAGGGTAGATATTAGCTTTACCGTATAGTGGCTCTCTAGGTCTTTAAATAGACCTACAAAATCACACTTAAACGCTGCTAAAAATCTTTTTAAGTATCTTAACAGTACCAAAGACTATAGCATCTGTTTTAGCTGTAACGGAAATACAGTAGCTGATCTAGGGCCTAAGCTTAGTAATAGTAGTAATACAACTACTAAGCTTAGTAGACTTTCACTCTAAGGAAGGGCCTAGGCCCCTAACTACTACCTCTACTACTATAGTAGATTCTAGAAATAGTAAAGGTAGTAGCCGGACTTCTATAATTAATAGTAGTCTAGTCCCTATAGGCTTTAGTGATTCTGATTTTGCAGGGGATAAGGCTACTAGTAAATCCACCTACGGCTATCTATATAAGTTAGCCGGTAGGCCTATTAGCTGGAAAACGAAAAGAGCTACTACTATTGCTCTCTCTACCCTGGAAGCTGAAACTGATGGACTTACAGAGGCTATACGCGAAGTACAGTGGATTATAGGGCTATTTTCTGAACTTCACAGACCTATAGACTACCCTATTACTCTCTATGGAGATAATCAGGGCTCTATAACGGTGGCTAATGACCCAGCGCTACACGCTAGAACTAAGCATACCCTGCTGAGATTCCGGTACGTTAGAGAGCAGGTTAAGGCTAAAATAGTTACTATTATATATCTTAATACTAAGTGTATGCCGGCTGACGGACTTACTAAAGCCCTACCAGTTAGTGGCTTTCAGTCTTTTATCAGGCTTTTAGGCCTACAACCTAAGGGAGCTTTTTACTAAGCTACCCTCTACCCCTATATATATATATTCTATATTATATATATAGAAGGCCTGGCTTAGCCTGATTAGCTTATAAGACCAGTCAATAGTACCGGCTACTTTACAGCCTTCGGAATCACCTAATTCCTCTATATAGCCTTAAAAGGCTTATAAGGTCCTAGCCACTGTAGTACAGTTCTATAGGCGCCCTTGTGCTGGCATCAGCTCCCTGCGGCGTTAGGGAGGCCTATATTACTCTAGCTACGTCTAGAAGTACTCTAGTATATAGTATAGCTATATTTGGAAAATATAGGCTCCGGCTATTACTAGTAGTATACTTTCCTTTAGAGGGGGATTCTCTATGTGACTACCTGTTATTTCCTTACTAGAACTGGCTGAAAGAACGGAGTAAAAAAGGGCATAAAATTTAAAACCGTGCTAAAAATTGTTTTCTCTATAAGAGGATAAAGGCGTTTATAAGCCCTTTACTCCTTCTATACTCTAGTGCGTCTATTAGTCGCTAGGGTATAGAATATTTAGATATTATATATTACTATAAGCTTTAAAGCTATAGTACCTATACCTTTATAGGATATAGGTTTGATTTCAACATCATATATATTCTTACTTCTTTCTATATATAATAGGGGTTTATCCTATATATATATAAGGGCCTAACCCCTTTGTCTAACGGAATAGTTTTGCTCTTACGTTCTTATTTCTTAGGATTCTTCTATTCTTTACCTATATATAGCTTTCTAAGGCTTATAAAGGAACAGAAGAATAGAGGGGGTGTTAAACGTACAAAATAAGCTATAGCGCTCTAACGGTTATAGCTTAGGCAAAATGGATTTCAGTTTTCGAACTACTAGATATATAGCTATATTCTGAGGGTAGACCCACTTTTGTGGATACCGCTGACTAAGCTATATACTCCACTATATAGCCTAGAAATAGCTTTAAAAGGCTTTTCTATTTTTAGATTTATGCCCTACTTTTATGGAGACAGCCTCCTTAGGCTGTATAAGCGCTAGAAATAGCCTTAAAAGGCTCTTCTACTAGGTTACCTACCTACCCTATACCTACCCTGCACCGCAGGAGCGAAAACAGAACTTACAGGAAAAGTCGTGCGGCTTACCCTGCAGCTTAGGTGGCCGTGAGTCGATTATTTAAAATCGCTAGCTTATTTGGTTTTTCGGGAAGTGGCTATGCACCTACTAAGGCGCTCCTGCTGTGTAGAGGGCAGGAACGGTGCCGGAGGGTATATGTAGGAAAGGAAATTGCGAAGCCTTACCTACTTAGACTAGAAATCAAGTTACTACGTTACCTACAACTATAAGCCTTATAGGCCTATAAGACCTACTGAAAGCCGTGATATATAAGCTTAAAGCCCCTATAATATAGCGCTATAGCCTATAACTATACCGTTATATAAGGACTTTTATAGAGGGAATACAGTAAAGGGCCCTACTTTACTATATTAGCACATACCTAGGAAGTGCTATTTAGGCCATATAAACGCTGTTGCTGCCCCTACGTACCCTATACGACTACTACTAGTAGGCTATAGTGGTTACAGATCCTTATATAGGATTACCCATTCCAATAAGCATATTACAAGCAAGGTAATTAAGTTTATAGACCTAAATGATACTAAGGAATTAGGTAGATGTCCAGTCCTTCTAACCCTTAATAATATACCTATTCTTAGGTTATTAACTGCCTATATTAAGACTACTTGTTAGACCTATATCTACTAGTATTACAGCCTTGCTTAAGGAGCATAGCTTATAGAAGAGTATATTAAGTAGGCGAACGCCAACGGGCCTCCTCCTCTTTCTAGTAAGCGTATTATATATACCGATTTAACTACTAATAGAAGGGCTACCTTCTAGAGCATGTTAACATTGTATAACACTGCTATAGCAAACTGGAAATACAACTAGGATAACGTTATAGAGGTTAAGAAGTAGATTAGGGAGTACGTTAAGACTTATACGCTAAATCTATACTACCTACCTAAGTAAAGCCTTCGCTAGTAGTATTAGAACCTTACTAAATTGATATATTTAAAGGATTATAAGCGAATAAGGACAATACATAAGAACTATAAGGAGCACCTTAACGTTAGTAAGGCAAAAGCAGTTAGTAACTAGAGGACCTAGATAGAGAAGTCGTAGAAGCTACTATACCTGGCAGAGTATTATAAAGTAGAAGGGGTAGCTAACCCTAAACTATAGTTTAACAACTTGCTAATCTTCTTAGAAGTAACCTAAAGGTTCTAAGGCTAGATATCAGTCTTATATAGGGACTTTAAGAAGTAGGCTAAATAGGAAAACCTTAATTACTATAAAGTAGTAAGGGATTCCCTATAAGACCTTAAGTTCAATAAGCCTCCTAAGCTAAAGCCTAAGAACCTAGTAGGAAGAGGAGGCACGTATATTACCCTAAACAGCGAACAGCCTCTTTTTAATAGGGCTAGTAAGAAAGGCAAAAGAGGAGGGGATATATAAGAAGAGGCCTTTAAGTAAGGAAAAGCTAATATCTATAGCAACCGAAATCTCTAGGGAGCCTTAGAAGCACCCTAACCCTTAGGACCTAATTATCCTATAGGAAGACCTAGTTCTTATTATAAGAAGTATACCTATAGAACAATCTAGTATAACTAGAAAGTATACTAGTATCTATTTCCTTCTTTTATATATAAAGGTTAAGAACTAAGGCCAGATATAGAGAAGTATGTAAAACAAGCTATTAAGAAGGATTTGCAACTTTGATCAAAGATATCGGCTTATTGAAAAGAGCTAAAAGACAAGCAAGAGGCCTAAAGGTATATAGGGCATAGAGAGAAAGTAAAGGCTTTAAAACTAATAGTAGAAGTTATCCCTATATCTAAGAAAAAGAACGAGAATTAGGTCCCTATCAATTTTATAGTACTAAAGAGCGTACTATAAGCAAGCAGTATTAGCGAATACCCTTTTAAGTACTCGGCCTACCTAGATTCCAGTACCTCTATCTATATTTTTAACAATCGGGAGAGATTTAAAAGCTTTAAGGAAGTAGGGAAAGGGGACTACCTTATAGCAGCTAATAGTAAGTTGCCGATTAAAGGATATAGGACAGTTTTCCTATATCTATACCTAGGGTAGTATAAATAGGTACTCCTTTAGCTTAATCGTATAGTATACTGCCCTAAGGTAGCTACTAACCTAGTTTCTTTAAGGTACCTTTGTAAAAAGGGAATATAATAGGATTACTAGAAGTAGGGTACCCTTTTCTACCTTAGAAGGATGTTAGACTATAATAAGATCTGTAAAATCTAGGAAACCTATAGCTAGTTCCTACTAGAGTATATTATAACTAATATCTTAGCATTAGCCTTTATAATATAAAGGGAGTAGGGTAGGTCTTAGAAGAAGAAGACTAAGCCTAGGACAATCTAAGTTTAGTATTAGCAGTTAGGTTATCCAAACCTAGAAGCACTCTATTACCTTGTTTAAAGCGGTAAGGGATTTAAGGTTACTAGAAATCATAAGGTGATTAGAACGGTAGACTATCTATAGTATAGTATAGGAAAAGGCCCTGATTGCTAGGTCTTAAGGGTAGCCCAACTAGATCCGAAGTATCCTAGCGATATCCTAGCTCTTGATTTCTATAATATTAAAAGGTCTAAGAAAGGCTTTATATCTATTATACTATTATTAAATTGTAAGTCAGGCCTGATATAGGACTATTATCTTTATAATTGGTTGGTTAAGAGTATTATTATAGCCCTAGACAACTGCCTTTTAGATCTTGATTAAAGGTATGGAATTCGGGTTCTAGATATCGAAGCTAATAACAAGATTATAGGAAGAAAGGGAGTAATCTAAGCCTGGTTATAAGGGAAGTATATTAGAATAAATCTCTTTGCTCTTTAGACCTAAGATCAGAATAGAGACATAGAAAGAGCTGCCGGCATTCTAAAAAGGTATATAAAAGTAATAGTAGTAGGGACTAACTTACCTTTAGATAAGGTAGCTAAGGTATTTAGAACAGTAGTATATCTCTTAAATCGTACCCTAAGGTATTAGCTAAAGTAGAAAATACTATATAAGGTATTCTATTCGTTCGTAGAATTAGTAGGTATTAAAGAGGCAACGCCTATTAAGCTATAGCAAGGGTATCTCTGGGTTTTTCTATATTAAGCCTTGACGTTAGAAGCAGATATATAGCTTAAGAAGAATAAGCTAAAGAGGTTTACTCTAAGAGTATTCCTTAGATACCTAATTAGATATAACTTAACGAATATTTATCGAATCTAGAACCCTTAAACTAATAAGATTATAATAACCTAGAATGTGATTTTCAATAAGAAGATAGTATTTAATAGGTCTAAGGAGCACCTTATAGTCAGGCTAAGAGATCTAAGCTTAAAAGGGCTAAAAGAGTAGCTTACTTAGATCAAGAAAAGGGTAGAATCTGAAAATCTGAATACTATAGTAGCCGATATCCCTACCTAGGACGTACCCTATAAGGTAGGGGTAATAGACCTAGGTAATAGATTAGAAGAAGAAGAGGAAGAGGATATCGATATACCTAACCTTATAGATAACATAGAACTTAACAATTCAGTAGAAGTAATATAAGAACCTTAGTATATAAAGGCTTGCCTACTCCTATATCCAACTCTAGAAGCTACGCCCCTACTAGTAGTATAGGGTATACTAGGAGCATGCCTTATAGTATGTTTTAGGGATCGAGTTCTTAGTTAGTAGTTCTTTAATACTGCTATAAAGGGAGATTTCCTTACCTAGAGAGCCTCCTTTGCTGCTAAAAGGCTTATAAATAAAGACCTTAAGACAAAAGGGAGTATACTAATATCTAAGATCCTAAGCGTTAAGGAATTTAAGCTAAGTACCATTTATTCTTCTTAGCTACCTCTAACGCCTAAGCTATACTAGAACCTCGAAAGCCACCTATAGGGGGAACACTTTAAGGAAGCCGAAAGGCAGTACCTTCTTATATACCTAGAAACGTAGGAGGAAGTGCTAATTGCTAAGGTATAGGGCAAGTAGGTTTTAGATAATATATAGGTATATATATACAAAATCAATAAGTACAATTACCTAGAGAAGTTTAAGGCTAGGTTAGTAGTCTAAGGCGATTAATAATAAGGGACCCTAAGAAAGGATATATACATAGTAATGTTAGCTGGAAAGTCCTTCTAGATCTTAATAGCAGTAGTAGCGAGGTTCGATATAAAGCTGATCTAGTTTGACGTTTTAAATGCCTTTTGCAACGCTTACCTTGACTAGGATATATATATAAGACCCCTAGTAGGTCGAAGGAAGTAGGGTACAGTCTATAAGCTAAAGAAAGTACTATATAGACTTTAGGAATTGCCTTACCTATAGTACAAAGAGTTTAGTAGTACTCTTTAGGATCTTAGGCTTAACGTAATGCCCTATAAACCATATATCTTTTAAAAGAGAGAAGTCTTTATTCTCTTCTATATAGATAATATAACAATAGTATACTATAAGAGGTATAAAGCCCTTACTAAAGACCTAATAAGCTTGCTCTAGTCGAAATATAAGATAACTAGCGGTAGCAAGCTAAACTGGTTTCTTAGGCTATAAGTTATTCGGAATTGGGAGTACTATAAGATCTATCTCTTATAGACAGTATACTATAAGAAAATCTTTAGATTAGTAGACAACCTAGTAATCGGGAGCAAGGTAATAAAGCTAATAGTATGGAGATATACCTCCTTTATAGTACTAGAAGAATTAAAGAGCAACCTAGGGCAGGTAATAAACACTAAGATAAAGTTATACTAGAGAAAAGTCAGCTTGATTATATATATAGTAGTAATTACAAGGGTCGATATAGCCTTTACCGTATCGAGATTATCGAGATTTCTTATAAACCTAGGTCCGGAGTATTATAAGGCGGCAGATCGTTGCCTTAACTACCTATACTATTCTAGGAATCAGTGCCTTTAGCTTAGGGGTAGAGATATATATAAGGTTTAGTATAATACTTCCTTTGCCGATAATATAGCCGATCAGAAAAGCTCTTAAGGATATATAATTAAGCTTTTCGGTAGGCTGGTTGCTTAGAGGGCAAGCAAGCAGACCTATATAATAACCTTTACTACCAAAGTAGAATTAGTATCTATAATAGAAGTAGTATAAGAAGCGCTATATCTCTGCCGCCTAATCTATAATCTTGGAATCGGTTTTAAAAGGAAGTACAGCGTATAAGTGTTCTATAATAATGCTTAAACTATAAGACTAGTAACTAGGGATAAAACGCTAAAAACAAAGCTCTGGCATATCGATATTAAGAATTACTAGCTCTAGCAGGAAGTTGTTATAGGAAGAGTTCTTATAGACTATATACTAACAGATTAATAATTAGCAGATAGCCTAACGAAAGTTCTTACGAACAATAGTTTTACTACTTTTTATAAGCAAGTCGGTATAGTAGAAAGGAAAGAAAAGATTGAGAAGCGGTAGAGGAAGGAAGGCTAAGATATAGAGACTTAGCAGCAGGCACGGAAGGGAGTACCCTAAGAAACTAGTCTATTAAGCTAAACGTCGCTATTATAATCCGCAAATGTAAAATTGATTAGGGCCTAGCTAGAAGTCCTAGGGTACGCCGGAGCAGCAGTAGAATCCTCCTTTATAGCCATGTTAGTAGCCTATAGTACGCTCTTCCTATTAGTATTATCGTCGTTGTTATTGGATTCCATTACTGCTACCTGTTTCCCCTGCTTCTTTATCTCTTCCTTCTTCTAGATAGTTATAGCCTGTTTCTGCGTCTATAGCTCTTAGATTAAGCTAGTATACTCTCTAATAAGAGTATATAATATCTAGATAAGGATAGTTAGGATAGACTAGAAGTATAGTAGGATAGGATTATAGGGTAACTTACTACTAGGGCTATAATACCAGAAGAGTATTTAACAATGTAGGCCTAACAGGCCTATACTGCTGCTAAGATCTTATCATTGTCCGCTAGAAACGCAGGTCAGCGCGAACAGTGCTAAGGGGGTATTATTGGAATGGGTAATCCTATATAAGGATCTGTAACCACTATAGCCTACTAGTAGTAGTCGTATAGGGTACGTAGGGGCAGCAACAGCGTTGATATGGCCTAAATAGCACTTCCTAGGTATGTGCTAATATAGTAAAGTAGGGCCCTTTACTGTATTCCCTCTATAAAAGTCCTTATATAACGGTATAGTTATAGGCTATAGCGCTATATTATAGGGGCTTTAAGCTTATATATCACGGCTTTTAGTGGGTCTTATAGGCCTATAAGGCTTATAGTTGTAGGTAACGTAGTAACTTGATTTCTAGTCTAAGTAGGTAAGGCTTCGCAATTTCCTTTCCTATATATACCCTCCGGTACCGTTCCTGCCCTCTATACGGCAGGAGCGCCTTAGTAGGTGCATGGCTACTTCCTGAAAAACCAAATAAGCTGGCGATTTTAAATAATCGACTTACGGCTACCTAAGCTGCAGGGTAAGCCGCACGACTTTTCCTGTAAGTTCTGTTTTCGCTCCTGCGGTGCAGGGTAGGTACAGGGTAGGTAGGTGACCTAGTAGAAGAGCCTTTTAAGGCTATTTCTAGCGCTTATACAGCCTAAGGAGGCTGTCTCCACAAAAGTGGGGCATGAATCTAAAAATAGAAAAGCCTTTTAAAGCTATTTCTAGGCTATATAGTGGAGTATATAGCTTAGTCAGCGGTATCCATAAAAGTGGGTCCACCCTTAGAATATAGCTATATATCTAGTAGTTCGAGAACTGAAATCCGTTTTGCCTAAGCTATAACCGTTAGAGCGCTATAGCTTATTTTGTACGTTTAACAGGTATATAGATAGATAGATTCTATTACGCTATCTGATCCCCGTAGGGGATATCTAGGTAGGCTGAACTAGTGCTATAGGAAAACCGTACAACGGGTGAAAAACCTATAACCGTACATAGGAAACAGGGGGGTGTGATAGAGGGTAGGCCAATCTTCACCAGAGTGGATACCGCCCCTTTAGGAGTATAAAAACATATTGCCTAAAGGGGTATAGGCTAGACCGCTCCTAGCCTCTAAGTAACAGAGTATTCTAGCAGTCTAGTAGCAATATGGCGAACTAGGGGGCGTATAGCGCTGCCACCCCCTTTTTCGAGTCTGTAGAGAAAGCTGTATGTATCTCCTCTTTCCCTCTCCTTAAAGGAGGCCGAAGGGTAGGCCGGGCAACCGTTGAATATATGTCGGATGTCTTCTATAGCTAGGTAGTAGCGGCAGAGGGGGTTACTAACCCCAGGTACCTTATAGGTATATAGGAATCCCCTTAGGCCTATCTTCCCTATTCGGGCCTATATTAGTAGCGAGCTTTCGGCCTTAGAAAGGTTATAGTAGCGTCTTTGGAAGGCCTTCTTAAAGGCCTTAACTAGGTTCTCCTCTTAAAAGGTAGCCTTAGCTGATTTCTCTAAGAGGCTCTCTATATAGGGGTCGTAACTAGAGGCCCTAGTTTCCTATAGATAGCGATCCTTCTAGGCAGTATAGAGGGGTTCCTTATTAATAGCCTTTCTTAGTTATTGGTAGTGTTACTAGGCTATTGCCTCTCTTTTTCTTTCTTACTTTATACGCCTTCCTAGGGGGAGGTTAGTCCTAAGGGTCCTGTTTCTAAGGGTAAGGCGTAGGGCTTCCTTCTGCTTAGCCACTTCTTTCCCTATAGCCCTGTTTATCCTAGCTTAGCTGGAGAAGGAGAGGGCATTAAGGTAGAGGTTAAGAGGAGGGACATTAGCCTTATAGTAGAGGCTTCAGACCGATGTCCTTTTATAGGCCCCTATAACCCTCCTTAGGGCCTTGTTTTTAGCTGCTAGTAGGCCTCTAGTTATACCTTATAGCTTATTTAGTGCTATAGGTGTAGGGGTATGCTAAGCTAAGGCTATGTAGGCTAGGACCGGCCTTATTACCGCTGTATATATATATATATTGTATTCCACCTATAGAGTCCTTATTGGACTATAAGGAGCTGCTAGCTTACACTAATGCTAGAGGAAAACCGGAAAACGGATGAAAAACCTCCAACGAGCTCAACGAGGCAGGCAACCTAGTAAGAGGAAAAGAGCGGTACTAAAGAAAAACAACGTAAGGGGAGGCCGTCTAGGAGGCTACTAAGGGAAATTGCGCCTATTCCCCTACCCGTCTCCTGTAAGAACGCCCTATATCTTAATTAATATAGGGCTTAGGGTAGGGGAATAAGGAAGGGGTCTTGTTAGCAAAAAGGGGTAAGGTAAGGCTAGGCTTAAAGCTTAAAAGCTTATAAGCCTAGGCCTATAGCCTTCCCCTTTACCTTGGTATAGTAGTAAGATACTAGCTATAAGGAAGAAAGATAAGATAGTCTAAAGAGAGAGAGGGAAAGCAGTCTAAGGAAGGAGAGAAAGCAGAAAAAGAGACTAAAGTATATCCGTATCCTCTTCCTCTATAGAGCCCCTTGCTGGCTTTAGGAAGGAGGGTATAGAACCGGTAGCTGTAGTACCGGTAGCTGTAGTACTAGTAGCTGCTAGATCGGTAGTAGTAAAGGTAGAGGTAGGGATTTTGCTAAAAGCCTCCTTTATAGTTTGCTAGGAGAGGGAGGCTATAGCGGTAGTAGCGGTAGCGGTAGTAGCGGTTATTATAGGGGGGCAGCTATGGCGGCGTTTTCCAGCTACTACTATGTAGCTTTCTTCCCCTTTTAGCTAGTCTTCTATTGATATTGCCGGCTTAAGAGGGCCGGGGAGGTCGAAGTTAATAGGCCTGTTTTATAGGCTGGATTTTGCCTAAGCCTTATGCTTCTTTCTTTCAGGGCATTCTTCTGCCCTAGTATAGTGGTTGCTATGGCAGTTCCGGCAGTACTAAGACCTAGTATAGGCCACCTTGGTATACTTCTTCTTTTCTTAGCTGCAGTTATAGCAGAGGGTAGAGGAGTGGCAGTATTTGGCTTTATGCCCCTATTGCTAGCAGTTAAAGCACTATAAGGCCCTAGCCTTATCGATATAAGGCTCTGCTTTTAGGGCTTTATAGGCCTAGAAGATTCCGTCTTGATAGGCCTAGTAGGCCTCTTGCTAGCTAGAAAAGGCGATAAGAGCTAAGACTCTTGTTCTTTCGATCTAGAGGGGGTACTAGACCTTAGCCCTTAAGGCCGAAGGATATGCTTCTTTTACTGCTACTAGAAGGCTAGCTTCTATTACCTGGTTAGCTATTGTAA
This sequence comes from Phyllachora maydis, assembly GCA_029339225.1. Taxonomy (NCBI): domain Eukaryota; kingdom Fungi; phylum Ascomycota; class Sordariomycetes; order Phyllachorales; family Phyllachoraceae; genus Phyllachora; species Phyllachora maydis. Next base: position 10,484,551 of record JAQQPM010000001.1, on the reverse strand, counting down.
GCCCTTTAACAGCTATAGCCTAGGTAGTAGTATAGATCGAGGCCTCTAGTGATAAAGAGGCTAGCTAGGCTGTATTTTCTTCTAAGGCTTTTTTGATTTTTTCTCCTTTAGTAACTAGTATAAGGTTACCGCTTGGTAGGGTCCTTACCCTCTTGATAGAGTGCCCTATAGCCTTCTGTACTGCCTGTGCGATTTCTAGGGCTGATTTTTGGCCGAGGGAGGAAGAGGCTGATCCTAGCTGTATAAGGACCTGTTTTTCTAAGCCTAGCTTAGTAGGCTTTACCCTAGCCGCTGCTATAGCAGCCTAGGTACGGCAGGTTAGCTCTGATTCGACGGTAGGGGGTTGTTACTGCTGCTGCTATTGCTGTTATTATTGCTGTTGTTGTTGCTGTTGTTGTTGCTTCTTCTGCCTTAGGGCCTGGGCAACGAACAAGGGAAATATCAGGGCTTTTTTCTCCTTCTCTTTTAAGATCTGCGTTAAGGCTAGCTTTCTAGCTAGCCCGGTATATTCGACGATTTCCTTAAAGGCTGGGTTATTGACTGAAAGACTGACTATCTGGTTTATAAGACTAGAGAAGGTAAGGGCAAGGGTTGTAGGTGGTAGGGCTTTTTCTTTCCCCTTTTTTAAGGGGGTAGGGGCGGCGGTGGCGGTAGTGGCGTGTTGACTGCTGGAAAGCCCTTTAAAAGGGCTATCGAACGGTATATCGCTTGACCCGGTAGCGGTTATGGTAGTGGCAGGGTTGGCGGCGGAAGTGGTAGTGGTGGTGGTGGTGGTAGTAGCGGTGGTAAGGTAGGTTAAGAAGCTATAGCCCGAGCATTTAGGGGCTTTGTTGATAGCCCTTAGGGGGCTAGAGGCGGCAGGGTTAGGGTCAGAGGGGTCAGTACGGTCGGGGCTAGGGTACGTGACTATAGGGCCCGTACGCCTGCCCTGCTATAGCTGCAGATTTCTGGCTATAGTTGACCACATCGTACGGTCAGAATCCGACTATAGTGCTGTCGAACGAGCGACTGCGCCGCAGCCAAATTTGGCGTGTGTTGAGTCCTTAATTGGACAAGTGGATTGCAAAAGAGTGTAGTCGATTTGGAGCGGTCCTGACTAAGAACGCGTTTTCGGATGTGTGATGTCGGTTACTAGTTTCTTACCGCTGTATATAGGAGCCTAGTCTTTTCGATTCTAGGTCCCTAGGTCTTTCTAGCTAGCCTAGTAATAGCAAGGGACTGCGTTTTTAGCTTCTGCCGTAGGGTGCTGGCATAGGCCTTCCAGGTAAGCTTAGGGTCTAGCCAGACCCCTAGAAAACGGGCCTCTAAAGCTGGTTATAGGGGGGGGAGTCCCCTATTAGTCCTAGGTTAATAGGGTTAGTCTAGGGCCTTTTTCTAGGGGGGAAGTGTATAAGCTTGCTCTTTACTGCTAAGAAGGTAACTCTAGCTATTGTTGCCCAGTCTAGACACTCTTTCCAGGCCTCTTCTAGCTGCCTAACCGTTATTATAGCTTCTCTGCCGAAGGCTAGTAGGTTAGTATTGTCTATATAGCCTATAGTAGAGATAGTAGGGTGTTTTCTCTCTAGTCTTTTGTATAAAGGGTAGAGGTATAGGACTAAGAGGATTAGTAAGAGTAGTAAGCCTTAGGGTACTCCTATTAGTACTGGGATTTACTAGCTTTTTTGGCCGTCAAATAGGAGGCTAGTAGTCCTAGAGGAGAGGAATTCCCTTAGCTAGGCTAGTAGCTAGGGAGGTAGCCCTAGCTGGTCCAGTATAGCTAGAAGTCTATTATAAGGGATACTGTCGAAATACCCTAATAGGTCTAGCTATAGAAGGGAGGCCCTGGCTTTATACTTCTATACCTCCTAGATCTGAGCTATAAAGAGGTATATAGCCGATTCAATGGATTTATAGCAGTAGTAGCCCTGTTATATTGCTGGAATTAGCTTAAAGGCCTTAGCTATATCCCTTATCTTAGTCCCTATAACTTTCTCTAGGACCTTACTAATATAGTTAAGTAGGGCTATAGGGCAGTAGCCTCTAGGGGTATTATAGGCATCTAGCTGTTTTCCTGGTTTAGGGAGGACGATAGTAACCGCTTTCTTATATTCCTATAGATAGAAGCTATAAAGGAAGGATTTTAAGGCTAGTATAGCAAGGGCCTTATAAAGGGGGTTGCTACAGGCCTTTAGAAAGCCTATAGGGAGTTCGTCCGGTCCTAGTGCTTTCTAGGGCTTTATTGTTTTAACTGCCTCTTTTATATCGTCTGGCCTAACCGTCTAGCTAACCAGTAGCCTAGGGCCTATTAGGGGTTCCTCTAGGCTATCCTCTTAGGGGGAGGGGGGGAAGAAACGTACTGAAAGGGCCTCTACCTTCTCCTAGAAGGTACTAGCTTGTCCGAGGGTTAGTAGCTTAGAAGGGGGTAGGGCAGTAGTACTTTATAGCCTAGCCTATCTTTCTAGTTATTAGAGCTTCTCTAGTTTTTCTCTAGCCTTTTATAGAAAGGCCCTCTAGGTCTTTCTCTTACTCTATCTTATAGCCTTTGTTTGCTTCCTCTAGGCTGACTTATAGGCAGTAAGAAGGGCCTGGTTGTTAGAGGAGCGTTAGAGCTGTCTTTCTGCCCTTTTTCTCTCCTAGACTACCTAGTAGATTTCGTTGTTCTACTAGGGGGTACTCTTCCTTCTAGTAGTAACTAGGGCTCCTTTAGGGGTCGTAGCCCTAGCGATATACTGGAGTTCCTCTAATAGCTGCCTATAGGCCTCCTAGAGCTCGGCTAGGTTAGAAAGGCATAATAGATATCTATAGCCCCCTATATTGTATATTAGGGAGCTAGCCTCTCTTACTACCCCCTCTCTATCCATCTTCTTCTACTGGAATCGGGGGGGCAGTAGTAGGGTTTCTGCAGTCTCTAGGTCGATATCCAGTACTTAAGGGTAGTAGTCTAAGCGTAAGCGTATATCCAAGCCGGTATAGGAGCAGGTAAGGCTGCTACTAAGCTAGAAGTGGTCGATAGTAGAGGCCCTACCTGCTTAGCTCTTCTATAGCGCCCTAGTTATAGCGCCGTAGGGGGTATAAAGGGTAAGCCCCTACTCTGCTATTAATAGCAGTAGGTCTTCTAACCTAGGGCTAAAGCGGTTATATTAGTTCTAAAGGGGGTAGTAGAGGTTAAAGTCCCTAGCTAGAAGGTAAAGGCCTAGGCAGACGTTGATCTTCCCCTTTATTTGCTCTATAAGGGGGGTTAAGCCAGTCTGGGGTTAGGGGTTGTTATATAGGGACTAGACTGTAAAGGGGCCGTTCTTAGTCTATATAGTAGCCCTAGCCTAGTCTAAGCTAGAGCTATAAGTCTATGTTGCTAGCGGGAGTGATTTATAGATATAAAGTAAGGCCTGTCCGTTAGAGGTGAAAATAAGGTGGTAGAGGGCTGATCTAGGGCAGTAGGTAAAGTGCTGTACCTGCCTATTAATCCAGGGCTCTTATATAGCAAGTATTTCTTCTTTTACTATAGAAAGTAGTACTTCCTATACCTCCTTTGAGCCCTGTACATTCTAGAGGCGTACCTTTATATCTCTATCTCCTCTAGCTGTATAGTAGGCGGTGGTTGTTGTATAGTAGTAGCGTTAGCTAGTCTAGTATCTAGGTCCGGTCTAGGTCTAGCGTCTAGGGGTCCAGAGGCTCCTATAGGCTCCAAGGTTCCAGTAGGTCTAGTAGCCCCTTTAGGGCTTATAGCTAGCATAGAGGAAGAGGAAGGGGGGGTTTGGCCGCTTAGGTGGCTAAAGCAGGTAGTAATTGTACTCTAGTTAGGGGTTAACCCTCTTAATACTGTTAGCCGGCCTCTCCGTCTCTTCCCTAAGACTATAGTATAGCCTTCCTCCCCCTCCTCTTATAATAGGGCCTGCTAAGGGGGGTGTTGCTACTGTTATTGCTATTGCTACTATTGCTGTTAGTGCTGGTATAAGGGCGGTTAGTCAACGTTAAAGGCCTTAGGCCTAAAACGTAGATATCCTTTAGCCTATGCCTATACCTCTTTTAGGCAGGGGCAGGCCTTTAAGCGGGTGTAGTAGGCTTGGTGGCAGTTGCAGTAGTAGGGTGCCCTAGAGTAGGTAGAGGCTTCTAGCATAGTATAGCTATTAGCGCTATAGTTATAGCAGATCTCTTCTTTACTCCGGCATACCTTAGCCCTATAGCCCTATTTCCAGTACTGTAGGCATTGGATAGGCTTAGCTTCGTCGATCTAGGGCTCTGCTTCTAGGGCTCGGCAACTCTAGAAGACCCCCTCTTTATAGGCTTTCTAGGCTACCTCTAAGAAGGTAAAGGCTATTAGTACCTTAACCCTAGTCTGTTCTAGCCTTTAAAGGTACTAGACCTTTGCCCTAACCGCTATAGGGTGTTGCTTCTTAGCTTTTTCTAGTAGGCCTTTCTCTATAACCTAGTTGTAGACTATAAGGCCTTTAACTACTACTGCCTAGGTTGTTATATATAGGGAGGCCTTCTTGCTAAAGGCCCTTATAATCCAGGTAGTATTGCTTTCCAGGCTCTTCTTTATCTCTATAGTCTCTATAACTAGAAGGAGGTTACTACTAAAGAGCGTTCGAACCCCCTAAACTACTAGGCTAGAAGCCTGTTAAATAGCCTGTACTACCTCTAGGGCAGATTTAGCAAGTACCTATTACTAGGCTAAGCCTAGTCGGATAAGCACCTAGCGCTCTAGACTAGGCCTAGTTACCTTACTAGCTGTTAGTTTGCTAGCTATATTAGCCTAGGTAGGGGCTATAGGCTAGGAGTAGCTAGGCTGTTACTATTATTGCTACTATTATTGCTGGTAGTAGCTAGGCTACTAAGGGTGTTGCTAGTGCTATGGCTTAGGCGTTATTAGGGCAGTAGGGCGGTTTTAGGGTGCTAGAGCTGCCGCTATAGCTAGGGCTTCTTTAGGCGGGTCCTAGAGCAGGGCTATAAGGGCAATTTACCTAGCTTTAGTAGTTGCTTCCACTATACTATAGAAGTTAGTACTATCCTTAACTAGGCTGATTATCCGGTCTAGAAGGCTAGAGAGTATAAGGGCGAGCTTAGAAGGGTTAAGGGCAGCCTAGGCGGTTTTCTTAGTTGCTAGGGTGATATGGTCGGCCTTGGTAGCACTGTTGTTGCTTCCTTCTTTCCCTGTATTTTTCTCCGATTTTTTCCCTAGCTTTTTCAGGGTTTTCTAGCTAGGAGGGATTAGGGCTAGGGCATACTAGCTGCTGCTTAGGCCCCTAAGGAAAGGGGCAAAGACGTTGGTTAAGGGGGGGGCGCTAATTGTAGGGGCGTTAATAGTAGGGGGGGCGCTAGAGCTAGGTGCTATAGGTACTATAGTTATAGCGCCTATAGCGGTCTCCTTAGCAGTAGTGGTAGTAGTCTAGCGGTCTTCCATTTCTATATTGTCGTTTAGGTAGTCCGTACTTAGGGGTTAGTAGTCTATACTTAGGGGCTGGCTTAGGGGGTTGTTATTATTATCGTTAGCCATAGGTAGGGCAGGGTTACTAGGGCGTAGAGCCGCATTAGTGGCCTATGCGTAAGGAAATTGCAGTTGCAAGAGGGCAGCTAGGCTCGCCATTTTCTGCATTTTCGCACGCCTAGGGCTGTCGCGCAACCGACAGCGCTACAGCGAAAATTGGCGGGCGTTATGTCCTTAATCGGACGGTTCGAATGGATGTGGTTACACGCGATTTGGTGTAGTTTTGACCAAAAACTCGTTCTTCGTTTTTAGTTGTCGGTCCACTCTAAGGGGGTATATAGGCTGGACTTATAAGAGATATATAGATACTGGTAATAGGAGCAATTTAAACACTATAACTAAGAAGAAACGTAGGGACTAAGCTGCGCTATATACGGCGCTAGAGGGGAAAAATCGCCAGAATCTGCCTATAAGACCAAGCGTATAAGACAGCGCTTATAGCATACCTTATACGGCTTACTGTCCTAGATAGTAGAAACCGCCGGTAATATAGACGGTAATGCCCTTATAGGTATAGACTATAAGGCTAGGCTCGATGTAGGCTTGCTTATGACCAGCTTCTTATAGACTAGTGTTACTAGCCCCCTAGCGCTAGCCACCGGCGAATGTACCCTAGGGACTGTTAAGACTAGGGCGGCAATAGCTGCCGGCGTAGGTAACAGACCTAAATCCCCGAAATACAGCTTCTTTAATAACGGTAGTACTATAACGTTATTGTCCTCCTTGTTATTGTCCTAGGTAAACTAGACTAGATATAGATCGTTAGCTATTAAAAGAACCACCTAGGAAAGGCAAAACAAAGGACAAACCGCGTTTCTAGCCTAATAAGGGCAAATCTCCTGCTATTAGGGTAGTAGGCTGCTCTAGAACCGACTCCTCCTTCTAAATAGATATCTATAATAAAAGGAAGTTAGAAAAACTTATAAAACTGAATATAGTAATTATAAAAAGCCTTATAGTAAGAAGGGTAAGCGTAGAAAGATAAAAATGCATTTATAGGAAGGAGGAAATTTTTAGAGCTCCGGAGGAGGTAAGCAGATTTTACACCTAACTAGCCAATATACAAAAAGAGCAACAATATAGGCGGTTAAAAATCACGCCCTTTCCCCCTAACTTCTACTTCCTCCTTCCTAAGAAGGGACAGTATACCCTAATACTAAGAAGAAAGAGGTAGCAGACCCTTATCGATTAATAAGCCTTAATATATATAGATATAAAACACAAGAGTAAAGAAAGAAGCTAGGTAGTATACCTGTAATAAGAATAAGAAGGAAAGGGCAGTATACCCTAACCGAGAAGAGAAGCTAGGGTAGCATACCCTAAGGAAGAGGCAGTATACCTCGACCTAAATAAGGAAGAGGTAGTATACCTTAACCTAAATAAGAAAGAGGTAGTATACCTTAACCTAAATAGGAAAGGGCAGTATACCTAGACCTTTAGATCTGGCAAGACTCGCTATATTAGTTTAACTGCCTTATTACCCGGATTAGCCTCTATAGAGATAGTAAGGAGTAGAGAAGAGACTGCCGCTAAAGTAATAAGCTAGTATTTATAACGCTAGAGGTAGTTTACAAGGTACCTGCAAGATTAGCAGAGGTAAAGGGAGTTCGGCAAAAGAGATAAGCATTCTTAAGCTAAACGGCAACCTAGTAGCCTCTAATAGAGTATGGTATTACACCGGTTAACTACCTAGATAGCAGACTATAGTAATAACCGTTAGGTATCCCTAAAAGTAAGATCATAACGGTTAAAAAGAGCCTAATAGTTTTCCCTTATAAGAAAGTACCTCTAAGATTAGTAAGGAAAGTAGGTTAGAGAGGAAGTAGTTAACTTTTCTAAACCCTATCTAGGTTAGCAACTAGCAATATCTATTAGAAGCCCGATCTTAACGATCTAGAGCATCCTAACGAGTCCCTATAGAGGAATAGGACTATAGGGTAATAGAGTAGCTAAGTATTACCTATTAGTACAATCCCTTTTCTAATTAAGTAGTGGAATAACTACCCTTCTACTAGCCTAGGAAGTACTGTATAACCAGGGAATAGAGACCTTAGGGGTAGTAATAACTGTTACTAAGAAAAAGACCGTACTACCGCCTATAAAGCCCAATTACAACCTCTATAATCCTAGAATACAGGTACTATAAGCGTATATTACTGCTAAACACGTTGTTAATAAGGAAGAGCCTTATAACAAGGCCTGGGATTGCTATTACAAACCTGGACCTAGGGGTATATTGGACAATATAGCGCTTATATCGCTCTGGTAGAACCTTGGTATCCCTAATAGGAACAGGGCATAGGATTACCTATTAAACTTAGAAGCAGGGTATAGAGAGGCCCTAGTTAATTAAGGTAGATATAGCTACAATTCCCTATATCAAGTAGATTGAGCCCACTTTAGGGCCTGTAAACGTTGCAGGGAGGACAGAGAAAGTCTCTGCCCCGGGTAGCTAGAGCGCAGGTCAAGACAGAACACAGATCAGCATACGGAATCAATCAGAGCCCACAGATTCCAACAATAGGAGCGAAAACAGAACTTATAGGAAAAGTCGTGCGGCTTACCCTGCAGCTTAGGAGGCCGTGAGTCGATTATTTAAAATCGCCAGCTTATTTGGTTTTTCGGGAAGGCGCTATGCACCTACTAAGGCGCTCCTACCGTATGGAAGGCAAGAACGGTCCCGGAGGGTATATATAGGGAAGGAAATTGCGAAGCCTTACCTACTAGACTAGAAATCAAATTATACGTTACCTATAACTATAAGCCTTATAGGCCTATAAGACCTACTAAAAGCCGTAATATATAAGCTTAAAGCCCCTATAATATAGCGCTATAGCCTATAACTATACCGTTATATAAGGACTTTTATAGAGGGAATATAGTAAAGGGCCCTACTTTACTATATTAGCACATACCTAGGAAGTGCTATTTAGGCTATATCAACGCTGTTGCTGCCCCTATGTACCCTATACGACTACTACTAGTAGGCTATAGTGGTTATAGATCCTTATATAGGATTACCCGTTCTAATAGGTTATGAGCCTAGATAGCCTGTAGGATAGTTATCATTGGAGTCCAATTTCAAAGCGCTACCTCTGCCTATATATAGGGCTATTTAAGCCTCTTATAGCTGAAAATATAGTACTATATTAGCCCTAAAAAGCTATATATTACATCTTAACTTGGACCGACACCTAAAAACGAAAAACGAGTTTTTGGTTAAAACTACACCAAATCGCGTACAACCATATCCATTCGAACCGTCCGATTGAGGACATAACGCCTGCCAATTTTCGCTGTAGCGCTGTCGGTTGCGTGATAGCCCTAGGCGTGCGAAAATGCAGAAAATGGCAAGCCTAACTGCCCTCTTGTAACTGCAATTTCCTTGTATATAGGCTAATATAGCTCTGCGCCCTAGTAACCCTACCTTACCTATAGCTAACGATAATAATAACAACCCTCTAAGCTAGCCTCTAAGTACAGATTACTAACCTCTAAGTATGGACTACCTAAATGACAATATGGAAATAGAAGACCGCTAAACCACTACTATTGCCCCTACTACTGCTAAGGAGACTGCTATAGGCGCTATAACTATAGTACCTATAGTACCTAGCTCTAGCGCCCCCCCTACTATTAATACCCCTACGATTAGCGCCCCCCTCTAAACCAACGTCTTTACTCCTTTTCTTAGGGGCCTAAACGGCAGTTAGTATGCCCTAGCCCTAGCCCCTTCTAGCTAGAAAACCTTGAAAAAACTAGAAAAAAAAATCAGAGAAAGATATAGGAAAAGAAGGAAACAACAATAAGGCTACCAAGGCCGGCCATATCGCCCTAGCAACTAAGAAAACCGCCTAGGCTGCTCTTAGCCCCTCTAAGCTCGCCTTTATACTCTCTAGCCTTCTAGACTAGATAATCAGCCTAGCTAAGGACAGTGCTAACTTCTATAGTATAGTAGAGGCAACTACTAAAGCCAGGCAAATTGCCCTTATAGCCCTGCTCTAGGACCTGCCTAAAGAAGCCCTAGCTATAATAGCAGCAGCTCTAGCACCCTAGAACCGCCCTACTACCTTAGTAACGCCTAAGCTACAGTACTAGCAATAACCTTAACAGCCTAGCTACTACTAGCAGCAATAACAGTAGTAATAGTAGTAATAGCCTAGCCACTCCTAGCCTATAGCCCCTACCTAGGCTAATATAGCTAGTAAGCTGATAGCTAGCAAGGTAACCAGGCCTAGCCTAGAGCGCTAGGTGCTTATCCGACTAGGCTTAGCCTAACAACAGGTACTCGCTAAATCTGCCCTAGAGGTAGTATAGGCTATATAACAGGCCTCTAGCCTAGCAGTTTAGGGGGTCCGGACGCTTTCTAGCGGTAACCTCCTTCTAGTTATAGAGAACGTAGAGATAAAGAAAAGCCTAGAGAGCAATACTGCCTAGATTACAAGGGCCTTTGGCGAAAAGGCCTCCCTATATATAACAACCTAGGTAGTAGCGGTTAAGGGCCTTATAGTCTACGACCAGGTTATAGAAGAAGGCCTACTAGAAGAAGCTAAAAAACAATACCCTATAGTAGTTAGGGCAAAGGTCTAGCATCCTTAAGGGCTAGAACGGACTAGGGTTAAGGCACTAATAGCCTTTACCTCCCTAGAGACAGCCTAGAAGGCCTATAAGGAGGGGGTCTTCTAGAGCTGCTAAGCCCTAGAAGTAGAGCCCTAGATCAACGAGGCTAAGCCTATCTAGTGCCTAAGGTGCTAGAAATAGGGCTATAAGGCTAAGGTATGCCGGAGCAGAGAAGAGATCTGCTATAACTGCAGTGCTAATAGCTATACTACGCCAGAAGCCCCTACCTGCTCTAGGGCACCCCGCTGCCGTAACTACTACCAAGCTTACCACGCCCGCTTAGAGGCCTGCCCCTGCCTAAAAGAGGCATAGGCATAGGCTAAGGGATACCTACGTTCTAGGCCTAAAGCCTTTAACGTTAACCAACCGCCCCTATACTAGTACTAATAGCAATAGTAACAATAACAATAACAACAATAGTAGCAATACCCTTAGCAGGCCCTATTATAAGAGGAGGGGGAGAAAGGCTATACTATAGTCTTAGGGAAGAGACAGAGGGGCTGACCAACTATATTAAGAGGGTTAACCCCTAACTAGAGCATAATTACCGCCTGCTTTAGCCACCTAAGCGGCCAAACCCCCCCTTCTTCTTCTACGCTAACTATAAGCCCTAAAGGGGCTACTGGACCTACTAGAACCCTAGAGCCTATAGGAGTCCTTAGACCCCTAGATGCTAGACCTAGACTAGACCTAGATACCGGACTAGCTAATGCTACTACTACTATACAACAACCATAGCCAACTATATAGCCAGAGGAGATGGAAATATAAAGGTATGCCTCTAGAACGTATAAGGCTCGAAGGAGGTACAGGAAGTACTACTTTCTATAGCAAAAGAAGAAATACTCGCTATATAAGAGCCCTGGATTAATAGGCAGGTACAGCACTCTACCTACTGCCCTAGATCAGCCCCCTACCACCTTATTTTCACCCTTAACGGACGGGCCTTACTTTATATCTATAAATCACTCCTACTAGTAACATGGACTTATAGCTCTAGCTTAGACTAGGCTAGGGCTACTATATAGACTAAGAAAGGCCCCTTTATAGTCTGGTCCCTATATAACAACCCCTAACCCCAGACTGGCTTAACCCCTCTTATAGAAGAAATAAGGGGGAAGATTAATGCCTGCCTAGGCCTTTACCTTCTAGCTAGGGACTTTAACCTTTACCACCCTCTTTAGGACCAGTATAACCGCTTTAGCCCTAGGTTAGAAGACCTACTGCTATTAACAGTAGAGCAGGGGCTTACCCTCTATACCCCCTACGGTATTATAACTAGGGCGCTATAGGGGAGCTAAGCAGGCAGGGCCTCTACTATCGACTATTTCTAGCTTAGTAGCAGCCTTACCTGCTCCTATACTAGCTTAGATATACGCTAACGCTTAGACTACTATCCCTAGGTACTAGATATCAACCTAGAGACTATAGAAACCCTACTACCGCCCCCCTGGTTCTAGTAGAAAAAGATGGATAAAGAGGGGGTAGTAAGAGAGGCTAGCTCCCTAATATACAATATAGGGGGCTATAGATATCTATTATACCTCTCTAACCTAGCTAGACTCTAGGAGGCCTATAGGCGACTATTAGAGGAACTCTAGCATATTGCTAGGGCTATAACCCCTAAAAGAGCCCTAGTAACTACTAGAAGGAAGAGCGCCCCCTAGTAGAACAACGAAATCTACCAGGTAGTTAAGGAGAGAAAAAGGGCAGAAAGATAGCTCTAACGCTCCCCTAGTAACCAGGCCCTCCTTACCGCCTATAAGTCAGCCTAAAGGAAACAAACAAAGGCTATAAGAGAGAGTAAAAGAAAGACCTAGAGGGCTTTTCTATAAAAGGCTAGAGAAAAACCAGAAAAGCTCTAGTAACTGGAAAGATGGGCTAGGCTACGAAGCACTACCGCCTTACCTCCTTCTAAGCTACTAACCTTCGGATAAGCTAGTACCTTTTAGGAGAAGGTAGAGGCCCTTTTAACATGCTTCTTCCCCCTCTCCCCCTAAGAGGATAGCCTAGAGGAACCCCTAATAAGCCTAAGGCTACTAGTTAGCTAGACGGTTAGGCCGGACAATATAAAGGAGGCTATTAAAACAATAAAACCCTAGAAAGCACTAGGACCTAACGAACTCCCTACAGGCTTTCTAAAGGCCTGTGGCAACCCCTTATATAAGGCCCTCGCTATACTAGCCTCGAAATCCTTCCTTTATAGCTTCTATCTATAGGAATATAAGGAAGCGGTTACTATCGTCCTCCCTAAACTAGAAAAACAGCCAGATACCTATAACACCCCTAGAGGCTACTACCCTATAGCCCTACTTAACTATATTAGCAAGGTCCTAGAGAAAGTTATAGGGACTAAAATAAGGGACGTGGCCGAGGCTTTTAAGCTGATTCCAGCAATATAATAGGGCTACTGCTGCTATAAATCCACCGAATCGGCTATATACCTCCTTATAGCTCAGATCTAGGAGGTATGGAAGTATAAAGCCGGGGCCTCCCTTCTATAGCTAGACCTATTAGGGTATTTCGATAGCATCTCTTACAGTAGACTCCTAGCTATACTAGACTAGCTAGGGCTACCTACCTAGCTACTATCCTGGCTAAAGGAGTTCCTCTCCTCTAGGACTGCCAGCCTCCTATTTAACGGCTAAAAAAGCCAGTAAATCCTAGTACTAACAGGAGTACCCTAAGGCTTACTACTTTTACCAATCCTCTTAGTCTTATATCTCTGCCCTCTATACGAAAGGCTAGAGAGAAAATACCCTACTATCTCTACTATAGGCTATATAGATAATACTAACCTACTAGCCTTTGATAGGGAGGCTGCAACAACGGTTAGACAGCTAGAAGAGGCCTGGAAAGAGTACCTAGACTGGGCAGTAACTGCTAGAGTTACCTTCTTAGTAGTAAAGAGCGAGCTTATACACTTCCCCTCTAGAAGGAGGCCCTAGACCGACCCTATTAACCTAGGACTAATAGGGGACTCCCCCCCCCCTATAACTAGCTATAGAAGCCTGTTTTCTAAAGGTCTAGCTAGACCCTAAGCTTATCTAGAAGGCTTATGCCAGCACCCTATAGCAGAAGCTAAAAACGCAGTCCCTTGCTATTACTAGGCTAGCTAGAAAGACCTAGGGACCTGGAATCGAAAAGACTAGGCTTCTATATATAGCAGTAATAAGGCCAGTCCTAGCCTATACAGCCTCGGCCTGGCATACCCCTACACCTATAATACCAAATAGGCCATAGGGTATAACCAGAGGCCTACTAGCAGCCGAAAATAAGGCTCTAAGGAGGGTTATAGGGGCCTATAAAAGGATACTAGTCCGAAGCCTCTACTATAAGGCTAACGTCCCCCTCCTTAACCTCTACCTTAACGCCCTCTCCTTCTTTAGCTAGGCTAGGATAAACAGAGCTATAGGGAAAGAGGTAGTTAAGCAGAAGGAAGCCCTACGCCTTACCCTTAGAAATAGGACCCCTAGGACTAGCCTCCCTCTAGAAGGGCATACAAAGCAAGAAAGAAAAAAGGAGGTAACAGCCTAGTAGCACTACTAATAACTAAGGAAAGCTATTAACAAGGAACCCCTCTATACTACCTAGAAGGATCGCTATCTATAGGAGGCTAGGGCCTCTAGTTACGACCCCTATATAGAGAGCCTTTTAGAGAAATCAGCTAAGGCTACCTTCTAAGAGGAGAACCTAGCTAAGGCCTTTAAGGAGGCCTTCCAAAGACGCTACTATAACCTTTCTAAGGCTAAGAGCTCGCTGCTAATACAGGCCTATATAGGGAAGATAGGCCTAAGAGGATTCCTATATACCTATAAGGTACCTAGGATTGATAACCCCCTCTGCCGCTGCTACCTAGCTATAGAGGACATCTGACATATATTCGACGGTTGCCGGGCCTACCCTTCGGCCTCCTTTAAGGAAAGGGAAAGAGGAGATATACATAGCTTTCTCTATAGACTCGAAAAAGGGGGCGGCAACGCTATACGCCCCCTAGTTCGCCATATTGCTACTAGACTGCCAGAATACTCTGTTGCTTAGAGGCTAGGAGCGGTCTAGCCTATACCCCTTTAGGCAGTATGTTTTCATACTCCTAAAGGGGCGGTATCTACCCTAGTAAAGATTGGCCTACCCCCTATCACACCCCTTATTTTTCCTATATACGGTTATAGGTTTTTCACCCGTTGTACGGTTTTCCTATAGCACTAGTTCAGCCTACCTAGATATCCCCTACGGGGATCAGATAGCGTAATAGAATCTATCTATATATTACATCTTATTGAAGGCTATTTAAGGACTAAAAAGCCTGAAAATCTAGAAGGAGAAATCGCTAAGAAATCTAAGTCCTATAGTATTGACGAGCATTTGGGGCTCTTATACACTTAGGCTAGTATACTTACCTATACTAAAAGACCTTTCTACTTATAGCTGGAAGTAGAAAGGCTAGCGTTTTAGAATTTCTAGTGCTAAAGACCTATATTTCCCTACTATAGAGCCCTTTCTATAGATATATCTATAGGCAGTAGTTAAGTCCCTACGTCGAAGTCTCTAGCCCTTAGAGCCTAGTTTAGAATTTCTACTAGAAAGCCCTACTAAGTAGCAAGTAGGCAGCGCTATAAACCTACTAAGCGCTAAGACTAGCCTAGAAAATCACTACTATAATTAGTGAGCTAGCTAATTAGCTTTAGTAAACTAGAAGCTAATTAAGTGCTTTAGCTAGCACTATAAAGTAAATAGTAGCCTATTTACAATAGCGGATCAAGCTAAAGGGAAGGGTATAGCGCCCAAAAGGGCTGGTAACACAGCTGATCCAGGGTAATCTTCCAGGCCTCTACTACCTATATGAACCCTATTAGAAGATAAGGAAGATGGCGAAGACTATAGCAAGGTTATAGAAGTCCTAAAACAGCATATAAAATCTTATAAGCAAGTTATAGCTAGCTAATCTAGTGATATAAAAACACTACTTTTAAGTCTAAATACCCTAAAAGCCTCTGTTAAGGATAGCGTTAGTGCTATAAAGAATATATCTTCTACTTTAGCCTCTTTAACTAATAGTAGTAACACTGCGGCTGCTACTACTGGAAAAACTAGCTATAGTCCTAGATTTGATCCTTTTAGCGGTACTATAGATTTAGATTCTCCTCTATATCCCCCTAGGAAAGAGCCCTATCTAAGGCCGGCTGTTAATTCAGCTCCTAGTAATTTAGACCCCCCTATAGATACAGGGTCTAAGGAAGGCTTTAAGGATACTATTACTAGTAGTATAGTAAAGGAGCTTTCTAAAAAGGCCTATACTATACCAGACGATAGTAAGCTTAGCAGGGAAAGTAATTTTGAATAGTAGATTCAGGCTTTAAGTATAGTACTAAGAGCGTTAGGGATATCTAATTTTTTAGAAAACCCTGATATATCTAACACTTATAGCGACTCTGATCAAGCTGTTCTTTTAATGCTTCTACGTAATAGCTTATCTAGTAGCCCTAGGGCTGCTATATCGTGGATTTATATACCTTCTAAGGCCTTTAAGCTGCTTGTTAGGCAGTATAGCCGACCTATAGAGTCTCAAAAGGAGGACGTCTATAACGAATTCCATGCCCTTACCTTTAGTACCTATAGAAAAGGCTTATTAGCTTTTAATGCTGAATTTAACGGCTATCTTGCTTAGCTTACCATAGCTAAAATAGATATAGATCCCTCTTTAATACTAAATCAGTATTTTAAGGCTCTAGAATCTAAGTTTCCTAGCTGGATATCACGCTAAAAGAGCTCTATAAGACAGGCTAGAATGCTAGGCCTTATAGCCTTTAGCCTTAATATAGAATATCTAATAGCTAATATTTTAGAAGAATCTAGGAACCCGGCTACAGAGGCGTATAGAGCAGCTCATATAGCTAATAGCTCTAATTCAACCCCTAATTCAAATTCTAACCCTAGTAAGAAGGGTAAAAATAAGAAAAAGGGTAAGAAGAAGGCTAGTTATAATATTAAGGGGCAGAATTATAGTGCCAAAAGTGCTGAACAAGCCTCCTTTATGCTAGGGTCCTATAACCTAGCTATAAAAGAAGAAGAGGAATCCGACTCTAGTTCCAATTCTAGTTCTTCTAGCGATTCTAATACCCAATTAGCACAGCTATTAGCGTTAAAAGGGTATAAGAAGCGTAAGGACTTTAAAGGAAAAGGCCTAAAAACCTCTTCTAACAAGGCAAAATATAAAGATAATCAGCCTAGAAGACGCCCTAGAGACCCCGCTCTTTATAATAGTTAGCTAAACGATACGGGATCTACAGACCATATTAGTAATAGTAAAGAGCGGTTTACTACCTTTACGCCTAACACAGGCCAGTTACGCCCTATTAACACTGGAAATAGCCCTGTAAGCCCGGCTAGTATAGGCTCTATTACACTAGAAGTATTATCTAGAAAGGCCCCCCCTACCTATACTAAATTAGTATTAGATAACGTTTTATACCTACCTAATATTGATATAAATATTGTTAGTAGGGTAAGGTACTATGATTCGGGAGGTTGCCTTATAAAGGAAACCCTTTATAGGGGTGAAAGACGCTATATAGCTGTACTAGACTTTAAAAAATCAGGATTTTTTCTTAACGTTAAAGGCAGCTCTAAGCCTATATTATATACAAATTTTGCTTTTCCTTTAGGCCTTACTAGTTATAATACTACTAAAAGTATAGAGCCGCAGCGTAATAAGATAGTAGTGGAAATTCCTTCCAATTCTATTAGAAAGGAAGACTATAGACCTATTATAGAGGATGCTATAGTATCTAAAGCTATAGAGCCTAATAAGCGCTATAAGCTAAGGAATTCTCCGGCTAAGGGTACTACTTTAGAAGGTGTAGGACCTTCTTTAAGGGGGAAAAGGCCCTGTAGGCCTATAGAGCCCTTAGCCACTGCCTAGGCCCCCTATCAAAGTCCCTGTAAGACTAGGGAGCCTGAGCCCTTAACTGGCACTAGAGACCTGCCCTATATGCTAAGAGAGCCAGTTATAGAGGGGAATAAAGTAGAAAAGGCTATATCTAGCCCTACTTTAAAGGAGCCTAATATAGGTCAGCGAGATTACTATAATCTACTTAATTTAGCTTAATTATAGTACGTTAGGCTAGGACATATAGGCCTATGTCTTTTGAAAAAGACCTCTAGTATTACTAAAGGGCTGCCTAATTTTGATAAAATAAAGGAAGCTGATTTTCACTGCTCTAGCTATGATCGAGGTAAAGCAGTAAGAAGGGTTAGTAAGGCTTTAATACCTGACCTACCTAGGGTCTTAGACTAAATAGAGGGGGATACTGTTAAAATTAGGCCTAGTGTTGATTGCGGTAAGGGGGGTTAGGTGCTGATCCCCGTAACCGCGTAGCACATAAGCCTTTCGCTCTGGGGAATAGGGCGCGTACTGCGCTACTTAGACTCCTGCTCTGGGGAATAGGGCATGTACTGTACTACTTATACGACAGCTATAAGTAGCGTACCCATATACTACGTAATGGTTACTAACAAGCGCTCTGCTCTAATATAAGTATTTAAGGGGTATATAACTACCCTCTAGATAGAGGGAGACATAACAATCTAGAACTAGAACTTAAACTAGTATTTCCTTACTACTTTCTTTGCTCTTATCGTTTTAGATTACTATAATCTCTAAAAACCTACTAATACTAATTAGTATTGTCTCTATATTGCGATATAGGGGTAATATAGAGCAGTAAGGTAGTTAGTCAAGTGCTTAATAACCTTAACTAAGTAGATTGCGGTTTACTTACTAAGGGCTATTAATTAGGCGACTAGATAACTACCCTATTAACTTAGCAATATCGCTTATAAGAAAACCGATACTATAAACCTATCCTCTTAGGCTAAGGAAGCTCGACCTAAGCTTCTAGACTAAGAAAGCGTTGCTTAAGAGAATACTACTAAAACTATATTGCTAAATAACTTTACTATAATCAATATACTATAGTATTCTAAGATCCTTCTACCTTAAGAACCTTAGAAAGAAAGGATATTAAGATAAACCTTTATTATATACCAAGTATTTCGTTAAGTATAGTCTAAGATCTTAAAGAGCATTTTAAACGAGAATTCTCTCTTTAGCTGCTTATTATAAGTATCGATAAATTTAACGCTTAAACCTTCTATAGATTGCTAGAGTATATCGATCTAGAGTATAATAGCGATAAAGTACTTAACTTATATACGCTCTCCTGCCTTAGTACTTATAAAGGGCGATAATCTAAAGATCTATACTATAAATTCTACTTGGATTTCAAGGACTGGACAGCTAACTACTTTAATAAGTTGAATAATAAACTACGCTTATAACTATGCTAAACGCTTAACAACAGCTATATTCTAGTAGATAGCTTAAAAAGGCAGAAGCTTTTTAAAGGACTTGCAATGCTTACTAACAACCTATCTGACAATCCAGGGCCCGACGTACTCCTCTAAATCCGCAGACTATCGATCTAGGCTAAGTACGGACGTTATATAACAATATCTCTTCCTACTTAAACAGAAAAGGGGAAGGAGATTATACTAATAACAACCTAAGACCCTGAATTTAGTACCTGGCTATAGGAGGTACTATAGGGGGAGATGCAGATTAGTAATATAACTGTAAACGCTACTTAACAATATAGACTAACGAGCGGCTCGATTATAAACAACAATTAACCGGTAAGTAGCCGAGACCCGGGTATACGCTAGATAGCGGCCTAAAGCGGAACGCTCTATACTAGTAATTGCAGCTAGTTCGGAAATACCCTTTACCTGCTAAATCCGGACCTATAGATAATACTTCCGATTTATAGACTTAGAAGCGTGATAGGAGCAGGATTCCTGCCGGCTAGTAAAGGTACTAGCAAAGGCTATAGATTCCTACTAACCACCCAAAGTGCCGGCTAAGGTTATACCTAAGGTTACAGCTAAGGTAACTACTAAGGTAATAACTAGAGAACTAATTAAGAGGGACGACAGAACCCTGCGCGACCTGTATAAACCCCTAGTATTAATACTAGATATAGGTAAGAATATGCTTAACCTTAAGCAGATAATAAAGAGCGGCATGTCTAGCATAAGTATATTATGTATAGAAGTACTAAGTATATAGCTATCCTACCGATCGAAACAGGCTGGATAAATAAGATAAGCATTGATTGAAAAACCCTAACCGATTTTATCAAGTCTTAGGACTTAAAGGATAGCTATTCTAGGTCTAACAACGATATCTGTTGATTGCAGTAAGGGGGATCAGGTGCTGATCCCCGTAACCGCGCAGCGCATAAGCCTCTCGCTCTGGGAATAGGGCACGTGCTATACTACTGAGCCTCCTGCTCTAGGGAATAGGGCGCGCACTACGCTACTTGTACGATAGCTACGAGTAGCGCACCCGCGTACTACATAATGGTCACTAACGAGCGCTCCGCTTAAACATAGGTATTTAAGGGGTACGCAACTACCCTCTAGATAGAGGAAGATAGATAATCTAGAACTAGAACTTAAACTAGTATTTCCTTACTACTTGCTTTGCTCTTTATCGTTTTAGATTACTATAATCTCTAGAAACCTACTAATACTAATTAGTATTATCTCTATATTGCGATATAGGGGTAACGTAGAGTAGTAAGGTAGTTAGTCAAGTGCTTAACAATTTTAACTAAGTAGATTACGGTTTACTTACTAAGGGCTATCAATTAGGCAACTAGATAACTACCCTATTAACTTAGCAATATTACTTATAAGAAAACCAATACTATAAACCTATCCTCTTAGGCTAAGGAAGCTCGACCTAAGCTCCTAGACTAAGAAAGCGTTACTTAAGAGAACGCTACTAAAACCATATCGTTAACCAACTTTATTATAATTAATATACTATAGCGTCTTAAGACCCTTCTGCTTATAGAGCCTTAGAAAGGGAGGATACTAAGACAAATCTCTATTATACATTAAGTATTTCGTTAAGTATAGCCTAGGATCTTAAAGAGCATTTTAAATAAGAATTCCCTATTTAGCTACCTATTATAAGCATCGATAAATTTAACGCTTAAACCTTCTACAGATTGCTAGAGCATATTAATCTAGAGTATAATAGCGACAAAGTGCTTAACTTATATACGCTCTCCTACCTTAGCACTTATAAGGGACAACAATCTAAAGATCTATACTATAAATTCCGCTTGGATTTTAAGGACTAGACAGCTAACTACTTTAACAAGTTGAACAATAAACTATACTTACAACTATGCTAAACGCTTAACGATAGCTATGTTCTTATAGATAGCTTAAAAGGATAGAAGCTCTCTAAGGGACTTACAACGCTCGCTAACAACCTATCTAACAATTCAGGGCCTAATATACTCCTCTAATCCATAGACTGTCGATCTAGGCTAAGTACAGACATTATATAACAATATCTCTTCCCGCTTAAACAGAAAAGGGGAAGGAGATTGCACTAATAACAACCTAAGACTCCGAAATTAGTACCTAGCTATAGAAGGTACTATAGGGGGAGATGCAAATCGGTAAGAAAGCGGATTGTATCGGTAATATAGCTACAAACGCTACCTAGCAATATAGGCCAATAAGCAGCTCGATTATAAACGACGATCAACCAGTAAGCAGCTAAGACCTAGGTATACGCCAGACAGCGGCCTAAAGCAGAACGCTCTATACTAGTAACTATAGCCAGTTCGGAAACACCCTTTACCTACTAAATCCAGACCTATAGATAACACTTCCGATTTATAGACTTAGAAGTGCAATAGAAGTAGGATTCCTGCCGGCTAACAAGGGCGCTAGCGAAGGCTATAGATTCCTACTAACCACCTAAAGTGCCAGCTAAGGTCATACCTAAGGTCATAGCTAAGGTAACTACTAAGGCTATAACTAGAGAACTAATTAAGGGGGACGACAGAACCCTATATAACCTGCGCAAACCCCTGATATCAATACCAAATATAGGCAAGAACACGCTTAACCTTAAGCAGATAATAAAGAGCAGTATGCCTAGTATAAGTATATTATATATAGAAGCGCTGAATATATAGCCATCCTACCGATTAAAATAGGCTAGATAAACAAAATAAGTATTAATCGAAAAACCCTAACTGATTTTATTAAGTCTTAGGACTTAAAGGACAGCTATTTTAGGTCTAACAATGATATCCTTAATGATAAAGTTCGTTTCTTCCTATACCAATGCTAGACTTTCTAGATCGATTATAGACTACTAGGTACTGTTTTTCCAAACGTACTTTTAGGGTAAGCTAAGGAATATCACTTATACTATATCCCTTTTAGCATCTTCTTTATACAACTATATAGTATCTTAAAGGGATACTTCGAGATAAGTACTAAATAGAACAACTACTTGTATATCTAGAACACTGTTACTTTCTAGTCTATATACCTTAAAAGCAAGAATAGCAACAAGTCTATAAAGGAAATGCTCTAGATCTTACTTGATAGACTCTAATAAAGCCAATATAGGCTCGGTCTGCTCTATAACTATAAGGAGTTCCTAATCGCAAATACAATCTAAGCCTACTAAGGAATATCTAAGCTAAAGATTACCCTATATAAACTACTAATAAGCTTTAAAGAGCTAGCAGCCATACTCCGCCAAATATTTAACATTAAGGAAGCAGATTATATATATTGCTCATTCTTAATAGACTATAGGTTTACTATAATAAAGGCCAGGCCTATAAGAAACTATTAGAGTAACCTAATTATAGATTTAATCTTTAAAAGAAACCGGGCAATGTATATATAATAACCTAGAGGTGCTACTAGGTATAGAAAGCAAAACGAGCTCTAGTAAGAGGACTATAACAAAAGCTATACTAAAATAGGTTGTTGGATTTATAGTAAGCTAGATTACCGCTCCTTTATATATAGCTAAGAGGAACAAGCAACAGCTAAGAGTAAATAGCTTAAGCGAAAAGGCATTAACAAAGATTGCGGATAATATATAGCGTTCCTCCTTAATTATAAGGGTTTAGACGATAAATATAAAGTAAGGAAAGAAGATACTAAGCTTAAAATATAGATAGATAACTATAAAACTAATCAAACTTAAGTTAGAAATAAAGTACTAGTAATTAGTTTTAAAGAAGAATAAACAGTAGTGACTTACTTTGTAAACCAAGCTTTCCTTTACCTAATTACCAAGAGCGAACAACCGTATAAAGATAGCGAAAAGGATACCGAGAAAATAAAAGCCATTTAATTTATACTCGACAGGTATACCAAGACTGAATTCTAAGAGATTATACCTAATACTAGGGCTACTAACGTTTCGACTGCTAGACTCTAACAATTCCTTATACTAAAGAAGATAATTAGATTGTTTAAGATTGATAAGTTATATATAGGAGAAGCAAATATACTTTTTAGGTCTAGGGATTTAAAACGATTACTTAGAACAGTTAAAGTAAAGCTTAACATTAGTTATACAACTTTCTATGTATTAGAGATACTAACCCCTTTTCTTATATATCTAAAGGATATAAACAAGCTTAGCATTTACCTTAATAATATAACAAACAAGCTTATATCTAAGTTAGGAAAGCGTATATACGTTTAACGGAAATAGGGATATCTATAGATCCCTATAAAGGGGATTAAACTCCTAAGTATAGCATTTACAGTAGATAACAAGCGTCCTACGCCTCTATAACTTATAGAGGCCGAACTAAGACGTATTTATCAACACTATAGACACCCTATAGTCGATAGATTATACAAACTACTATAACAAGCAGACTACTAGGTAGAATATAGCGCTATTAAGATAATCAACAAGTTCTGCCACTTCTGCCAGATCAAAGGTACAGCGCTATAACAATTTAGATTCATATTATAAGACAATATTTACTTTAATTTTAAGATTGTTATAGATGTTCTAGACATTGACAATTCTAAGGTACTATATATAGTCGACGCTGTAACATCGTTCTAAGCAGCCTACTTTCTAAATAATCTCTTAGCTAAAGAGATATAGGAGCGGCTAAAGGAATGTTAGATCGATATATACCTTAGACTACCTAATGTTTTACGCTATAATAAAGGCACTAATTTCAAAGCATATAAGTTCTAGATAGAGGTTAAGCTTATAGGCATAACCTACTACTTAGTACTAGTTAAGGTATACTAGTTAGTTAGCAAGATCGAGCAGTATTATAGGCTACTAAGAAGGACCTATAATATTATCAAATCAGAGACCGCTAGATCTTGCTTAAAAGAAGTATACCTATAAGCAGTACTAAGCGCAGTTAATAATACTACTAGTCTAGACAGGCTAGTACCAACGCTCTTAGTTTTCAGCGTATACCTACGCCTTACTATAGACATACCGCCTTCTCTATCTTAACTATACCAAGCAGGTGCAATTTAGAAGGCTATAATACAATTATAAATCCTAAATAATACAAGGACTATATAAGACGCTCTTGTATAACATAATAGACCAAGTATAGAAGACATACTACTATACTTACTAGAAGTAGGTGCTAAAGTGCTTATATTCTAGGAAAGTAACTAATAGATAGGACCTTATAAGGTAATCTCAGCTATAGATATAACAATAATCGTCAATATAGTTAATAGACTTATAGAATTTCGGAATATAGTAGTTAAACTATATTACTAGGAGCTAGTACAGGATAAGCAAGATAATTAGGCTGGCGTTAAGTAGCTAGAACTATTCTAATATCCCTAGCCTAAGTAGCCCTACTAGTATAGACAACCCTAAAAGAACCTAGCACTTACTAACAACTTTGTTTTAGAAAAAGAGAAGTACGACTATAATCTTACGCTTAAACTACAAGCTAAAGGCAAGATCACTATACCTAGTGTACTATTCTAAGAATCTAATAAAATAGAACTAAACTTACTCCTAGTAGCTAAGGTAATTAAAGCGATCTAGATACTAGCAGACACTTCAGACTACTAGATCTTTAAGTCAAAGATTGTCTGGAAAGTGAAAGATAAGCTTACTTTACTATATAAGAAATTATGCTTTATAGCTTAGGGATTTAGTAATAAGGATAAAAAGTACCTGCTTACTCAATCGCCAACAATCCAACGCTATGTATAGCAACTTATACTCTTACTACTCCTAACACTATAAACGCGCTTTAGTTTTAAGGTATAGGTATATAACGTTATCCAGGCTTATATATAAGCTAAGTTATAGCTAGTAAGGAAAGTGATTCTTCTATTACCTAAGGAGCTTAAGACGCTCTATCCTCCTTATACTATCTTACTTGTTAAAACCCTATTATATAGACTAGCTAAAGCCGGACTATACTAATAGGTAATATATATGAACTAGCATACTAAATGTCTTGACCTTAAGCCGAGCGCCTTTAACCTATACCTTATAATCAGTAAGATGCAAATTAGAAGCGGATTTAGAATTATTAGCCTATAAACCAATAACACTCTTAATATTAGCAAGTAAGCCTTTATAGATAAGGAGAAGCTCGAGCTAGATAAGGCTGGCTTTAAGTACAAGCTGCTAGTATTTTTAATAGACAAATCGATCATAGACTTTAACAGATATAGGCTTAAAACAAGTATAGATGCTATTAAGATTCGGCAAAAAGGGCAAGCTATACGACTCAAACTTATAAGCCTAGACACTAAAATAGCAAAACAAATATATATCGAACAACGCGTATATAGTACCTATATTACTATGATTTACCAGCTAGAGGCGACTTTCGACTTGTTAGTAGTAGCATAGTTAACTAAGCTAGGTACGGCCGAGATTACCAAGCTTAATGCTTAATTATAATAGTAGATCGAGAACTCAATGTATAGACTACGCTATCTGTAACTTAAACTTAAGATAGCTAAGCTTTTCGTCTTTATAGACGGATTATTTACCAATAATACAGATATAACATCGCAGATTAGATTCGTTATAATATTCGGAAATAAGACAAGCGGTATAAACAAGTTTAACCTATATAGTAATATTATACACTAGTCCTTAACCAAGTACAAGCGTATAACGAAAAGCGTTTTAGCAAGCGAAATATATAGAATAGTAAGTAGGTTCGATCTTAAGTATATACTATACTAGACACTTGCCAAGATCTACTTAGGCCTAGGTCTATAATCGCTATTACCAATCGTCGTTTGCACAGACTTGTTTAGTTTATACAAGTACCTGGTAAAGCTCGGGATAACGGTAGAAAAGCGCCTTATAATCGACATAATAGCGCTATAATAGAGCTATAAAAACCGTGAAATCGCAGAAATCAGGTGGATTAGTAGCAACGACAACCTAGCTAACGCTATAACCAAGTATATACCGAACAAGACGCTTGAAAAGCTCGTTACTACCAATATAGCCAAGATTAGAGTAGAAGGCTAGGTTTAACGCCCGGCTAAGTAATAGAAAGAGTCTATATAACTTAGGGCGAGATCACAAGTGTAAAAGATAAAGACTACTAGGATAATTCATTTATAGTATAATAAGGAATATAAGGTAAAGTGCAAAACGATTTTAATTTATACTTTTATAGCTAGTATAATATACGCGCTAGTGCCCCCTACCCCTTAATTATAATAACAAAACATCGATAGCCTTGCCTATAGCGGCTATCGCCATAAGCTTTTTCTATATAGGCGTTATGCCTGCTATAGACGCCCTATGCTTGATAAGAGCGTATACCTTATCTACTAGGACTAAGGCGTACTTAGCACTATTGCGCCATATCTTCCAATCCTATAACTAATAAGTATTCCGATTAAACAATAGATAATACTAAAGATCGTAACTTACTTTGGCCTTTATAGCTAGGTTAGAGCAAAGCTCTAAAAAGCAGTCTAAGAACAGGCAGACCGACTTAGGGCTATAATATACGTTAGGAATAATAAGATAATAGAAACAATATATAAATAGAACTTATATCGGCATATATAAGTGCCCGGACAAGTACTACTAACACTAGAGGCTATAGCCTAACGTATAGTTGTAACATACTATATACAGCGCGAAATTACTAGACTTGTTAAACAAGTCCTTAACGCCTGTCAAAAGCAAGTATAGGTAGCCGAGATAAATAATAGCATATACAGCACTATATAGGCTATAAACTTTATACGTATTAGCAATATTAACAACAAGGATAATAAGAGTAAGACGCTTACCCTCTGGTTTATATATATAAGCATATAACAACCTCTTACAAGGCTTTATACAGTCTAATATACGGTATATACGGCAGCTAAGGCAGATAATAGAGTTGTCCGAGCTTTCGCCGGATAATAAACTTGCCGTTACCGCCGCTAGTATCGCTACTAGTAGTATAGGTACGCTTATAGCAGCGTATAGCGCCTCGCGCCGCATACGTACAGCCGCTAATACCGCCTTCTTTATAGCTGGCAATATAGGCAGAGCGTGCTTATGTACCTTATACGTAGCGATCTCCGCCTTAAATACTGCCTCCTCCTCTACCTCCTCCTTATACTGGAGCGTAGCGGCCTGCTTAAGCAGGATATATATACGTACGATCAGCCCCTTAGAATCAAGAGGCGTAGAGTTAGCATTGATATAGCCGCCTATAGACTTAGGCTATATAGCGAGCGCAGCTACGTCCATAGCGTTAGGATCGTTGCCGTTGTTATTATCGTTATCGCCGTTATCGCTGCCTACTATACTCTCCCAGTCGCTATTATCGGCAATAGTATACTTAGACGCATCCTTAAATACATTATTATTACCCTCCTAGGCAAGATGCTTGTTAGGAGCGTTAGTTATAAGCGTATTAAGGGCATTACCGCCCTTATTATCAGCATATATATAAGCGTCGCCGCCTGCGCTCCTATGGGAGCACCTACTCTACTTATTATCAAAATCCAACACTATAAACAACAAGATTAGCACGCTTAAGCATCAATGTATAACGGTAAGTAACTTACTTATTACTACTAGTGCTACTAATACTACTACTATTGTTGTTACTACTGCTGCTACTGCTATTATTATTGCTACTACTGCTGCTAGTATAGATTATAGGGAGGAAGAGAACGGGTAGTATATAGTAGGAGAACCTACCTATTTATAGGTTTAGGGCAAGAGCGTTTGGAGTTCGCAATTAGCTAGCCTAAAGCTCTGATTTTTCCTATTATAATTCCTATTTAAGACTATAAGCTTTTACAACAATAGTTACTAGCGCAACGCACTTACTATTACGCTGTTTAAAGGCATATCTAGAAGGCGCTAAAGTCACGCCTTCTACACTAGGGATCAGCAACTAGAATTCAACATTCTAATTAGCAAACGAGAAGTTAAGTAATCAGCATTTCCTATTCTAGCAATAAAGGGAGCGAAATAATCTAGGATTTCCTATTTCAGTTAATAAAGTACTAGCACAGTTATAAAAAGAAGAGTTACCAGTATTAATTGCAGTAAGGGGGATCAGGTGCTAATCCCTATAACCGTATAGTATATAAGCCTCTCGCTCTAGGAATAGGGTATATACTATACTACTAAGCCTCCTACTCTAGGGAATAGGGCATGCACTACGCTACTTGTGCAATAGCTATAAGTAGCGTACCCACGTACTATATAATGGTTATTAACGAGCGCTCCGCTTAAACATAGGTATTTAAGGGGTATGCAACTACCCCCTAGATAGAGGGAGACAGACAATCTAGAACCAGAACTTGAACTAGTATTTCCTTACTGCTCGCTTTGCTCTTTATCGTTTTAGATCACTACGATCTCTGGAAACCTACCAACAATATCCTTAATAACAAAGTTCGTTTCTTCCTATATTACTACTGGACTTTCCAGATCGATTATAGCCTACTAAGTACTGTTTTTCCAAATGTACTTCTAGGATAAGCCAAGGAATATCACCTATACTATATCCCTCTTAGTATCTCCTTTATATAACTATATAGTATTTTAAAGGGATATTTCAAGATAAGTACTAAATAGAACAACTACTTATACGTTTAGAATACTATTACTTTCTAGTCTATATACCTTAAAAGCAAGAATAGTAATAAGTCTATAAAGGAAATTCTCTAGATCTTGCTTAATAGACTCTAATAAAGCTAATATAGGCTTAGTCTGCTCTATAACTATAAGGAGTTCCTAGTCGCAAATACAATCCAAGCTTACTAAGGAGTATCTAAGCTAAAGATTGCCTTATATAAACTACTAACAAGCTTTAAAGAGCTAGTAGCTACGCTCTGCTAAACACTTAACATTAAGGAAGCGGATTGTATATATTACTAATTCTTAATAGACCGTAGGTTTACTATAATAAAGGCCAGGCCTATAAGAAACTATTAGAGTAACCCGATTATGGATTCGATCTTTAAGAGAAACCAGGCAATATATATATAACAACCTAGAGGTACTACTAGGTATAGAAAGCAAAACAAGCTCTAGTAAAAGGACTATAACAAAAGCTAGACTAAAGTAGGTTATTGGATTTACGGCAAGCTAGACCACTGCTCCTTTATATATAGCAAAGAGGAATAAGCAACAGCTAAGAGTAAATAGCTTAAGTAAAAAGGTATTAACAAAGATCATAGACGATATACAGCATTCCTTCTTAATTATAAAGGTTTAGATAATAAGTATAAAGCAAGGGAAGAAGATACTAAGCTTAAAGTATAGGTAGATAACTATAAAACTGATTAAACTTAAGGTAGAAACAAAGCGCTAGTAATTAGTTTTAAAGAAGAATAAACAGTAGTAATTTACTTTATAAACTAAGCTTTCCTCTACCTAATTACTAAGAGCGAATAACCGTATAAAGACAGCGAAAAGGATACTAAGAAAATAAAAGCTGTTTAGTTCGTGCTTAACAGGTATACTAAGACTAAATTCCAAAGGATTATACCTAATACTAGGGCTACTGACGTTTTAACTGCTAGACTCTGATAATTCCTTATACTAAAGAAGATAATCGGATTACTTAAGATTGACAAGTTATATATAGAAGAAGCAAATATACTTTTTAGGTCTAGGGATTTAAAACGATTATTCAGAATAGTTAAAGTAGAGCTTGACATTAGTTACGCGACTTTCCATATATTAGAGACGCCAACCCCTTTCCTTATATATCTAAAGGACATAGACAAGCTTAGCGTCTACCTTAATAATATAATAAATAAGCTTATATCTAAGTTAGGAAAGCGTATATATATTTAACGGAAATAGGGATATCTATAGATCTCTATAAAAGGGATTAAACTCCTAAGCATAGTATTTATAGCAGATAATAAGCATCCTACACCTCTATAACTTATAGAGGCCGAACTAAGATGTATTTATCGACGCTATAGATACCCTATAGTCGATAGATAATACAAACTACTATAACAAGCAGACTACTAAGTAGAATATAGCGCTATTAAGATGATTAATAAGTTCTGCTACTTCTGCCAGATTAAAGGTATAATGCTATAACGATTTAGATTTACGTTATAAGACGATATCTGCTTTAATTTTAAGATTGTTATAGATGTCCTAGACATCGATAATTCTAAGGTACTGTATATAGTTGATACTGCAATATCGTTCTAAGTAGCCTGCTTTCTAAACGATCTCTTAGTTAAAGAGACGTAGAAGCAGCTAAAGAAATGTTAGATCGATATATACCTTAGACTACCTAATGTTTTGCGCTATAATAAGGGTACTAATTTCAAAGTATATAAGTTCTAGGTAGAGGCTAAGCTTATAGGTATAACCTGCTATTTAGTACTAGTCGAGGTATACTAGTTAGTCAGCAAGATCGAGCAGTATTATAGGCTACTAAGAAGGGCCTATAATATTATTAAATCAGAGACTGCTAGATCTTACTTAAAAGAGGTATACCTATAAGTAGTACTAAGCACAGTTAACAATACCGCTGGCCTAGATAGGCTAGTACTAACGCTCTTAGTTTTCGGCATATACCTGCGCCTTACTATAGACGTACTGCCTTTTCTATCTTAACTACGCTAAGTAGGCGTAATTCAGAAGGCTATAATATAATTGCAAATCCTAAATGATATAAGGACTATATAAGACGCTCTTGTATAATGTAATAGACTAAGTATAAAAGACGTACTACTATACTTACTAGAAGTAGGTGCTAAAGTGCTTATATTCCGGGAAAGTAACCGATAGATAGGACCTTATAAGATAATCTCGGCTATAGATATAACGGTAATTGTCGATATGGTTAACAGACCTATAGAATTTCGGAATATAGTAGTTAAGCTATATTACTAGGAGCTAGTATAGGACAAGCAAGATACTTAGGCTGGTATTAAGCGGCTAGAACCATTCTAATATCCCTAGCCTAAGTAGCCCTGCTAATATAGACAACCCTAAAAGAACCTAGTACCTACTAACAACTTTATTTCAGAAAAAGAAAAGCATAATTATAATCTTGTACTTAAACTATAAGCTAAAGGTAAGATTACTATACCTAGCGTACCATTCTAAGAATCTAATAAAATAGAACTAAACTTGCTTTTAGCAGTAGGGGTAATCAAAGCGATCTAGATACTAGTAGATACTTCGGACTACTAGATCTTTAAGTTAAGGATCGTCCGGGAAGTAAAAGACAAGCTTACTCTGCTATATAAGAAATTACGTTTTATAGCTTAGGGATTTAGTAATAAGGATAAGAAGTACCTACTTACTTAATCGCTAATAATCCAACGCTGCATATAGCGACTTATGCTCTTACTACTCCTAATACTACGAATGTACTTTGGTTTTAAGGCGTAGATGCACGACGTTATCTAGGCTTATATATAAGCTAAGTTATAGCTAGTAAGGAAAGTAATTCTTCTATTACCTAAAGAACTTAAGACGCTCTATCCCCCTTATACTATCTTGCTTGTTAAAACCCTATTATATAGACTGGCCGAAGCCGGACTATACTAGTAGATAATATATATAAACTAGTATACTAAATGTCTTAACCTTAAGCTAAGCGCCTTTGACCTATGCCTTATAATTAGTAAGATACGAATTGGAAGTAGATTTAGAATCGTTAGCCTATAAACCGATAATACTCTTAATATCAGTAAGCAAGCCTTTATAGATAAGAAAAAGCTCGAGCTAGATAAGGCTAGCTTTAAGTATAAGCCGCTAGTATTTTTAACGGACAAATTAATTATAGACTTTAATAGATATAGGCTTAAAACAAGTACAGATGCTATTAAGATTCGGCAAAAGGGGCAAGCTATGCAACTTAAACTTATAAGCCTAGACGCTAAAACAGTAAAATAAGCATATATCGAACAACGTATATAAGGTGCCTATATTACTACAATTTACCAGCTAGAGGCGACTTTCGACTTATCAGTAGTAGCGCAGTTAACTAAGCCTAGGATAGCTAAGATTGCTAAGCTTAACGCTCGATTGCAATGGTAGATCGAGAACTTAACGTATAGGCTACGCTACCTGTAACTTGAACTTAAGATAGCTAAGCTCTTTGTCTTTATAGACGGATTATTTGCTAATAATACCGATATAATATTACAGATTAGATTCGTTATAATATTTGGAAATAAGATAAGCAGTATAAACGAGTTTAACCTATATAGCAATATCGTATACTAGTCTTCGACTAAGTATAAGTAGGTAATAAGAAGCGTTTTAGCAAGCGAAATATACGGAATAGTAAGTAGGTTTGATCTTAGGTATATACTATACTAGACGCTTGCTAAGATCTACTTAGGCCTAGGTCTGCTATTGCTACTACTAATCGTCGTTTATATAGACTTGTTTAGTTTATATAAGTGCCTAGTAAAGCTTAGGACAATAGTAGAAAAGCACTTTATAATCGATATAATAGCTCTATAATAGAGCTACGAAAACTGTAAAATCGCAGAAATCAGGTAGATTAGTAGCGACGACAACCTAGCCGACGCTATAACCAAGCGCGCGCCGAACAAAACGCTTAAAAAGCTTATTACTACTAATATAGCTAAGATCAGAGTAGAAGGCTAGGTTTAACGCCTGGCTAAGTAATAGGAAAAGTCTATATAACTTAGGGCGAAATCACTAGTGCAAAAGATAAAGACTATTAGGACGATTCATTTATAGTATAATGGATCGGCGTGGCTAGTGCACGACTAGCCGCCGCTTGTTTTTCTTCTTCTTCTCCCTCTGTTTAGAGGAGGCTTATATCTACTTTCTCTTCTATTATACAGTAGAGTAGGTGGACAAGGCTGGTCTTTCTTTTCCGCCCCTTATCTTATTCTAGGCTAACAATAAGATTGCGAATTAGTAGTACAAGGAGGACAATAGTATAAGAAGCTGGCTTTCCTTCCTATGTTTAGAGAGAGACAATCATTAATTATCCCAATTATTACAGTTATATAGTTATATTTTACCTATTTAGATATTCCATCTACTTCTTACCTCTGGGCTACTTTAGCCTATTTACTTGGTTCTATTGTACCTGTCCACCTTAGTCTCCCCTAATTAAGGTAACTATAACCTTATTATGCATATACCTCTTATCCTCTTGTTTAGACAGCTGTTCGATATATAGCTATCTACTACCTTTAGACAGCTGCTTCTACTTTCTCGTAGGTCTGCTACTCTGTTTTATATAGAGGCTTAGCCGGGAATGAACTAAGCAAGGGCTTTAATACTTATAAGCAGGCCTTACTTATATTAGGGTTATCTTACTATTAATAAGGACGACCTATAGACCGTCGGCTAGACAACTCTATAGTATAATATCAATAGGACAACTATTTCGACTTTTCTGCTCTAACAACTTAGACCGGTGTTTCTAGGCCTCTAACCTCTAATTAGACAACGACAATCTCACTTAGTATAACAGTTATATTAATCGTAGGTTATATGATAATTCGAGACCCGATATATCGGTTAAGCTTAAGATAAGTATAATCTTAGTTATCCTAGAAACTCGGTTGTCTAAGTATTCTAGTAGATATACCTTATATTAAACGAAAGGGGGTAGAGAAGTACTTAAACCCCCTCTCTCTTGTTCTATTAGGTGTATCAGCTATAAGAGTCTCCTTTAGATATAACTTATACGACTTTTATCTTTAGTTCCTTTCCCTTGTTCGACATTTCCGGTATTAGTAACTATATAAGGATCAGAGCCTAGTAAAGAGATTTCCTATATCTAAGGAAGATTTCGATACTAGGGCTGGATATATAGACCTTACTTATAACTCGGGAATATAGTCTTATCCTTAATTTCCTCCTCTATCTAGATAAGTAGCTAGCTATCCTGACTCGTTTTAGTATTATAAACCCTTAGTTAAAACAAGAGGAGTTATCTTAGGTTAGGCTATATTAACGAACGATTGGGCTTGGCCTACTATCTAGTGTTACTTCGCCACCTCTATGCATAATAGGGTTATAGATATTATAGAGTCTTTTTCGTTCTAGCTTCTTAGGTTAACTAGCCGGTATTAGCTAGTTAGTCTTGATCTAGATAAAGGCGTTGTCTTAGTACCTACCTAGAAGTGGCACCTTTATGTAGCAACGACGATTCGCAAGATTACTATACCTAGGGCATATAACGAGGGGCAGGAGCAATAGGAAAATTAAGTTAGGATAGCTCTAGTCCTAGGCCTTTAGTTATGTTTTTAGGACTGCCTTCTTTGTCCTCTAGATAAGGGAGGAACGTGACTAAGTATATCTAAGGTATCTTAGTAGTATATATTTAAACTAGCGAAACGAGTATCGCTTGCTTCCTATATAGTAGGAGTATATAGTATAGGGCTTGACTAATCAAGTCTATAGCAAGGAGATAGACTAAGCTATAGATCTGTTTAATATAAGCTTTTTAAAGAGTCAGATATATTTGATTTTGCAATAGAGGGAGAAGGAGTTTATATTAGATAGGAACCAGGTATAAGCAATGTTTTATAAAGGTAGGGTAGGTATAATATTACTATGATTATACTATAGTAGTAGACTATATCCTTCCTCTCTTGCCTTATATCTCTCCTTTATCCTACGATCTAATCCCTTCTAAATTCCCCCTAGATAAAGTCTATTAATAAATTGATAGAAGCTACTAGTAGCTCCTTATATCAATAAAACCAAGGCTTGTCTAATTAGGAGAACAACAACTGTACTTTATGTCTATTACCTATTGATATACTCCTTAGTACTTTCCTAACTTCTCTTAAAGACTTTAAGTCTATAGTATATTTAGCTAGACTAAGTATCGATATTTTACTACCTAGTATAATTATACGTTAACCCTCTGCTTAGTTATTTATTAGTAAAAGCCTTATCTAATAGGATTTCCTAGAGTATATCCTTTTAAGGAGAGAAATCTATCGACTTTATAGACTTACAGGTAACTCTACTCCTTTAGTAGCAGGATTATAAGACTTGTCTGATTAGACGACGGACTCTATTAGAAACCAGCTTTAAGAAGCTAGACCCTCTTTTTCCTTTTATAACCTCTCTCCCCTAGTTCCTCCTTAAGTAGAATCTTTCTTACTACTACTCTTTAGCAGTATATTAGAAATAGACGCTAGTAACTAAGACTAATTAGGTACTATAGTTAGAATATTAACCGACGCTCTTTATTAGTTAAATCCTATATGGAATGTTAGCTTCCTATCTATTTAGTCTAAAGGGCTTGGTAGATAATTCTATGGCGCTAATATTATAGATTACTTACAAGCTTTCGACAACGCTTATAAGGACCATAGTATAGCGACCGACATTAAGAAGTTTACCTAGTAGAAGAGATAGTACAATTCTAACCAACATTATAAGGTTACCTCTATAATCAAGGACAAGGGAGTAACGATATAGCAAGAACTCTATAGGATAATGCTTAAGCATTAGAAAGCTTTTGACCCTAAGGCGTTGGAGGACCCTATTAAGCAGCTTAACTACTTCTATAAGTATACTATCTTAAACGTCTTAATTATATAGATCAAACAAGCTATAGAAGAACTTAATGCTATAATTACCTAGATACTAGCTACTAAGTTAGCCTCTATTTAGAAAGATACCCCTTAATACTTTTAGGAAAAGTTGCCTAAGGATTACTAATACTTATTTATTTAAGGATACTACCTTAGAGGCGCTATACCTGTATAGGACTTATATAAAGCTACCTAGGACAACTTCCAAACCCTAGTATCAGCGGTTTTATTTAAAGGATTTATCTACTAAAAAATACTAACTTAGATTAAACTACTAAGCTAAGACGTCTATTTAGACAAGAGCAACGATAATAGTAGGGAGACTAATCTCCTTTCGGCTAAAGTCAAAAAGCCTTCTTCTTCTATCTCTTTTTGAAACTTCTTACCTAAGTCGACTAAATCCGCTTAAGCGAGTAAGAACCGGGTCTCGTTCTCTAATTAAGGGAGTACTAGCTAGGAATCGGTCAAAATCATTCTAAAGCTACTAACGGTCAAGGAAATATAGTTTAATCAACTTACTAATGCCTAGAAGATAGTAATAAAGCTTTATACTACTAACCTTTTATAAAAGCAAGGCAATAAGGTAACTGAAAGAGCTGTTTAAGACCTATATAATTAGATAGCCTTGCTTAGAATCTCGCTAAACGAGATAGACCTTATAGTAAAATCGGTTATACGTCTAAGAGATAAGCTAAACAACTTACCGAGCTTTGCAACTAATGTTAATCAGGTAGTATACCTAAGAAAAGAATAAGATATAGCTAAATAGAAAGGGTATTATAAACCCCAATACTACTACCTCTATCTAGATAAACAAGTCGATCTTCCTCTACTTACGGCATATACTTCGCTTTAGAATATAGAGCCGGGTAAAGTCAATAGTTACGCTAGTAGGCCTTTTCGCTCTAACACCGATCAAAGGCATAAGGCTCTTAAAGGGATCTATTACCACTAGTATAGTCAATAGTACTATATTAGCTTATATAATCTAATAGAGGCTAACAACGAACTTAGGCTTAGGTATATGTTTAGGGCAAATACTTACCTTAGTTAGAAAATCCATAGAGAAGACCTACCTTATAACCTATACTAGATTAACCTAGTCCTAGTAATAAAGGCCTATAAGGAAGGCGCCCTTTTCTACCTTGTTCAAGCACTTTATAAGGTTTACAATACTAAGTTTCGCCCTATTTATCTCCGATAGAAGCATAATTATAAGACTAAGTATAATAAGGCTTTCAAACCCTTTTTTAACTCTCTCTCTATACTAAGCTATACTTACGCCTAGCTAGAGGAAGAGCAAGTTAAGATGCGTTTTCTTCTAATAGAAGAAGGAAGGAAAAGCTAGCTTCTTAATATCACTTCTTACAGTATTAGGCCTATTGCATCTTCTTTGTCCTCTCCTACTTATAGCTCTTCTATATAAGGGGAGAACACATTTGCAGCCCTAATAGTACAAACTAGAGTCTATTACTTACTACCCCTAGCACCTAGTGTTATATCTTTCCTATTATAGGTAGTCGACCTTATAGAAGTCTTAGATCTAGATCTAAGTCTTTAAGGTCTATTTAGAGAGAAGGTTAATAATAAGGAAGCTAACTCTATAGCTTATACAATAGAGGTCCCTAGTTAGGTTTCGGATTTTCTTAATACAGTATAGCACTAGGAGCCGGACGTTTTCTTTTTAAAGCCCCTAGAGGCTACAGCTTGCTTCTTATAGGATTTACTCTCTGCTTGGATAGGCTCCAAGCTTTATAGTAGTTTTTACAGTGATAGTACTATCGATATTTTATTTATATTACAGAATACGATTATAAAAGCGAACGATATGTTTGGTGATAAGGCAACGTAGCTAGCCATAGCCAAAGCTCTAAGTACGGCTTTTTAAAGTCGAAAGCGGCTACAACTGGAAAGCGACAACGATAAGCTACTAAGGGCAGGTCCCTTCTACGCTTCTTAGTCTAATCAGGCAGAGACTCCTACCGCTGGCGGCCTATCTATATAGGCAAGAGAGGAACCTTCTTATAAGATTAAAGCTATTAATATTCGCCGAGGAATACTCTAGAAAATGCTTGACAGAAAATGTAGTCTTTCGAATAAGAAGGCCCTTAACCTAATAGAAGGCTAGAGTCTACTTTCTAAGATTATATATAAGTAGGTCTCTAAAGGTATTAGAATTATTAAGGAAATAGCTATACTAGATAGCTCTAGCTTAGACGATACTCTCTCTGCTTCTACTTTAGCTCTAGTGTTAGGTTAGGCTAGCCTAGCTCTATTTAGACGTCTATAAGGTCGTCCATCTAAGTAATAAGGGATAGTAAAGACGAATGTCGTTTCTCTAGTTAAGTCTATAGGGGAATCTCAAATAGCCTAGTTCCTAGATACAGGGGATAGCTATTGTACAATTAGGTTACTATAAGACTTTAGTGCCTTAAGTATCGACTCTATCGTTATAGCGAAAAATACGGTTTCTAGCAGTGTTATTAATAGTAATCTAATAACACAGACCAACAGAGCTTCCCTTATTCAAGGAGTAACCAAGTTCTATTCTTTACCCTGGATTTTCCTAATAGCCCTTTATAACAGTAGCCTATAGCTATATATACTTTTAGATAGCGGATCGGAGTATAGCCTTGTCTCCCTTAAGGTTATAAACCACCTTAACCTTATAATTACAAAAACCAAGATATAGTCCTATAGTTTATAGGGCAATTCGTAATCTCTCTAAAAGGAGGTCCTAGTACCTCTCTATATCTAAGGTTATAGGGCCCTAGTCTACTACTATGTCTCTTCTAATAACAGGTCTAACAAAGCTTATAATATCCTATTAGGGATGCCTTTCTAGAAGAACTATAAGGTAATTTACAGTCTTGGTAGTCCTAATATAGTATAGATGACTTTCTAAGACTGGGAATTTATTACTTGCCTTGCCCCTTCAGATGTCGCCAGAGCCCTTTATACTATTAAATAGGATTCCTTTATATAGAGGGGGGATACTATTAAATCCCTGTCTACTAGCTGTTAGGACAGCCTGTTTACTTTATAGGGATAGGTAAATAAGGCTAATAAAGTCCCTGACTAGGCACTTACTTTGAAAGACGATAATAAGGTCCTAGAAGATCGGCTTAACAATAAAACTATTGCTAATATTTTATATACTTCCTTTAAGCAGGAGTCTAGCGTTTAGCGTTTAGGTAGAAGGGATTTAAAGTAGGTTATTAGTATTTAGAGTTTTCCTTATATAAGAATAGTTTCTTCTAATTCTATCTTTCCTTTAAGGATAGCTCCTAGTCTATCTCCTTCCTCTATTTAGTCCGAAAAACCCTCTATCCTTTAATCTTTTACTATATATAAGCCTACTAGAAAGAAGGTTCACCCTATCGATAATGTCCTATCTAATAGGTCAGTACTAGAAGGAATCGTCGACTAGAAGCCTGTTAAGTTATTGCTAGCCAAGAAAAAGGCAACTCCTAGGTATAAGTACAATCGATAGGTTTTTCTATAGTTTTCGGATTTACCTTACAGTTCTTGACTTATGCCTGATTAGTTAAAGGGCTTAAAGGATAATATAGACCTAGCTCTCTAGCTCTCTAAGGACGAATTCGACTTATTTGCCTATATACTCTTTAATAGGGAATAAGCCCTTATATAGGAATTCAAGGACCTTAGCTGTATCAATCCGTCGATTGTTCCGCCTTAGTATATTAAGACTATCCCTTACTCTGCCTAGCAAGCTAAATATATGCCTATAGGGAAGGCGATAATTCCGGCATATATGGATATCCTAAAGAAGTAGAAGGCTAAGGGGATCCTAAAAGACGCCTATAAAGCCTACCAAAACAACTAGTTCCTTATTTAGAAGAAGAATAGTAAGTACTGCCTGATTAACGATACTTAGCGATATAATACCGTTATTATTTAAGACGCCTTTATCCTACTAAATATAAAGGAATTCTTAGAGGACTTTTCTAGCTATATAATTATATCTATGCTTAATCTGTTTTCTAGTTATAACAATATTATACTAGACAAGAAGAGTCAGGATCTTACAACGTTTGCTAGTCCGATTAGTCTACTACGCCTAACTATACTTCTATAAGGCAGTATAAATTTAGTTGCCTAGTTTATACGTATGATATATAGGATCTTCTACAACTTAATACCCTAGATTTACCAAGCTTTCCTGGATAATATTAGTATAAAAAGACTAAAGACTCGATACGATAATGCCCTAATTATACCTGGAATTCGACGATTTATAGTAGAACAGGTCTAGAACTATAACTAAGTCTTACTTAATACTAAGCTAGTAGGAGCCTATATCGCTATAGTTAAGTCCTAGTTCCTAGTCTTAAAGGCTATCGTTGTTAGCTATAAGTATACGCTAGATAGCTGCTTACCTAACAACGCTAAGATCCGGAAGATTTATAAATAGTTAACCCTAAGGTCTTTTTCTAAAGTCCGCTCTTTTCTTAGTATTGCTGGTTTCTACCGTATTTAGGTCCCTTATTTCGGCCATATTACCTACCTGCTCTTTAATCTGGCAAAGAAGAATGCAATATAGGTATAGACGCTAAATCACTAGCATACCTTTACTTATCTCGGTTTCCTTATTGCCTCTACGCCCTATCTTACACTACTTACCTATAGAGATAACCGCTATAGCAAAATCTACCTTATGGTTAATGCCTCTTTAGATAGATAGAGAGTAGTCTTAGAACAAGAGGGCCTAGATAGTAAATAGTACTCTTATCGATTTAAGTCTAGTATCTAGTCTCTAGCTAAGCAGTACTATAATATAACTAAATATAAGCTCTAAGGTCTTCTTTATAGTTTAAAGCAGTTTCAATAGTACCTTTATAGTATAAGGTTTGTAATTAAGATAGACACTTAGGTCTTAGTCTACCAGATAAACAGCTCGGCTAGTAATATACCTGGCGCCTTTATAATACGCTAGATAGCCTGGATTTAACTTTTCAATTTTAAGATTCGGTATATTCTAGGATTGAAGAACGCTACTGCAGATGCCCTAAGCAGGTAACCCTTAACTTAAGCCGATATTAAGGAAAAGGCCTATAAGGAAGATATAGATAACTTTATTAACGCTCGGATTTTTACCTTAACTCTTAAGAAGGATATACTTAAGGGTGATTAGCTTAAAGAGTACTAGGAGTATACTGCCTATCTAATTACACTTCAAATACCAGATTACCTAGTTCGCTATAGTAATAGGGTTAACTTTAAGTGTTAAGCCCTTAAGTTTTTAGTCTATAATAGGATGCTGTTTCTGCGCCCTACTTATAAGGGTAACTGCCCTTACCTTATAATCATAGATAGTAAGAAACAATAGTATATCTAGTTAACTTACTATAATAAAATAGGACATTATAGGAGGGACACTTCTTACTACCGGATTACCTAACTATACTAGTAGCTAACAATCTACTTAGATCTTATTAACTAGTACCGTTACTGTAAGATTTGTCAGAAGATTCGCCTATCCTAGTATAAAGAAGAAGCCTAGTTTACTACGCCTTCTTCAACCCTATTTCTTAAGGTCTACTTCGACATCCAGTTTTTCAAGGGCAAGCGTAATGCTATAATTAAGGCAAGAGATGACCTTACTAGCTATATAGAAGCTACTATCCTCGGCAAAGTCAATTTAGCTTTAGTTTAGACTTTTATACTTTAGTATATATTTTTAAGATATGGTTTTCCCCTAATCATAGTTATTAACAGCAGTTCTAAGTTTAAAGGTATAGTTAAAGTATCCCTAAAAACTATTAGAGTTAAGCGAATTACTAGCTTATCCTATAACTTAAGAGCTAACAGTATTAATAAGGTAGGTTACCTGCTAATTGCAACTATACTTACTATAATCGTAGAGATAATAAGGATAGATTAGAAGAAGTCCCTATACTTTGTTCTCTAGGTTAACTGTACTTTAATTCGTTCCTCTTTTAGTATCTCGCCTTACTTTACGCTTTTTAGTTAAGACCTAGTTACTAAGATTAAGCTTAATATCCCTTTCTAGTATCTAATTAGATAGGAGTAAGTCTAGGCTAGGGTTCGTTAACCTAGAAAGCTAGCTAATACAAAGGCTACTTTAGATCTGTTTGCAAAGCAAGTTAAGTCTATTATAGATATAGAGCTTATCTAGATAGAGCTGTAGGACAAGGTATCTAAGGCCTATAAAAGCACTACTAAAGTAAGAAATCGCATGTTATCTAGGAAGTTACACCTAGATTAGTTGGAAATCTACCCTGGTAATTTGGTCCTTATTTACAACAAGGTTAGGCAGATCGATATAAGTTACTGGCGTAAGCTATCCTTCTAATGGAAAGGCCCTTTTTAAGTCTTATAGAAGAGTTCTAAGAAGGCTTACTAGCTAGAGACCTTAGATAGGATTAAGCTTAAGCGGACTTTCCTATTAACTATAGTAAAGAAGTTCTTCCAATTAGACAGTATATTTGTTTATAATCTAAATAGACTATAACTAGGGGATAATTCCTAGCTAGAACGATTTAGTAAGGACAATATTATCGGGCTAGGTGTTAAGGAGCCTAAAAGGCTTAATAATCTAGTTAGAGGGGGAGGACCGTTAATATAGGGAAGAAAAGCAGCTCTTAAAGGTACTTCCTAGGCGACTTAATTTGCACTAAGTTTTCGGCCTATTTGACTTAGGCTAGGTTTTTATTAAAGGGGAGGTAGTATAAGTTCTTTTGTATACTTACCTTTTTCTTACGCCTTTTCCCCTATTTATAGGAGTAGTTTATTCTTTTCTTTTTCCCTAGCTCTTTGCTATATAAATGTGTATATGCCGGCAAGGGGGGGGGTATATGCTATGCTATATAGTATTCCCTTAATTTAAGTATTTATATCGTCTGCTTTGCCTAGTTATAGGTCTAAGATTTTGTTTTATACTATTTCGTTTCGTTTTGTTTCAGCTCTTTTCTTCTTAGGAAGTAGAAGCTCTATTTATAGCTTATACGTCTAGTTAAGGGGAGGAGCATGTTTAGCGTCAACAGATCCTATTACTTAGCTAACCAACTACCCTAACAACCCTTAACACCTACCCTAACCTATTTTCTAGACTGCTACCTAGCTTGCCCTTCTAATTACTTAGTATAGTA
This sequence comes from Phyllachora maydis, assembly GCA_029339225.1. Classification (NCBI taxonomy): domain Eukaryota; kingdom Fungi; phylum Ascomycota; class Sordariomycetes; order Phyllachorales; family Phyllachoraceae; genus Phyllachora; species Phyllachora maydis. The sequence goes on along the minus strand of JAQQPM010000001.1, from coordinate 10,442,401 downwards.
TATATTAACCACTAGATTAACCGACTTCTGCTTAACCTGTAATTACTATACCTTATAAACGGTTTCCTTATCCTATTAGTTGATAATTATATCCTTAGCGCGAAAGTTGCCTGGATTAAACCAGCATAGAGCTATCGTCTTCTTAGCCTATTTAGACGCCTAAAGTGGCTATTTATCGTAGGAAGAGTCGATATATGCCTATAAGCACTTTTTATCCTGGAAAATGTAGTTCCTGCAAGTACTATAGTCAACTTCCAGAACCAAGATATAGTAGATAAATAGCTAAGCTACGTTTAGACAAGGACTACTAGTATTACACTAGTTAGGCAAACTCGACCGAAATTAGGTTTCGTTATATTCCTTATAGTTTACTATATTACTACCTACTATATTAGCTCTAATTAGACGTCTAGATATAAGCTTAAACATACCGATATCTGAACTTTTAGATAAAAAGACCTTAGACCTAGTATAGTTGGTTGCTATAAATTTCTTGGATATACTTGCCTAGGAAGTCTAACCTAAAATGCTTGATAGTAATAGAAGATTAATATCTAACTATAGAGAAAGAGTAGTTGAAACTGATAATAGTAGGATCCTAACTACTTTCTACTAGCCAAGTCGGAGATAGATAGTCGAGCAGACTAGGTTCTAGACCTAGAGATATATACTATTAATAAGTATTAGCCAGTTCCTCTTTAAAAACCCAGATCTAAAACATACTATATCCAATTACAGTTAGGTTTAGCAGTAGGTGCTATATACGATTAATAAAGTTATAGAACTTCGTATTATTAACTGCCTTTTAGATTACCTACTTTAGGAAGATATAGAATCTTCTAGGATTAGTAGGGAAAGTGGTTACCTAAGTTTCAGGTATATAGAATGCCTTAAGACGAATTAGATATACTACCTAGCTTGTAGGAGCTTTCTTAACAAGAGCGTTAGATAATATCCCTATATAGATAAGATTAAGTTAAAAGGTTAAGTCTTAAAAGAGAATAGAAGCGGTTTATTAAAGTTAGAAAAGTTTTTATAGAAGAAAGAGAGGAAGAAAGGCAGGTCTTTATACCTAAGGAAGCTACCTACGCTAGTCCCGATTCTAATTAGGAGAGGTTAATAAAAACTAAGCAAACCTAATTATACTATACCAACTTTTAGGGGCTATTTGCCAACAAAAAGAATCAGATAGAAGCTCTAAGCGCCGATAAAGGAGCAAACAGCTTGCTTAATAGTAGGAAAGAATTTTCATACGCCTTTCTCCCCTAAAAGGACTTGCCCTATATTAGGACCTACCCCCCTACCCTTTAGATTTTTCTCTCCCTAACTTCTCTAGTATAACCTTCTTAGACCTTTACCTCTTTTAAGATCTTTTTCTTAGTACTCTTAGCAGAAAAATTCCAGCCTTAACCCTAACTTCCTCTAAGCAATCTTATTTGTTATTTCTACCTTTTCTCTATAATTATATAAGATCAAGATACCTCTAAAGAAGGGATCTGGTAAGCAGGCTCTGCCCTAGATAAACTCGGATTTAAAGAAAGTTCTCTAAAAGGAGCAGCGTCGCTGTATAGTTAGTAGGCTGGTATATAGTAAGGATAAGGACAAGCTTATACTAGCAAACGCTCTAACAATTCTTCTATTAACGCTATAAAGACTACAGTTATCGCCTTATAAGCTTTGCTCTTTGCTATATAAGGTATAGTTCTCTCTATACAAGTTACGATCAACTCTATATAAACCCTAATCTTCCCTATAAAAGTCATAGGGCACCTTAAGCAAATTTAAGTACTTATCTATAAGAGGTAAGGATAATGTAATTTCGATTTCCTTAGGTAATATCCCTTAAACCAAGCTACCTATATCTAATCTAGTTAAGTCCTTAATAAAGCGCTTTAACAGGCCTAGCTATATATACTCCCGTTTGACTTTTAAAGATTTCAAAGTGCTTAAAAAGAAGACCGACAAGTATAGCACCGCTAAAGACATCGATAATATTACTAACTACTATACTCTACTTAGTAGTAGTTACTTTAAGCTGGTAGGTAAGATTGCTTTTTACCTAGAGTAGCATATTACAAGGGATAGCTGGCTAGACTTCTTTAATAAGATAACTATTAATAAGGAGGATTTTAACCGTTACTTCTCTAGGATAGCTGGTTAAGTTACTATAATCACTAGAGAGAAGGTCCTAGGTCGAGATCTCCAATCAGTTTTAGCCATCCTATACAATATACATAGGATATAGCTAGAACAAGCCTAGATAACTAATAACTATATTAATAGTATACTTAGATAGACCCTATATACGTTTAAGAGACACGTTTTTATTACGCTATACTTAACAGCTCTAACTCTTAATAAGAAGGGCAACTACCTAACAAGCCTAGTCCTCTACCCTACTAAGGGGAACGTCCGCTATAAGGCCCTTAGAAAGCGCTTCTAGCTTATAGTTATATATATCCGCAGAAACCATTAGGTTCTTACTATCTATAATCAGCTTAAGCAGATCTATAAGGTTTAGGATTTAGGCCTTCCTAACAAAGCTAACGATATGGACAACGAAATAATAATAATACAGGTAGATATAATCATCCCCTACCTACTTATATCTAGAGCTAACATCTTTAACCTAATATATATTCGCCGGTCGAAATTCTGCTTTAACATTAAGGACGACTTTTCCTATAGGTACGCCGTTACTAAGGTAGCCCGATCTTTCTTCTATAACCAAGTTATCAAGGAAAAGAACAATTTAACGTCTATTCTATAGTAGAAGATAGAGCCCTAGTTCGGCCAAGACGTAATAGCAAAGTAGAGATCGATTTTAGCTTACTTATAGCATACTTAGATGTTAGGGATCGCTAAAGTATTCGGAGTAAGGCTAGGATCCAGGGTACTGAATCTACGCCCTATTAGCAGTCAGGTCTCTATTAACAAGCTTTTACCTATAAGTATATTACAGATTATCTGGACTTAGAGTTTCGCTACCTTAGCATTTAGTACCCTAGCTCTAGCAGATATAATAATAGATAATAACGCCTCTATCTATATTTAGAGAACAAGGAGTACTTCCTTAGGTTCGCTTAAGTCGATTCCTAGAAATTTAGTAGTATAGACAGCCGAACTATCTATCCAACAATTTCGTCGAAGCCCTTCTTTGCTAAAGGTACTAGCACTATGGCAAACTACTCCTATACTATAGTAGCAGACGCCTATACGCTAAGCTATCTCTAAGGAGACAGCTTCTATTTAGAACACTATTCCCTATCCCTCTGCTCCTATTAAGCAAAGATCTATTAAAAAAGATCTTCCCTGCCCTATTATACTAGAGAAGCCGAAGTCTGTTAAGAAGGCTGCTATATAGCCTACTACGCCTAAGTAGCCTAAGTTAACTAAGAAGAGCGTCGCTATACCGCAATTGCGGCATATTAGGCAGAATGTTACTCCTTAGCCCGCTATACTTTTGCTTACTAAGAGGGTAACTTAATCAACGCTTATAAGGGATCTTAAGCCAGATAATATACCTGCTCTATAGTATAGGGAGAATAATAAGATAGATAAGGCTAATAGAGAGCTTTATATAGGAATAAATGTTACTATGCTAGAATTGTTACTACTATACCCCTAAGGCTATAGAGGTTAGGCTAGGACGGACTAATTAGCTGTGATTAGGTAATAGTAGATAGGTTGGTTAAGTAGGTTTGTGGTTTAGTACCTTCTTTTTTCTTGCTTTTCTTGCTTAGAGTGTTAATAGCCATAGTTAGCTCCCTTAACCTTAATCCTATATAAACCTAGTACGATCTTAGTACGCCTTATTATATATATATAATCTATATTTGCCAATTATCCTTACTCTAGACAGAGGTACCCTATATTGTTAATATTATCTAGTATTTATTTTAGGGGTTTATATCTCCTATTACCTTCTGCCTTTTATAGGAGCTATAGGGAGGTATAGATCGGCGTAGCTAGTATACAACTAGCCGCCGCTTATTTTTCTTCTTCTTCTCCCTCTGTTCAGAGGAGGCTTATATCCACCTTCTCTTCTATTATATAGTAGAGTAGGTAGACAAGGCTAGTCTTTCTTTTCCACCCCTTATCTTATTCTAGGCTAACAATAAGATTACGAATTAGCAGTATAAGGAGGACAATAGTATAAGAAGCTAGCTTTCCTTCCTATATTTAGAGAAAGACAATCATTAATTATCCTAATTATTACAGTTATACAGTTATATTTTACCCATTTAGATATTCCATCTACTTCTTGCCTCTAGGCTACTTTGGCCTATTTACTTGGTTCTATTATACCTGTCCACCTTAGTCTCCCCTAATTAGGGTGACTATAACCTTGTTGTACATATACCTCTTATCCTCTTGTCTAGACAGCTGTTCGATATATAGCTGTCTACCACCTTCAGACAGCTGCTCCTACTTTCTCGTGGGTCTGCTGCTCTGTTTCAATAATAAGGAATATAAGGTAAAGCGCAAAACGATCTTGATTTATACTCTTATAGCTAGTGCAACATACGCGTCAGCGCCCCCTACCCCCTAATTACAATAATAAAACATCGATAGCCTTGCTTATAGTAGCTATTGCTATAAGCTTTTTCTATATAGGCATTATACCTGCTATAAGTGCCCTATGCTCGACAAGAGTATATGCCTTATCTACCAAGACTAAGGTATACTTAGCGCTATTACGCTATATCTTCCAATCCTATAACTAATAAGTATTCTGATTAAACAATAGATAATACTAAAGATTATAACTTACTTTAGCCTTTATAGCTAGGTTAGAGTAGAGCTCTAAAAAGCAGTCTAAGAACAGGTAGACCGACTTAGGGCTATAATATACGTTAGGAACAATAAAACGATAGAAATAATATATAAATGGAACTTATATCGGTATATATAAGTGCCTGGATAAGCACTACTAGTACTAAAGGCCGTAGCCTAACGTACGGTCGTGGTATGCTATATATAGTGCGAAATTGCTAGACTTGTTAAACAAGTCCTTAATATCTGCTAAAAGTAAGTATAGATAGCCGAGGTAAATAATAGTATATATAGTACTATATAGGCTATAAATTTTATACGCGTTAGAAACATTAATAACAAGGATAATAAGAGTAAGATACTTACCCTCTAGTTTATATATATAAGCGTACGATAACCTCTTACAAGGCTTTATATAGTCCGACATACAGTATATATAGTAGCTAGAGCGGACGATAGAGTCGTCTGAGCTTTCGCTGGACGACAAACTTGCTATTACTACTGCTAGTATTGCTACTAACAGTACAGGCATGCTTGCAGCAGCATATAACGCTATATTCCGCGTATATACAGCTGCTAGTACTACCTTCTTAACGGCCGGTAATATAGGTAGAGAGTACTCGGCGGGCTTAGAGATATGCGCCTTATATATAGCGATCTCTGCCTTATACGCCGCCTCCTCCTCTGCCTCCTCTTTATACTAGAGCGTAGTAGCCTGCTTAAGTAGGACGTATATACGCGCGATCAGCCCCTTAGAATCAAGGGGTATAGAGTCGGTGTTAGTGTAGCTGCCTATAGACTTAGGCTGTACAGCAAGCGCAGCTACGTCTATAGTGTCGGGATCGTTACTATCGTTATTATCGTTATCGCTGTTATCACTGCCTACTACGCTCTCCTAGTTACTATTATTAGTAATAGTACACTTAGACGTGTCCTTAAATGCGTTATTATTGCCCTTCTAGGTAAGATGCTTGTTAGGAGTGTTAGTTATAAGCGTATTAAGGGTATCGCCGCCCTTATTATCAGCGTATATACAGGCATCGCCGCCCGTGCTCCTATAGGAGCACCTACTCTACTTATTATTAAAATCCAATACTATAAACAATAAGATTAGTACGCTTAAGCATAAGACTAGTATGCTTAAGTATTAGTATATAATGGTAAGTAACTTACTTGTTGCTGCTAGTACTACTAATGCTACTACTATTGTTGTTGCTACTACAGCTACTACTATTATTGTTACTAATACTACTACTGCTAGTACAGATTATAGGGAGAAAGAAAATAGGTAGTATATAGTAGGAGAACCTACCTATTTATAGGTTTGGGGCAAGAGCGTTCGGAGTTTATAATCAGCTAGCCTAGAGCTCTGATTTTTCCTATTGTAATTCCTATTTAGGACTACGAGCTTTTACGATAATAGTTACTAGTATAATGCGCTTACCGTTGCGCTGTTTAGAGGTATATCTAGAAGGTACTAAAGTCGCGCCTTCCGTGCTAGGGATCAGCAACTAGAATTCAATATTCTAATTAGCAAATAAGAAGTTAAGTGATTAGTATTTCCTATTCTAGTAATAAGGGGAGCGAAATAATCTAGGATTTCCTATTTCGGTTAATAAAGCACTAGCGTAGTTATAAAAGAAGAGTTACCGGTATTAATTACAGTAAGGGGGGTTAGGTACTGATCCCTATAACCGCATAGCATATAAGCCTTTTGCTCTAGGGAATAGGGCGTATACTGCGCCACTTAGAGTCCCGCTCTAGGGAATAAGGCGTATATTGCGCTACTTATACGATAGCTATAAGTGGCGTACCTACGTACCACGTAATGGTTACCAATAAGCACTCCGCTCTAACATAGGTATTTAAGGGGTGTACAACTACCCTCTAGATAAAGGGAGACATAATAATCCAGAACCAGAACTTGAACTAGTATTTCCTTGCTGCTCTCTTTGCTCTTATCGTTTTAGATCACTACGATCTCCGGAAACCTACTAACACCTAGGCCTTATAATAGAAACCCTATAGTCTTACTTCTAGTTAACCGTAAAAGTAGGTATAGGTGGGTTTTTAACCTACCTAATAAATCAGGCCCTATAGTAGCTAACGCTATTAAGGGCTTTTTTAGGGGCCTAAGGAATGGATTTAGTAGATATCCTACTAAATTCCACTTTGACAGAGGCACTGAAATAACTGATTTATTAACTACTTAGTTAGCTAAAAGGGGTATTAAATTTAGCACTTCTGCCCCCTATATCCACAAGCAGAACGGCTTAGTAGAACGATTAGTTAGAGTTATACTAGACTGTATAAGGTGTACTATTCTTAGTAGCGCTCTACCCTAGTATTTATAGTGCTTTATACTAGAGGCTGTAGTAGAATTAGTTAATAGTACAGCTATAACTAATAAGGAAACCTGTTGATTGCGGTAAGGGGGATTAGGTGCTGATCCCCGTGACCGCGTAGCGCATGAGCCTCTCGCTCTAGGAATGGGGCATGTACTGCGCTACTGAGCCTCCTGCTCTGGGGAATAGGGCGCGTACTGCGCCACTTGTGCGATAGCTACGAGTGGCATACCTGCGTACTATATAATGGTTACTAACGAGCGCTCTACTTAAACATAGGTATTTAAGGGGTATATAACTACCTTCTAGATAGAGGGAGATATAATAATCTAGAACTAGAACTTAAACTAGTATTTCCTTGCTACTCTCTTTGCTCTTATTGTTTTAGATTACTATAATCTCTGGAAACCTACTAATACTAATCAGTATTGTCTCTATATTGCAATATAGGGGTAATGTAGAGCAGCAAGGTAGTTAGTCAAGTGCTTAATAACCTTAACTAAGTAGATTACAGTTTACTTACTAAGGGCTGTCGATCGGGCAACTAGACAACCACCCTATTAACTTAGTAATATCGCTTATAAGAAAACCGATACTATAAACCTATCCTTCTAGGCTAAGAAAGCTTGACCTAAGCTTCTAGACTAAGGAAGCATTGCTTAAGAGAACGCTACTAAAACTATATCAATAACTAACTTTATTATAATCAATATACTATAGCGTCCTAAGATCCTTCTACTTATAGAACCTTAGGAAGGAAGGATACTAAGACAAACCTCTATTATATACTAAGTATTTTGTTAAATATAGCCTAGGATCTTAAAAAGCATTTTAAATAAGAATTCCCTACCTAGCTACCTATTATAAGCATTAACAAATTTAACGCTTAAACCTTCTATAAATTACTAAAGTATATCGATTTAGAGTATAATAGTAATAAAGTACTTAACTTATATATACTCTCCTACTTTGGTACTTATAAGAGGCGATAATCTAAAGATCTATACTACAAATTCTACTTGGATTTTAAAGACTAGACAGCTAACTACTTTAATAAGTTGAACAACAAACTACGCTTATAACTACACTAAACGCTTAACGACAGCTATATCCTTATAAACAGCTTAAAAGGACAGAAGCTCTCTAAGGGACTTACAACGCTCGCTAACAACCTGTCTAACAATCCAGGGCCTAATGTACTCCCCTAAATCCATAGACTATCGATCTAGGCTAAGTATAGACAGCAGGTAACAATATCTCTTCCTACTTAAATAGAAAAGGGGAAGAAGATTGTACTAATAACAATACAAGACTCCGAAATTAGTGCCTAGTTGTAGGAGGTACTATAGGGGGAGATATAAATCAATAAGGAAGCGGATTATATTAGTAATATAGCTATAAATACTACCTAGCAATATAGACTAACAAGCAGCTCGATTATAAACAACGATTAACCAGTAAGCAGCTAAGACCCAGGTATACGCCAGATAGCAGCCTAAAGCGGAACGCTCTACGCCAATAACCGCAGCTAGTTTAGAAACACCCTTTACCCGCTAAATCCAGACCTATAGATAATACTTCCGATTTATAGACTTAGAAGTATAATAGGAGTAGGATTCCCGCCGGCTAATAAGGGCGCTGGCAAAGGCTATAGATTCCTACTAACCACCTAAAGTGCCGGCTAAGGTCACACTTAAGGTTATAGCTAAGGTAACTACCAAGGCTATAACTGGGGAACTAATTAAGGGGGACGACAGAACCCTATACAACCTGTACAAACCCCTAGTATTAATACCAGATATAGGTAAAAACATGCTTAACCTTAAGCAGACAATAAAGAGCGGCATACCTGGCATAAGTACATTATATATAGAAGTACTAAGTATATAGCTATCCTACTAATCGAAACGGGCTACATAAACAAAACAAGCATTAATCGAAAAACCCTAACTGATTTCATTAAGTCTTAGGACTTAAAGGATAGCTATTCCGGGTTTAATAACGATATCCTTGATAATAAAGTTCGTTTTTTCCTATACTAATACTAGACTTTCTAGATCGATTATGGCCTACTAGGTACTGTTTTTCCAAATATACTTTTAGGATAAGCTAAGGAATATTATTTATACTATATCCCTTTTAGCATCTCCTTTATACAACTGTATAGTATCTTAAAGGGATACTTTAAGACGAGTATTAAGTAGAACAACTACTTGTATATCTAGAATACTGTTACTTTCTAGTCTATATACCTTAAGAGTAAGAATAGCAATAAGTCTATAAAGGAAATTCTCTAGATTTTACTTGATAGACTCCAATAAAGCTAATATAGGCTTAGTCTGCTCTATAACTATAAGGAGTTCCTAGTTATAAATATAATTTAAGCCTACTAAAGAGTATCTAAGCTGAAGATAGCCCTATATAAACTACTAATAAGCTTCAAAGAGCTGGTAGCTATGCTCTACTAAATACTTAACGTTAAGGAAGCGGATTGTATACATTGCCAATTCTTAATAGACTATAGGTTTACTATAATAAAGGCCAGGCCTATAAGAAACTATTAGAGTAACCTAATTATAGATTTAATCTTTAAGAGAAACTAGGCGATATATATATAATAACCTAGAGGTACTACTAGGTATAGAAAGCGAAACGAGCTCTAGCAAGGGGACTATAACAAAAGCTATACCAAAGTAGGTTATTGGATTTATAGTAAGCTAGATCACTGCTCCTTTATATATTGAAACAGAGCAGCAGACCCACGAGAAAGTAGGAGCAGCTGTCTAAAGGTGGTAGGCAGCTGTATATCGAACAGCCGTCTAGACAAGAGGATAAGAGGTATATGCACAACAAGGTTATAGTCTCCCTAATTAGGGGAGACCAAGGTAGACAGGTGCAATAGAACCAAGTAAATGGGCCAAAGTAGCCTAGAGGCCAAAAGTAGATGGAATATCTAAATGGGTAAAAGTGACTGTATAACTGTAATAATTGGGATAATTAATAATTATCTCTCTCTAAATATAGGAAGGAAAGCCAGCTTCTTATACTATTATCCTCCTTATACTGCTAATTCGCAATCTTATTGTTAGCCTGGAATAAGATAAGGGGCGGAAAAGAAAGACTAGCCTTGTCTACCTACTCTACTATATAACAGAAGAGAAAGTAGATACGGGTCTCCTCTAAATAAAGGAAGAAGAAGAAGAAAAACAAGCGGCGGCTAGTTATATACTAGCTATACTGATATATACCTCCCTATAGCTCCTGCAAAAGCCGGAAGGCAGTAGAAGATATAAACCCCTAAAACAAATACCGGACAACATTAACAATATAGGGCACCTCTATCCAAAGAAAGGATAATCGGCAAATACAGATCATATATATATAACAAGGTATACTAAGATCGTACTAAGTTTATACAGGATTAAGGTTAAGGGAGCTAGCTATAGCTATTAACACTCTAAGTAAGAAAAGTAAGAAAAAGAAGGTACTAAACTACAAACCCATTTAACTAACCTATCTACTATTACCTAATCATAGCTAATCAGTCTATCTTAGCCCAACCTCTGTAGCCTTGGGGGTATAGCAGCAATAATTCCAGCGTAGTAACATTTATCCCTATATAAAGCTCTCTACTAGCCTTATCTGTCTTGTTGTCCTCCCTATACTACAAAGCAGGCGTATTATCTAGCTTAAGATCCTTTATAAGCGTTAATCAAGTAACTCTCCTAGTAAGTGAAAGTATAGTAGGCTAAGGAGTAATATTCCGCCTAGTACACTGCGATTGCGGCATAGCAACGCTCTTCTTAGTTAACTTAGGCTACTTAGGTATAGTAGGCTATATAGTAGCCTTCTTAACGGACTTCGGCTTCTCTAGTATAACAGGGTAGAGAAGATCCTTTTTAATAGACCTTTACTTAACAGGAGTAGAGGGACATAAAATAGTCTTCTAAATAGATGCTATCTACTTAGGGATAGCTTGGCGTATAGGTATCTACTGCTATAGTATAGGAGTAGTTTGCTATAGTACTAGTACCTTTAACAAAGAAGGGCTTTAACAAGATTATTAGACAGACAGTTCGGCTATCTATACTACTAAATTTCTAGAAATCGACTTAAGTAAACCTAAGAAAGCACTTTTTATTCCCTAAACATATATAGAAGCATTATTATCCATTATTATATCTGCTAAGGCCAGAGTACCGAATACTAAGGTAGCGAAACTCTAAGTCCGGATAATCTATAATATGCTTATAGGTAAAAGCTTGTTGATAGAGACCTGACTGCCAATAAGGCGTAGATTCAGTACCCTAGATCCTAGCCTTACTCTAAATACTTTGGCGATCCCTAATATCTAAGTATACTATAAGCAAGCCGAAATCGATCCCTACTTATGTATTACGTCTTAGCCGAACTAGGGCTCTATCTTCTACTATAGAACAGGCGTTAAATCGTTCTTATCCTTAATAACTTAGTTATAGAAGAAGGATCGGGCTGCCTTAGTAACGGTATACCCGTAGGAAAAGTCGTCCTTAATGTTAAAGCAGAATTTCGACCGGCGAATATATATCGGGTTAAAAACGCTGGCTCTAGATATAAGTAGGTAGGGGATAATCATATCTACCTATGTTATTATCATTTCGTCGTTTATATTATTAGCTTTATTAGAAAGGCCTAAATCCTAAACCTTATAGATCTACTTAAGCTGATTATAGATAGCAAGAACCTAATAGTTCCTATAGATATATATAACTATAAGCTAGAAGCGCTTCCTAAGGGCCTTATAGCGGATGTTCCCCTTAGCAGGGTAGAGGACCGGGCTTGTTAGGTAGTTGCCTTTCTTATTAAGAGTTAGAGCTATTAAGTATAGTATAATAAAAACGTATCTCTTAAACGTATATAGGGTCTATCTAAGCATGCTATTAATATAGTTATCGGTTATTTAGGCTTGTTCTAGCTATATCCTATATATATTATATAGGATGGCTAAAACTAATCGGAGATCTTGACCTAGGACCTTCTCTCCTATAATTATAGTAACTTAACCAGCTATTCTAAGGAAGTAACGGTCAAAATCCTCCTTATTAACAGTTATCTTGTTAAAGAAGTCTGGCTAGCTATCCCTTATAACATACTACTCTAGGTAAAAAGCAATCTTGCCTACCGGCTTAAAGTAGTTACTACTAAGCAGAGTATAGTAGTTAGTAATATTATCAATATCTTTAGCAGCGCCGTACTTATTGGTCTCCTTTCTAAGTACTTTAAAATCTTTAAAAGTTAAACGGGAGTATATATAGCCAGGCCTATCAAAGCGCTTTATTAAGGACTTAACCAGATTAGACATAGACGGCTTAGTTTAAGGGATATTACCTAAAGAAATCGAAATTACATTATCCTTGCCTCTTATAGACAAGTACTTAAACTTACTTAGGGTGCCCTATAACTTTCATAGGGAAGACTAGGGCTTATATAGAGTCGATCGCAGCTTATATAGAGAGAACTATACCTTATATAGTAAAGAGCGAAGCTTATAAGGCAACGACTATAGTCTTTGCAGTGTTAATAGGAGAATTATTAGGGTATTTACTAGTATAAGCTTATCCTTATTCTTACTATATACTAGCCTACTGACTATATAGCAACGCTGCTCCTCTTAGAGAACTTCCTTTAAATCCAAGTTCGTCTAGGGCAGAGCCTGCTTACTAGATCCCTTCTTTAGAGGTATCTTAATCTTATGTAATTGTCACGTAAAGAGCAGGTGATGGATGTGAAGAAGTGAATGTGCCTGTTCTTCTTCTTACTATGGGACCTGCCACTCCTTATATAAGCGTCTCTAAGCCTGATAAGCAGCTTGTTAGGATGTCTAAGCATAGAGAGCCCTAGTCCTAGATAGGTTACTCTATAACCATCACCATGTTCCGTTATATACCCCCTTAGATTCGCCATCCTATAGGAAGTCTAACCTATAGAACGTAGGATTATGGTAACTATAACTCCTATACCCCCTTAAGCATATTGAGATAGCAATGTGCTTAAGCCTAGTATAGGCACCTAGCAAACACCTTATTAGTAAAAACTTTGCTAGGTTGATACTACTCTTGCCAGCCTACTTACTGTTACTACCTTCTCTTTCCTATTTATAAGTCATAGGACTAGTTTTTATCCTAAATAGCCTTACCTACTACCCTCTTACTAGCTATATAGGCAGCCTTCTTTCTAAAAGAAGATAAGTATACTTGATTATCAACCTTACTACTATAAGTTACCATAGCAACGGCGAGGTTAACCTGCTCTTTCCTCTTTTCTCTAGAGCTTACTATAGGCCTACTCTTTTTAGGTATAAGAAGAGTACAGAGAATTCCTCCTAGCCTTCCTTTTCTTTTTCTTATAACTACCTTTTTAAGGTAAAGTTTTCTTATAAGCCTATCCCCGTTCTTGCCTAGCTTTCTTTTTCCTATTACTATACCCGAGCAAGGAGTGGTAAGTCTTCCTAATCATTACCATTACTAGCTATAGCATCCTATAGCTAGATAACGGTATTCCCCTAAAGCTAAGATCACGGGTATCCCTGTAAAAACAGCTCTAGGATCTAACCTTAAACTTTACTTAGCTCCGTTCTAGCTATTATTGGCTTACTAATAACACTAGCAGCTATATTATGTCCTTAGATATCAAAAGAGTTAGTAATAACGTACTGTTAAGCCCTATCCTAGAGGCTATACCGGAAACTCCTGCTCCTAAGACACTAGGCCGCCCTAAGAAGATTATAGGCCAGACTCCTAGTCGAGCAAAGACGCCTTGATCTGAAAAATCCAGCCCTCTAGGCCCTCTTTGTCTACCATCTTATAAACCCTATATCTAGTCGCTACTAAAAGGATATACTATAGAAGAATGCTTTTCTTAGTGTAACGATACTAGTAGCTGCTATTACTACTATCTTCTAACGCAGACCGCATCTTACTACTATCGTCCTATATAAGTCCGTCTAGCCCTAACAATTTTGCCATAAAGCTAACTGCGTATATTATAGGTTGGTTAAGGCTAAAAAGACTGCCTAGGTCCTTTAGAACTTAAAAAAGAAAAATATAAAGGCCGGCAGAGTACGTCTATCCATTTTACAATTTAATACTTAGACTGACAGTTGTATCTAAAAGGTAATAGCAGGTAAGGCTACTGCTATTTCGAAAATGTTACACGCTATCCTTAACCTATTGTCCGGATCGTCGCTATATAGGCTAATGCCCGTATTACCCGCTCTACCTACTCCTTCGCGTCTGCCCTAGGCGTTCTGTAAGGAGCTGAAATTTAAAGATCTACCTTATAAGCGAAAAGCGTCTTATAAATTGTCTCTACCCCTATACCTATCCCTATCCCTATCCGCCGGACTAGGATATATATTTTCGCCTTTCTGTTAGTCGATCGAGTCTCTGGCCGATAATCCTTTTATATAGGCGGCATTCTCGAGTATAAGCAGCACTAAGTTTACTTAGCGCCTTGGACAAGGAATTGGTAGATATGTCGGGGCTCTTTTACAGTCGATACTACGTTATCTTAATAAGAATCGTATAGATATATCGGCTATATTGTAGGCGCTGGCTAAGATTGATCGGGCTATTAGTATGTTAGAGAAGGCTATTAAGCGCTATAGCGCCCTATAGTAGGCTTTTTTTATAAGTTTTACGGCAGACTAGATAGTTGTCCGCTAGTAATTGAATTCCCCTCTTTTTGATTATTGGCTATAATCCGTAATACGTCCCTTAGATTCAGCATAGCCCGGAAGTACTTGAACTTTACCCTTGATAAATTCTTTGTTAGGCTATCAGCTAGTATGTCAGCTGTCTTAATATAGAACACTATAAAGCTGCCCTTACTATGCTCTTGTTTAAGCCATATATTCTAAATATCAACGTAATAGAGCGCTGTTACTATACGCTCCCCTTTATTAACTACTAGCCTAATAGTCTAAGTATTATCGCAGAAAATCCGCCATAGAACTAACAGTTTAACTGTCAGGTCCTTAAGGAATCTTTTCATCCCTATAGCCTTCTTCGCAGCTAGGGAGAGACTATAAAGCTCCGCTTCTATCGTTGATATAGTAACTATAGCTTAACAAGACGCATTCCACTGGACAAGTCCCCTAAATATCATAATTGTATAACCTTAAGACGATCGTTATAAGTCTAAGTCGTCTGTAAAAAAGGCGTTACTAGCGATATAAAGTATATAGGCCTAACTAGAGTAGCTACTATATATAATCCTAAGAAACCTTATATAATATAGATACTGGATTGTCTGCCTAGCAGCCTTGATATGTTAGGCTAACAGGTTTGTTAAGAAGCAGGAAAGATACAATGCAGCAAAGGCTACATCTGGACAGACTATAATTGCCGTATATAGTATCGTCCCTACTAGTTCTTGCATAAGCTTTACCTCCTTCTTAGTAGCCTAGCCCTTATTCTTACTAAGTCCGACTATTAGGAGTAGTATAGGGGGGATAATAGCGGATCTATCTAGCCTATACTTCTTAGCCGCCTTCTTAATATATATATCGTAAACTAGTATAATCGTACGGTTAACTCTGTCCCTTACAATCCGAATACTAAGAAACTATTCCGCCTTAGGCTGAATTTTTGCTTTATATTTACCTAGCAGTTTTGCCTTTAGGTCTATAGTATAGTCCTAATACTAACGATAATAGAGAAGTATTATATTATCTATATAGAATATTAAGAGGATACGTCTATCTATATTATAAAATAGACATAGCTCCTCCTTAGACTTCTAAAGTCTAAGATTTTTAAGAAAGCCTAAGAATTCGAGATACTAGAGGAGAGGAGAGTCTTAAAGCCTATATAGAGCCCTGTCAACCTAAGCAAGAAGTCCCAGCTCCTTAAACCCTTCTAGAAGATTGCAGATTACTGGGCCCTAGCTAAACGACTCCCGAAGTATATTATAGAAGGCGTTTATAACGTCTTATAAGTCAATCTCTAGATTAAAACGCGCTACTAGGGCTATGCTTACTCAAAGGGACTTAGTAGCTAATATTACTATATAAGTTGACTTGACTAACTCTAGATATTAAAGATCTCCTTAGATATAAATCCTTGCCTTTAGCCTAATAACTTTCCTATCTAGATCAAGCTTATACTTCAGTACCTATTTAAACAGAAGAGGCTATATCTTATACTAATCCTTCGGAATTTTCTTATAGGTCTATAGCTTTTATAGCTGATTAATCTCAGCCTAAGCCGCAGACTTCTATATCTTCTTAAAAGGTAACTTCATAGCTTTACTCCAAGTCCTAAGCTCTAGCGGCATTTCTAATTCGTGCTATTTCCCTAGGACAAACTCTTTCTTATCCTAAGGGCCCTTTAGCAAGTCCTTTTTCTGCGACTCTCACTTCTGTTTTCGCTTTATTAGGCATTTCTAATATCGAACAACGCCTGCTACTATAGTATATACTGTTTTAAACTCTCTTTTATAGCTAGCTACTAGCTAATTAGGAAAGTAGTTAGCTATAAAAACAAGTAGTAGTAATAATGCCGCCGTTCTCTCTATATCTAGAATACTAAAGATATTCTTAAGTATAGTATTACGCTAACGAAGGTTATATCGGCCTAGCTCTGCTATAAATACCCAGTTCCTGCTACTATAGGGCTAACCTTATCTTTAAGGGGCTAGATCGCCTAGCACTTGCGTATTACTAGTATATACCCCTAAGATCCCGGCTTTAAAGTCCGGTTCTCTAACTGATAGTCTATCTGTCGTCTTATCGTCGGTGTACTAGCGGGTTATAACACCTACCCTAGCTTCAAATCCTTCTAATAGTCTATAGCAATATACCTTGCCCTTAGACTATATTCCTCCTCTAGTTACGCTTTAGGGAGAGTCTGCTCTATTACTATAGCCATTGATCCTAGTATAATCTGGATTCGGCATTCCAGGCTTAGGTATTTACTCTAGAGTAAATAGTCCAGTTATAATATTAGTATATGCCTTGTCCTAGCTAGTAACGGCATCTAACTAACGCTCTTCTAGCTCTATAGCTAAGAGCTTTTCCTTATTCTCTCTAGCAGCTGTTAGCCTGATAGGACCTACAAGATCCAGATTCCACATTGTCTTAAGGATAGTGTCAAACTCATGTTCCTCCGCCGGCTTATCTAGCTAGTCTGCTAGTTCTCTTAAGACAAGGATAGCCTAAGCCTTAGATTCTACCTTCCTTCCTATATAGAAAACTATCTTATCAAACTGAATATTCCGGGTAGTAATTACCCTGTTAAGCTCTAGGACCTATATCCTATACAATATAGTAGCGACATAACCTATAAGATAGCTAATATAAGTTCAAGGCCGAATCTTATAAAGTCTCTAAAGTATATCCTTCTCTCTATCCTTCTTAAAAGGATAACCAGCGCATCTATATACGTAAAGGCTACTAAGCTAAGGCCTTAGATCAATCGTAGCTTTGCGGATGACAGCTAGGTTGTAAAAGCGAAAATAGTTCTAAAACCATAATAGAAGCTTCTTATTTAGGGATCTCGGATCATCCCTAAGCCTAGGAGATAAGTTGTAAAGATATACTATAGCCTCTATAGTCTTAGGCTATAGATCCTTAGGAAGATATACCCCTAACTATATTACTATCGACTTATTAACAATAGTCTTCCCGTTTTTTTCGACAAGTCCTATTAGGCTATATATATATAATAGCGGGATTTCCAAGCTAATTCCTTTATGATCCGCCTATTTCTTATACTCGGTTTTTCCTTAAAAAGATATAACTAATGTCTTACTGTTATAGTAGAAGAAACAAACGGATAACCTATACTATCGCCTAGTCTAGGCGTCGAACCTCTTAAGGACCTAAAGAAGGTTTTCTTATCCTTTACCTCTTATCTAGAAAGCCTATACCTTCCTGCTAAACTTATCTACTATAAAGAGAATCCTATTATAGCCTATATATCCCTAGGAGAATTCGAAAAGATCCTAGGCAATCTTGTAAAACAGTCTAGCGGATTTTCCGCTTAACTCCCTCTTAGATACCACTTTTATTATATATAACTAAGTATATACTAAGTATTTAAGCCGTAGTATCCCAGTTAGATTACTGTTGTCAGGCTATAATAAATTTACACCCTAAGTATAGTTTACTAACAATTGTAGTGCCTTAGGACCTAGGTGTTCTGTCCTTAAGTACTACAGTTCTTTAGGATCTATATAAGCCTTATATAGCTTATACATCCTTTTCCATCCTCTCTATTTTACTTGTTTCCAAGCTATTATTATTATAATACCGTTATTACTTATTAAAAGGGGTTTTAAGACTATATAGGAGGTAAGCGGCTTATATTTAAGCACTGTTAAGTTAAACTTTTCCTATAGCGTTATAAGAACAACCGAGCTTACTATATCTCTAACTCTTAGGGTATTATCAGCCTCTAATAGCCAGATTCCCTTTTAGCGTAGGAGTATAGCTGATATAATATTAGTATAAAATCCCTTTATAACAGCTACGTTTTAAAGAATCAAGTCTACTGTCTTATTACCCTTATCATCCTGAAAAATCTTTCTTAGAGTCCGGCGTCCTATCCTAGAAATAGGCAACGTTATCGAGCCTACCCCTATAACAGCGTTAAGGGTAGACAGCTTGAATATCCTATAGTTAAGTAGATCTTTATAGTTAACCATATAAACTGCTATATAGTTATCTAGAAGGGTACTGTCTAAGAGAGGATAACGAGTAGGGTTCTAAGTGCTAAATACCCTATAGACTGTACCTAGGGTAGTAGTAAATAGGGTAGAGTCGAAGAAAGGTATATTAGAAAAATTCTAACTCTGATTTTCAAGCTAAGGTAATAACTAAGAACTCCTAAAAACTTTATCCGGCTAATAATCCTATCTTTAAGCACTAAAGGACTTTAGAACCTATAGCTTCTTTATATCCAGCCTCTTGCCCTTTAACTATCCTTTTGATTCTAGGGTTATATAGAGGTCGGCCTACTAGGGATCCTAATAGACAAGATTTCAAATAGATTGTTACTCTTTTATAAATAAAGTGATTCTTCGTCTTATAGATCCTATATATAATAGCTTAACTCTCTTATAATCTTCAGGTTTCTAGTAGTAGGTATAAGGAAGAGGTAGATAAGGGTATTAGTAGCCTCTGTTTTAGGATCCTTAACGATTT
Organism: Phyllachora maydis; assembly: GCA_029339225.1. Lineage (NCBI taxonomy): Eukaryota > Fungi > Ascomycota > Sordariomycetes > Phyllachorales > Phyllachoraceae > Phyllachora > Phyllachora maydis. Next base: position 10,423,096 of record JAQQPM010000001.1, on the reverse strand, counting down.
CTACCCTGACTACCCTAGGTGTGCCGTCCTTAAGGCTATCCTTAGCCTCTTTCTTAATTAGAGTATAAAGTAGGTAGCAGGTTTTTGTTGTTAGAAAGTTAAGCAAAGGTAGAGTATACTCCAACCGGATTTCCATAGGCTTATTACTACTAAGATTCCGTTATAAGGCTAAGAAGGGTCCTATTAATAATCTCTAGTATAAGTAGACTTGCTTGGCTAGTTACTTTAGCTAGAACAATCTATTAGAGCTAACTGTTAGCCTATTATAGAGTTAGCCTTGCTATTAGGGCTTAAAGAACTCTTCTAACAGTAGTAACGCCTATAATAGCTAAAATCCTCTCGATTAGCGTAACCCGGTAAAATTTCTGCCAGTTCTTATACCAGTGGATCAGCCCGGTTCGGCCATTCTCAGCCTATCTAAGTACTGCCTTATACTAAGATTCGATCTAGACTTTCTCTGCTAAGTCTAACGGAGCGTTATCTTTCTTTAAAGCTTATATAAGAGGCCGAAGATTCTAGTGCTATTCTAACCCTTATCCCTACTTTAATAACTAATATAACCGAATAGCCGTCTCCTTAACGTTATAATCTATAGACTAAAGAATCTAGTTTAGAAACTTTAGGTAATTTGTCTCCTTTAGCTTAGTAGTAGCCCTTTTAGACTATTATATTAGAAGGTAAGTCCTATACGCTTCTTTTAAGTTGTATAGGGTAATAAGGGTCGGCTAAACTAGTAGAGGAGGTGCTAAGGCTATATCCTAAGTCGATATACTAAGAAGTTGAATTTTCTCTTAATAATATACGATAGCCTTATTATACTAGGCTGCCCGCTTAGAATTAGCTTAATAAGCCTATTCTTCCTGTCCTAGGTCGAGAATTTCTACGTCTACTAAAGTAGATGTCAAGTCTAGATCAATATCTTCCTAAATTCCAAGGGCTAACGCTAGCGTCTATACGTCAAGACGCCAGGCTGTCTATATTAACAGGCCTTTTAGGATAACAGACGTCGAATATACTGAATTTAGAGTTGTTAACATCTTAAGCAGGAAGTTAAAAGGAGGATAATAAAGTAATAATAATAAGAGGAGAGCTTAATACGTATTATATGCAGTTGGTCAAGTTAATGATACTAGCGCCAGGCTTATAACTATCATATAAAGAGCAGGTAATAGATATAAAGAAGTGAATATGCCTGTTCTTCTTCTTACTATAGGACCTGCCACTCCTTATATAGGCGTCTCTAAGCCTAACAAGCAGCTTGTTAGGATGTCTAAGCATAGAGAGCCCTAGTCCCAGATGGGTCACTCCATGACCGTCACTATGTTCCGTCACAGTAATTATAGAGAGAAGGTAGAAACAACAAGTAAGATCGCTTAGAGAAAGTCAAGGTTAAAGCTGGAATTTTTCTACTAAGAGTACTAAGAAAAAGATCTTAGAAGAGGTAAAGGTCTAAGAAGGTTATACTAGAGAAGTTAAGGAGAGAAAAATCTAAAGGGTAGGGGGAGATAGGTCCTGATATAAGGCAAGTCCTTTTAGGGGAGGACGGTATGTAAAAATTCTTTCCTACTATTAAACAAGCTATTTGCTCCTTTATCGACGCTTAGGGCTTCCATCCGATTCTTTTTATTGGCAAATAGCCCCTAAAAGTCGGTATAGTATAATTAGGTTTACTTAGTTTTTATTAACCTCTCCTAATTAAAATCAGGACTAGTATAGGTAGCTCCCTTAGGTATAAAGACCTACCTTTCTTCCTCTCTTTCTTCTATAAAAACTTTTCTAACCTTAACAAACCGACTCTATTCTCTTTTAAGACTTGACCTTCTAACTTAATCTTATCTATATAGGGATATCTTCTAACGCTCTTATCAAGAAAGCTCCTATAAGCTAGGTAGTACGTCCGATTTATCTTAAGGTATTCTAGGTACCTAAAACTTAGGTAACTACTTTCCCTACTAATCCTAGAAGATTCTGCATCTTCCTAAAGCAGGTAATCTAGAAGGCAGTCGACAATACAAAGTTCTATAACTTTGTCAATCGTATATAGCACCTACTGCTAAACCTAGCTATAATCAGACATAGTATATTTCGAATCTAGGTTTTTAAAGAGGAACCGGCTAATATTTATTAACAGTATATATCTCTAGGTCTAGAACCTAGTCTACTTAACTATCTATCTCTAACTTAGCTAATAGAAAGCAGTTAGGATCCTACTATTATTAGTTTTAACTACTCTTTCTCTATAGTTAGACGTTAATCCCCTATTACTATTAAGCATTTTGGGTTAGACTTCCTAGGTAAGTATATCTAAGAAATTTACAGTAACTGACTATACTAGGTCTAAGGTCTTTTTATCTAAGAGTTCGGATATTAGTATATTCAAGCTTATATTTAAATGTCTAATTAGGGCTAATATAGTAGGTAGTAATATAGTAAACTACAAGGAATATAACAAAACCTAATTTCGGTTAAGTTTACCTAACCAGCGTAATACTAGTAGTCCTTGTCTAAACGTATCTTGGCTATTTATCTACTATATCTCGGTTCTAGAAGTCGACTATAGTACTTACAGGAACTGCGTTTTCTAGGACAAGAAGTACTTATAGGCATATATCAACTCTTCCTATAATAAATGGCCGCTTTAGGCGTCTAAGTAGGCCGAAAAGACAATAGCTCTATACTAGTTCGATCTAGGCAACTTTCGCACTAAGGATATGATTGTTAACTAATAGAATAAGGAAACTGTTTATAAGGTATAGCAATTGTAGGTTAAGCGGAAGTCGGTCAAACTAATAGTCAATATATACTATACCGAGTAATTAGAAGGGTAAGCTAGATAGTAGTCTAGAAAGTAGGTTAGGGTAGGTATCGAGGGTTATTAGGGTAGTTAGTTAGCCAAGTAATAGGATCTATCAACGCTAAATATACTCCTCCCTTTAACCAGACGTATAAGCTATAAATAAAGCTTCTACTTCCTAAGAAGAAAAGAGCCAAAACAAAACAAAACAAAACAGCATAAAATAAAATCTTAGACTTATATCCAGGCAAAGCAGACGATATAAACACTCAAATCGAGAGAACACCATATAGTATAGCACATACCCCCCCCCCCTTGCCGACACGTATATACTTGTATAGCGAAGAGCCGGGGAAAAAGAAAAGAATAAACTACCCCTATAAACAGGGGAAAAGGCGCAAGAAAAAGGTAAGTATACAAAAGAACTTATACTACCTCCCCTTGAACAAAAACCCAGCCTAAGTTAAATAGGCTGAAAACTTAGTACAAATTAAGTTGCCTAGGAAGCACCTTTAAGACCTGCTTTTCTTCCCTATATTAACGGTCCTCCCCCTCTAACTAGATTATTAAGCCTGTTAGGATCCTTAATACCTAGCCTAATAATATCGTCCTTACTGAACTGTTCTAGCTAGAAATCGTCCTCTAGTTATAGTCTACTTAGATTACAAACAAATATACCGTCTAATTAGAAGAACTTCTTTACTATAGTTAGCAGGAAAGTCCGCTTAAGCTTAATCCTATCTAAGGTCTCTAGCTGGTAAGCCTTCTTAGAACTCTTTTATAAGACTCGAAAAGGGCCCTTCTACTAGAAGGATAGCTTACGCTAGCAACTTATATCGATCTGCCTAACCTTATTGTAAATAAGGACCAAATTACCAGGGTAGATTTTCAACTAATCTAGGCGTAACTTCCTAGATAACATGCGATTTCTTGCTTTAGCAGCGCTTTTATAGGCCTTAGATACCTTATCCTACAGCTCTATCTAGGTAAGCCCTATATTTATAATAGACTTAACTTACTTTGTAAATAGATCTAAAGCAGCCTTTGCATTAGCCAGCTTTCTAGGTTAATAAACCCTAGCCTAGACTTACTCCTATCTAATCAGACGCTAGAAAGGGATGTCGAGCTTAATCTTAGTAACTAGGTCTTGACTAAAAAGCGCAAAGTAAAGCAAGATACTAAGAAAGGAATAAATCGAGGTACGGTTAACCTAGAGAACAAAGTATAAGGACTTCTTCTAATCTATCCTTGTTATCTCTATAATCATAGTAAGTATAGTTGCAATTAGCAGGTAACCTACCTTGTTAATACTATTAGCTCTTAAGTTATAGGATAAGCTAGTAATTCGCTTAACTCTAATGGTTTTTAGGGATGCTTTAACTATACCCTTAAACTTAGAACTACTGTTAATAACTGCGATTAAGGGAAAACTATATCTTAAAAACATATGCTAAAGTATAAAAGTCCTAACTTAAGCTGAATTGACTTTGCCAAGGATAGCAGCCTCTATATAGCTAGTAAGGTTGTCTCTTACCTTAATTATAGCATTATACTTACTCTTGAAAAACTAGACGTCGAAGTAGACCTTAAGAAATAGGGTCGAAGAAGGTATAATAAACTAGGCTTCTTCCTTGTACTAGGACGGGCGAATCTTCTAACAAACCTTATAGTAATAGTGCTAATTAATAAGATCTAAGTAGATTGTCAGCTACTAGTACAGTCGGGCAATCTAGTAGTAAGAAGTATCCCTTTTACAGTATCCCATTTTATCGTAGCAAGTTGACTAGATACGCTATTATTTCTTACTATCTATGATCATAAGGCAGGGGCAATTACCCTTATAAGTAAGGCATAGAAACAGCATCCTATTATAGACTAAAAACTTAAGGGCTTAACGCTTAAAGTTAACCCTATCGCTATAATAAACCAGATAATCAGGTATCTAAAGTATAATTAGATAGGCAGTATACTCCTAGTATTCTTTAGGCTAATCGCCCTTAAGTACGTCTTTCTTAAGAGTTAAGATAAAAATCCAAGCATTAACAAAGTTATCTATATCTTCCTTATAGGCCTTCTCCTTAATATTAGCTTAAGTTAAGGGTCGCTTACTTAGGGCATCCGTAGTAGCGTTCTTCAATCCCAGGATATGCCGAATCTTAAAATCGAAAAGTTAAATCCAGGCTATCTAGCGTATTATAAGGGCGCCAGGTATATCACTAGCCAAGCTGTTTATCTAGTAGACTAAGACCTAAGTATCTGTCTTAATTACAAACCTTATACTATAAAGGTACTGTCGAAACCGCTTTAAACTATAAAGAAGACCTTAAAGCTTACGCTTAGTCGCATCGTAGCACTACTTAGCTAGAGACTAGATACCAGACTTAAATCGACAAGGGTACCATTTACTGTCTAAGCCCTCTTATTCTAGGACTGCTCTCTATCTATCTAAAGAGGCATTAACTATAAGGTAGATTTTACTATAGCGGTTATCTCTATAGGTAAGTAGTATAAGATAGGGCGTAAAGGCAATAAGGAAACTAAGATAAGTAAAGGTATACTAGTGATTTAGCGTCTATACCTATATAGCATTCTTCTTCGCCAGATTAAAGAGCAGGCAGGCAATATAGCCGAAATAAGGGACCTAAATATAGTAGAAACCAGCGATACTAAGAAAAGAGCGGACTTTAGAAAGAGACTTTAGGGTTGACCATTTACGAATCTTCTAGATCTTAGCGTTGTTAGGCAAGCGGCTATCTAGCATATACTTATAGCTAACAACGACAGCCTTTAAGACTAAGAACTAGGACTTAACCGTAGCGATATAGGCTCCTACTAGCTTAGCGTTAAGCAAGACTTAGTTATAGTTCTAGACCTATTCTGCTATAAATCGTCGAATTCCAGGTATAATTAGGGTATTATCATATTAAGTCTTTGGTCCTTTTATGCTAATATTATCTAGGAAAGCTTGGCAAATCTAGGGTATTAAGTCGTAGAAGATCCAGTATATCGTACGTATAAACTAGGCAACTGAATTTGTACCGCTTTGTAGAAGTATAGTTAAGCATAGTAGACTAATCAGACTGGCAAACATTATAAGATCCCGACTCTTCTTGTCTAGTATAATATTGTTATAACCGGAAAACAGATTAAGTATAGATATGATTATATAGCTAGAAAAGTCCTCTAAGAATTCCTCTATATTTAGCGGGATAAAGGCATCCTAAATAGTAATAGCATTATATCGCTAAGCATCGTTAATCAGACAGTACTTACTATTCTTCTTCCAAATAAGGAACCAGTTGTTTCGGTAGGCTCTATAGGTATCTTCTAGGATCCCCTTAGCCTTCCGCTTCTTTAGGATGTCTATATACGCCGGAATTATCGCCTTATTTATAGGCATATGTTTAGCTTGCTAGGCAGAGTAAGGGATAGTCTTAATATGCTAAGGCGGAATAATCGACGGATCAATACAGCTAAGGTCCTTGAATTCCTATATAAGGGCTTGTTCCCTATTAAAGAGTATATAGGCAAATAAGTCGAATTCGTCCTTAGAGAGCTAGAGAGCTAGGTCTACGTTATCCTTTAAGCCCTTTAACTAATTAGGTATAAGTTAAGAACCGTAAGGTAAATCCGAAAATCGTAAAAAAACCTATCGATCGTACTTATACCTAGAGGTTACCTTTTCTTTAGCTAGCAACAACTTAGCAGGCTTCTAGTCGACAATTCCTTCTAGTACTAACCTATTAGATAGGATATTATCGATAGGATAAACCTTCTTTCTAGCAGGCTTATATAAAGTAAAAGATTAAAGGACAGAGGGATTTCTAGACTAAATAGAAGAAGGAAATAGACTAGAAGCTATTCCTAAAGGAAAGAAAGAATTAGAAGAAACCATTTTTATATAAGGAAAACTCTAAATACTAACAACCTACTCCAAACCCCTTCTACCTGAACGCTAAACGCTAGACTCCTGCTTAAAGGAAGCATATAAAATATTAGCAATAGTTTTATCGTTAAGCCGATCTTCTAGGACCTTATTATTATCTTTCAAAGTAAGTGCCTAGTTAGGGACTTTATCAGCCTTATTTACCTATCCCTATAAAGTAAACAGGCTATCCTAGTAGCTAGTAGATAGGGATTCGACAGCGTCCCCCCTCTATATAAAGGAATCCTGTTTAATAGCGTAAAGGGCTCTAGCGATATCTAAAGGGGCAAGGCAAGCAATAAATTCCCGGTCTTAGAAAGTTATTTAGACTATATCAGGACTGCCAAGACTGTAAATTACCTTATAGTCCTTTTAGAAAGGCATTCCTAATAGGATATTATAAGCCTTGTTAGACCTATTATTAGAAGAGATATAGCAGTAGACTAGGGCCCTATAACCTTGAATATAGAGAGGTACTAGGACCTCCTCTTAGAGAGATTGCAAATTGCCCTATAAACTATAGAACTGCATCTTGGTTTTTATAATTATAAGGTTAAGGTGGTTTATAACTTCAAGGGAGATAAGGCTGTACTCCGATCTGCTGTCTAGAAGTATATATAGTTGTAGGCCACTGTTATAAAGGGCTGTTAGAAAAATCTAGGGTAAAGAATGGAACTTAGTCACTTCCTAAACAAAGGAAGCTCTGTTGGTCTGCGTTATCAGATTGCTATTAACAATACTGCTAGAAACCGCATTTTTCGCTATAACAATAGAGTTGACATTTAGGGTACTAAAGTCTTATAGTAACCTGATTGTACAATAGCTGTCCCCTATATCTAGGAACCAGGCCATCTAAGACTCTCCTATAGGCTTAACCAGAGAAACAATATTCGTCTTTGCCGTCTTTTGTTACTTAGCTGGGCAACCTTATAGACGTCTAAACAGAGCTGGGCTAGCCTAACCTAATACTAGAGCTAAAACAGAAGTAAAGAGAGTATTGTCTAAGCTAGAGCTATCTAGTATAGCTATTTCCTTAATAATTCTAATACCTTTAGAGACCTACTTACGTATAATCTTAGAAAGTAAACTCTAGCCTTCTATTAGGTTAAGGGCCTCCTTGTTCGAAAGGCTATATTTTCTGTTAAGCATTTTCTAGAGTATTCCTCGGCGAATATCAGTAGCTTTAATTTCATAAGAAGGTTCTTCTCTTACCTATATAGATAGGCCGCTAGTAGTAGGGGTCTCTGTCTAATCAGACAGAGGAGCATAGAAGAGGCCTGCCCTTAGTAGCTTATCGTTGTCGCTTTCCAGTTATAGCTACTTTCGACTTTGAAAAGCCGTACTTAAAGCTTTAGCTGCAGCCAGCTACGTTACCTTATCACCAAATACATTATTCGCTTTCGCAATTATATTCTATAGTATAAGCAAAATATCGATAGTACTATTACTATAAAGACTGCTATAAAGCTTAGAGCCTGTCTAAGCAGAGAGTAAATCCTATAAAAAGCAAGCTGCATCCTCTAGGGGCTTTAAAAAGAAAACGTCTGGCTCCTAATGCTAAACTGTATTAAGAAAATCCGAAACCTAACTAGGGACCTCTATCGTATAAGCTATAGAGTCAGCTTCCTTATTATTAACCTCCCTTCTAAATAGACCTTAAAGACTTAGATCTAGATCTAAGACCTTTATAGGGTCAACTACCTATAATAGAAAAGACGTAATACTAGGTGCTAGGGGTAGTAAGTAATAGACTCTAGTTTATACTATTAGGGCTACAAATATGTTCTCCCCTTATATAGAAGAGCTATAAGTAGGAGAGGATAAAGAAGATATAATAGGCCTAACACTATAAAAAGTAATATTAAAAAGCCAGCTTTTCCTCCCTTCTTCCGTTAGAAGAAAACGCATCTCAACTTACTCTTCCTCTAGCTAGGCGTAAGTATAGCTCGGTATAGAGAGAAAGTCGAAAAAGGGTTTGAAAGCCTTATTATACTTAGTCTTATAATCACGCTTCTATCAGAGATAAGTAGGGCAGAACTTAGTATTATAAACCTTATAAAGCGCTTGAACAAGGTAGAAAAGGGCGCCTTCTTTACAGGCCTTTATTACTAGGACTAGGTTAATCTGGTATAGGTCGTAAGGTAGGTCTTCTCTATAGATTTTCTAACTAAGGTAAGCGTTTGCCCCAAACATATACCCAAGCCTAAGTTCGTTGTTAGCCTCTATTAGATCATATAAGCTAATATAGTACTATTGATTATACTAGTAGTAATAGATCCCTTTAAGAGCCTTATACCTTCGATTAGTATTAGAGCAAAAAGGCCTACTAGCGTAACTATTGACTTTACCTAGCTCTATATTCTAAAGCGAAGTATACGCTATAAGTAGAGGAAGATTGACTTGTTTATCTAGATAGGGGTAGTAGTATTAGGGTTTATAATATCCTTTCTGTTTAGCTATGTTTTATTCCTCTCTTAGGTATACTACCTGATTAACGTTAGTTATAAAGCTCGGTAAGTCGTTTAGCTTATCTCTTAGGCGTATAACCGATTTTACTATAGGGTTTATCTCGTTTAGCGAGATTCTAAGAGAGGCTATCTAATTATATAGGTCTTAAACAGCTCTTTTAATTACCTTATTGCCTTACTTCTGTAAAAGGTCAGTAGTATAAAGCTTTATTACTATCTTCTAGGTATTAATAAGTTAATTAAACTATATTTCCTTAACTGTTAGCGGCTTTAGGATGATCTTAACCGATTCCTAGCTAGTACTCTCTTAATTAGAGAATAAGACCCGGTTCTTACTTGCTTAAGCAGACTTAGTCAACTTAAGCGAGAAGTTTTAAAAAGAGACAAAAGAAGAAGGCTTTTTAACTTTAGCTAAAAGGAGATTAGTCTCTCTACTATCATTATTGCTCTTATCTGAACAGACGTCTTAGCTTAGTAGTTCAATCTAAGTTAGCGCTCCTTAATAGATAAATCTTTTGAATAAAACCGCTGATACTAGGGTTTAGAAGTCGTCCTAGATAGCTTTATATAAGTTCTATATAGATATAGCGCTTCTAAGGCAGTATCCTTAAACAAGTAAGTATTGGCAATCCTTAGGCAACTTTTCCTAAAAGTATTAAGGGGTATCTTTCTAAATAAGGGCTAACTTAGTAGCTAGCATCTAGGTAATTATAGCGTTAAGTTCTTCTATAGCCTGTTTAATCTATATAGCTAAGACGTTCAAGATAGTATACTTATAAAAGCAGTCGAGCTACTTAATAGGGTCCTTTAACACCTTAGGGTTAAAAGCCTTCTAATACTTAAGCATTATCCTATAGAGTTCTTGCTATATCGTTACTCCCTTATCCTTAATTATAGAGGCAACTTTATAACGTTGGTTAGAATTATACTACCTTTTCTACTAGGTAAACTTCTTAATGTTAGTCGCTATACAATAGTCCTTATAAGCATTATCGAAAGCTTGTAAATAATCTATAATATTAGCGCTATAGAATTGTCTACTAAGCCCTTTAGACTAAACAGATAGGAAGCTGATATTCTATATAGGATTCGACCGATAAAGAGTATCGGTTAACATTCTAACTATAGTACCTAACTAGTCCTAGTTACTAGTATCTATTTCTAATATACTACTAGAGAGTAGTAGTAGGAAAGATTCTGCTTAAGGAGGAACTAGGAAAGAGAGGTTATAAAAGGAAAAAGAGGGTCTAGCTTCTTAAAGCTAGTTTCTAGTAGAGTCTATTATCTAATTAGACAAGGCTTATAATCTTACTACTAAAGGAGTAGAGTTGCCTATAAGTCTGCGAAGTTAACGGATTTCTCTCCTTAAAAGGATATGCTCTAGGAAATCCTATTAGATAAGGCTTTTACTAATAAATAACTAAGCGGAGGGTTAATATATGATTATACTAGGTAGTAAAATGTCGATACTTAGTCTAGCCGAATATACTATAGACTTAAAGTCTCTAGAAGAAGTCGGGAAAGTACTAAGGAGTATATTAATAGGTAATAGATATAAAGTATAGTTATTGTTCTCCTAATCAGATAAGCCTTGGTTTTATTAATATAAGGAGCTACTAGTAGCTTCTATTAATTTGTTAATGGACTTTGTCTAGGGGGAATTTTAGAAGGGATTGGATCGTAGGATAGAGGAGAGATATAGGGCAAGAGAGGAAGGATATAGTCTACTACTATAGTATAATTACAGTAATATTATACCTACCTTACCTTTATAAAACATCGCTTATACCTAGTTCCTACTTAGTATAAACTCCTTCTTCCTCTATTACAAAATCAAATATATCTAACTCTTTAAAAAGCTTATGTTAAACAGATCTATAGCTTAGTCTATCTCTTTACTATAGACTTAATCAGTTAAGCCCTATACTGCATACTCCTACTATATAGGAAGCAAGCAATACTTGTTTTGCTAGTTTAAACATATACTACTAAGATACCTTAGACATACTTAGTCACGTTCCTCCCCTATCTAAAGGACAAAGGAGATAGTCCTAAAAACATAACTAAAGGCCTAGTACTAAAGCTATCCTAACTTAACTTTCCTATTACCCCTACCCCTTGTTATATACCCTAGATATAGTAATCTTACAAATTATCGTTGCTATATAGGGGTGCTACTTCCAGATAGGTACTAAGACAACGCCTTTATCCAGATCAAGACTAACTAGCTAATACCAGCTAGTTGACCTAAAAAGCTAGAACGAAAAGGACTCTACAATATCTATAACCCTAGTATATACAGAGGTAGCGAAGTAACACCAGATAGTAAGCCAAGCCTAATCGTTTGTTAACCTAGCCTAACCTAAGATAACTCCTCTTATTTTAACTAAGGGTTTGTAATGCTAAAACAAGTCAGGACAGCTAGCCAGTCGTCTAGACAGAGGAGGAAATCAAGGACAAGGCTACGTTTCTAAGTTATAAGCAAGGTCTATATATCCAGCCCTAGTATCGAAATCTTTCTTAGATATAGGAAATCTCTTTACCAAGCTCTAATCCTTATATAGTTACTAATACTAGAAATGTCGAATAAGGGGGAAAGGAACTAAAGATAAGAGTTATATAAGTTATATCCAAAGGAGACTCTTATAGCTAATATACCTAATAGAACTAGAGAAGAGGGGTTTAAGTACTTTCCTACCCCCTTTCGTTTAATATAAGGTATATCTACTAGAATGCTTAGACAACCGAGTTTCTAGGATAGCTAAGATTATACTTATCTTAAGCTTAACCGATATATCAGGTCTCGAATTGTTATATAACCTATAACTAATATAACTGTCATGCTAAGTAAGATTGTCGTTGTCTAATTAGAGGTTAGAGGCCTAGAAATACCGGTCTAAGTCGTTAGAGCAGAAAATTCGAAATAGTCGTCCTATTAATACTATACTACAGAGTTGTCTAGCCAACAGTCTATAGGTCGTCCTTATCGATAGCAAGACAACCCTAATACAAGTAAGGCCTACTTATAAGTATTAGAGCCCTTACTTAGTTCATTCCTGGCTAAGCCCCTATATAAAACAGAGCAGCAGACCTATAAGAAAGTAGGAGTAGCTATCCAAAGGTAGTAGGCAGCTATATATCGAACAGCCGTCTAGACAAGAGGATAAGAGGTATATATACAACAAGGTTATAGTCTCCCTGATTAAGGGAGACTAAGATAGAAAGGTATAATAGAACCAAGTAAATAGGCCAAAGTAGCCTAGAGGCTAAAAGTAGATAGAATATCTAAATAGGTAAAAGTAACTATATAACTATAATAATTAGGATAATTGATGATTGTCTCTCTCTAAATATAGAAAGGAAAGCCAGCTTCTTATACTATTATCCTCCTTATACTGCCAATTCGTAATCTTATTGTTAGCCTAGAATAAGATAAGGGGCAGAAAAGAAAGACCAGCCTTGTCCACCTACTCTACTGCATAACAGAAGAGAAAGTGGACACGGGTCTCCTCTAAACAGAGGGAGAAGAAGAAGAAAAACAAGCGGCGGCTAGTCGTGCACTAGCTACGCCGATCTAATATAGCTAAGAGGAACAAGTAACAGCTAAGAGCAAATAGCTTAAGCGAAAAGGCATTAACAAAGATTATAGATAATATACAGCGTTCCTCCTTAATTATAAGGGTTTAGACGATAAATATAAAGCAAGGGAAGAAGATACTAAGATTAAAGTATAGATAGATAACTATAAAACCGATTAAACTTAAGTTAGGAATAAAGTGCTAGTAATTAGTTTTAAAGAAGAATAAACGGCAGTAACTTACTTTGTAAACCAAGCTTTCCTCTACCTAATTACTAAGAGCCAACAACTACGCAAAGATAGCGAAAAGGATATTAAGAAAACGAAAGCCGTTTAGTTTATACTTAATAGGTATACCGAGACTAAATTCCAAGGGATTATGCCTAATACTAGGGCTACTAACGTTTCGACCGCCGGACTCCGATAATTTCTTACGCTAAAGAAGATAATCGGATTACTTAAGATTAACAAGTTATATATAGGAGAAGCAAATATACTCTTTATGTTGGTAGGTTTCTGGAGATCGTAGTGATCTAAAACGATAAAGAGTAAAGCGAGCAGCAAGGAAATACTGGTTTAAGTTCTAGTTCTGGATTGTCTTGTCTCCCTCTATCTAGAGGGTAGTTACGTACCCCTTAAATACATATATTAAGCGGAGTGCTTGTTAGTGACTATTACGTAGTGCGCGGGTACGCCACTTGTAGCTGTCGTACAAGTGGCGTAGTACGCGCCCTATTCCCTAGAGCAGGAGGCTTAGTAATGTAGCACGTACCCTATTCCTAGAGTAAGAGGCTTATATACTACGCGGTTATAGGGATTGATACCTAATCCCCCTTACTGCAATCAATACCGGCAACTCTTCTTTTATAACTACGCTAGCGCTTTATTAACCGAAATAGGAAATCCCAGATTATTTCACTCCCCTTATTGCTAGAATAGGAAATGTTAATCACTTAACTTCTTGTTTGCCAATTAGAATGTTGAATTCTAGTTGCTAATCCCTAGCGTAGAAGGCGCGACTTTAGCGCCTTCTAGATATGCCTCTAAACAGTATAACAGTAAGTGCATTATACTAGCAACTATTATTGTAAAAGCTTATAGTCCTAAATAGGAATTATAATAGGAAAAATCAGAGCTCTAGGCTAGCTGATTACGAACTCCGAACGCTCTTGCCCTAAACCTATAAATAGGTAGGTTCTTCTACTATATACTATCTGTTCTCTTCCTCCCTACGATCTATACTAGCAGTAGTAGTAGCAGCAATAATAATAGTAGTAGCTATAGTAGCAATAATAATAGTAGCAGTATCAGTAGTACTAGTAGTAATAAGTAAGTTGCTTACTATTATACATTAATGCTTAAGCGTACTGATCTTGTTGTTTATAGTGTTGGATTTTAATAATAAGTAGAGTAGGTGCTCCTATAGGAGCGTAGGCGGCAACGCCTGTATATATACTAAGGATAAGGGCAGCAATGCCCTTAATACGCTTATAACTAACGCTCCTAATAAGTATCTTACCTAGAAGGGTAATAATAACGTATTAGAGGACGTGTCTAAGCGCACTATTGCTGATAATAGCGACTAGAAGAGTATAGCGGGCAGTAATAACGGCGATAACGATAATAATAATAGCGACAATCCTAACGCTGTAGATACAGCTGCGCTCGCTATATAGCCCGAGTTTATAGGCGGCTGTACCGACACTGACTCTACGCCCTTTAATTCTAAGGGGCTAATCATATATATATATATCCTGCTTAAGCAGGCCGCTATACTCTAGCATAAGGAGGAGGCGGAGAAGGAGGCAGCGTATAAGGCAGAGATTGCTATATGCAAGGTACGTAAGCATACTCTACCTATGTTGCCGGCTATAAAAAAGGCAGTATTAGCGGCTATATACATGCGGTGCAAGGCACTGCTTGCCGCTGCAAGCGCGCCTATACTGTTAGTAGTAACCCTAGTAGCAGCGATAGCAAGTTTGTCGTCTAGCGAAAGCTCGGATAACTCTGTTATCCGCTCTAGCTACTATGCGCGCTATATATCGGACTATACAAAGCCTTATAAAAGGTTGTTATACGCTTATACGTATAAACCAGAGGGTAAGCGTCTTACTTTTGTTATTCTTATTATTAATATTACTGATATATATAAAGTTTATAGCCTATATAGTGCTATATACGCTGTCCTTTACCTTAGCTGCCTATACTTACTTTTAGCAGGCGTTAAGGACTTGTTTAACGAGTCTAGTAATTTCGCGCTACGTACAGCGTACTACGACCGTATATTAGGCCATAGCCTCTAGTACTAGCAGTACTTGTCCAGGCACTTGTATATGCCAATATAAGTTCTATTTATATATTGTTTCTATTATCTTATTATTCCTAATGTATATTATAGCCCTAAGTCGGTCTATCCGTTCTTGGACTGCTTCTTAGAGCTCTGCTCTAACCCGGCCATAAAGGCTAAAGTAAGTTACGATCTTTAGTAGTATCTATTGTTTAATCGGAATACTTATTGGTTAAAGGATTGGAAGATATAGCATAATAGCGCTAAGTACGCCTTGGTCCTAGTAGATAAGGCGCACGCTCTTATCGAGCGTAGGGCGCCTATAGCAGGTATAACGCCTATATAGAAAAAGCTCGTAGTAATAGCCGCTATAGGCAAGGCTATTGATGTTTTATTATTGTAATTAGGAGGTAGGGGGTACTGGCATGCGTGTCGCGCTAGCTATAAGAGTATAAATTAAGATCGTTTTGCACTTTGCCTTATATTCTTCATTGTACTGTAAATATAAATGAATTTGTTAAACGTACAAAATAAGCTATAGCGCTCTAACGGTTATAGCTTAGGCAAAACGGATTTCAGTTCTCGAACTACTAGATATATAGCTATATTCTGAGGGTGGACCCACTTTTGTGGATACCGCTGACTAAGCTATATACTCTACTATATAGCCTAGAAATAGCTTTAAAAGGCTTTTCTATTTTTAGATTTATGCCCCACTTTTGTGGAGACAGCCTCCTTAGGCTGTATAAGCGCTAGGAATAGCCTTAAAAGGCTCTTCTACTAGGTCACCTACCTACCCTGTACCTACCCTGTACCGCAGGAGTGAAAACAGAACTTATAGGAAAAGTCGTGCGGCTTACCCTGCAGCTTAGGTGGCCGTGAGTCGATTATTTAAAATCGCCAGCTTATTTGGTTTTTCGGGAAGTGGCTATGCACCTTCTAAGGCGCTCCTGCCGTGTGGAGGGCAGGAACGGTGCCGGAGGGTATATGTAGGGAAGGAAATTGCGAAGCCTTACCTACTTGGACTAGAAATCAAGTTACTACGTTACCTATAACTATAAGCCTTATAGGCCTATAAGACCCACTGAAAGCCGTGATATATAAGCTTAAAGCCCCTATAATATAGCGCTATAGCCTATAACTATACCGTTATATAAGGACTTTTATAGAGGGAATACAGTAAAGGGCCCTACTTTACTATATTAGCACATACCTAGGAAGTGCTATTTAGGCCATATCAACGCTGTTGCTGCCCCTACGTACCCTATACGACTACTACTAGTAGGCTATAGTGGTTATAGATCCTTATATAGGATTACCCATTCTAATAGGTTATAAGCCCGGATCGCCTGTGGGATAGTTATCGTTGGAGTCCAATTTCAAAGCGCTACCTCTACCTATATATATAGGGCTATTTAAGCCTCTTATAGCTGAAAATATAGTACTATATTAGCCCTAAAAAGCTATATATTACATCTTATTGAAGGCTATTTAAGGACTAAAAAGCCTGAAAATCTAGAAGGATAAATCGCTGAGAAATCTAAGTCCTATAGTATTGACGAGCATTTGGGGCTCTTATACGCTTAGGCTAGTATACTTACCTATACTAAAAGACCTTTCTACTTATAGCTGGAAGTAGAAAGGCTAGCGTTTTAGAATTTCTAGCGCTAAAGACCTATATTTCCCTACTATAGAGCCCTTTCTATAGATATATCTATAGGCGGTAGTTAAGTCCCTATGTCGAAGTCTCTAGTCCCTATCTTAGAGCCTAGTTTAGAATTTCTACTAGAAAGCCCTACTAAGTAGCAAGTAGGCAGCGCTATAAACCTACTAAGCGCTAAGACTAGCCTAGAAAATCACTACTATAATTAGTGAGCTAGCTAATTAGCTTTAGTGAACTGGAAGCTAATTAAGTGCTTTAGCTAGTACTATAAAGTAAATAGTAGCCTATTTACAATGGCGGATCAAGCTAAAGGGAAGGGTATAGCCCCTAAAAGGACTAGTAACCTAGCTGATCCAGGGCAATCTTCTAGGCCTCTACCACCTATACAAACCCTATTAGAAGATAAGGAAGATGGCGAAGACTATAGCGAGGTTATAGAATTCCTAAAACAGAATATAAAATCTTATAACCGAGTTATAGCTAGCCAATCTAGTAATATAAAAACACTACTTTTAAGTTTAAATACCCTAAAAGCCTCTATCAAGGATAGCGTTAGCGCTATAAAGAATATATCTTCTACTTTAGCTTCTCTAACTAATAGTAGCAATGCTGCTGCTACTAGAAAGACTAGCTATAGTCCTAGATTTGATCCTTTTAGCGGTACTATGGATTTAGATTCTCCTTCACGTCCCCCTAGGAAAGAGCCCTATCTAGGGCCGGCTATAGATAATATAGCTACTAGTAATTTAGACCCCCCTATAGATACAGGGTCTAAGGAAGGCTTTAAGGATACTATTACTAGTAGTATAGTAAAGGAGCTTTCTAAAAAGGCCTATACTATACTGGACAATAGTAAGCTTAGCGGGGAAAGCAATTTTGAACAGTGGATTTAGGCTTTAAGTATAGTGCTAAGAGCGTTAGGGATATCTAATTTTTTAGAAAACCCTGATATATCCAACACTTATAGCGACTCTGATCAAGCTGTTCTTTTAATACTTCTACGTAATAGCTTATCTAGTAGCCCTAGGGCTGCTATATCGTAGATTCATATACCTTCTAAGGCCTTTAAGCTGCTTGTTAGGCAGTATAGCCGACCTATAGAGTCTAAAAAGGAGGACGTCTATAACGAATTCCACGCACTTACCTTTAGTACCTATAAAACAGGCTTATCAGCTTTTAACGCTGAATTTAACGGCTATCTTGCTAAGCTTACCATGGCTAAAATAGATATAGATCCCTCTTTAATACTAAATCAGTATTTTAAGGCTCTAGAATCTAAGTTTCCTAGCTGGGTATCACGCTAAAAGAGCTCTATAAGACAGGCTAGAATGCTAGGCCTTACAGCCTCTAGCCTTAATATAGAATATCTAATGGCTGATATTTTAGAAGAATCTAGGAACCCGGCTACAGAGGCATATAAAGCAGCTTACGTAGCTAATAGCTCTAATTCAACCCCTAATTCAAATTCTAACCCTAGTAAGAAGGGTAAAAATAAGAAAAAGGGTAAGAAGAAGGCTAGTTATAATGTTGAAGGGCAGAATTATAGTGCTAAAAGTGCCGAACAGGCCTCCTTTATGCTAGGGTCCTATAACCTAGCTATAGAAGAAGAAGAGGAATCCGACTCTAGTTCTAATTCTAGTTCTTCTAGCGATTCTAATACCCAATTAGCACAGCTATTAGCGTTAAAAGGGTATAAGAAGCGTAAGGACTTTAAAGGAAAACGCCTAAAAACCTCTTCTAATAAGGCAAAATATAAAGATAATAAGCCTAGAAGATGCCCTAGAGACCCCGCTCTTTATAATAGTTGGCTATACGATACAGGATCTACGGACCATATCAGTAATAGTAAAGAGCGGTTTACTACCTTTACGCCTAACATAGGCCAGTTACGCCCTATTAACACTGGAAATGGCCCTGTAAGCCCGGCTGGTATAGGCTCTATTACACTAGAAGTATTATCTAGAAAGGCCCCCCCTACCTATACTAAATTAGTATTAGATAACGTTTTATACCTACCTAATATTGATATAAATATTGTTAGCGGGGTTAGGCACTATGATTCAGGAGGTTGCCTTATAAAGGAAACCCTTTACGGGGGTGATAGACGCTGTATAGCTGTACTAGACTTTAAAAAATCAGGATTTTTTCTTGACGTTAAAGGCAGCTCTAAGCCTATATTATATGCAAATTTTGCTTTTCCTTTAGGCCTTACTAGTTATAATACTACTAAAAGTATAGAGCCGCAGCGTAATAAGATAGTGGTGGAAATTCCTTCTAATTCTATTAGAAAGGAAGACTATAGACCTATTATAGAGGATGCTATAGTATCCGAAGCTATAGAGCCTAATAAGCGCTATAAGCTAAGGAATTCTCCGGCTAAGGGTACTACTTTAGAAGGTGTAGGACCTTCTTTAAGGGGGAAAAGGCCCCGTAGGCCTATAGAGCCCTTAGCCACTGCCCAGGCCCCCTATCAAAGTCCCCGTGAGACTAGGGAGCCTGAGCCCTTAACTGGCACTGGAGACCTGCCCCGTGTGCTAAGAGAGCCAGTTATAGAGGGGAATAAAGTAGTAGAAAAGGCTATATCTAGCCCTACTTTAAAGGAGCCTAATATAGGTCAGCGAGATTACTATAATCTACTTAATTTAGCTAAATTGTGGCACGTTAGGCTAGGCCATATAGGCCTACGTCTTTTGAAAAAGACCTCTAGTATTACTAAAGGGCTGCCTAATTTTGATAAAATAAAGGAAGCTGATTTTCACTACTCTAGCTGTGATCGAGGTAAAGCAGTGAGAAGGGTTAGTAAGGCTCTAATACCTAACCCACCTAGGGTCTTAGACTCAATAGAGGGGGATACTGTTAAAATTAGGCCTAGGCCTTATAATAGAAACCCTATAGTCTTACTTCTAGTTGACCGTAAAAGTAGGTATAGGTGGGTTTTTAACCTACCTAATAAATCAGGCCCTATAGTAGCTAACGCTATTAAGGGCTTTTTTAGGGGCCTAAGGAATGGATTTGGTAGATATCCTACTAAATTCCACTTTGACGGAGGCACTGAAATAACTGATTTATTAACTACTTGGTTAGCTAAAAGGGGTATTAAATTTAGCACTTCTGCCCCCTATATCCACGAGCAGAACGGCTTAGTAGAACGATCAGTTAGAGTTATACTAGACCGTATAAGGTGTACTATTCTTAGTAGCGCTTTACCCTAGTATTTGTAGTGCTTTATACTGGAGGCTGTAGTGGAATTAGTTAATAGTACAGCTATAACTAATAAGGAAACCACTCCTTTCCAGGCGCTATTTAACGAGCTAGAGCCTGGTATTCCACATATACCTAACCTAGAGCGCTATAGGGCTATAGGCGCTAGAGGAGAGGCGATTATACCTTTAGAAAAACGGTCTAAATCGTTAAAATTTACCTCTAGAACGGAAGAGTGTAAATTACTAGCGGTATTAGGTTCTAAGACCTACCTAGTATATATACCGTCTAGAAGAGCAGTACTTAAAACCTCTACTGTTAAGTTTATAGAGGATAATACAGTACTAAGTCAGCCTACTGATAATACGGCTTTAGAGGGGGAATTAGTAGACCTAGACTTAGATTTAGAGGGGGCTGTTAGCCCGGACCCTTCTAATCTTAATACTGAAAAGCCTATTAGTATAGAAATAGGACCTAGTAAGCTAGAACCCTACGAATCTTCTTCCGATAGTGAATTAGATGAACCCTCACTGGATAAGCCTATAAATCCGGTTATAGTAGAGTCTACTAGGCCTACTATATCTATTAGAAAGCCTGAATTACTAGAGGCGTTTCCCCAAACTATAGAGCCTATTTTTGCACCTAAGCCTATAGAAGTTATAGCGCCTAATCAGCCTATAACGAACGAACCTCTTGATAATAGTGATTTTATTTTAGAGGGGGATAAAATGCAGCTCGATTACTATAAGCTTTTAGCTAAGACTAGTAGCTATATACTGTCTTTTGTCTATAAGGCTCGAAAAAGGGTAATATCTAAGGATAGTACGCCTACTACTTATAAGCAAGTCTTAAAACTACCTAGAGATGAGCGTAGTAAGTGGTTAGAGGCTATTACTAAGGAATTTATCCAGTTATTAGAGCTAGGGGTTTTTAAATTCCTACCTAGGAGTCTATTACCTTCTAACCGTAAGCTTATTACCTGTCGAAACGTTCTTAAGGTTAAAAAGGACGCTAAAAACAGGCCTATTAAGTATAAATCTCGGTTAGTAGCTAGGGGCTTTATGCAGGTAGAAGGCCTAGATTATACTATAACCTACGCCTCTACTAGTATACTACCTACTTGGCGTATACTTCTAGCTATAGGTGCTGTTCTAGACTGGGAAATAGAACAAGCTGACTTTATAGGGGCATTTCTTAATAGCGCTCTTGGAGAAGAAATATATATGGAAATCCCTAAAGGACTATTAGACCTAGCGGCTTCTAATAAGGCTATTTATAAGCTTTTACTGAAATACGGCTATAATCCTTCTACTCCTAATATTATTAAACTATCTAAAGCGTTATACGGTCTGAAACAAAGCCCTAGAGAGTGGCAAGATAAGCTTAAAATCTTACTTAAGAGCCTAGGCTATCTCCCTCTTATTTCAGATCCAGGGGTCTTCTATAATGCTAAAACCTGTCACTTTATCGTTACCTATGTAGATGACTGTCTATTTATAGGGCCTGATATAGGCTATATAACTGATTTAAAGAAACGGCTTAATAAGGTCTACGCTATAGAAGACTTAGGGCCTGCCGCCTATTTCCTAGGCGTGCAGATTATAAGGGATAGACCTAATAGGCGCCTATGGCTTAACCAGTTACAGTATGTAGAAGAGGCGGTTAGCTGCTTTAACTTAGCCGATTCTAAGCCTATATCTATTCCCTTACAGCCAGGGCTAGTAAGTCAACTTCAACTAGAGGAAGATATTGCTAGCCACCTCTGTAATTCTACGGAAATTAAGCTCTATCAAAGCCTAGTAGGAACAGCTATGTATATAATACTCCTTACTAGGGTAGATATTAGCTTTACCGTACAGTAGCTCTCTAGGTCTTTAAATAGACCTATAAAATCACACTTAAACGCTGCTAAAAATCTTTTTAAGTATCTTAACAGTACCAAAGACTATAGCATCTGTTTTAGCTGTAACGGAAATACAGTAGCTGATCTAGGGCCTAAGCTTAGTAATAGTAGTAATACAACTACTAAGCTTAGTAGAGACTTTCACTCTAAGGAAGGGCCTAGGCCCCTAACTACTACCTCTACTACTATAGTAGATTCTAGAAATAGTAAAGGTAGTAGCCGGACTTCTATAATTAATAGTAGTCTAGTCCCTATAGGCTTTAGTAATTCTGATTTTGCAGGGGATAAGGCTACTAGTAAATCCACCTACTGCTATCTATATAAGTTAGCCGTTAGGCCTATTAGCTAGAAAACGAAAAGAGCTACTACTATTGCTCTCTCTACCCTGGAAGCTGAAACTGATGGACTTACAGAGGCTATACGCGAAGTACAGTGGATTATAGGGCTATTTTCTGAACTTCACAGACCTATAGACTACCCTATTACTCTCTATAGAGATAATCAGGGCTCTATAACGGTGGCTAATGACCCAGCGCTACACGCTAGAACTAAGCATACCCTGCTGAAATTCCAGTACGTTAGAGAGCAGGTTAAGGCTAAAATAGTTACTATTATATATCTTAATACTAAGTATATACCGGCTGACGGACTTACCAAAGCCCTACCAGTTAGTGGCTTTCAGTCTTTTATCAGGCTTTTAGGCCTACAACCTAAGGGAGCTTTTTACTAAGCTACCCTCTACCCCTATATATATATATTCTATATTATATATATAGAAGGCCTGGCTTAGCCTGATTAGCTTATAAGACCAGTCAATAGTACCGGCTACTTTACAGCCTTCGGAATCACCTAATTCCTCTATATAGCCTTAAAAGGCTTATAAGGTCCTAGCCACTATAGTACAGTTCTATAGGCGCCCTTGTGCTAGCATCAGCTCCCTACGGCGTTAGGGAGGCCTATATTACTCTAGCTACGTCTAGAAGTACTCTAGTATATATTATAGCTATATTTGGAAAATATAGGCTCTGGCTATTACTAGTAGTATACTTTCCTTTAGAGGGGGATTCTCTATGTGACTACCTGTTATTTCCTTACTAGAACTGGCTGAAAGAACGGAGTAAAAAAGGGCATAAAATTTAAAACCGTGCTAAAAATTGTTTTCTCTATAAGAGGATAAAGGCGTTTATAAGCCCTTTACTCCTTCTATACTCTAGTGCGTCTATTAGTCGCTAGGGTATAGAATATTTAGATATTATATATTACTATAAGCTATAAAGCTATAGTACCTATACCTTTATAGGATATAGGTTTGATTTCAACATTATATATATTCTTACTTCTTTCTATATATAATAGGGGTTTATCCTATATATATATAAGGGCCTAACCCCTTTGTCTAACGGAATAATTTTGCTCTTACGTTCTTATTTCTTAGGATTCTTCTATTCTTTACCTATATATAGCTTTCTAAGGCTTATAAGGAAACAGAAGAATAGAGGGGGTGTTAAACGTACAAAATAAGCTATAGCGCTCTAACGGTTATAGCTTAGGCAAAACGGATTTCAGTTCTCGAACTACTAGATATATAGCTATATTCTAAGGGTGGACCCACTTTTGTGGATACCGCTGACTAAGCTATATACTCCACTATATAGCCTAGAAATAGCTTTAAAAGGCTTTTCTATTTTTAGATTTATGCCCCACTTTTTAGAGACAGCCTCCTTAGGCTGTATAAGCGCTAGAAATAGCCTTAAAAGGCTCTTCTACTAGGTCACCTACTATTGGAATGGGTAATCCTATATAAGGATCTATAACCACTATAGCCTACTAGTAGTAGTCGTATAGGGTACGTAGGGGCAGCAACAGCGTTGATATGGCCTAAATAGCACTTCCTAGGTATGTGCTAATATAGTAAAGTAGGGCCCTTTACTATATTCCCTCTATAAAAGTCCTTATATAACGGTATAGTTATAGGCTATAGCGCTATATTATAGGGGCTTTAAGCTTATATATCACGGCTTTCAGTGGGTCTTATAGGCCTATAAGGCTTATAGTTGTAGGTAACGTAGTAATTTGATTTCTAGTCCAAGTAGGTAAGGCTTCGCAATTTCCTTTCCTATATATACCCTCCGGTACCGTTCCTGCCCTCCATACGGCAGGAGCGCCTTAGTAGGTGCATGGCCACTTCCCGAAAAACCAAATAAGCTGGCGATTTTAAATAATCGACTCACGGCCACCTAAGCTGCAGGGTAAGCCGCATGACTTTTCCTGTAAGTTCTGTTTTCGCTCCTGCGGTGTAGGGTAGGTACAGGGTAGGTAGGTGACCTAGTAGAAGAGCCTTTTAAGGCTATTTCTAGCGCTTATACAGCCTAAGGAGGCTGTCTCCACAAAAGTGGGGCAGAAATCTAAAAATAGAAAAGCCTTTTAAAGCTATTTCTAGGCTATATAGTGGAGTATATAGCTTAGTCAGCGGTATCCACAAAAGTGGGTCCACCCTCAGAATATAGCTATATATCTAGTAGTTCGAGAACTGAAATCCGTTTTGCCTAAGCTATAACCGTTAGAGCGCTATAGCTTATTTTGTACGTTTAACACCTACCTACCCTGTACCTACCCTGCACCGCAGGAGCGAAAACAGAACTTACAGGAAAAGTCGTGCGGCTTACCCTGCAGCTTAGGTGGCCGTAAGTCGATTATTTAAAATCGCCAGCTTATTTGGTTTTTCGGGAAGTGGCCATGCACCTTCTAAGGCGCTCCTGCCGTATAGAGGGCAGGAACGGTGCCGGAGGGTATATATAGGGAAGGAAATTGCAAAGCCTTACCTACTTGGACTAGAAATCAAGTTACTACGTTACCTACAACTATAAGCCTTATAGGCCTATAAGACCCACTGAAAGCCGTGATATATAAGCTTAAAGCCCCTATAATATAGCGCTATAGCCTATAACTATACCGTTATATAAGGACTTTTATAGAGGGAATACAGTAAAGGGCCCTACTTTACTATATTAGCACATACCTAGGAAGTGCTATTTAGGCCATATCAACGCTGTTGCTGCCCCTACGTACCCTATACGACTACTACTAGTAGGCTATAGTGGTTACAGATCCTTATATAGGATTACCCATTCTAATAGAATTATCCTAGCAATCTTTGTCTTTTGTACGAGCGATCTTGCCCTAAGTTATATAGGCTCTTCCTATTGTTCGGCTGGTCGTTAAACCTAGCCTTCCACTCTGATCTTAGCTATATTGGCAGTAACAAGCTTTTCAAGCGTCTTGTTCGGCATATATTTGGTTATAGTATCGGCTAGGTTATCGTTACTACTAATCTACCTGATTTCTGCGATTTTACGGTTTTCGTAGCTCTAGCGTAGCACTATTATATCGATTATAAGGCGCTTCTCTGCCGTTATACTAAGCTTTACCAGGCATTCGTATAAGCTAAACAAATCTGTATATACAACAATTAGTAGTAGTAAGGGTAGGCCTAGATATAAGTAGACCTTAGCGAGTGTCTAGTGCAATATATACCTAAGATCGAACCTGCTTACTATACTATATATCTCGCTTATTAGAACGCTCTATATTACCCGCTTGTACTTAGTCGAAGACTAGTATATAATATTGCTATGCAAGTTGAACTTGTTTATGCTGCTTGTCTTATTACTAAATATAATAACGAATCTAATTTGCGATATTACATTAGTATTGTTGGCGAATGATCTGTCTATAAAGACGAAGAGCTTAGCTATTTTAAGTTCGAGTTATAGGTAGCGCAGCCTATATATCGAGTTCTTAATCTGCTATTATAGTTAAGCGTTAAGCTTGGTAATCTCGGCTATACTAGGCTTAGTTAACTGCGCTACTACTAACAAGTCGAAAGTCGCCTCTAGCTAGCAAATCGTAGCAATGTAGGCACCTTATATGCGTTGTTCGATGTATGCTTGTTTTACTGTTTCGGCGTTTGGGCTTATAAGTTCGAGTTGCATAGCTTGCCCTTTTTGCCGAATCTCGATAGCGTCTATACTTGTTTTAAGCCTATATCTATTAAAGTCTATAATCGATTTATCTGTTAAAAATACTAGTAGCTTATACTTAAAGTTAGCTTTATCTAGCTTAAGCTTCTCCTTGTTAGTAAAGGCTTACTTGCTGATATTAAGAGTATCGTTGGTTTGTAGGCTGATAATTCCGAATCTGCTTTTAATTCGTATCTTACTAATTATAAGGCATAGGTCGAAGGTGCTCGGTTTAAGATCGAGACATTTAGTATGCCAGTTCATATATATTACCTACTAGTATAGTCTAGCTTTAGCTAGTCTATACAATAGGGTTTTAACAAGTAAGACGGTATAAGAGGGATAGAGCTTCTTAAGCTCTTTAGGTAATAGGAGAATCACTTTCCTTACTAGCTATAACTTAGCTTGTATATAAGCCTGGATAACATTGTATATCTATACCTTAAAACCAAAGTGCGTTTAAAGCATCGGGAATAGTAAGAGCATAAGCTGCTATGTATATCGCTGGATTATTAGCGACTAAGTAAGAAGGTGCTTCTTATCTTTATTGCCGAATCCTTAAGCTATAAAACGTAACTTTTCGCGTAGTATAGTAAGCTTGTCTTTTACTTCTTAGATAATCCTTAATTTGAAAATTTAGTAGCTTAACGTATCTACTAGCATCTAGATCGCTTTAATCACCCTAGCTACTAAAAGGGAGTTTAGTTCCGCTTTATTAGATTCTTAGAATAGCGCGCTAAGTATAGTAATCTTGCCTTTAGCTTGTAGTTTAAGTGTAAGATCATAGTTGTACTTCTCTTTTTCTGAAATAAAGTTGTTAGTAGGTACTAGGTTCTTTTAGGATCGTCCATACTAGCAAGGTTGCTTAGGCTAGGGATATTAGAATAGCTCCGGCTACTTAGCCCTAGTTTGGTTAGTTTGCTTGTCCTGCACTAGCTCCTAGTAGTATGGTTTAACTACTATATTCCAAAATTCCATAGGTCTGTTAACTATATCGACGATTACTACTGTATCTATAGCCGAGATTACCTTATAGGGTCCCGTCTATCGATCGGTTTCTTGAAATACCAGTACTTCTATACCTACCTTAAGTAAACATAGTAGCATATCTTCTATACTTAGTCTATTACGCTATATAAGAGCGTCTTATACAGTCCTTATATCGTTAAGGATATATAATTGCGCTATGGCCTTCCGAATTACACCTGCTTAGCATAGTTAAGATAGAAAAGGCAGTACGTCTATAATTAGGCGTAGGTATACGCTGAAAACTAAGAGCGTTAGTATAAGCCTATCCGGGCCAGCGGTATTGTTAACCGTACTTAGTACTACTTATAAGTATACTTCTTTTAAGCAAGTCCTAGTAGTTTCGGATTTAATAATATCGTATACCTATCTTAGTAGCCTATAATACCGCTCGATCTTGCCGACTAATTGGTATACCTTAACTGGTATAGAGTAGTAAGTTATGCCTATAAGCTTAGCCTTAGCCTAGAACTTATACGCTTTAAAGTTAGTACCTTTATTATAGTGCAAAACGTCGGGTAGTCTAAGGTATATATTGATCTAACATTCCTTTAGCCGCTCCTATATCTCCTTAGCTAAAAGATCGTTTAGAAAGTAGGCTACCTAGAATAAAGTCATAGCGTTGACTATATATAGTACCTTAGAACTATCGATATCCAAGACATCTATAATAATCTTAAAGTTAAAGTAAATGTTATCTTATAATACGAATCTGAATCGTTATAGCACTGCTCCTTTGATCTAATAAAAATAACAGAACTTGTTAATTATCTCGACAGCGCTATGCTCTACTTGGTAATCTGCTTGTTATAGTAGTTTGTATAATCTATTAACTATAGGGTATCTATAGTATCGATAAATACGTCTTAGCTCGGCCTTTGTAAGTTGTAAAGGCGTAGGATACTCGTTATCTATAGTAAATGCTATGCTTAGTAGCTTGATCCCTTTAACAGGGATCTATAGGTGTCCCTATTTCCGCTAAACATATATATGCTTCTCTAATTTGGATATAAGCTTGTTTGTTGTATTATCGAGGTAGACGCTAAGCTTATCTATATCTTTTAGACATATAAGAAAAGGGGTTAGTGTCTTTAATATATAGAAAGTCGTATAACCGATATCAAGCTCTACTCTAACTATACTAAGTGATTGTTTTAAATCCCTAGACCTAAAAAGTATATTTACTTCCTCTACGCACGTCTTGTCGATCTTAAGCAATCCGATTATCTTCTTTAGCATAAGGAATTGTCGAAGTCCGGCAGTTAAAACGTTAGTAGCCCTTATATTAGGTATAATTCCTTGGAATTCAGCCTTGGTATACCTGTTAAGTACGAATTAAACAGCTTCCGTTCTCTCTATATCCTTTTTACTATCTTTCTATAGCTAGTTGCTCTTAGTAATTAGATAAAGGAAAGCTTGGTTTGCAAAGTAAGTCGCTGCTATTTGTTCTTCTTTAAAACTAATTACTAGTACTTCGTTTTTACCTTAAGCTTAATCGGTCTTATAGTTATCTACCTATACTCTAAGCTTAGTATTTTCTTCCTTTATATTATATTTATCGTCTGAACCCTTATAGTTAAGGAGAAACGCCGTATATTATCTACAATCTTTGTTAATACCCTTCCGTTTAAGCTATTCGCTCTTAGCTATTGCCTGTTCTTCTTAGCTATATATAAAGGATCGGTGATCTAGCTTACTATAAATCTAGCAGCCTACCTTAGTATAGGTTTTATTACAGTCTCCTTACTAAAACTCATTTTGCTTTCTATACCCTATAGCGCCTCTAGGCTGCTATGTATATATAGCCCGGTTCCTTTTGAAGATTAAATCTATAATCGAGTTGCCCTAATAGTTTCTTATAGGCCTGGCTTTCGTTATTATAAACTTATAGTCTATTAGGAATTAGCGATATATACAATCTGCCTTTTTAATGTTAAGTGTCTAATAGAGCATAGCTACTAGCTCTTCGAAGCTTATTAGTAGTTTGTATAAGGTAATCTTCAGCTTAGATACTCCTTGGCAAGCTTAGATTATATTAGCAACTAGGAATTTCTTATAGTTGTAGAGTAGACTAAGCCTGTATTAGCTTTACTAGAGTCTGTTAAGTAAGATCTAGAGAATTTCCTTTATTAACTTGTTACTATTCTTACTTTTAAGACGTATAGACTGGAAAGTAATGGTATTCTAAACGTATAAATAGTTGTTCTACTTGGTACTCGTCTTAAAGTATCCCTTTAAGATATTATATAGTTTGATAAAAGAGATACTAAGTAGGATGTAGTATAAGTGGTATTCCTTGGCTTATCCTGAAAGAGCATTTAGAAAAACAGTACTAAGCTAGCTATAATCGATCTGGAATATCTAGTAGTAGTAGAGGAAGAAACGAACTTTGTTATTAAGGATATCATTGTTAGACCTAGAATAGCTGTCCTTCGAGTCCTAAGACTTAATGAAATCAGTAAGGGTCTTTCGATTAATGGTTGTCTTATTTATCT
This sequence comes from Phyllachora maydis, assembly GCA_029339225.1. NCBI lineage: Eukaryota > Fungi > Ascomycota > Sordariomycetes > Phyllachorales > Phyllachoraceae > Phyllachora > Phyllachora maydis. The sequence continues at coordinate 10,393,738 of JAQQPM010000001.1, read as the reverse complement.
AGCCTGTTTTAATCGGTAGAATAGCTATATACTTAGCGCTTTTGCATATAATATACTTATACTAAGCATATTGCTCTTTATTACTTGCCTAAGGTTAAGCGTATTCTGGCCTATAGTTAGGGTTAATACTAGAGGTTTGTACATATTATATAGGGTTTTGTTATCCCCCTTAATTAGTCCTCTAGTTATAGCCTTAGTAGTTACCTTAGCTATAACCTTAGCTATAACCTTAGCTGGCACTTTGGGTGGTTAGTAGTAATCCGTAGCCTTTACTAGCGCCCTTGTTAGCCAGCAGGAATCCTGCTCCTATTACACTTCTAAGTCTATAAATCGGAAATGTTATCTATAGCTCCTGATTTAGCAGGTAAAGGGTATTTCCAAACTTGTTATAGTTACTAGCATTAAGCGTCCTGCTCTAGGCTGCTATTTAACGTATGTTTAGGCCTAGGCTACTTGCCGGTTAATCGTTGTTTATAATCAAGCTACTTACTAGTTTGAATTACTAGGTAGCGTTTATAGTTATATTACTAACTTATATATCCCCTTATATTGCCTCCTCCTAGTAGGAACTAGTAGTGAAATCTCAGGTTGTTATTAGTACAATCTCCTTCCTCTTTTCCATTTAAGCAGGAGGAGATGCTGTTCTAAGCTATCTATACTTAGCCTAGATTAACGTCCTACGAATTTAAGGGAGTATATTAGGCCTCAGATTGTTAGATAGGTTGTTAGTAAGTACTATAAGTCCTTTAAAGAGCTTCTACCCTTTTAAGCTGTTTATTAGGACATAGCTATTGTTAAGCATTTAGTATAGTTATAAGTATAGTTTGTTGTTTAACTTGTTAAAGTAGTTAGCTATTTAGTCCTTGAAATCCAAGTGGAATTCGTAGTATAGATCTTTAGATTATTGCCCTTTATAAGTACTAAGGTAGGAGAGCGTATATAAGTTAAGCACTTTATTGCTATTATACTCTAGATCGATATACTCTAGTAATCTATAGAAGGTTTAAGCGTTAAATTTGTTAATGCTTGTAATAGGTAGCTAGATAGGGAATTCTTATTTAAAATACTCTTTAAGATCCTAGGCTATAATTGACAAAATACTTGGTATACGATATAGGTTTATCTTAGTATCCTCTCTTCCTAAGGTTCTATAAGCAGAAGGGTTTTAGGATACTATAGTATATTAATTATAGTAAAGTTAGTTAGTAATATGGTTTTAGTAGCGTTCTCTTAAGCAATACTTTCTTAGTCTAGAAGCTTAGATCAAGCTTCTTTAACCTAGGAGGATAGGTTTATAGTATTGGTTTTCTTATAAGTAATATTACTAAGTTAATAGGGTAGTTGTCTAGTCGCCCGATTAATAGCCTTTAGTAAGCAAACTGTAATCTACTTAGTTAAGGTTATTAAGCACTTGACTAACTACCTTGCCGCTCTATATTACCCCTATATCGTAATATAGAGATAATACTAATTAGTATTAGTAGGTTTCTAGAGATTATAGTAATCTAAAACGATAAAGAGCAAAGCAAGTAGTAAGGAAATACTAGTTTAAGTTCTAGTTCTAGATTATCTTATCTCCCTTTATCTAAAGGGTAGTTACGTACCTCTTAAATATATATATTAAACAGAGCGCTTGTTAGTAACCATTATGTAGTACGTAGGTACGCCACTCGTAGCTGTTGCACAAGTAGCGCAGTGCGCGCCCTATTCCCCAGAACAGGAGGCTCAGTAGTGCAGCACGTGCCCCATTCCCAGAGCGAGAGGCTCATGTGCTGCGCGGTCACGGGGATCGTCACCTAATCCCCCTTACCGCAATCAACACTTTAGGTCTAGGGATTTAAAACAATTACTTAGAACAGTTAAAGTAGAGCTCGATATTAGTTATACGACTTTCTATATATTAGAGACACTAACCCCTTTTCTTATATATCTAAAGGATATAGACAAGCTTAGCGTCTACCTTAATAATATAATAAATAAGCTTATATCTAAGTTAGGAAAGCGTATATACATTTAACGGAAATAGGGATATCTATAGATCCCTATAAAAGGGATTAAACTTCTAAGTATAGTATTTATAGCAGATAACAAGCGTCCTATGCCTCTATAACTTATAGAGGTAGAACTAAGATGCATTTATCGACGTTATAGATACCCTACAGTCAATAGATTATATAAACTACTATAACAAGTAGACTACTAAGTAGAATATAGTACTATTAAGATAATTAATAATTTCTGCTACTTCTACTAGATCAAAGGTATAGCGTTATAACGATTTAGATTTGCGTTATAAGATAATATTTACTTTAATTTTAAGATTGTTATAGATGTTCTAGACATTGACAATTCTAAGGTACTGTATATGGTCGATACTATAATATCGTTCTAAGCAGCCTACTTTCTAAACAATCTCTTAGCTAAAGAGACATAGGAGCGGCTAAAGGAATGTTAGATCGATATATACCTTAGACTACCCGATATTTTACGCTATAATAAGGGTACTAATTTCAAAGCGCATAAGTTCCAGGCAGAGGCTAAGCTTATAGGCATAACCTACTATTCAGTACTAGTTAAGGTATACTAGTTAGTCAGCAAGATCAAGCAGTATTATAGGCTACTAAGAAGGGCCTATAACATTATTAAATTAGAGACTGCTGGATCTTGCTTGAAAGAGGTATACCTATAAGCAGCACTAAGTACAGTTAATAATACTACTAGTCTAGATAGGCTAGTACTAACGCTCTTAGTTTTCAGCGTATACCTACGCCTTACTATAGATATACCGCCTTCTCTATCTTAACTATGCTAAGCAGGCGCAATTTAGAAGGCCATAATATAATTGCAAATCCTAAATAATATAAGGACTATATAAGACGCTCTTATATAACGTAATAGACCAAGTATAGAAGACGTACTACTACGCTTACTAGAAGTAGGTACTAAAGTACTAGTATTCTAGGAAAGCGACTAATAGATAGGACCCTATAAGGTAATCTTAGCTATAAATACGACTGTAATTGTCGATATAGTTAATAGCCCTATAGAATTTCGGAATATAGTAGTTAAACCATATTACTAGGAGCTAGCGTAGGACAAACAAGATAATTAGGCTAGAGTTAAGCGGCTAGAGCTATTCTAATATCCCTAGCCTAAGTAGCCCTACCAGTATAGACGACCCTAAAAGAACCTAGTATCTATAAACAACTTTGTTTTAGAAAAAGAGAAGCGCGACTACAATCTTACGCTTAAACTGCAAGCTAAAGGTAAGATTACTATACCCGGTATACTATTCTAAGAATCTAATAAAATAGAACTAAACTCGCTCCTAGTAGCTAGGGTAATCAAAGTAATCTAGATGCTAGTAGATACTTCGGACTACTAGATCTTTAAGTTAAGGATCGTCTAGGAAGTAAAAGACAAGCTTACTTTATTATATAAGAAATTACGCTTTATAGCTTAGGGATTTAGTAATAAGGATAAAAAGCACCTACTTACTTAATCGCTAATAATCCAACGCTATATACAGCGACTTATGCTTTTACTACTACCGACGCTATAAACGTACTTTGGCTTTAAGGCGTAGGTACGCGACGTTATCCAGGCTTATACATAAGCTAAGTCATAGCTAGTAAGGAAAGTAATTCTTCTATTACCTAAAGAGCTTAAGATGCTCTATCCCCCCTATACTATCTTACTTATTAAGACCCTATTATATAGACTGGCCGAAGCATGACTATACTAATGGGTGATATATATAAACTGGTATACTAAATGTCTTGATCTTAAGCCAAGCGCCTTCGACCTATGCCTTATAATTAGTAAGACGCAAATTAGGAGTAGATTTAGAATTGTTAGCCTATAAACCGATAATACTCTTAATATTAGCGAGTAAGCCTTTACGGATAAGGAGAAGCTCGAGCTAAATAAGGCCGGCTTTAAGTACAAGCCGCTAGTATTTTTAATAGACAAATCGATTATAGACTTTAACAGATATAGGCTTAAAACGAGCGTAGACGCTATTAAGATTCGGCAAAAGGGGTAAGCTATACGACTTGAACTTATAAGCCTAGACGCCAAGATAGCGAAACAAGCATATATCGAACAACGTATATATGGTACCTATATTACTACGATTTGCTAGCTAAAGGCGACTTTCGACTTATTAGTAGTAGTACAGTTAACTAAGCCTAGTATAGCCGAGATTGCCAAGCTTAACGCTAGACTGTAATAGTAGATCGAAAACTCGATGTATAGGCTGTACTACCTGCAACTTAAACTTAAGATAGCTAAGCTCTTTGTCTTTATAGACGGATTATTCGCTAATAATGCCGATATAACATTGCAGATTAGATTCGTTATAATATTTGGAAATAAGACAAATAGTATAAACAAGTTCAACCTATGTAGCAATATCGTACATTAGTCCTCGACCAAGTATAAGTAGGTAATAAGAAGCGTTTTAGCAAGCGAAATATACAGAATAGTAAGTAGGTTCGATCTTAGGTATATACTATACTAGACGCTTACTAAGATCTACTTAGGCCTAGGTCTATAATTGCTACTACTAATCGTTATTTATATAGACTTGTTTAGTTTATACAAGTACCTAGTAAAGCTTAGGACAATAGTAGAAAAGCGCCTTATAATCAATATAATAGCTCTATAACAGAGCTATAAAAACCGTAAAATCGTAGAAATCAGGTAGATTAGTAGCAATAACAACCTAGCCGACGCTATAACTAAGCGTATGTCGAACAAGACGCTTAAAAGGCTTGTTACTACGAATATAACTAAGATTAAAGTAGAAGGCTAGGTTTAACGCCTGGCCAAGCAATAGGAAGAGTCTATATAACTGAGGGCAAGATCGCAAGTGTAAAAGACAAAGACTACTAGGACGATTTATTTATAGTACAATAAGGAATATAAGGCAAAGCGTAAAACAATCTTAATTTATACTCTTATAACTGGCGTAATACACACGCCAGCGCCCCCTACCCCCTAATTACAACAACAAAACATCGATAGCCTTATTTATAGCGGCTATTGCTATAAGCTTTTTCTATATAGGCGTTATACCTGCTATAGGTGCCCTACGCTTAATAAGAGCATGTACCTTGTCTACTAGGACTAAGGCGTACTTAGCACTATTGTACCATATCTTCTAATCCTATAACCAATAAGTATTCTAATCAAATAATAGATATTACTAAAGATTGTAACTTACTTTAGCCTTTATAGCCAGGTTAGAGCAGAGCTTCAAAAAGCGGTCTAAGAACAGGCGGACTAACTCGGGGCTACGATATATATTAGGAACAATAAAATAATAGAAACAATGCACAAATGGAACTTATATCGGCATATACAAGTGCCCCGACAAGTACCGCTAGTACTAGAGGCTACAGCCTAACGTATAGTTGTAGTATACTATACGCAGCGCGAAATTACTAGACTTGTTAAACGAGTCTTTAATGCCCGCTAAAAGCAAGTATAGATAGCTAAGGCAAACAATAGCGTATATAGCACTATATAGGCTATGAACTTTACATATATTAGCAATATTAATAACAAGGATAATAAGAGTAAGATGCTTATCCTCCGGTTTATACGTATAAGCGTGTAACGACCTTTTACAAGGCTTTGTACAGTCCGACACGCAGCGTATATAGCAGCTAGAGCGGACGACAGAGTTGTCCGAGCTTATACTAGACGACGAACTTACCGTCGCTGCCGCCGGTATTGCTACCGGCGGTATAGGCATGCTTGTAGCAGCATATAGCGCTATACGCTATATATATATAGCTGCTAACACTGCCTTCTTTATAGCCGGCAATATAGGGAGGGAGTGCTTGGCGGGCTTAGAGATATACGCCTTATACATAGCGATCTCTGCCCTATACGCCGCTGCCTCCTCTGCCTCCTCCTTGCGCTAGAGCGTAGTAGCCTGCTTAAGCAGGATACGTATATGCGCGATTAGCCCCTTAGAATTAAGGGGCGCAGAGTTAGCGTTAGTATAGCTGCCTACGGACTTAGGCTATATAGCAAGCGCAGCTACGTCTATAGCGTCAGGATCGTCGCTATTATTATTATCATCGTTGCCGTTATCGCCGCCTGCCATGCTCTCCTAGTTGCTATTATCGACAATAGTACACTTAGACGTATCCTTAAACACGTTATTATTACCCTTTTAGGCAAGATGCTTGTTAGAAGTATTAGTTATAAGCGTATTAAGGGCATTACTACCCTTATCCTTAGTATATATGCAGGTATTGCTGCCTATGCTCCTATAGGAGCACCTACTCTACTTATTATCAAAATCCAATACTATAAATAATAAGATCAGTATACTTAAGCATAAGACTAGCACGCTTAAGCATTAGTGCAGGATAGTAAGCAACTTACTTATTACTGCTAGTACTACTAATACTACTGTTATTACTGCTGCTACTACTACTGCTGTTGTTGTTACTACTGCTACTACTATTGTTATTGCTGTTACTGCTACTAGTATAGACCGTAGGGAGAAAGAGAACAGGTAGTATATAGTAGGAGAACCTACCTATTTATAGGTTTGGGGCAAGAGCGTTCGAAGTTCGTAATTAGCCAGCCTAGAGCTCTGATTTTTCCTATTATAATTCCTATTTAGAACTACAAGCTTTTGCAATAATAGTTACTAGTATAACGCGCTTACTGTTACGCTATTTAGAGGTATATCTGGAAGGCGCTAAAGTTGCGCCTTCTATACTAGGGATTAGCAACTAGAATTTAACATTCTGATTAGCAAATGAGAAGTTAAGTAATTAGTATTTCCTATTCTAGCAATAAGGGGAGCGAAATGATCTAGGATTTTCTATTTCGGTTGATAAAGTACTAGCATAGTTATAAAAAGAAGAGTTACCGGTATTAATTATAGTAAGGGGGATTAGGTGCTGATCCTTATAACCGTATAGTATATAAGCCTCTTACTCTAGGAATAGGGCATATACTACGCTACTAAGCCTCCTACTCTGGGGAATAGGGCGCGTACTACGCTACTTATACAATAGCCATAAGTGGCGTACCTACGTACTACGTAATAGTTACTAACGAGCGCTCTGCTTAAACATAGGTATTTAAGGGGTGCGCAACTACCCCCTAGATAGAGGGAGATATGACAATCCAGAACCAGAACTTGAACTAGTATTTCCTTGCTGCTCTCTTTGCTCTTATCGTTTTAGATCACTACGATCTCCGGAAACCTACCAACAAAACCACTCCTTTCCAGGCGCTATTTGACGAGCTAGAGCCTAGTATTCCATATATACCTAACCTAGAGCGCTAAAGGGCTATAGGCGCTAGAGGAGGGGCTATTATACCTTTGGAAAACGGTCTAAATCGTTAAAATTTGCCTTTAGAACAGAAGAGTATAAATTACTAGCAGTATTAGGTACTAAGACCTACCTAGTATATATACCGTCTAGAAGAGCAGTACTTAAAACCTCTACTATTAAGTTTATAGAGGATAATACAGTACTAAGTCAGCCTACTAATAATACGGCTTTAGAGGGGGAATTAGTAGACCTAGACCTAGATTTAGAGGGGGCTGTCAGCCCGGACCCTTCTAATCTTAATACTGAAAAGCCGATTAGTATAGAAATAGGACCTAGTAAGCTAGAACCCTACGAATCTTCTTCCAATAGTAAATTAGATAAACCCTTACCGGATAAGCCTATGAATCCAGTTATAATAGAGTCTATTAGGCCTACTATATCTATTAGAAAGCCTGAATTACCAGAGGCGTTTCCCTAAACTATAGAGCCTATTTTTGCACCTAAGCCTATAGAAGTTATAGCGCCTCATCAGCCTATAACGAACGAACCTCTTGATAATAGTGATCTTATTTCAGAGGGGGATAAAATGCAGCTTGATTACTATAAGCTTTTAGCTAAGACTAGTAGCTATATACTATCTTTTGTCTATAGGGCTCAAAAAAGGGTAATATCTAAGGATAGTACGCCTACTACTTATAAGTAAGTCTTAAAACTACCTAGAGATAAGCGTAGTAAGTGATTAGAGGCTATTACCAAGGAATTTATCTAGTTTTTAGAGCTAGGGGTTTTTAATTTCCTACCTAGAAGTCTATTACCTTCTAACCGTAAGCTTATTACCTATCGAAACGTTCTTAAGGTTAAAAAGGATACTAAAAACAGGCCTATTAAGTATAAATCTCAGTTATTAGCTAGGGGCTTTATACAGGTAGAAGGCCTAGATTATACTATAACCTACGCCTCTACTAGTATACTACCTACTTGGCGTATACTTCTAGCTATAGGTGCTGTTCTAGACTAGGAAATAGAACAAGCTGACTTTATAGGGGCATTTCTTAATAGCGCTCTTAGAGAAGAAATATATATGGAAATTCCTAAAGGACTATTAGACCTAGCGGCTTCTAATAAGGCTATTTATAAGCTTTTACTGAAATACAGCTATAATCTTTCTACTCCTGATATTATTGAACTATCTAAAGCGTTATATAGTCTAAAACAAAGCCCTAGAGAGTGGCAAGATAAGCTTGAAATCTTACTTTTGAGCCTAGGCTATCTCCCTCTTATTTCAGATCCAGGGGTCTTCTATAATGCTAAAACCTGCCACTTTATCGTTACCTATATAGATGACTGTCTATTTATAGGGCCTAATATAGGCTATATAACTGATTTAAAGAAACGGCTTAATAAGGTCTACGCTATAGAAGATTTAGGGCCTACCGCCTATTTCCTAGGCGTATAAATTATAAGGGATAGACCTAATAGGCGCCTATGGCTTAACCAGTTATAGTATATAGAAGAGGCGGTTAGCCGCTTGAACTTAGCCGATTCTAAGCCTATATCTATTCCCTTATAGAAGGGGCTAGTAAGTCAACTTCAACTAGAGAAAGATATTGCCAGCCACCTCTGTAATTCTATGGAAATTAAGCTCTATCAAAGCCTAGTAGGAAAAGCTATATATATAATGCTCCTTACTAGGGTAGATATTAGCTTTACTGTACAGTAGCTCTCTAGGTCTTTAAATAGACCTACAAAATCACACTTAAACGCTGCTAAAAATCTTTTTAAACATCTTAATAGTACTAAAGACTATAGCATCTGTTTTAGCTGTAATGGAAATACAGTAGCTAATCTAGGGCCTAAGCTTAGTAGTAGTAGTAATATAACTATTAAGCTTAGGAGAGACTTTTACTCTAAGGAAGGGCCTAGGCCCCTAACTACTACCTCTACTACTATAGTAGATTCTAGAAATGGTAATGATAGTAGCCAGACTTCTATAATTAATAGTAGTCTAGTCCCTATAGGCTTTAGTGATTCTGGTTCTGCAAGGGATACGGCTATTAGTAAATCCACCTATGGCTATCTATATAAGTTAGCTGGCAGGCCTATTAGCTGGAAAACGAAAAGAGCTACTACTATTGCTCTTTCTACCCTGGAAGCTGAAACTAATGGACTTACAGAGGCTATACGCGAAGTACAGTGGATTATAGGGCTATTTTCTAAACTCTATAGGCCTATAGACCACCTTATTACTCTCTATGGAGATAATCAGGGCTCCATTACGGTAGCTAATGACCCTGCTCTATACGCTAGAACTAAGTATACCCTGCTGAAATTCTGGTATATTAGAGAGCAGGTTAAGGCTAAAATAGTTCCTATTATATATCTTAATACTAAGTATATGCCGGCTGACGGACCTACTAAAGCCCTACCAGTTAGTGGCTTTCAGTCTTTTATCAGGCTTTTAGGCCTACAACCTAAGGGAGCTTTTTACTAAGCTACCCTCTACCCCTATATATATATTCTATACTATATATATAGAAGGCCTGGCTAAGCCTGATTAGCTTATAAGACCAGTCAATAATACCGGCTACTTTACAGCCCTCTGGAATCACCTAATTCCTCTATATAGCCTTAAAAGGCTTATAAGGTCCTAGCCACTGTAGTACAGTTCTGTAGGCGCCCTTATGCTGGCATTAGCTCCCTACGGCGTTAGGGAGGCCTGTATTACTCTAGCTACGTCTAGAAGTACTCTAGTATATAGTATAGCTATATTTGGAAAATATAGGCTCTAGCTATTACTAGTAGTATACTTTCCTTTAGAGGGGGATTCTCTATGTGACTACCTGTTATTTCCTTACTAGAACTTGCTAAAAGAACGGAGTAAAAAAGGGCATAAAATTTAAAACCGTGCTAAAAATCGTTTTCTCTATAAGAGGATAAAGGCGTTTATAAGCCCTTTACTCCTTCTATACTCTAGTGCGTCTATCAGTCGCTAGGGTATAGAATATTTAGATATTATATATTGCTATACACTTCAAAGCTATAGTACCTATACCTTTAAATAGGTTATAGGTTTGATTTCAACATCATATATTTTCTTACTTCTTTCTATATATAATAGGGGTTTATCCTATATATATATATAAGGGCATAACCCCTTTGTCTAACGGAATAGTTTTGCTCTTACATTCTTATTTCTTAGGATTCTTCTATTCTTTACCTATATATAGCTTTCTAAGGCTTATAAAGGAACAGAAGAATAGAGGGGGTGTTAAACGTACAAAATAAGCTATAGCGCTCTAACGGTAATAGCTTAGGCAAAACGGATTTCAGTTCTCGAACTACTAGATATATAGCTATATTCTGAGGGTGGACCCACTTTTGTAGATACCGCTGACTAAGCTATATATTCTACTATATAGCCTAGAAATAGCTTTAAAAGGCTTTTCTATTTTTAGATTTATGCCCTACTTTTGTGGAGACAGCCTCCTTAGGCTGTATAAGTGCTAGAAATAGCCTTCAAAGGCTCTTCTACTAGGTCACCTACCTACCCCATACCTACCCTGCACTACAGGAGCGAAAACAGAACTTATAGGAAAAGTCGTGCGGCTTACCCTGCAGCTTAGGTAGCCGTAAGTCGATTATTTAAAATCTCCAGCTTATTTGGTTTTTCGGGAAGGCGCCATGCACCTACTAAGGCGCTCCTGCCGTATAGAAGGCAAGAACGGTCCTGGAGGGTATATGTAGGGAAGGAAATTGCAAAGGCTTACCTACTAGACTAGAAATCAAATTATACGTTACCTATAACTATAAGCCTTATAGGCCTATGAGACCCACTGAAAGCCGTCATATATAAGCTTAAAGCCCCTATAATATAGCGCTATAGCCTATAACTATACCGTTATGTAAGGACTTTTATAGAGGGAATATAGTAAAGGGCCCTACTTTACTATATTAGCACATACCTAGGAAGTGCTATTTAGGCCATATCAACGCTGTTGCTGCCCCTACGTACCCTATACGACTACTACTAGTAGGCTATAGTGGTTATAGATCCTTATATAGGATTACCCATTCCAATAGTATATAACTACCCCCTAGATATAGGGAGATATAACAATCTAGAACTAGAACTTAAACTAGTATTTCCTTGCTACTTACTTTGCTTTTATTGTTTTAGATTACTATAATCTCTAGAAACCTACTAATACTAATTAGTATTGTCTTTATATTGCAATATAAGGGTAATATAGAGCAGTAAGGTATTTAGTTAAGTACTTGACAACCTTAACTAAGTAGATTGTAGTTTACTTACTAAAGGCTATTAATCAGGTAACTAGATAACTACCCTATTAACTTAGTAATATCACTTATAAGAAAACCGATACTATAAACCTACCTTTCTAGGCTGAAGAAGCTCGACCTAAGCTTCTAGACTAAGGAAACGTTGTTTAAGAGAATGCTACTAATACTATATTACTAAGTAACTTTACTATAATTAACCTACTAAGGCTTTCTAAGATCTATCTACTTATAGAACCTTAGAAAGGGATAATACTAAGATAAACCCTTATTATATATCAAGTATTTCGTTAAGTATAGCCTAGGATCTTAAAAAGCATTTTAAATAAGAATTCCCTATCTAGCTACCTATTATAAATATTAATAAATTTGACGTTTAAACCTACTATAGATTGCTAAAGCGTATTAATCTAGAGTATAATAGTAATAAAGTACTTAACTTATATACGCTCTTCTACCTTGGCACTTATAAAGGGCAATAATCCAAAGATCTATATTATAAATTCCACTTAGATTTTAAGAACTAGATAACTAACTACTTTAATAAGTTAAATAACAAGCTACGCTTATAACTACGCTAAACGCTTAATAACAGCTATATCCTAGTAGATAGCTCAAAAGGATAGAAGCTCTTTAAGGGACTTATAACGCTTACTAATAACCTATCTAACAATCTAGGGCCTAATATACTCCCCTAAATCCATAGAATATCGATCTAGGCTAAGTATAGATAGTATAGAACAGCATCTCTTCCTGCTTAAATCGAAAAGGGGAAAGAGATTATACTAATAACAACCTAGGAATCCGAAATTAGTACCTAGCTATAGGAGTTATTACAGAGGGATATACAACTTAGTAATATAGCTATAAACGCTACCTAGTAATATAGACTAACAAGTAGCTCGATTATAAACAACGATTTACTAGCAAGTAGCTAAGGCCTAAGTATATGCTAGACAGCGGCCTAAAGCGGAACGCTTAACGCTGGTAATTATAGCCAGTTCGGAAATACCCTCTACCTGCTAAATCCGGACTTATAGATAACCTTTTCGATTTATAGACTTAGAAGTATAATAGGAGTAGGATTTCCGCCGGTTAATAAGGGCGCTAGTAAAGGTAATAGATTCCTACTAACCACCTAGAGTACTAGCTAAGGTTATAGCTAAGGTTATAGCTAAGGTAACTACTAAGGCTATAACTAGAGAACTAATTAAGGAGGACGATAGAACCCTATACAACCTATATAAACCCCTGGTATTAATACCAACTATAGGCCAGAATACGCCTAACTTTAAGCAGATAACAAAGAGCGGTATGCCTAGTATAAGTATATTACGTATAGAAGTACTAAGTATATAGCCATCCTACCAATCGAAATAGGCTAGATAAACGAGATAAGTATTAATTGAAAGACCCTAACTGATTTTATTAAGTCTTAGGACTTAAAAGACAGCTATTCTAGGTCTAACAATGATATCCTTAATAACAAAGTTCGTTTCTTCCTATACTGCTGCTAGACTTTCTAAATCGATTATAGCCTACTAGGTACTGTTTTTCCGAATGCTCTTTTAGGATAAGCTAAGGAATATCACCTATACTATATCCCTCTTAGTATCTCTTTCGTCTAACTATATAGTATCTTAAAGACATACTTTAAGATAAGAACTAAGTAGAACAACTGTTTATATATCTAGAATACTATTCTAGTCTATATGCCTTAAAAGCAAGAATAGTAATAAGTTTATAAAGGAAATTCTCTAGATCTTGCTTAATAGACTCTAACAAAGCTAATATAAGCTTCGTCCGCTTTATAACTATAAGGAGTTCCTAGTTATAAATATAATCTAAGCCTGCTAAAGAGTATACGAGCTTAAGATTGTCCTATATAAACTATTAACAAGCTTTGAAAAGCTAGTAGCTATACTCTACCAAATACTTAATATTAAAGAAGCAGATTATATATATTGCTGATTCTTAATAGACTATAGGTTTACTATAACGAAAGCCAGGCCTATAAGAAACTATTAAGGTAACCTAATTATAGATTTGATCTTTAAGAAAAACCGGGCAATACATATATAATAACCTAGAGGCGCTACTAGGTATAAAAAGCGAAAGGAGCTCTAGTAAGAGGACTATAATAAAAACTATATTAAAGTAGGTTATTAGATTTATAGTAAGCTAGATTACTACTCCTTTATATTGAAACAGAGCAGCAGACCTACGAGAAAGTAGGAGCAGCTGTCTAAAGATGGTAGACAGCTGTATATCGAACAGCTGTCTAGACAAGAGGATAAGAGGTATATGCATAACAAGGCTATAGTCTCCCTAATCAGGGGAGACTAAGGTAGATAGGTGCAATAGAACCAAGTAAATAGGCTAAAGTAGCCTAGAGGCAAAAAGTAAATGGAATATCTAAATGGGTAAAATGTAACTATATAACGGTAATAATTAGGATGATTCTCCCTTTCTCTCTCTGAATATAGGAAGGAAAGCTAGCTTCTTATACTATTATCCTCCTTATACTGCCAATTCGCAATCTTATTGTTAGCCTGAAATAAGATAAGGGGCGGAAAAGAAAGACCAGCCTTGTCCACCTACTCTACTGTATAACAGAAGAGAAAGTGGACACGGGTCTCCTCTGAACAGAGGGAGAAAAAGAAGAAAAACAAGCGGCGGCTAGTCGTGCACTAGCTACGCCGATCCAATATATAGCTAAGAGGAACAAGTAATAGCTAAGAGCAAATAGCTTAAGCAGAAGGGCATTGACAAAGATTATAGACGATATATAGCGTTCCTCCTTAACTATAAGGGTTAAGACGATAAATATAATATAAAGGAAGATGTTGATTGCGGTAAGGGGGGGTTAGGTGCTAATCCCTGTGACCGCGCAGCACATGAGCCTCTCGCTCTGGGAATGGGGCACGTACTGCGCTACTAAGCCTCTCGCTCTGGGGAATAGGGCGTATACTGCGCTACTTATACGACAGCTACGAGTAGCGTACCTGCGTACTATATAATGGTTACTAATGAGTACTCTGCTCTAATATAGGTATTTAAGAGGTGCGTAACTACCCTTTAGATAGAGGAAGATAGATAATCCAGAACTAGAACTTAAACTAGTATTTCCTTGCTACTCTCTTTGCTCTTATTGTTTTAGATTACTATAATTTATAGAAACGTACTAATACTAATTAGTATTATCTCTATATTATGATATAGGGGTAACGTAGAGTAGTAAGGTAGTTAGTTAAATGCTTAATAACCTTAACTAAGTAGATTACGGTTTACTTACTAAGGGCTATCGATTAGGTAACTGGATAACTACCCTATCAATTTAGCAATATCGCTTATAAGAAAACTAATACTATAAACCTATCCTTCTAGGCTAAAGAAGCTTAACCTAAGCTTCTAGACTAAGGAAGTGTTGCTCGAGAGAACGCTATTAAAATTATATCGATAACTGTCGGAACTAAGGCATAGGTGACGTTCGGCATCGGGTAATCGCAGCGTTTAGAGCTTTAACGAGCTCTGATTAGCGATACGAATACGGGGTTTACGACAATGGCTTATAGCGCTCTTTCCAAGCGCTGATAGCCCGATCCTAACAAGCTATTGCTCTGCAATTAGTATGTTTAATACGACAATTATATCCGACCGTCGTATATAATATTTATAATAGGGACTGTCCTAATAAGGTAGTTAGAGCAGATAGACTTCTATTTACCGATTAATTTACCTTTTGGTTACCCCTTTGTATATATATATAGAGACTACTAATACTAATTAGTATCGCTAGTAGGTAGTATAGAATAGTAAAGTAGATTAGCAGATCTGGCAAAAGCTTACGTTATAAAGGTAACGGTTAACCCGACTAGTCCGAAAACATAGGATACTAAAAAGGAAGAGCGAATAACCTTATACTACTTCTACTAACGCTTAGTTCGATCAGAGGATTAACTAAGACGATAATTATCGCTACTTTACAAGTTAGCGATTTATAATAATAAAAATGGCGCCTATACCCGGCTTTACAGAGCTTATACAAGCTCTGAAAGAGATTAAATTAGAAAGCTATATTTATTCTTTTAACCTATCTCTTTTCTCTTAATGCCCTCTATTTATCAAGCTAAAGAGCGTAGATATAATGCTCCTTAACTTATGGATTCTTGATTTCATTACTTGAATTGATAACGACTCGACTAGTTATGACCTTTATACGGCTTTTTATATAGATTTCTATAACTAGGATATAGAAGACTAGGCGAAAGGGCTTCTAAAGCTTAAAGTAGTACTATAAAAAGCCCTTATTAACAAGTCAGTACCTGTTAAAGGGGTATTCGGAGCTCTTCTTAACACTAGTCTTGTTATACTCGCCTATATATCAGAGGAAGACTTTATACCCCTACCTACTAAATCCTATAAAGATAGCTCGAAGGAGCTTTTATCGCGATAACTATCTTGTTAACCAGAAACGCAAGAAGAACGGTCAATAACAATAAAGACTATAGAGACTCGTTTTAAATAACCTACTTTATAAACACCGTACGCTAAGACAGTATATATAGGAAGCACTGATTATATGCGCCTTCTACCTATTAAAGGCCAGGTTTAGAATATTAATAGCAAGTTAGCAAGTACCTTTGCAAAGTTATAGGATAAGTAGGGAAACTATAGCAGTAAGGATACCGAGATTCTAGATAATAAAGTTAAGTTCTTTCTATAGTAGTACTACTCCTTATAGATAGAGTATAGTTAGCTCTATTATATATTCCCTTTAATGCTTTCTAGGTATGCAAGAGATTGGTATATATAGTACGTATTAAATGGAACGTCTTTTGCTATTATATATAGTCGCCTCTAGGGATACTTCGTTAATAAGGTAATATACTTGGAATGCTTTAACAAATAGAGCATAATTACTTTCAATATAGTATCTAATATGCCTAAGAACTCTAAAAAGTCAAAAATGGATATCCTTAAAGCGCTATTTAAGAAATTGGTATAGTTATAGAAGAGCCTTAGCATAAGATACAACAACGAAATGCTAGTTCCTATACTAATTCGAGTAGTAACTGGCGTATCTAGGCTTAGTAGTACACTATTAAAGCTAGAACTTAACTTTAATAAGCTCTGCTCTTAACTCCGAATAGCCCTTGCCATTTATATACGGAAAAAGGGCTTATTAGCGTTTATAACGGACTAATAATATAATAACCAGAAGTACAGCCAAGTATAGGATAGCCTAATAAGAAGGGCTTAGGCGCGGAATACAAGCTACTAGAAGAAAGGTAAAGAGGTAAAGCAGACCTGCTATTAGATCTATAGGGGAGAAGGTTACCGATCTATAAAGTACCTAAAGGCTGCTTAAGATAAGTAGAAGAAGCGGTAGTTAGAGAGTTATGGAATTATATAATCGAAGGATAAGGGTCGCTACTAAGCCTTCTTAGTTAATATAGAAGGATTGGATTCTAAAAAGGAAAATGAGCGGCCAACGTAGTACTTAGTCGACAATTCCAAGGAAGAATCTAGTAACAAAGATATAAGACTAAGCGTAGTATATTATATGGCGACTTACCTCTAAGAAGATGCTTTTAAACACTTAATTACTAGGTATAATCCTGGATTAACCCTATTAAGTAAGCAGTTAAACTAGATTTTCATGCTTAATAGATATTCGGTAGAAGAATTCTAAGGTATCCTGCCGGATATAGGAGCGGCGGATGTCTTAACCGCCGGGTTTAAGCAGTTTCTAGCGCTATAACGCCAGCTCTCTAGGCTTATACTTAACCGAAAACAAGCCGGCGAAACGTCTATTATCTTTAGTAGCGGCAAGCTACTGAAGTCCCTCGGTACTATAAGCGTAAATACCCCTTTTAGTATAGTAATGTTCTATATATTAGATCTATAAACGCCTTTTCTACTATGCCTTAAGGACATAGATAATCTCGGCATTTACCTAAACAATATAGATAACAAGCTTAGGAACAACAAAACAGGAGTATACATCTAAGTGGCCTACAAATAGGGCTATCTATAGATGCTAATTTAGGGATGTGAAATCGTAATAGCTACTTACTTTGCTAGACCGGATAAGCTGCTAGAGCATTAATTAACTGAAGCTACGCTCTAGCAACTCTATCGACGATTTGGCTACCCTAGGGCTAATAAGCTTTACAAAATCCTAAGCTATAACTACTAGGACATCGATATAGCAGCTATTAAGCTGCTAAACGATAACTACTACTATTGTTAGATCAAAGAAGTAGCACTTTAGTACTTTCGATTCTTGCTTCAAGCATACAATAACTTCTCTTTTAATAAAGAGGTGTTAGTGGATATAGTCGACTTAGTAAGCTATAAATGCCTTTATATAATCGATTCTGCTACTTCGTTTTAGGTAGCGAGGTTCCTAAACGTATAAATAGCAAAGGAAACGTAGGAGCGCTTAAAGGAGTACTAGATCAATATCTACTTCGGCCTACCTAATATCTTACGCTATAACCAAGGGACTAACTTTATAGCTAAGGAGTTCTAGACAGAAGCTAAGCTTACTAGGATCACTATTTACGTTATCCCGGTCGAGGCTTACTAGTTAATTAGGCATCTAAAGCGCTATTATATACTACTATATAAGGTATATAAGATTATCTTAAAGGAAACGAAGGGTATAGTCTTGCTAGAAGCCTGCCTCTAAAGCACAGTAAGTGCAGTTAATAATATGGCCGGCCTAAACAGACTTATACTAATACTGCTGGTCTTTAGAGCGTATCTAAGATTTAAAATAGATTCGCCCTCTTCCCTAACACAAATACAGTACGTAAGAGTAGTACAAGCTATAATAGCTAAGCTACGAAGAATTAGAGACCGGCAAAAGATTAATAATGCATTAGTATAGTATAATAGGCCAGATATAACCGACATATTACCGCTTTCGCTCCCCTTAAGAGCAGAGGTTCTAGTATATAGAGAGTATAAAGGGTGGCAAGGGCCCTATAAAGTGCTTAATATAACTGATATAGAGGTTATAGTCGATATAGCAAATAGACCAGTAACCTTTCGCAATATAGTAGTCAAGCTGTATAACTAGCTTACTAAGCTCTTAAGCAGCAACGGTAAAGCAATAGACGATTAGGAAGAGTACTAATTAGCGCCTTAACCGCTCAAGTACCCTGCCCTACTATAAGGTAGAAGATACAGTAGACCTTTAGAGGCGAAAAACAAAGCGAGCCGAAACCCTAACCCTGAAAAACGCGTTATATATTTAGAGGCAGCGCAATATATAGCTAAAAAAGAAAAGAAGGACTATACTTTAGCTGTTAAACTCCGAAAATAAGGAGTAATTATAATACCCGGAGCTCCCTTTGAGCAGTTAGACGCTAAAGAAATGGAGTCCCTAATTGAAATAAGGGTACTCGAGGTAGTACCCTGGACGCCGGATCTTAAGGGGATCTGCATCTTTAGATACAGGCTTATAAGAGAAGTTAAAGAGAAGTATACACCTTACCTATATGAAAAGTCATACCTTATAGTATAAGGCTATAATAATACCGATAAAAAGAAAATACTTATATAGTCGCTAACGATCTAACAATACTCGTAACGTCTGCTCCTTGCCCTAGCACTAATACTACGATTATAGCTCGACTATATAATTATAATACGCGATATTACATAGGTATATATATAGTTATAGTTAGAGTTAATAAGGCTGATTTATATAAGGCTGCCCTATAAGCTGCGCTATAATTACCTAGAAGGGTATGTTATATATGTTAGGAAACCTTTATATAGGATTATTAAGAGCGGTCTTTACTGGTTCCTAACGTATATACGATGGTATAAAGAGCGTATGTAAATAGGCAGTTCCCCTTATAATCCCTGCCTTTTATTAACTAATTTAGGCAAGTACTTTGGCATTATAGTACTATAAACAGACGATACCCTTAATCTTAGCACTAAGGAATTCCTCTAGAAAGAGGAAATAGAGCTCTAAAGAGCAGGCTTTCAGGCAAAACCCCCGATGATTTTAGCGGCTAGAGATTCCAGCGATTTTAACAGCTATAGGGTAGAGGTCTAAGACAACTACCTTATTGTACGACAAAAGGGACAGGCCGGAAAGCTATAACTTATCCTTACTAGAAAGTCTATATACCCCAAGCGGAAGAAGGCATATATAGAATAACAAGCATATAGAGCATATATTGCTTCGATATGCCAGCTAGAGGCGGCATTTGACTACGCCTATGTAGCATAAGCTATCGAGCTATAGCAAGGGGACGTTAACGCCTTAAATAAGCGAATTTAGTAGCAAATCGATAATCCTAAGTATAGGTTGCACTATATTTCTCTTAACCTAAGTACCCTTAAGCTCTTTATATTTATCGATAGCTCTTTTACTAATAACTAGGATCTAAGCTTATAGATTAGGTTTATAATTGTTCTTAGGAATAAAAGCGCTAACGAGTAAAGGACGATATTTCAGCTATATAGTAACGTTATACATTAGTCCTTTATAAAGTACAAGCGAGTAACCTAGAGTGTACTAGCTAGTAAGATTTATAGGATAAGCTAAGGCTTCGACGTTGCTTATATTCTAAATTAAACGTTCAAAGAGATCTACAAACGCCTTAACCTAGGCGTAGGTCTACCTTTAGTTCTATATACCAACTCTTTCAGCCTTTACAAGTGTTTGGTTAAATTAGGAAGTACAACTAAAAAGCATTTGATAATTAATGTAATAGCGCTTTGTAAAAGCTATAAAAGTAGGGAAATCAAGGAAGTACGCTGGATTTACAGCAATGATAACCTATCAGACGTAATAACAAAGGTAGTGCCTAATAAGGTACTAGGAACGTTGATTTCGACTAACGAAATTGACATATACGTAGAAGGCTAGGTCGAATATACGGTTTGCGTATAGAGCAGGGCTAACGCTAATAATAACGCGCTGTAATAGCAGTACATAGCAGTAACGTAGTTATATAACTATATACTAGCTGCTATTAAGAGAAGGAAGAAAGTCAAGGGAATAGATAGATATAGTATAGGGAGTATATAATGCAACAATTAGAAGAGCATAAGCAGAACATAATACAGCAAAGTAAAGACTTTTAATTATAGGGGATATATCCCTAGGCGTATAAACAATGTACTAACAACTGCTTAAACCAAGCTTACTATCCTATAAATACTAGCTTAACAAAGCATAGGATAGCCTGTTTAGCCTCCTTCTTCCTCTTTATCCCCGATATTATATATATACTAGCATTACTACTGTTTAGAAGAGCCCGATCCTCCTCCTATACCTATAGGGCATAGCGAGTGCCCTAGCGCTAATTACTAAGCTCCTAAATACCGGATTAGCAATATATATCGAGCGGACAATACAGTAATAAACGCTTACCAATATAAGACAACTAGGATTAACATATTATACTAGAAAGTAGCGTACTATAGGCTTAATCTCTACTAAGCTAGGTATAACATTAGCTATAAACCTACGATATAGTAACGAAAGCGCGTTCGAGCGGAGGATGCACTTATATAGGGCGGCAGCTATAGCCCGAGCTATAGCCCCGGCAGCGCCGGCCGAGCGGCCCGATATACAGCTCGTCCAGTACTATAGCAGGGTTTTTGCCATTTAAGGCCGACCGGAGGTACCCTAGGCAGTAGGACGTACGTTTTATACTAGTAACGTATGTACAACGCTATATTACGACTAATAGGCGAGTATTAGGAACTATATCTAAACAGCTAATAAAGATAACCTACTACGCTAATACTAGGACTAGGCTATAACTTAGCTATTACCCTTAAAGGGCATATGCAAAGTAGCTACTATACTAATGGTTAGATAGGGCAATAGGAGCTCGAAGCAAGTATACAAACCTTTATCCTCCTTGCCCCTACCCTTTATATCCTTCTCTTCCTCTACCACTTCTTTATCTTCTTCTTCTTCTTCTTCTTCTTCTTCTTCTTCTTCTTCTTTGGCCTTAGCCTCGGCCTTAGCGTATAAAGCCGCACAAGTAGACAACGCCGCTTCTTAAAAGGCAGCTAAGCAAGTATATTAGCAAATAACAAGTATAAAAAGCAAACGATAGAGTATACTAAAGACAATAGGAGAGATAGTATTATCAATATCATTAACAACAGTAGTAGTGGTAGTACTAGCGCTAGTAGGCTTAGCGGCAGCGGCCTTAGTAGTAGCAGCAGGTGTAGCGGCGGCGTCGGCAGCCTCGGCAGGCTCGGCAGCGGTAGTATCGGCAGGCTTAGCAGGCTCGGCAGTGGCAGCATCGGCAGCCTTGGCAGGCGTAGCGACGGCGGTACCTGGCGCTTTATTAAGCGAAGGTAATGCCTCTATATATACGAAGAACGCGTCTAGCACGGCAGCGACGTTACTGAATAACGATACTTAATTTAAGTCAGTATATAAGCAACGAACGGCAGTCTCTATACTTGCTAGTATACTTATTAATATTATTATTATTACTGCTATTGCTATTATTACTATTACTGCTGTTATATAAGGGAAGAGAAAGCCCAAGCTATAAGGGCAGTATATCCTCTCTATATATATAGAGGAATAAAGAGCCTATAGGTAAAGAGCACTATAATACTAACTTCCTCCCCCTCTACTATTGTTCCTTACTATTATATAATCTATTGTTCTGACTTTAAGGTCTTGTTGCACAAACCTATTGTTAATTCCCCTATATAGAGCGAAGAGCTTACTAATCCCTATATATAGTCGTGCGTATAGTCTACCCTTTTAAGTAATATAGCTATTAGCTGCTACCTAGGTAGTAGATAACACGTTTATACAAAATCGTTTTAAATACTGATATCTCCTTTGTCATCCCTTTTAGAGCATTGATTAATAGATAGTCCTCTACTAAAAAGAAAAGATAGCTAGTATTGGAACTAAGGTATAGGTGACGTTTAGCATCGGGTAATTGCAGCGTTTAGAGCTTTAACGAGCTCTAATTAGTAATATAAATATAGGGTTTATAATAATAGCTTATAGCGCTCTTTCTAAGCGCTAATAGCCCAATCCTAATAAGCTATCACTCTGCAATTAGTATGTTCAATACAACGATCATATCCGACCGTCGCGCATGGTATTCATAATAGGGACTGTCCTAACAAGGTAGTTAGAGCAGACAGACTTCTATTCACCGATCGATTTACCTTTTAGTTACCCCTTTATATACACACACGGAGACTACCGACAATAACCAACTTTACTACGATTAATATACTATAGCGTCCTAAGATCCTTCTACTTATAGAACCTTAAGAAGAGAGGATATTAAGATAAACCCCTATTATATACTAAGTATTTTGTTAAGTATAGCCTAGGATCTTAAAAAGCGTTTTAAATAAGAATTCCCTACTTAGCTACCTATTGCAAGTATTAATAAATTCAACGCTTAAACCTTCTATAGATTGCTAAAGCGTATCGATCTAGAGTATAATAGCAATAAAGTACTTAACTTATATACGCTCTCCTACCTTGGCACTTATAAGGGGCAATAATCTAAAGATCTATACTATAAATTCCGCTTAGATTTTAAGGACTAGACAGCTAACTACTTTCATAAATTAAACAATAAACTATACTTATAACTACGCTAAATGCTTAACGACAGCTATGTTCTAGTAGATAGCTTGAAAGGGCAGAAGCTCTTTAAGGGACTTATAATGCTTACTAATAACCCGTCTAACAATCCGGGGCCTGATATACTCCCCTAAATCCATAGACTGTCGATCTAGGCCAAGTATAGATAGCATATAATAACATCTCTTCCTACTTAAATAGAAAAGGGGAAGGAGATCGTACTAATAACAACCTGAGACTCTAAAATTAGTACCTAGCTATAGGAGGTACTATAGGGGGAGATGCAAATCGGTAATATAGCCGTAAACGCTACCTAGTAATATAGGCCTATAAGCAGCTTAATTATAAACAACGATTAACTAGTAAGCGGCTAAGACCCAGGTATATACTAGATAGTAGCCTAAAGTAGAACGCTCTATACTAGTAACTGTAGCTAGTTCGGAAACACCCTTTTCCCGCTAAATCCGGACCTACGGATAATACTTCCGATTTGTAGACTTAGAAGCGCAATAGGAGCAGGATTCCCGCTGGCTAACAAGGGCGCCGGCAAAGGCTATAGATTCCTACTAATCGCCCAAAGTGCTGGCTAAGGTTATACCTAAGGTTATAGCTAAGGTAACTACTAAGGTTATAACTAGAGAACTAATTAAGGGGGACGACAGAACCCTGTGTAACCTGTACAAACCCCTGGTATTAACACTAGATATAGGCTAGAACACGCTTAACCCTAAGTAGACAATGAAGAGTAGTATATCTAGTATAAGTATATTACGTATAGAAGTACTAAGTATATAGCCATCCTACTAATTAAAACAGGCTGGATAAATAAGACAAGTATTAATCGAAAAACCCTAACCGATTTTATTAAGTCTTAGGACTTAAAAGACAGCTATTCTAGGTCCGACAACGATATCCTTAATAATAAAGTTCGTTTCTTCCTATACTGCTATTAGACTTTCTAGATCAATTATAGCCTACTAGGTACTATTTTTCCAAATATACTTTTAGGACGAGCTAAGGAATATCACCTATACTACATCCCTTTTAGCATCTCCTTTATATAACTATATAGTATCTTAAAGGGATACTTCAAGACAAGTACCAAGTAGAATAACTACTTATACGTCTAGAACACTATTACTTTCCAGTCTATATACCTTAAAAGCAAGAATAGCAATAAGTCTATAAAGGAAATTCTCTAGATCTTGCTTAATAGACTCTAATAAAGCCAATATAGGCTTAGTCTGCTCTATAACTATAAGGAGTTCCTAGTTATAAATATAATCTAAGCCTACTAAGGAGTATCTAGGCTAAAGATTACCTTATATAAACTACTAACAAGCTTTAAAGAGCTAGTAGCTATACTCCGCTAAACACTTAACGTTAAGGAAGCGAATTATATACATTGCTAATTCTTAATAGACTATAGGTTTACCATAATGAAGGCTAGGCCTATAAGAAACTATTAGAGTAACCTAATTATAGATTCGATCTTTAAGAGAAACCGGGCAATGTATATATAATAACCTAGAGGTGCTACTAGGTATAGAAAGCAAAACGAGTTTTGGTAAGAGGACTATAATAAAAACTATACTAAAGTAGGTTGTTAGATTTATAGTAAGCTAGATTACTGCTCCTTTATATATAGCTAAAAGGAATAAGTAATAGCTAAGAGTAAATAGCTTAAGCGAAAAGGCATTAACAAAGATCGTAGACGATATATAGCATTCCTCCTTAATTATAAGGGTTTAGACGATAAATATAAAGTAAGGGAAGAAGATATTAAGCTTAAAGTATAGGTAGATAACTATAAGACTGATTAAACTTAAGGTAGAAACAAAGCGCTAATAATCAGTTTTAAAGAAGAATAAACGGCAGTAACTTACTTTGCAAACTAAGCTTTCCTCTATCTAATTACTAAGGGCGAACAACCGCGTAAAGACGGCGAAAAGGATACTAAGAAAATGAAAGCTATTTAGTTTATGCTTGATAGGTATACCGAGACTGAATTCCAAGAGATTATACCTAATACTAGGGCTACTAACGTTTTAACTGCCGGACTCTAACAATTCCTTACGCTAAAGAAGATAATTAGATTGCTTAAGATTGATAAATCATATATAGGAGAAGTAAACATACTTTTCAGGTCTAGGGATTTAAAACAATTACTTAGAATAGTCAAAGTAGAGCTTAATATTAGTTATGCGACTTTCTATATATTAGAGATACTAACCCCTTTTCTTATATGTCTAAAGGATATAGATAAGCTTAGCGTCTACCTTAATAATATAATAAATAAGCTTATATCTAGGTTAGGAAAGTATATATATGTTTAACAGAAATAGGGACATCTATAGATCCCTGTAAAAGGGATTAAACTCCTAAGTATGGCATTTATGGCAGATAATGAGCGTCCTATGCCTCTATAACTTATAGAGGCCGAACTAAGATACATTTATCAATGCTATAGATACCTTATAGTCGATAGATTATATAAACTACTATAACAAGCAGACTACAAAGTAGAACATAGCGCTATTAAGATAATTAACAAGTTCTGCTACTTCTGCTAGATTAAAGGTATAGCGCTATAACAATTTAGATTCGTGTTATAAGACAATATCTACTTTAATTTTAAGATTGTTATAGATGTCCTAGATATCGATAATTCTAAGGTACTATATATAGTTAACGCTATAACGTTGTTCTAAATAGCCTGCTTTCTAAACGATCTCTTAGCTAAAAAGATATAGGAGTAGCTAAAGGAATGTTAGATCGATATATACCTTAGACTACCCGATATTTTACGCTATAACAAGGGTACGAATTTCAAAGTACGTAAGTTCTAAATAGAGGCTAAGCTTATAGGTATAACCTGCTATTTAGTACCAGTTAAGGTATACTAGTTAGTCGGCAAGATCGAGCGGTATTATAGGCTACTAAGGAGGGCCTATAACATTATCAAATCAGAGACTGTCGGATCTTGCTTGAAAGAGGCATACCTATAAGCAGTACTAAGCGTAGTTAATAATACCGCTGGCCTAGATAGGCTGGTACTAACGCTCTTAGTTTTCAGCGTATACCTATACCTTACTATAGACGTACTGCCTTCTCTATCTTAACTATGCTAAGTAGGCGCAATTCGGAAGGCTATAATACAATTGTAAATCCTAAATGATATAAGGACTATGCAAGACGCTCTTGCATAATACAATAGACTAAGTATAGAAGACGTACTACTATACTTACTAGAAGTAGGTACTAAAGTACTTGTATTTCAGGAAAGCGACTAATAGATAGGACCTTATAAGGTAATCTTAGCTATAGATACGACGGTAATCGTTAATATAGTTAATAGACCTATAGAATTTCAGAATATAGTAGTCAAACTATATTACTAAGAGCTAGTATAGGATAAGCAAGACAATTAGGCTAGTATTAAACAGCTAGAACTATTCTAAAATCTCTAGCCTAAGTAGCCCTACTAGTACAGATAACCTTGAAAGAACCTAGCACCTACTAACAACTTCGTTTCGGAAAAAGAAAAGTGCAACTACAATCTTGCACTTAAATTATAAGCTAAAGGTAAGATTACTATACCTAGTGTACCATTCTAGAAATCTAATAAAACGGAACTGAACTCGCTCCTAGTAGCTAAGGTAATCAAAGTAATCTAGATACTAGTAGATATTTTAGACTACTAGATCTTTAAGTTAAGGATTATCTAGGAAGTAAAAGACAAGCTTACTTTACTATATAAGAAATCACGCTTTATAGCTTAGGGATTTGGTAATAAGGATAAGAAGCACCTACTTACTTAATCGCTAACGATCCAACACTATATATAGCGACTTATGCTCTTACTACTCCTAATACTATAAACGTACTTTAGCTTTAAGGCGTAGGTACGTAATATTATCCAGGCTTATATATAAGCTAAGTCATAGCTAGTAAGAAAAGTGATTCTTCTATTACCTAAAGAGCTTAAGACGCTCTATTCCCCTTATACTATCTTGCTTATTAAAACCCTATTATATAGACTGGCTAAAGCCGGACTATACTAGTAGGTGATATATATAAACTAGTATACTAAATGTCTCGACCTTGAGCTAAGCGCCTTTGACCTATGCCTTATAATTAGTAAGGGGTAAATTAGAAGTAGATTCGGAATCGTTGGCCTATAAACTGATAATACTCTTAATATCAGCAAGTAAGCCTTTATAGACAAGGAGAAGCTTAAGCTAGATAAGGCTAGCTTTAAATATAAGCTACTAGTATTTTTGACAGATAAGTTAATTATAGACTTTAACGGATATAAGCTTAAAACAAGTATAGATGCTGTTAAGATTCGGTAAAAGGGGTAAGCTATATAACTTGAACTTATAAGCCTAAACGCCGAAACAGCGAAATAAGTATATATCAAACAACGCGTATAAGGTGCCTACATTGCTATAATTTGCCAGCTAGAGGCGACTTTCGACTTATCAATAGTAGTATAGTCAACTAAGCTAGGTATAGCCGAGATTGCCAAGCTTAACGCTTAACTATAATAGTAGATCGAAAACTCGATGTATAGGCTATGCTACCTATAACTTAAACTTAAGATAGCTAAGCTCTTTGTCTTTATAGACAGATTATTTGCTAATAATACCGATATAACATTGTAGATTAGATTTGTTATAATATTTAGAAATAAGACAAGCGGTATAAACAAGTTTAACCTATATAGCAATATCGTATACTAGTCCTTAACTAAGTATAAGCGGATAACGAGAAGCGTTTTAACAAGCGAAATATATAGAATAGTAAGCAGGTTCGATCTTAGGTATATACTATACTAAACGCTTATTAAGATCTACTTAGGCCTAGGTATACTATTGCTACTACTAATCGTCGTTTATATAGACTTGTTTAGTTTATATAAGTACCTAGTAAAGCTTAGGACAACGGTAGAAAAGCGCCTTATAATCGATATAATAGCTCTATAACAGAGCTATAAAAACCGTAAAATCGCAGAAATCAGGTAGATTAGTAGCAATAACAACCTAGCTAACGCTATAACCAAGTATACGCTAAATAAGACACTTAAAAAGCTTATTACTATAAATACAGCTAAGATCAGAGTAGAAGGCTAGGTTCAATACCCGGCTAAGCAATAGAAAGAGTCTATATAACTTAGGGCAAGATCGCTAGTATAAAAGACAAAGACTACTAGGACAATTCATTTATAGTATAATAAGGAACATAAGGTAAAGCGTAAAACGATCTTAATTTATACTCTTATAGCTAGCGTAATATATATGCTAGTAACCTCTACCCTCTCATTACAATAACAAAACGTCAATAGCCTTGCTTATAGTAGCTATTGCCACAAGCTTTTTCTATATAGGCGTTATGCCTGCTATAGGCGCCCTATGCTTAACAAGAGCATGTACCTTGTCTACTAGGACTAAGGCATACTTAGTACTATTGCGCTATATCTTTCAATTCTATAACTAATAAGTATTCCAATTGAACAATAGATACTACTAAAGATCGTAACTTACTTTAGCCTTCATAGCTAGGTTAGAGCAGAGCTCTAAAAAGCAGTCTAAGAATAGGTAGACCGACTTAGGGCTATAATATACATTAGGAATAATAAAATAATAGAAACAATATATAAATGGAACTTACATTAGTATATATAAGTGCCCGGACAAGCACTGCCAGTACTAGAGGCTATAGCCCGACGTACAGTCGTAGTACGCCGTATATAGCGCGAAATTGCCGGACTTGTTAAACAAGTCCTTCATACCTACCAAAAGTAAGCGTAGGTAGCTAAGGCAAATAACAGCATATATAGTACTATATAAGCTACAAACTTTATATATATTAGTAATATTAACAATAAGGATAATAAGAGTAAGATACTTACCCTCTGGTTTACATATACAAGCGTATAACAACCTCTTACAAGGCTTTATACAGTCTAACATACAGTGCATATAGCAGCTAGAGCAGACAATAAAGTCGTCTGAGCTTTTACCGGGCAACAAACTTGCTATTACCACCGCTAGTATTACTACTAGCAGTATAGGCGCGCTTATAGCAGTATATAGCGCTATATGCCGCATATGCGTAGCCGCCAGTACTACCTTCTTTATAGCCGGCGATATAGGTAGAGAGTGCTCGGCGGGCTTAGAGATATGTGCCTTACGCATAGCGATCTCCGCCTTACACGCTGCCTCCTCCTCCGCCTCCTCCTTACGCTAGAGCGCAGTAGCCTACTCGAGCAGGACATGTATATATACGATCAGCCCCTTAGAATCAAGGGGTATAGAGTTGGCGTTAGAGCAGCTGCCTGTAGACTTAGGCTGCGTAATAGGTATAGCCGTATCTGCGGCGTTAGGATTGCTATTATTGTTATTATCGTCGCTGTCGTTGCCACCCACTACGCTCTCCTAGTCGCCGTTATCAGTAATAGTACGCTTAGACATATCCTCAAACGTATTATTATTACCCTCCTAGGCAAGATACTTATTAAGAGCGTCGGTTATAAGCGTATTAAGGGCGTCGCCGCCCTTATCCTTAGCATATATATAGGCGTTGCCGCCTACGCTCCTATAGAAGCACCTACTCTACTTATTATTAAAATCCAACACTATAAACAATAAGATCAGTATATTTAGATAGAATCTATTACTCCTATAGAGTCTATCTAGAGACTATAAGGGGCTGCTAGCTTACACTTATGCTAGAGGAAAACCGGTAAACAGAAGAAAAACCTCCAACGAGCTTAACAAGGCGGGCAAACTAACAAGAGGAAAAAAGCAGTACTAAAGAAAACAAAGCAAGGGGGGGCCGTCTAGAAGGCTACTAAGGAAATAGCACCTATTCCCCTACCTATTACCCGTAGGTACCTCCCTATATCTTTACCTTTTTGTTTGTTAATTATAGGGGGTTAGGGTAGGGGAATAAGGAAGGGGTCTTATCAGTAAAAAGGGGTAAGGCAAGGCTAGGCTTAAAGCTTAAAAGCTTATAAGCCTAGGCCTATAGCCTTTCCCTTTACCTTAGTATAGTAGTAAGATACCAGCTATAGGGAAGAAAGAAAAGATAGTCTAAAGAGAGAAAGGGGAAGTAGTCTAAGGAAAGAGAGAAGGCAGAAAAAGAGACTAAAGTATATCCGTATCCTCTTCCTCTATAAAGCCCCTTACTAGCTCTAGGGAGGAGGGTATAGAACCGGTAGCTATAGTACTAGTAGCTGCTAGATCGGTAGTAGTAAAGGTAGAGGTAGGGATTTTGCTAAAAGCCTCCCTTATAGTTCGCTAGGAAAGGAAGGCTATAGCAGTAGTAGCGGTTATTATAGGGGGGCAGCTATAGCGGCGTTTTCCAGCTACTACTATATAGCTTTCTTCCTCTTCTAGCTGGTCTTCTATTGATATTGCTGGCTTAAGAGGGCCGGGAAGGTCGAAGTTAATAGGCCTGTTTTATAGGCTGGATTTTGCCTAAGCCTTATACTTCTTTCTTTTAGGGCATTCTTCTACCCTAGTATAGTAGTTACTACGGCAGTTCCGGCAGTACTAAGCCTTAGTATAGGCCGCCTTGTTAGTATGCTTCTTCTTTTCTTAGCTGCAGTTGTAGTAGAGGGCAGGAGAGTGGCAGTATTTGGCTTTATACCCCTATTACTAGCAGTTAAAGTACTATAAGGCCTTAGCCTTATCGATATAGGGCTTTGCTTTTAGGGCCTTATAGGCCTAGAAGATTCCGTCTTAATAGGCCTAGTAGGCCTCTTACTAGCTAGAGAAGGCAATAAGAGCTAAGACTCTTGTTCTTTCGATCTAGAGGGGGTACTAGATCTTAGCCCTTAAGGCTAAAGGATATACTTCTTTTACTACTGCTAGAAGGCTAGCTTCCGTTACCCGGTTAGCTATTATAAGCCCTTTAACAGTAATAGCCTAGGTAGTAGTATAGATTAAGGCCTCTAGTGATAAAGAGGCTAGCTAGGCTGTGTTTTCTTCTAAGGCTTTTTTGATTTTTTCTCCTTTAGTAACTAGTATAAGGTTACTGTTTAGTAGGGTCCTTACCCCCTTAATGGAGTGCCCTATAGCCTTCTATACTGCCTATGCGATTTCTAGGGCTGATTTTTAGCCAAGGGAGAAAGAGGCTGATCCTAGCTGTATAAGGACCTGTTTTTCTAAGCCTAGCTTAGTAGGCTTTACCCTAGCTACTGCTATAGCAGCCTAGGTACGGCAGATTAGCTCTGATTCGACGGCAGGGGGTTATTACTACTACTACTATTATTATTGCTATTGTTATTACTGTTATTGTTGCTTCTTCTGCCTTAGGGCCTAGGCAACGAACAAGGGAAATATCGGGGCTTTTTTCTCCTTCTCTTTTAAGATCTACGTTAAGGCTAGCTTTCTAGCTAGCCTAGTATATTCGACAATTTCCTTAAAGGCTGGGTTATTAACTGAAAGACTAACTATCTGGTCTATAAGACTAGAGAAGGTAAGAGCAAGGGTTATAGGTAGTAGGGCTTTTTCTTTTTCTTTCTCCTTTTTAGAGGGGGTAGGGGCGGCGGTAGTAGTAGTAGTGTATTAACTGCTAGAAAGCCCTTTAAAAGGGCTATCAAACGATATATCGCTCGACCTAGTAGCGGTTATAGTAGTAGTAGGGTTAGTGGCGGAAGTGGTAGTAGTAGTAGTAGCGGCAGTAGTAGTAAGGTAGGTTAAGAAGCTGTGGCCTAAGCACTTAGAGGCTTTATTAACAGCCCTTAGGGGGCTAGGGGCGGAGTCGGGGCTAGGCCATATAACTATAGGGCCTATATGCCCGCCCTGCTATAGCTGTAGATTTCTGGCTATAGTCGACCATATCGTACAGTCAGAATCCGACCATAGCGCCGTCGAACAAGCGACTGCGCCGCAGCCAAATTTGGCGTGTGTTAAGTCCTCAATTGGACAAGTGGATTGCAAAAGAGTGCAGTCGATTTGGAGCGGTCCTGACCAAGAACGCGTTTTCGGATGTGTGATGTCGGTAGATCAGTATATTTAAGCATAAGACCAGTATGCTCGAACATCAGTGTATAATAGTAAGCAACTTACTTGTTACTACTAGTACTGCTAATACTACTGCTATTATTGCTACTACTGCTACTACTATTGTTATTGCTACTGCTACTACTACTGGTATAGATTATAGGGAGAAAAAGAACAGGTGGTATGCAGTAGGAGAACCTACCTATTTATAGGTTTAGGGCAAGAGCGTTCGGAGTTCGTAATCAGCTAGCCTAGAGCTCTGATTTTTCCTATTATGATTCCTATTTAGGACTACAAGCTTTTACAATAATAGTTACTAGCGCAACGTGCTTACCGTTATGCTATTTAGAGGCATATCTAAAAGGCGCTAAAGTCGCGCCTTCTATACCAGGGATCAGCGACTAGAATTCAACATTCTAATTAGCAAATGAAAAGTTAAGTGATTAGCATTTCCTATTCTAGTAATAAGGGGAGCGAAATGATCTAGGATTTCCTATTTCGGTTGATAAAGCGCTAGTACAGTTATAAAAGAAGAGTTGCTAGTGTTAATTGCAGTAAGAGAGGGTTAGGTACTAATTCCTATAACCGTATAGTATATAAGCCTTTTGCTCTAGGAATAAGGCATGTACTACGCTACTAAGCCTCTTACTCTAGGGAATAGGGCGCGTACTACGCCACTTATGCAACAGCTATAAGTGGCGCACCTACGTACCACATAATGGTCACTAACAAGCGCTCCGCTCTAACATAGGTATTTAAAGGGTATACAACCACCCTCTAGATAGAGGGAGATAGATAATCCAGAACCAGAACTTAAACTAGTATTTCCTTGCTGCTCTCTTTGCTCTTATCGTTTTAGATCACTACGATCTACGGAAACCTACCAACAGAAGAAGATATTAAGTATAAAGTATAGGTAGATAACTATAAGACTAATTAAACTTAAGGTAGAAACAAAGTACTAGTAATTAGTTTAAAAGAAGAATAAACAGTAGTAACTTACTTTATAAACTAAGCTTTTCTCTACCTAATTACTAAAAGTAAATAGCCGTATAAAGATAGCAAAAAGATACGAAGAAAATGAAAGCTATTTAATTCGTACTTAATAGGTATACTAAGACCAAATTCCAAAGGATTATACCTAATACCAGGGCTATTAACGTTTCAACCGCTGGACTTTGACAATTCCTTACGCTAAAAAAGATAATTAGATCGCTTAAGATTGATAAGATATATATAGGAGAAGCGAATATACTTTTTAGGTTTAGAGATTTAAAACAATTACTTAGAATAGTTAAAGTAGAGCTTGACATTAGTTACGCGACTTTCTATATATTAGAGATACTAACCCCTTTTCTTATATATTTAAAGGATATAGATAAGCTTAGCATCTACCTTAATAATATAATAAACAAGCTTGTATTTAAGTTAGAGAAGCGTATATATGTTTAACGGAAATAGAGATATCTATAGATCCCTATAAAAGGGATTAAGCTATTAAGTATAGTATTTATAGCAGATAATAAGCGTTCTACGCCCCTATAGCTTATAGAGGCCGAACTAAGACGCATTTATCGATGCTATAGATACCCTTTAGTGAATAGATTATATAAACTACTATAACAAGCAGACTACTAAGTAGAACATAGCGCTATTAAGATGATTAATAAATTCTGCTATTTCTGCTAGATTAAAGGTATAGTACTATAACGGTTTAGATTCGCATTCTAAAACGACATTTACTTTAACTTTGAGATTATTATAGATATCTTAGACATTGATAATTCTACAGTACTATATATAATCGATACTATTACTTTATTCTAAGTAGCCTGCTTTCTCAATAATCTCTTAGCTAAAGAGATATGGGAGTAGTTAAAGGAATGTTAGATCGATATATACCTTAGACTACCTAATGTTTTACGCTATAACAAGGGTACTAATTTCAAAGTACGTAAGTTCTAGGTAGAGGCTAAGCTTATAGGTATAACCTATTATTCTATATTAGTTAAGGTATACTAGTTAGTTAGTAAAATCAAGTAGTATTATAGGCTATTAAGACAGGCCTATAACATTATTAAATCCAAGACTGCCGGATCTTACTTAAAAGAGGCATACCTATAAGTAGTACTAAGTATAGTTAACAATACTATAAGCCTAGACAGGCTAGTACTAACGCTCTTAGCTTTTAGTATATATGTCGGAACTAAGGCACAGGTGACGTTCGGCATTGGGTAATCGCAGCGTTTAGAGCTTTAACGAGCTCTGATTAGCGATACGAATACGGGGTTTACGACAATGGCTTATAGCGCTCTTTCCAAGTGCTAATAGCCCGATCCTAACAAGCTATCGCTCTGCAATTAGTATGTTTAATATGACGATTATATCCGATCGTTGTACGTAGTATTTATAATAGGGACTGTCCTAACAAGGTAGTTAGAGTAGACAGACTTCTATTTACCAATCGATTTACCTTTTAGTTACCCCTTTATATATATATAGAGAGACTATTAATACTTTCTAGTATTGCTAGTAGGCAGTATAGAATAGTAAAGTAGATTAGCAGATCTGGCAAAAGCTTATATTACAAAGGTAACGGTTAACCTAACTAGTCTGAAAACGTAAGATACTAGAAAGGGAGAGCAAATAACCTTATACTACTTCTACTAACGCTTAGTTCGATTAGAGGATTAACTAAGACGATAATCATTGCTACTTTATAAGTCGGCGATTTATAACGATAAAAATAGCGCCTATACCCAGCCTTATAGAGCTTATATAAGCTTTAAAAGAGATTAAATTAGAAAGCTATATTTACTCTTTTAACCTATCTCTTTTCTTATAATACCCTCTATTTATCGAGCCAAAAAGTATAGATACAATGCTCCTTAACTTGTAGATTCTTAATTTTATTACTTAAATTAATAACGACTTAACTAGTTATAACCTTTATACGGCTTTTTATATAGATTTCTATAACTAGGATATAGAAGACTAGGCGAAAGGGCTTCCAAAGCTCAAAGCAGTACTACGAAAAGCCCTTATTAACAAGTCAGTACCTGTTAAAGGGGTATTCGGAGCTCCTCTAAACGCTAGTCTTGTTATACTCGCCTATATATTAGAGGAAGACTTGATACCTCTACCTACTAAATCCTATAAAGATAGCTTAAAGGAGCTTTTATTATAATAACCGTCTTGTTAACTAGAAACGTAAGAAGAACGGTTAATAATAATAGAGACTATAGAGACCCGTTTTAAACAACCTACTTTATAAACACTATACGCTAAAACAGTATATATAGGAAGCACTAATTATATACGCCTTCTACCTATTAAAGGCCAGGTTTAGAATATCGATAGCAAGTTAGCAAGCACCTTTGCAAAGTTATAGGATAAGCAGGGAAACTATAGCAGCAAGGATACCGAGATTCTAGACGATAAAGTCAAGTTCTTTCTATAGTAGTGCTACTCCCTATAGATAAAGTATGGTTAGTTCTATTATATATTCCCTTTAATGCTTTCTAGGCATGTAAGAGATTGGTATATACAGTATATATTAAACAGAACGTCTTTTACTACTATATACAGTTACCTCTAGAGTTACTTTGTTAATAAGGTAATATGCTTAAAATGCTTTAACAAATAGAGTATAATTACTTTTAATATAGTATCTAATATACCTAAGAACTCTAGAAAGTTAAAGATAGATATCCTTAAAGTGCTATTTAAGAAATTAGTATAGTTGTAGAAGAGCCTTAGTATAAGATATAACGACGAAATGCTAGTTCCTATACTAATTTAAGTAGTAACTAGCGTATCTAGGCTTAGTAGTACGTTATTAAAGCCAGAACTTAACTTCAATAAGCTCTGCTCTTAACTCCGAATAGCCCTTGCTATTTATATATAGAAAAAGGGCTTATTAGCGTTTATAATAGACTAATAATATAACAACTAGAAGTACGGCTAAGTATAGAATAGCCCGATAAGAAGGGCTTAGACGTAGAATATAAGCTACTAGAAAAGAGGTAAAGAGGTAAAGCAGACCTGCTATTAGATCTATAGGGGAGAAGGTTACCGATCTACAAAGTACCTAAAGGCTGCTTAAGACAAGCAGAAGAAGCGGTAGTTAAAGAGTTATAGAATTACATAATTAAAGGATAAGGGTTGCTACTAAGCCTTCTTAGTTAATATAGAAAGATCGGATTCTAAAGAGGAAAATAAGCGGCCAATATAGTACTTGGTCGATAATTCTAAGAAAGAATCTAGTAATAAAGATATAAGACTAAATATAGTATATTATATAGCGACCTACCTCTAAGAAGACGCTTTTAAACATCTGATTACTAGGTATAATCCTGGATTAACCCTGCTAAGTAAGCAGTTAAACTAGATTTTTATACTTAATAGATATTCGGCAGAAGAATTCTAAGGTATCCTACTGGATATAGGAGCAGCGGATGTCTTAACTGCCGGGTTTAAGCAGTTTCTAGCACTATAACGCTAGCTCTCTAGGCTTATACTTAACCGAAAATAAGCCGGCGAAACGTCTGTTATCTCTGGTAGTAGCAAGCTACTAGAGTCCCTTGGTACTATAAGCGTAGATACCCCTTTCGGTATAGTAATGTTCTATATATTAGATCTGCAAACGCCTTTTCTACTATGCCTTAAGGATATAGATAACCTTGGTATTTACCTAAATAACGTAGATAATAAGCTTAGGAACGACAAAACAGGAGTGTACATCTAAGTAGCCTGTAAATAGGGCTATCTATAGATGCCAATTCAGGGTTACGAAATCGCGATAGCTACTTACTTTACTAGACCGAATAAGCTGCCAGAGCATTAATTAACCGAAGCTACGCTCTAGCAACTCTATCGACGATTTAGCTACCCTAGGGCTAATAAGCTTTACGAAATCCTAAGCTATAACTACCAGGATATCAATATAGCGGCTATTAAGCT
Source organism: Phyllachora maydis (assembly GCA_029339225.1). Taxonomy (NCBI): domain Eukaryota; kingdom Fungi; phylum Ascomycota; class Sordariomycetes; order Phyllachorales; family Phyllachoraceae; genus Phyllachora; species Phyllachora maydis. Next base: position 10,356,533 of record JAQQPM010000001.1, on the reverse strand, counting down.
GCTAAACGACAACTGCTACTATTGTTAGATCAAAGGAGCAGTATCTTAGTACTTTCGATTCTTGCTTCGAGTATATAATAACTTCTCTTTTAATAAAGAGGTATTAATGGATATGGTCGACTTAGCAAGCCGCAAATGCCTTTATATAATCGACTCTACTACTTTATTTTAGGCAGTAAGGTTCCTAAATATATAGATAGTAAAAGAAATGTAAGAGCGCTTAAAGGAGTGCTAGATCGACACCTACCTCGGCCTACCCGATATCTTACGCTACGACTAAGGGACTAACTTTATAGCTAAAGAGTTCTAGGCAGAAGCTAAGCTTACTAGGATTACTGTTTATATTATCCTAGTTAAGGCTTACTAGTTAATCAGGCATCTAGAGCGCTATTATACACTACTATATAGAGTATATAAGATTATCTTAGAGGAAATAAAGGGTATAGTCTTGCTAGAAGCCTGCCTCTAGAGCGTAGTAAGCGCAGTTAACAATATGGCCGGCCTAAACGGACTTTTGATAATACTACTAGTCTTTAGAGTATATCTAAGATTTAAAATAGATTTGCCCCCTTCCCTAATACAAATATAGCGCGTAAGAGCAGTATAAGCTATAATAGCTAAGCTATAAAGAATTAAAGACCGGTAAAAGATCAACGACATATTAGCATAGTATAACAGGCCAGATATAACTAATACGTTACTACTTTTACTCCCCTTAGAAGCAGAGGCTCTAGTATATAGAGAGTATAAGGGGTAGCAAAGGCCCTATAAAGTACTTAATATAACCGATATAGAGGTTATAGTTGATATGGCAAACGGACTAGTAACCTTGCGTAATATAGTGGTAAAGCTGTATAACCGGCTTACTAAGCTTTTAAGCAGTAATAGTAAAGCAATAGGCGATTAGGAAGAGTACTAATTAGCACCCTAACCGCTTGAGTACCCTGCCCTACTATAAGGCAGAAGGCGCGGCAGACCTTTAGAAGCGAAAAACAAAGCAAGCCAAAACCCTAACCCTGAAAAACACGTTATACGTTTAGAGGCAGCGCAATATATATTTTCGAAAAAGAAAAGAAGGACTATACTTTAGCCGTTAAACTCTAAAAACAAGGAGTAATTACAGTACCCAGAGCTCCCTTTAAGCAGTTAGACGCTAAAGAAATAGAGTCCCTAATCGAAATAGGGGTACTTAAGGTAGTACCCTAGACGCCGGATCTTAAAAGGATCTATATCTTTAGATACAGGCTTGTAAGAGAAGTTAAAGAGAAGTATACGCCTTACTTATACAAAAAGTTACGCCTTATGGCATAGGGCTATAGTAATGCCGATAAGAAGAAAATACTTATACAATCGCTAACAATCTAACAATGCTTATAATGTCTGCTCCTTACCCTAGCGCTAATACTACAATTATAGCTCAACTATATGATTATAATACGCGATATTACGCAGGTATATATATAGTTATAGTTAGAGCTAATAAGGCTGATCGACCGACATCACACATCCGAAAACGCGTTCTTGGTCAGGACCGCTCCAAATCGACTGCACTCTTTTGCAATCCACTTGTCCAATTAAGGACTCAACACACGCCAAATTTGGCTGCGGCGCAGTCGCTCGTTCGACGGCGCTGTGGTCGGATTCTGACCGTACGATGTGGTCAACCGTGGCCAGAAATCTGCAGCTGCAGCGGGGCGGGCGTATGGGCCCTATAGTCATGTGCCCTAGCCCCGACTGTACTGACCCCTCTGACCCGAACCCCGCTAACCTGAACCCTACCGCCCCTAGCCCCCTAGGGGCTATCTGTGGAACAACGTATATTGGTTGATGAGGGGGAAGCCCCTCATCTACGGTGGAGTGACACAGGGTCCTATATAGGGGAGTGGGTCACGTGTCATGTCACGTAACGTAATACGTGACCTTAGGTCCCAACACCCCCCCTGGACTCTGATATCTTGATCTGCTCTATAAACGCCTTCTGTTTAACACGCTGTAGTGCTTTTGTCAGGCTATCTGCGATTATACTATTAGAGGGCGTATATTCCACCTGGATAACGCCTTTTCTAATCACTTCTCTTAGTACTGACTGTTATATCAGGAAGTGCCTATTACGTACTGTTATACCGTCTCTGTTTGCTGTAGCTATAGCTCTTTAATTATCTATCTATAGAGGAATAGGACCTAGCTTACGCCTGAATATCTCGTTAACAAGTAGTAGTAACTAGGTAACTTGTATTGCCGCTGTATAGGCTGCTATATATTCTACCTTATAGGTTGACTAGGCTATAAGGCTTTAGTACTTGGCTCTCTATAATACTAGGGTGCCGTTGACAAGGAATATATTTCCTATTGTAGCTTTGGCTTATATTGTTGTGCCCTAGCTGCTATCGGAGGAGCCTATTATCGCCAGCCCTTCTGGGTTATAACGAAAGTAGAGGGCAAAGTTGCTAGTGCCTTTTAGATACTTTACTAAAGCTACTAGTAATCTCTAGCTGTTATAACTAGGGCGTAAGAAGCGTTATGCTAGTCTTATTACCCTATAGGCTATATCAGGCCTTATAAAGAGGGATATATAGAGTAGCTAGCCTACTACTAATCTGTACTAGGCTGCCTTTTCTTCTAATATAAGGTCTTTAGGTGTAATATCCACTTGACTATCGTCTAGGACAGGTATCTAGAGAGGCCTGCTTTATAATAGACTAAGCTAGTCTATTAGGTTTAGGATCTTATAGAACTATATAATACTATAGTCGCTGTTAGGGTGCTTCGTTACCTTTATCCTAAGGTAATTAGTCGTTTCCCCTAGGTCCTTGATCTTATACTTAGTCCTAATATCTGCTACTACCTAGTCTATATCCTAGTTAGGCCTAACTATTATAACGTTGTTGATGTATATAGATATTAGCAGGGCTCCCCTATAGAACATGTTCTTGTCTATAGTTAGTTGTTAAAAGCCAAGGATCTTAAGAGAGGACTTAAGGGTTGCTTACTAACGATAAGGCGCTGTATATAGTCTATATATGGATTTTCTTAGTTGGTAGACTATCCCTGGTTTTTTTGCAAGGTATGCCGGCTGTTAAAGGTATAGAGGCTTGTTAAGGTCGGAATTTAGGAAGGTAGAGTCGAAGTCTATATACTACGTTTATAGTTTATACTAAGCAGTATAGGTAAATAAAAGCCGTATAGTGACGGCTTGGAGTACGTTGGCAAAGACTATATCTATGTCTGGTTTAGAAAACCTGTAAGTATACTATCTAGCCTTCTTAGTACTGTTGTTCTTCTCCTATAGGACCTAGGTACTGGTTATAACCTTTACTCCTAGTAGAAGGCTGGCTTTTAGTACTAGTAACTATACTCCTATCTTTTCTATTATCTTTATTTCCTTATCTATAGCTTTATACTATTCTTCCCTTTTTAGAAAGGAGAGTACTTGTAGAACAGGGACGGTTAACAGGTTGGTAGTCGATATTGTTGCTACCCTAGGTCGGAGAGGAAACTTAGTAGGGAAGGATGTAATATTACGTCTTATAATAACCCTTCTGGTTTTAAGGTCTAGGATCCTTATAACGTTATATTTCCTTCCTAGAAAGACCCCTTCCTCTGTTCTTTCTATTAGGGCAGAAAGTTCTTTACTATCTACCTTCTTAAATAGAACTTTGTAGCCTATGGGCTCTAGTAACAGTACAGGAGTTTTAGCAAACGCCAGTTTATATAGTAACTTCCTAGAGCTTAAGTAGGTTGATACTATACTGTTCAGTATATCCGTAATAGCTTCTATAGTAATAGCCTAAAGTTTGGCTGAAAGATTAGCATATAAGTGTGTAGCCCTAAGGGCCTTAAATATAGTTCTGTTGGTCCTTTCGATAAGGCTGTTTTGTTATAGCGCTCTTATAGCGCTGCCAGTCTATTCTATCCTGTTCTTTAGGAGGAAGGTCGATAGAGACTGGCTAACGAATTCGGTGCCCCTATTAGAGTAGACTCTAAAGGGATATCTGCTATAGCAAGCCTTAAGCTATTATAGTAGATATCTGACCTTAAGAGGAGCCTCTGACTTTGACTGTACTAGAAAGACCTACTTATAGTAGGTAAATTCATCGATCACTACTAGCGCTAAAACCGCTGCCGGTAAATCGCTAATTCCTATTGATGGTAGAAGGGAGGTTTAACCTCCTTTTAAGTCTATATAGAGGACTTCCGCGAAGTTTTTGGTGTTGCTGATTAGGTCTCCTCGACTAGGTAAAACGGTAAACTTACTTTTCGCGTAAGAATCGCAAGATTTGGTGGTTATAGTGACGATATTGTCTTTTATACTATATCTTTGTAGTGTCCGGTTGGCCGAACGTAGGTTTATATGCCTAAGCGCTATATACTAATCAATTAGGGTAGTAGATGCTAGCGTAGACTGCGATCCTTTATAAGAGGCTATAGCTATAGAATCTGCTATTAGCTTGATATCTCTTATAGATATAAAACGATGTTTTCTCTTTGTAAATAGAAGGCTATAGCCTTTCTTTTCTAGTCTAAGGACAAGTAGGTACTGCAAGGCTATTATAAGCTTATATCCGTTATCGATTAGCTGGCCTAGGGAGAGAAGATTAGGCGTTAAGGGCCCTATTTTCCTTATATATAAAGCGCCATCGAGCTCTTGGGGTATGCCTTTTAAGGATAAGAGTCTTAGGCTCCCTTTCCTAAGGATATTAACGGTAGAACCGTCGGCGAGCTCTACTATTTTAGGACTAGTAATGTAAGAAGTAAAGTTAGATTCGTTAAAGCCAATATAGCAGTCTGTACTAGAGTCTAACTAGGTCTGGTTATCGACTTAGTTACTACCTACTGCCTTAATTCTAGGCTTCTTCTCCTTCCTATCCTCTTTACCCTTAGTCTTAGCGTTAAGGCTAGACTGCTTACTATAGTATTCCTCCTTTAGGTGCCCCCTCTTTTTATAGAAGGCATACTTCTTAAGGTATTTATTACCCTTCTTCCTAATAGCTAGGGATTCTTAGACTACTCTCTTATAGAGACTTTCTATTATATCTATAAGATTCTTGTCCTTATAGATATAGGCAAGGTCTTTATCTATCTTATTAATCTTGTTAATAAGAAGGACTTGCTATGCCTTGGCTAGGCTTCCGGTTACCGGGATATCGATAGCCTGAATCTGCTTAAGCCTGTTCTTAGTATCTATGGCGAGGGTGGCGAGAGTCTTATGATTAGAGAGCTATAGGAAGCTTATAATAATCCTTAACCGGGAAACCTTTGTCTAAGGCTTAGTCTTTTCTAGTATCTCTATTAGTAGTACCTATAGTAAGGCTCCTCTACTTAGGGATATTCCCTTTAGCGCTAGTTCCTTAAGCTTCTTTTCCTAGAAGGCTCTCTAGACGTTGATAGTAGAGTATAACTCTAGGTTATCAATGTCGAAGAACGTAGCTAAGCTACTTATAATAGAGAGAAAGCGCCTAAGGGCTTTGTACTATATAGTACTATCCTCTAGTAATAACTAGACTAGAAAGGCAGTTGTCTCTAGCTTGTTTATAGTGTTAGAGGCTTATATAGCCTTTATATCGGTATTAATACCCTCTTTTAGAGAGAGTACTGTTACTGCTTTATTAGTAAAGACAAACCCGTCTATAGTAAAGGCCTTAAGAGTAGTAAAGGAGGAAGCTATACTAGTGGTTAATCCTCTGTCGTCTCTTTTGTTAGAAGAAGAAGAGAAGGGTTGTTTCATTGGCTTCTATGCTATAGAAGGTGGTAATACTAGGTTTCTGGAAAAGGCGGTCTGCGGTATGACTTGGCGTGTTGCTACTGACTTTCCCGCTTATTCTGCTTCTTCTATCGAGTCGAAGAAAACGCCTGCCTACTTCCTTGTTTCTAGTATCAATTACCGTTTTATTCTTTTTAGACGCATGAGAGTACGCAAGGGCTTATAACCTATAGAACAACGTATATTAGTTGATAAGAGGGAAGCCCCTTATCTACGGTAGAGTAATACAGGGTCCTATATAGGGGAGTAGGTCACATGTCATGTCACGTGACGTGACACGTGACCTCAGGTCCCAACACTATCAATAAAGCCCCTAAGCGCTCGGGCTATAGCTTCTTAACCTACCTTACCACCGCTACCACTATTACTACTACTTCCGCCGCTAACCCTGCTACTACTATAACCGCTACTAGGTCGAGCGATATACCGTTCGATAGCCCTTTTAAAGGGCTTTCTAGCAGTTAATACGCTACTACCGCTACCGCCGCCCCTACCCCCTTAAAAAAGAGGAAAGAAAAAGTCCTACTACCTACAACCCTCGCCCTTACCTTCTCTGGTCTTATAGACCAGATAGTCAGTCTTTCAGTCAATAACCCGGCCTTTAAGGAAATCGTCGAATATACCGGGCTAGCTAGAAAGCTAGCCTTAATGTAGATCTTGAAAGAGGAGGAGAAAAAGGCCCTGATATTTCCCTTGTTTGTTACCCAGGCCCTAAGGCAGAAGAAGCAACAACAATAGTAACAACAATAGTAACAATAACAGTAACAACAATAGTAACAACAACAGCAGCAGCAGCAACAACCCCCTGCCGCCGAATTAGAGCTAACCCGCCGTACCTGGGCTGCTATAGCAGCGGCTAGGGTAAAGCCTACTAAGCTAGGCTTAGAAAAACAGGTCCTTATATAGCTAGGATCAGCCTCTTCCTCCCTTAGCCAAAAATCAGCCCTGGAAATTGCATAGGCAGTATAGAAGGCTATAGGGCACTTTATTAAGGGGGTAAGGACCCTACTAAGTAGTAACCTTATACTGGTTACTAAAGGAGAAAAAATCAAAAAAGCCTTAGAAGAAAATACAGCCTGGCTAGCCTCTTTATTACTAGAGGCCTCGATCTATACTACTACCTAGGCTATTGCTGTTAAAGGGCTTACAATAGCTGACCGGGTAACGGAAGCTAGCCTTCTAGCAGTAGTAAAAGAATCATATCCTTCGGCCTTAAGGGCTAAGGTCTAGTACCCTCTCTAGATCGAAAGAACAAGAGTCTTAGCTCTTATTGCCTTCTTTAGCTAGTAAGAGGCCTACTAGGCCTGCTAAGACGGAATCTTCTAGGCCTATAGGGCCCTAAAAGCAGAGCCCTATATCGATAAGGCTAGGGCTTTATAGTACTTTAACTGCTGGCGATAGGGGTATAAAGCCAAATACTGCTACTCCTCTGCCCTCTACTATAACTACGGCTAAGAAAAGGAGAAGTATACTAATAAGGCGGCCTATACTAAGGCTTAGTACTGCTAGAACTGCCGTGGCGACCACTATGCTAGGGCAGAAGAATGCCCTGAAAGAAAGAAGTATAAGGCTTAGGCAAAATCCAGCTTATAAAACAGGCCTATTAACTTCGACCTTCCCGGCCCTCTTAAGCTAGTAATATTAATAGAAGACCGGCTAGAAGGGGAAGAAAGCTATACGGTAGTAGCTGGAAAACGCCGCCGTGGCCGCCCCCCTATAATAACCGCCACTACCGCTACCGCTACTACCGCTACTGCTACTACCGCTACCGCTACTACCGCCATAGCCTCCCTTTCCCAGCGAACTATAAGGGAGGCTTTTAGCAAAATCCCCGCCTCTACCTTTACTACTACCGATCTAGTAGCTACCGGTACTATAGCTACCGGTTCTATACCCTCCTCTCTAGAGCTAGTAAGGGGCTCTATAGAGGAAGAGGATACGGATATACTTTAGTCTCTTTTTCTACCTTCTCTCCTTCCTTAGACTGCTTCCCCTCTCTCTCTTTAGACTGTCTTTTCTCTTTTCCCTATAGCTAGTATCTTACTACTATACTAAGGTAAAGGGAAGGCTATAGGCCTAGGCTTATAAGCTTTTAAGCTTTAAGCCTAGCCTTGCCTTACCCCTTTTTTGCTGATAAGACCCCTTCCTTATTCCCCTACTCTAAGCCCTATATTAATTGAGATATAGGGCGTTCTTACGGGAGACAGGTAGGGGAATAGGCGCAATTTCCCTTAGTAGCCTCCTAGACAGCCTCCCCTTGCATTATTTTTCTTTTAGTACTGCTCTTTTCCTCTTACTAGGTTGCCCGCCTCGTTAAGCTCGTTGGAGGTTTTTCATCCGTTTTCCGGTTTTCCTCTAGCATAAGTATAAGCTAGCAGCCCCTTATAGCCCCTTAGAGGACTCTATAGGAGTAATAGATATCTATCTAATAAGGCTGATCTATATAAGACTGCCCTATAAACTGCACCACAATTACCTAGAAGGGCATGTTATATACGTTAGGAAACCTTTATATAGGATCGCCGAGAGCGGTCTTTACTAGTTCCTAACGTATATATAATAGTACAAAAAGCGCATGTAAATGGGCAGTTCCCCTTATAATCCCTGCCTTTTATTAACTAATTTAGGTAAGTACTTTAGCATTATAGCGCTATAAACGGACGATACCCTTAATCTTAGTACTAAGGAATTCCTCTAAAAAGAGGAAACAGAGCTCTAAAGAGCAGGCTTTCAGGTAAAGCCCCTAACGATTTTAGTAGCCGGAGACTCTGGCGATTTTAACGGCTATAGGGTAGAGGTCTAAGACGACCACCTTATTGTACGATAAAAGGGATAGGCCGGAAAGCTATAACTTGTCCTTACTAGAAGGTCTACGTACCCTAAGCGGAAGAAGGCATATATAGAATAGCAAGCGTATAGAGTATATATTGCTTTAACATACTAGCTAGAGGTGGCATTCAACTACGCCTATATAGTATAAGCTATCGAGCTATAGCAAGTAGACGTTAACACCTTAAACAAGCGAATTTAATAGTAAATCGACAATCCTAAGTATAGGTTGCGCTATATTTCTCTTAACCTAAGTACCCTTAAGCTCTTTATATTTATTAATAGCTCTTTTGCTAATAACTAGGATCTAAGCTTATAGATTAGGTTTATAATTGTTCTTAGGAACGAAAGTACTAATAAGTAAAGGACGATATTTCAGCTATATAGTAACATTGTATACTAGTCCTCTATAAAGTGCAAGTAAGTGACCTAGAGTGTACTAGCTAGTAAGATTTATAAGATAAGCTAAGGCTTTGACGTTGCTTATATTCTAAATCAAACACTTAAAGAGATCTATAAATATCTTAACCTAGGCGCAGGTCTACCTTTAGTTTTATGTACTAACTCTTTTAGCCTTTACAAGTGTTTGGTCAAATTAGGATATACAACTGAAAAGCATTTAATAATTGATGTAATAGTGCTTTGTAAGAGCTATAAGAGTAGGGAAATCAAGGAAGTACGCTGGATTTGCAGCGACAATAACCTATTAGACGTAATAACGAAGGTAGTGCCTAATAAGGTACTAGGAACGCTAATTTCGACTAACGAAATTGACGTATATATAGAGGGCTAGGTCGAACGTGCGGTTTGCATATAGAGCAGTACTAACGCTAGTAGTAACGCGCTGTAATAGCAGTATATAGTAGCAATATAGTCGTACAACTATATACCAGCTACTATTAAAAGAAGGAAGAAAGTCAAGGGAATAGATAGATATAGTATAAAGAGCATATAATGCAACAATTGGAAGAGCATAAGCAGAATACAATACGGCAAAGTAAAAAGTTTTAATTATAAGGGATACGTCCCTAGGCGTGCAAACAATATACTAATAACCGCTTAAACTAAGCTTACTATCCTGCAAATACTAGCTCGATAAAGTATAGGATAGCCTGTTTAGCCTCCTCCTTTCTCTCTATCCCTGATATTATATATATACCAGCATTACTGCCGTTTAGAAGGGCCTGATCCTCCTCCTATACCTATAGGGCACGGTAAGTGCCCTAGCGCTAATTGCTAAGCTCCTAGATACTGGATTAATAACGTATATTAAGCGGACGATGCAGCAATAAACGCTTACTAATATAAGATAACTAGGATTAATATATCGTACTAGGAAGTAGTATACTATAGGCTTAATCTCTACTAGGCTAAGTGCAACATTAGCTATAAGCCTATGATATAGTAATGAAAGTGCATTTAAGCAGAGAATGTACTTATATAGGGCAGCAGCTATAGCCTAAGCTATAGCCCTAGTAGCGCCGGCTAAGCGGCCTAATACACAGCTTGTCCAGCGCTATAGCCGGGTTTTTGCTATTTAAGGCCGAGTAGAGGCACCCTAGGTAGCAGGACATGCGCTTTATACTAGTAATACAATTACAACGCTGTATTACGACTAATAGGCAAGTATTAGGAACTATATCTAAATAGCTAATAAAGACGACCTACTATGCTAATACTAGGACTGGGCTACAACTTGGCTATTACCCTTAGAAGGCATGCGCGAAGTAGCTACTATACTAATGGTTAGATATAGTAATAGGAGCTCGAAGTAAGTATATAAACCTTTGTCCTCCTTGCCCTTGCCCTTTATATCCTCCTCTTCCTCTACTACTTCTTTGTCTTCTTCTTCTTCTCCTTCTTCTTCTTCTTCTTCTTCTTCTTCTTCTTTGGCCTTGGCCTTAGCCTTAGCGTATAAAGCCGTATAAGCGGATAACACTGCTTCTTAAAAGGCAGTTAAGCAAGTATATTAGTAAATAACAAGTATAAGAAGTAGACAATAGAATATACTAGAAACAATAGGAGGGATAGCATCGCCGATATCATCGATAATAGCAGCAGTAGCAGTGCCGGCAGGCTTAGCGGTAGCGGCCTTAGCAGTAGCGGCAGGTATAGCGGCGGTATTAGCAGGCTCGGCGGGCTTAGTAGCAGCGGTATCGGCGGCCTTAGCGGGCATAGCAGCGGCAGTACCCGACGCTTTATCAAGCAAAGGCAACGCCTCTATATATACAAAGAACATATCTAGTATAGTAGCGACGTTATTGAATAACAATACTTGATTTAAGTTAGTATACGAGCAATAAACAGCAGTCCCTATGCTCGCCAGTATACTTGTTAGTGTTATTATTATTACTGTTATTGCTATTGCTATTATTGCTATTGCTATTATTATGTAAAGGAAGAGGAAGCCCAAGCTATAAGGGTAGTACGCCCTCTCTATATATATAGAGGAACAAGGAACCTATAGGTAAAGAGCGCTGTAATACTAACTTCCTCCTCTTCTACTATTATTCCTTACTATTGTACAATCTATTGTTCTAACTTTAAGGTCTTATTGCGCGAACCTATTGTTGATTCCCCTATATAGAGCGAAGAGCTTATTAATCCCTATATATAGTCGCGCATACGGTCTACCCTTTTAAGCAACGTAGCTATTAGCTGCTACCTAGGCAGTAGACAATGTATTTATGCAAAATCGTTTTAAGTATTGATATCTCCTTTATTATCCCTTTTAGAGTATTGATTGATAGATAGTCCTCTGCCGAAAAGAAAAGATAGCTAGTATTAGAACTAAGGTATAGATGACGTTTAGTATCGGGTAATCACAGCGTTTAGAGCTTTGACAAGCTCTAATTAGCAATATAAATACAGGGTTTACGATAATAGCTTATAGCGCTCTTTCCGAGCACTAACAGCCTGATCCTAACGAGCTATTGCTCTGCAATTAGTATATTCAATGCAACGATTGTATCCGATCGTCGTGCGTAGTATTTATAATAGGGACTGTCCTAACAAGGTAGTTAGAGCAGACAGACTTCTATTTACCGATCGATTTACCTTTTGGTTACCCCTTTGTGTACATACACGGAGACTACCGACAATATACCTATATCTTACTATATATATACCGCCTTCTCTGTCTTAACTACGCTAAGTAGGCGTAATTCAGAAGGCTATAATACAATTACAAATCCTAAATAATATAAGGACTATACGAGACGCTCTTATATAACGTAATAGCCTAAATATAGAAGACGTACTACTACACTTACTTAAAGTAGGTATAGAAGTACTTATATTCCAGGAAAGTAACCGATAGATAGGACCTTATAAGGTGATCTTAGCTATAGATATAACGGTAATTATCGATATTGTTAACCGTATAAAATAAGCTATAGCGCTCTAACGGTTATAGCTAAGGCAAAACGGATTTCAGTTCTCGAACTACTAGATATATAGCTATATTCTAAGGGTGGACCCACTTTTTTGGATACCGCTGACTAAGCTATATATTCCACTATATAGCCTAGAAATAGCTTTAAAAGGCTTTTCTATTTTTAGATTTATGCCCCACTTTTGTAGAGACAGTCTCCTTAGGCTGTATAAGCGCTAGAAATAGCCTTAAAAGGCTCTTCTACTAGGTCACCTACCTACCCTGTACCTACCCTGTACCACAGGAGCGAAAACAGAACTTATAGGAAAAGTCGTGCGGCTTACCCTGCAGCTTAGGTGGCCGTAAGTCGATTATTTAAAATCGCCAGCTTATTTGGTTTTTCGGGAAGGCGCTATGCACCTACTAAGGCGCTCCTGCCGTGTGGAAGGCAGGAACAGTCCCGGAGGGTATATGTAGGGAAGGAAATTGCGAAGCCTTACCTACTGGACTAGAAATCAAATTATACGTTACCTACAACTATAAGCCTTATAGGCCTATAAGACCCACTGAAAGCTGTGATATATAAGCTTAAAGCCCCTATAATATAGCGCTATAGCCTATAACTGTACCGTTATATAAGGACTTTTATAGAGGGAATATAGTAAAGGGCCCTACTTTACTATATTAGCACATACCTAGGAAGTGCTATTTAGGCCATATCAACGCTGTTGCTGCCCCTATATACCCTATACGACTACTACTAGTAGGCTATAGTGGTTATAGATCCTTATATAGGATTACCCATTCCAATAGGTTATAAGCCCGGATAGCCTGTGGGATAGTTATCTTTAGAGTCCAATTTCAAAGCGCTACCTCTGCCTATATATATAGGGCTATTTAAGCCTCTTATAGCTGAAAATATAGTACTATATTAGCCCTAAAAAGCTATATATTACATCTTATTAAAGGCTATTTAAGGACTAAAAAGCCTGAAAATCTAGAAGGATAAATCGCTAAGAAATCTAAGTCCTATAGTATTGACGAGTATTTGGGGCTCTTATACGCTTAGGCTAGTATACTTACCTATACTAAAAGACCTTTCTACTTATAGCTGGAAGTAGAAAGGCTAGCGTTTTAGAATTTCTAGCGTTAAAGACCTATATTTCCCTACTATAGAGCCCTTTCTATAGATATATCTATAGGCGGTAGTGAAACAGAGCAGCAGACCTACGAGAAAGTAGGAGCAGCTGTCTGAAGGTGGTAGGCAGCTGTATATCGAACAGCTGTCTAGACAAGAGGATAAGAGGTATGTGCATAATAAGGCTATAGTCTCCCTGATCACGGGAGACTAAGGTGGACAGGGGCAATAGAACCAAGTAAATAGGCCAAAGTAACCTAGAGGCAAAAAGTAGATGGAATATCTAAATAGGTAAAATATAACTATATAACTAAAATAATTTTTAGGATGATAATTCCTTCTTCTCCCTAAATATAGAGAGGAAAGCCAGCTTCTTATACTATTATCCTCCTTATACTATTAACTTACAATCTTGTTATTAGCCTAGAATAAGATAAGGGGTAGAAAAGAAAGACCAGCCTTATCTACCTATTCTACTGTATAATAGAAGAGAAAGTAGATATAGGTCTCCTCTAAACAGAGGGAGAAGAAGAAGAAAAACAAGCAGTAGCTAGTTATGCACTAGCTACGCCGATCTATACCTCCCTATAGCTCTTATAAAAGGCAGAAGGCAGTAGGAGATATAAACCCCTAAAACAAACACTAGATAATATTAATAATATAGGGCACCTCTGTCTAGAGTAAGGATAATCGGGAAATATAGATTACATATACGTAATAAGGTATACTAAGATCGTACTAGGTTTATATAGGATTAAGGTCAAGGGAGCTAACTATAGCTAGTAGTACTCTAAGTAAGAAAAGCAAGAAAAAAAAGGTATTAAACTACAAACCTACTTAACTAACCTATCTACTATTACCTGATTATAGCTAATCAGTCTATCCTAGCCTAACCTCTATAGCCTTAGGGGCATAGCGGTAACAATTCCAGTATAGTGACATTTATTCCTGTATAAAGCTCTCTACTAGCCTTATCTATCTTATTGTCCTCCCTATACTATAGAGCAGGTGTATTTGTTAAACGTACAAAATAAGCTATAGCGCTCTAACGGTTATAGCTTAGGCAAAACGGATTTCAGTTCTCGAACTACTTGATATATAGCTATATTCTAAGGGTGGACCCACCTTTGTGGATACCGCTGACTAAGCTATATATTCCACTATATAGCCTAGAAATAGCTTTAAAAGGCTTTTCTATTTTTAGATTTATGCCCCACTTTTGTAGAGACAGCCTCCTTAGGCTGTATAAGCGCTAGAAATAGCCTTAAAAGGCTTTCTACTAGGTCACCTACCTACCCTGTACCTACCCTGCACCGCAGGAGCGAAAACAGAACTTATAGGAAAAGTCGTGCGGCTTACCCTGCAGCTTAGGTGGCCGTAAGTCGATTATTTAAAATCGCCAGCTTATTTGGTTTTTCGGGAAGGCGCTATGCACCTACTAAGGGGCTCCTGCCGTGTGGAAGGCAGGAATGGTCCCGGAGGGTATATGTAGGGAAGGAAATTGCGAAGCCTTACCTACTTGGACTAGAAATCAAGTTACTACGTTACCTACAACTATAAGCCTTATAGGCCTATAAGACCCACTGAAAGCCGTGATATATAAGCTTAAAGCCCCTATAATATAGAGATAGATTCTATTACGCTATCTGATCCCCGTAGGGGATATCTAGATGGGCTAAACTAGTGCTATAGGAAAACCATATAATGGGTGAAAAACCTATAACCGTATATAGGAAAAAAGGGGGGTGTGATAGGGGGTAGGCTAATCTTTACCAGAGTAGATACCGCCCCTTTAGGAGTATGAAAACATACTGCCTAAAGGGGTATAGGCTAGACCGCTCCTAGCCTCTAAGCAACCGAGTATGCTAGCAGTCTAGTAGCGATTTAGCGAACTAGGGGGCGTATAGCGCCGCCGCCCCCTTTTTCAAGTCTGTAGAGAAAGCTATATATATCCCCTCTTTCCCTCTCTTTAAAGAAGGCTAAAGGGTAGGCCGGGCAACCGTCGAATATATGTCGGATGTCCTCTATAGCTAGGTAGTAGCGGCAGAGGGGGTTATTAACCCCAGGCACCTTATAGGTATATAGGAATTCCCTTAGGCCTATCTTCCCTATATAGGCCTATATTAGTAGCGAGCTTTCGGCCTTAGAGAGGTTATAGTGGCGTCTTTGGAAGGCCTTCTTAAAGGCCTTAGCTAGGTTTTCCTCTTAAAAGGTAGCTTTGGCTGATTTCTCTAAGAGGCTCTCTATATAGGGGTTATAGCCAGAGGCCCTAGCCTCCTATAAATAGCGATCCTTCTAGGCAGTATAAAGGGGTTCCTTGTTAATAGCCTTCCTTAGTTATTAGTAGTACTACTATGCTATTGCTTCCCTTTTCCTTTCTTGCTTTGTATACCTACCTAGGGGGAGGCTAGTCCTAGGGGTCCTGCTTCTAAGGGTAAGGCATAGGGCTTCCTTCTGCTTAGCTATCTCTTCCCCTATAGCCCTGTTTATTCTAGCCTGGCTAGAGAAGGAGAGGGCGTTAAGGTAGAGGTTAAGGGGGGGGACATTAGCCTTATAGTAGAGGCTTTGGATTGATATTCTTTTATAAGCCCCTATAACTCTCCTTAGGGCCTTGTTTTCGGCTGCTAATAAGCCTCTTGTTATACCCTATAGCCTATTTGGTATTATAGGTATAGGGGTATGCCAGGCTAAGGCTACGTAGGCTAGGACCGGCCTTATTACTACTGTATATAGGAGCCTAGTCTTTTCGATTCCAGGTCCCTAAGTCTTTCTAGCTAGCTTAGTAATAGCAAAGGACTGTGTTTTTAGCTTCTGCTATAGGGTGTTGGTATAGGCCTTTTAGGTAAGCTTAGGGTCTAGCTAAACCTCTAAAAAACAGGCCTCTATAGCTGGTTATAGGGGGGGGGAGTCCTCTATTAGTCCTAGGTTAATAAGGTTGGTCTAGGGCCTTTTTCTAGGGGGGAAGTGTATAAGCATGCTCTTTACTACTAAGAAGGTAACCCCGGCGGTTATTACCTAGTCTAGGCACTCTCTCTAGGCTTCTTCTAGCTACCTAACTATTATTATAGCTTCTCTACTAAAGGCTAGTAGATTGGTATTGTCTATATAGCCTATAGTAGAGATAGTAAGGTATTTTCTCTCTAGTCTTTCGTAAAGGGGGTATAGGTATAGGACTAAGAGGATTAGTGAAAGTAGTAAGCCTTAGGGTACTCCTGTTAGTACCGGGATTTGCTGGCTCTTTTAGCTGTTAAATAAAAGGCTAGTAGTCCTAAAGAAGAGGAATTCCTTTAGCCAAGATAGTAGCCAGATAGGTAGCCCTAACTGGTCTAGTATAGCTAGGAGTCTGTTATAAGGGATACTGTCGAAATACCCTAATAGGTCTAGCTATAGGAGGGAGGCCCTGGCTTTATATTTCTATGCCTCCTAGACCTGAGCTATAAGAAGGTGTATAGCCGATTTGGTAGACTTATAGCGGTAGTAGCCCTGTTATATTGCTGGAATTAGCTTAAAAGCTTCGGCCATGTCCCTTATCTTAATCCCTATAACTTTTTCTAGGACCTCACTAATATAGTTAAGTAGGGCTATAGGTTAGTAGCCTCTAGGGGTGCTATAGGTATCTGGCTGTTTTCCTAGCTTAGGAAGGACAATAGTAACCGCTTCCTTATATTCCTATAGATAGAAGCTATAAAGGAAGGATTTCGAGGCTAGTATAGTAAGGGCCTTGTATAAGGGGTTACTATAGGCCTTTAGAAAGCCTATAGGGAGTCTGTTAGGTCCTAGTACTTTCTAGGGTTTTATTGTTTTAATAGCCTCTTTTATATCGTCTAGCCTAACTGTCTAGCTAACTAGTAGCCTAGGGCCTATTAGGGGTCCCTCCGGGCTGTCCTCCTAGAGGGAGGGGGGGAAGAAACATGCTAAAAGGGCCTCTACCTTCTCCTAGAAGGTACTGGCTTATCTAAGGGTTAGTAGCTTAGAAGGGGGTAAGGCGGTAGTGCTTTATAGCCTAGCCTATCTTTCTAATTGCTAGAGCTTCTCTAGCTTTTCTCTAGCCTCTTATAAAAAAGCCCTCTAGGTCCTTTTTTTACTTTCTTTTATAGCTTTTGTTTGCTCTTTCTAGGCTGACTTATAGGCAGTAAGGAGGGCCTGGTTGCTAGGGGAGCATTAGAGCTGTCTTTCTGCCCTTTTTCTCTCTTAGACTACCTAGTAGACTTCGTTGTTCTACTAGAGGGTATTCCTCCTTCTAGTAGTTACTAGGGCTTCTTTAGGGGTTATAGCCCTAGTAATACACTAGAGTTCCTCTAATAGTTGCCTATAGGCCTCCTAGAGCTTAGCTAGGTTAGAGAGGCGTAATAGATATCTATAGCCCCTTATATTATATATTAGGGAGCTAGCCTCTCTTACTACCCCCTTTTTATCCATCTTCTTCTACTAGAATCAGAGGGGCAGCGGTAGAGCTTCTATGTTTTCTAAGTCGATATCTAGTACCTAGGGATAGTAGTCTAAGTATAAGCGTATATCCAAGCTAGTATAAGGGCAGGTAAGGCTACTACTAAGCCAGAAGTGGTCGATAGTTAAGGCCCTACTTGCTTAGCTCCCCTATAGCGCCCTAGTTATAGCGCTATAGGGGGTGCAGAGGGTAAGTCCCTACTCTACTATTAATAGCAGTAGGTCTTCTAACCTAGGGCTAAAGCGGTTGTATTGGTCCTATAGGGGGTGGTAAAGGTTAAAGTCCCTAGCTAGAAGGTAAAGGCCTAGGTAGGCGTTGATCTTCCTCCTTATTTCCTCTATAAGAGGGGTTAGGATAGTCTGGGGTTAGGGGTTGTTATATAGGGACTAGACTATAAAGGGGCTGTTCTTAGTCTATATAGTAGGCCTAGCCTAGTCTAAGCTAGAGCTGTAAGTCTATGTTGCTAGCGGGAGTGATTTATAGATATAAAGTAAAGCTTGTCCGTTAGAGGTAAAAACAAGGTAGTAGGGGGCTGATCTAGGGTAGTAGGTAGAGTGCTATACCTGCCTATTAATCTAGGGCTTTTATATAGCAAGTATTTCTTCTTTTACTATAGAAAGTAATACTTCCTATACTTCTTTTAAGCCTTGTACGTTCTAGAGGCATATCTTTATATCTCTATCTCCTCTAGCTATATAGTAGGTAGTAGTTGTTATATAGTAGTAGCGTTAGCTAGTCTAGTATCTAGGTCTAGTCTAGGTCTTATATCTAGGAGTCTAGGGGCTCCTATAGGCTCTAGGGTTCTAGTAGGTCTTATAGCCCCTTTAGAGCTTATAGCCGGCGTAGAGGAAGGGAGGGTTTAGCCGCTTAGGTAGCTAAAGCAGGTAGTAATCGTACTCTAGTTAGGGGTTAACCCTCTTAATACTATTAGTCAGCCCCTCTATCTCTTCCCTAAGACTATAGTATAGCCTTCTTCCCCCTCCTCTTATAATAAGGCCTGCTAGGGGGGGTATTATTACTGTTGTTACTATTGCTGCTATTGCTATTGCTGTTAGTACTGCTGGTATAAGGGCGGTTAGTCAACGTTAAAGGCCTTAGGCCTAGAATATAGATATCCCTTAGCCTATACCTATACCTCTTTTAGGCAGGGGCAGGCCTTTAAGTAGGTATAATAAGCTTGGCAGCAGTTATAGCAGTAGGGTGCCCTAGAGCAGGTAGGGGCTTCTAGTATAGTATAGCTATTAGTACTATAGTTATAGCAGATCTCCTCCTTACTCTGGCATACCTTAGCCCTATAGCCCTATTTCCAGTACTATAGGTACTAGATAGGCTTAGCTTTGTCGATCTAGGGCTTTACTTCTAGGGCTTAGCAGCTCTAGAAGACCCCCTCCTTATAGGCCTTCTAGGCTACTTCTAGGGAGGTAAAGGCTATTAGTACCTTAACCCTAGTCCTTTCTAGCCCTTAAGGGTACTAGACTTTTGCCCTAACTACTATAGGGTACTGCTTTTTAGCCTCTTCTAATAGGCCTTTCTCTATAACCTAGTTATAGACTATAAGGCCTTTAACCGCTACTGCCTAGATTATGGTATATAGGGAGGCCTTCTCTCTAAAGGCCCTTATAATTTAGGTAGTATTATTCTCCAGGCTCTTCTTTATCTCTATGTTCTTTATAACTAGTAGAAGGTTACTACTAGAGAGTATCTAAACCCTCTGAATAACTAGGCTAGAAGCCTATTAAATAGCCTATACTACCTCTAGGACAGATTTAGCTAGTACCTATTATTAGGCTAAGCCTAGTCGGATAAGTACCTAGCGCTCTAGGCCAGGCCTAGTTACCTTGCTAGCTATTAGCTTACTAGCTATATTAGCCTAGGTAGGGGCTATAGGCTAGGAGTAGCTAGGCTATTACTATTGTTACTACTATTATTGCTAGTAGTAGCTAGGCTGTTAAGGGTATTACTAGTACTATAGTTTAGGCGTTTCTAGGGTAGTAGGGCGGTTTTAGGGTACTAGAGCTATTACTATAGCTAGGGCTTCTTTAGAAGGGTCCTAGAGCAGGGCTATAAGGGCGATTTACCTAGCTTTAGTAGTCGCTTCTACTATACTATAGAAGTTAGTACTATTCTTAGCTAGGCTAATTATCCAGTCTAGAAGGCTAGAGAGCATAAGAGTAAGCTTAGAGGGGCTAAGGGCAGTCTAGGCGGTTTTCTTAGTTGCTAGGGCAATATAGTCGGCCTTAGCAGTACTGTTATTGTTTTCTTTTTTCCCTATATTTTTCTCTGATTTTTTTCCTAGCTTTTTTAAGGTTTTCTAGCTAAAGGGGGTTAGAGCTAGGGCATACTAGCTGCTATTTGGGCCCCTAAGGAAAGGGGCAAAGACGTTAGTTAAGAGAGGGGTACTAATTATAGGGGCATTAATAGTAGGGGGGGCGCTAGAGCTAGGTACTATAGGTACTATAGTTATAGCACCTATAGTAGTCTCTTTAGTAGTAGTAGAGGTAGTAGTTTAGCAGTCTTCTATCTCTATATTATTATTTAGGTAGTCTGTACTTAGGGGTTAGTCTATACTTAGGGGCTAGCTTAGGGGGTTATTATTATTATCGTTAGCTATAGGTAGGGCAGGGTTGCTAAGGCGTAGAGCTGGATTAGTAGCCTATATGCAAGGAAATTACAGTTATAAGAGAGCAGCTAGGCTTACTATTTTCTGCATTTTCATACACCTAGGGCTATCGTGCAATCGACAGCGCTATAGCGAAAATTGACAGGCGTTATGTCCTTGATCGGACAGTTCGAATGGATGTGGTTGCACGCGATTTGGTGTAGTTTTGACCAAAAACTCGTTTTTCGTTTTTAGGTGTCGGTCTCTTTAGTACTATTAAGATACTTAAAAAGATTTTTAGCAGCGTTTAAGTGTGATTTTGTAGGTCTATTTAAAGACCTAGAGAGCCACTGTACGGTAAAGCTAATATCTCCCCTAGTAAAGAGCATTATATATATAGCTGTTCCTACTAGGCTTTGATAGAGCTTAATTTCCGTAGAATTACAGAGGTGGCTAGCAATATCTTCCTGTTAAACGTACAAAATAAGCTATAGCGCTTTAACGGTTATAGCTTAGGCAAAACGGATTTCAGTTCTCGAACTACTAGATATATAGCTATATTCTGAGGGTGGACCCAATTTTGTGGATACCGCTGACTAAGCTATATATTCCACTATATAGCCTAGAAATAGCTTTAAAAGGCTTTTCTATTTTTAGATTTATGCCCCACTTTTGTGGAGACAGCCTCCTTAGGCTGTATAAGCGCTAGAAATAGCCTTAAAAGGCTCTTCTACTAGGTCACCTACCTACCCTGTACCTACCCTGCACCGCAGGAGCGAAAACAGAACTTATAGGAAAAGTCGTGCGGCTTACCCTGTAGCTTAGGTGGCCGTAAGTCGATTATTTAAAATCGCCAGCTTATTTGGTTTTTCGGGAAGGCGCCATGCACCTCCTAAGGGGCTTCTGCCGTGTAGAAGGCAGGAATAGTCCCGGAGGGTATATATAGGGAAGGAAATTGCGAAGCCTTACCTACTTGGACTAGAAATCAAGTTACTACGTTACCTATAACTATAAGCCTTATAGGCCTATAAGACCTACTGAAAGCCGTGATATATAAGCTTAAAGCCCCTATAATATAGCGCTATAGCCTATAACTATACCGTTATATAAGGACTTTTATAGAGGGAATACAGTAAAGGGCCCTACTTTACTATATTAGCACATACCTAGGAAGTGCTATTTAGGCCATATCAACGCTGTTGCTGCCCCTACGTACCCTATACGACTACTACTAGTAGGCTATAGTGGTTACAGATCCTTATATAGGATTACCCATTCTAATAGGTTATAAGCCCGGATAGCCTGTAGGATAGTTATCGTTGGAGTCCAATTTCAAAGCGCTACCTCTGCCTATATATATAGGGCTATTTAAGCCTCTTATAGCTGAAAGTATAGTACTATATTAGCCCTAAAAAGCTATATATTACATCTTATTAAAGGCTATTTAAGGACTAAAAAGCCTGAAAATCTAGAAGGAGAAATCGCTAAGAAATCTGAGTCCTATAGTATTGACGAGCATTTAGGGCTCTTATACACTTAGGCTAGTATACTAACCTATACTAAAAGACCTTTCCACTTATAGCTGGAAGTAGAAAGGCTAGCGTTTTAGAATTTCTAGCGCTAAAGACCTAGATTTCCCTACTATAGAGCCCTTTCTATAGATATATCTATAGGCGGTAGTTAAGTCCCTACGTCGAAGTCTCTAGCCCTTAGAGCCTAGTTTAGAATTTCTACTGGAAAGCCCTACTAAGTAGCAAGTAGGCAGCGCTATAAACCTACTAAGCGCAAAGACTAGCCTAGAAAATCACTACTATAATTAGTGAGCTAGCTAATTAGCTTTAGTGAACTAGAAGCTAATTAAGTACTTTAGCTAGCACTATAAAGTAAATAGTAGCCTATTTACAATGGCGGATCAAGCTAAAGGGAAGGGTATAGCCCCTAAAAGGGCTAGTAACCCAGCTGATCCAGGGCAATCTTCTAGGCCTCCACTACCTATACGAACCCTATCAGAAGATGAGGAAGATGGCGAAGACTATAGCAAGGTTATAGAAGTCCTAAAACAGTATATAAAATCTCATGAGCGAGTTATAGCTAGCCAATCTAGTGATATAAAAATACTACTTCTAAGTCTAAATACCCTAAAAGCCTCTGTTAAGGATAGCGTTAGCGCTATAAAGAATATATCTTCTACTTTAGCTTCTTTAACTAATAGTAGTAACGCTACGGCTGCTACTATTGGAAAAACTAGCTATAGTCCTAGATTTGATCCTTTTAGCAGTACTATAGATTTAGATTCTCCTCCACGTCCCCCTAGGAAAGAGCCCCATCTAGGGCCGGCTGTTAATTTAGCTACTAGTAATTTAGACCCCCCTATAGATATAGGGTCTAAGGAAGGCTTTAAGGATACTATTACTAGTAGTATAGTAAAGGAGCTTTCTAAAAAGGCCTATACTATACCGGACGATAGTAAGCTTAGCAGGGAAAGCAATTTTAAACAGTGGATTCAGGCTTTAAGTATAGTGCTAAGAGCGTTAGGGATATCTAATTTTTCAGGAAACCCTGATATATCTAACACTTATAGCGACTCTGATCAAGCTGTTCTTTTAATGCTTCTACGCGATAGCTTATCTAGTGGCCCTAAGGCTGCTATATCGTAGATTCATATACCTTCTAAGGCCTTTAAGCTGCTTGTTAGGCAGTATAGCCGACCTATAGAGTCTAAAAAGGAGGACGTCTATAACGAATTCTATGCCCTTACCTTTAGTACCTATAGAAAAGGCTTATCAGCTTTTAACGCTGAATTTAACGGCTATCTTGCTAAGCTTACCATGGCTAAAATAGATATAGATCCCTCTTTAATACTAAATCAGTATTTTAAGGCTCTAGAATCTAAGTTTCCTAGCTGGGTATCACGCCAAAAGAGCTCTAGAAGACAGGCTAGAATGCTAGGCCTTACAGCCTCTAGCCTTAATATAGAATATCTAATGGCTGATATTTTAGAAAAATCTAGGAACCCGGCTACAGAGGCGTATAGAGCAGCTCATATAGCTAATAGCTCTAATTCAACCCCTAATTCAAATTCTAACCCTAGTAAGAAGGGTAAAAATAAGAAAAAGGGTAAGAAGAAGGCTAGTTATAATATTAAAAGGCAGAATTATAGTGCTAAAAGTGCCGAACAGGCCTCCTTTATACTAGGGTCTTATAACCTAGCTATAGAAGAAGAAGAAGAGGAATCCGACTCTAGTTCCAATTCTAGTTCTTCTAGCGATTCTAATACCCAATTAGCACAGCTATTAGCGTTAAAAGGGTATAAGAAGCGTAAGGACTTTAAAGGAAAAGGCCTAAAAACCTCTTCTAATAAGGCAAAATATAAAGATAATAAGCCTAAAAGACGCCCTAGAGACCCCGCTCTTTATAATAGTTGGCTATACAATACGGGATCTATAGACCATATCAGTAATAGTAAAGAGCGGTTTACTACCTTTACGCCTAACATAGGCCAGTTACGCCCTATTAACACTGGAAATGGCCCTGTAAGCCCAGCTGGTATAGGCTCTATTACACTAGAAGTATTATCTAGAAAGGCCCCCCCTACCTATACTAAATTAGTATTAGATAACGTTTTATACCTACCTAATATTGATATAAATATTGTTAGTAGGGTTAGGCACTATAATTCAGGAGGTTGCCTTATAAAGGAAACCCTTTATAGGGGTGATAGACGCTATATAGCTGTACTAGACTTTAAGAAATCAGGATTTTTTCTTGACGTTAAAGGCAGCTCTAAGCCTATATTACATGCAAATTTTGCTTTTCCTTTAGGCCTTTCTAGTTATACTACTAAAAGTATAGAGCCGTAGTGTAATAAGATAGTAGTGGAAATTCCTTCTAATTCTATTAGAAAGGAAGACTATAGACCTATTATAGAGGATACTATAGTATCTGAAGCTATAGAGCCTTATAAGCGCTATAAGCTAAGGAATTCTCCAGCTAAGGGTACTACTTTAGAAGGTATAGGACCTTCTTTAAGGGGGAAAAGGCCCTATAGGCCTGTAAAGCCCTTAGCTACTGCCCAGGCCCCCTATCAAAGTCCCTGTAAGACTAGGGAGCCTAAGCCCTTAACTAGCACTAGAGACCTGCCCTGTGTGCTAAGAGAGCCAGTTATAGAGGGGAATAAAGTAGTAGAAAAGGCTATATCTAGCCCTACTTTAAAGGAGCCTAATATAAGTCAGCGAGATTACTATAATCTACTTAATTTAGCTAAATTGTGGCACGTTAGGCTAGGCCATATAGGCCTGTGTCTTTTGAAAAAGACCTCTAGTATTACTAAAGGGCTGCCTAATTTTGATAAAATAAAGGAAGCTGATTTTCACAGCTCTAGCTATGATCGAGGTAAAGCAGTGAGAAGGGTTAGTAAGGCTTTAATACCTGACCTACCTAGGGTCTTAGACTCAATAAAGGGCAATACTGTTAAAATTAGGCCTAGGCCTTATAATAGAAACCCTATAGTCTTACTTCTAGTTGACCGTAAAAGTAGGTATAGGTAGGTTTTTAACCTACCTAATAAATCAGGCCCTATAGTAGCGAACGCTATGAAGGGCTTTTTTAGGGGCCTAAGGAATGGATTTGGTAGATATCCTACTAAATTCCACTTTGACGGAGGTACTGAAATAACTGATTTATTAACTACTTAGTTGGCTAAAAGGGGTATTAAATTTAGCACTTCTGCCCCCTATATCTACGAGCAGAACAGCTTAGTAGAACGATCAGTTAGAGTTATACTAGACTGTGTAAGGTGTACTATTCTTAGTAGCGCTTTACCCTAGTATTTATAGTGCTTTATACTAGAGGCTATAGTGGAATTAGTTAATAGTACTATTGGAATGGGTAATCCTATATAAGGATCTGTAACCACTATAGCCTACTAGTAGTAGTCGTATAGGGTACGTAGGGGCAGCAACAGCGTTGATATGGCCTAAATAGCACTTCCTAGGTATGTGCTAATATAGTAAAGTAGGGCCCTTTACTGTATTCCCTCTATAAAAGTCCTTATATAACGGTATAGTTATAGGCTATAGCGCTATATTATAGGGGCTTTAAGCTTATATATCACGGCTTTCAGTGGGTCTTATAGGCCTATAAGGCTTATAGTTGTAGGTAACGTAGTAACTTGATTTCTAGTCCAAGTAGGTAAGGCTTCGCAATTTCCTTTCCTACATATACCCTCCGGCACCGTTCCTGCCCTCTATACGGCAGGAGCGCCTTAGTAGGTGCATGGCCACTTCCCGAAAAACCAAATAAGCTGGCGATTTTAAATAATCGACTTACGGCCACCTAAGCTGCAGGGTAAGCCGCACGACTTTTCCTATAAGTTCTGTTTTCGCTCCTGCGGTACAGGGTAGGTACAGGGTAGGTAGGTGACCTAGTAGAAGAGCCTTTTAAGGCTATTTCTAGCACTTATACAGCCTAAGGAGGCTGTCTCCACAAAAGTGGGGCATAAATCTAAAAATAGAAAAGCCTTTTAAAGCTATTTCTAGGCTATATAGTGGAGTATATAGCTTAGTCAGCGGTATCCACAAAAGTGGGTCCACCCTCAGAATATAGCTATATATCTAGTAGTTCGAGAACTGAAATCCGTTTTGCCTAAGCTATAACCGTTAGAGCGCTATAGCTTATTTTGTACGTTTAACACCCCCTCTATTCTTCTGTTCCTTTATAAGCCTTAGAAAGCTATATATAGGTAAAGAATAGAAGAATCCTAAGAAATAAGAACGTAAGAGCAAAACTATTCCGTTAGACAAAGGGGTTAGGCCCTTATATATATATAGGATAAACCCCTATTATATATAGAAAGAAGTAAGAATATATATGATGTTGAAATCAAACCTATATCCTATAAAGGTATAGGTACTTTAGCTTTAAAGCTTATAGTAATATATAATATCTAAATATTCTATACCCTAGCGACTAATAGACGCACTAGAGTATAGAAGGAGTAAAGGGCTTATAAACGCCTTTATCCTCTTATAGAGAAAACAATTTTTAGCACGGTTTTAAATTTTATGCCCTTTTTTACTCCGTTCTTTCAGCCAGTTCTAGTAAGGAAATAACAGGTAGTCACATAGAGAATCCCCCTCTAAAGGAAAGTATACTACTAGTAATAGCCAGAGCCTATATTTTCCAAATATAGCTATACTATATACTAGAGTACTTCTAGATGTAGCTAGAGTAATATAGGCCTCCCTAACGCCGCAGGGAGCTGATGCCAGCACAAGGGCGCCTATAGAACTGTACTACAGTAGCTAGGACCTTATAAGCCTTTTAAGGCTATATAGAGGAATTAGGTGATTCCGAAGGCGGTAAAGTAGCCGGTACTATTGACTGGTCTTATAAGCTAATCAGGCTAAGCCAGGCCTTCTATATATATAATATAGAATATATATATAGATAGATATCTATTACTCCTATAGAGTCCCTTAAGGGGCTATAAGGGGCTGCTAGCTTACACTTATGCTAGAGGAAAACCGGAAAACGGATGAAAAACCTCCAACGAGCTTAACAAGGCGGGCGACCTAGCAAGAGGAGAAAAGCAGTACTAAAAGAAAAACATCGCAAGGGGAGGCCGTCTAGGAGGCTACTAAGGGAAATCGCGCCTATTCCCCTACCCGTCTCCCGTAAGAACGCCCTATATCTCAATTAATATAGGGCTCGGGGTAGGGGAATAAGGAAGGGGTCTTATCAGCAAAAAGGGGGTAAGGCGAGGCTAGGCTTAAAGCTTAAAAGCTTATAAGTCTAGGCCTATAGCCTTCCCCTTTACCTTGGTATAGTAGTAAGATACTAGCTATAGGGAAGAAAGAAAGGATAGTCTAAAGAGAGAGAGGGGAAGCAGTCTAAGGAAGGAGAGAAGGCAGAAAAAGAGACTAAAGCATATCCGTATCCTCTTCCTCTATAGAGCCCCTTGCCAGCTCTAGGGAGGAGGGTATAGAACCGGTAGCTGTAGTACCGGTAGCTGCTAGATCGGTAGTAGTAGTAAAGGTAGAGGCGGGGATTTTGCTAAAAGCCTCCCTTATAGTTCGCTGGGAAAGAGAGGCTATGGCGGTAGTGGCGGTAGCGGTAGTGGCGGTTATTGTAGGGGGGCGGCCGCGGCGGCGTTTTCCAGCTACTACTGTATAGCTTTCTTCCCCTTCTAGCCAGTCTTCTGTTGATATTGCCGGCTTAAGAGGGCCGGGGAGGTCGAAGTTAATAGGCCTGTTTTATAGGCTAGATTTTGCCTAAGCCTTATACTTCTTTCTTTCAGGGCAATCTTCTGCCCTAGCATGGTGGTCGCCAAGGCAGTTCCGGCAGTACTGAGCCTTAGTACAGGCTACCTCGGTATGCTTCTTCTTTTCTTGGCGGTAGTTGTAGTAGAGGGTAGGGGAGTGGCAGTATTTAGCTTTATACCCCTATCGCTAGTAGTTAAAGCACTGTAAGGCCCTAGCCTCATCGATATAGGGCTCTGCTTTTAGGGCCCTATAGGCCTAGAAGATTCTATCTTGATAGGCCTGGTAGGCCTCTTGCTGGCTGGAGAAGGCAATAAGAGCTAAGACTCTTGTTCTTTCGATCTGGAGGGGGTACTAGACCTTAGCCCTTAAGGCCGAAGGATATACTTCTTTTGCTACTACTAGAAGGCTAGCTTCCGTTACCTGGTCAGCTATTATAAGCCCTTTAACGGCAATAGCCTAGGTAGTGGTGTGGATCGAGGCCTCTAATGATAAAGAGGCTAGCCAGGCTGTGTTTTCTTCCAAGGCTTTTTTGATTTTTTCTCCTTTAGTAACCAGTATAAGGTTACCGCTCGGTAGGGTCCTTACCCCCTTGATAGGGTGCCCTATAGCCTTCTATACTGCCTGTACGATTTCTAGGGCTGATTTTTGGCCGAGGGAAGACGAGGCTGATCCTAGCCGTATAAGGACCTGTTTTTCTAAGCCTAGCTTAGTAGGCTTTTCCCTAGCCGCTGCTATAGCAGCCCAGGTACGGCGGGTTAGCTCTGATTCGGCGGCGGGGGGTTGTTGTTGCTGCTGTTGTTATTGCTGTTGTTGTTGCTTCTTCTGCCTTAGGGCCTGGGTAACGAACGAGGGAAATATCGGGGCTTTTTTCTCCTCCTCTTTTAAGATCTGCGTTAAGGCTAGCTTTCTAGCTAGCCCGGTATATTCGACGATTTCCTTAAAGGCCGGGTTATTGACTAAAAGACTAACTATCTGGTCTATAAGACTAGAGAAGGTAAGGGCGAGGGTTGCAGGTAGTAGGGCTTTTTCTTTTTCTTTTCCCTTTTTAGAGGGGGAGGGGCGGCGGTGGCGGTAGTAGCGTGTTGACTGCTAGAAAGCCCTTTAAGAGGGCTATCGAACGATATATCGCTTGACCTAGTAGCGGTTGTAGTGGTGGCAGGGTTGGCGGCGGAAGTGGTGGTAGTAGTAGTGGCGGTGGTAGTAGTGGCGGAAACGGTGGTAAGGTGGGTCAGGAAGCTATGGCCCGAGCACTTAGGGGCTTTGTTAACAGCCCCTAGGGGGCTAGGGGCGGCAGGGTTCGGGTTAGCAGGGTTCAGGTCAGAGGGGCCAGTACGGTCGGGGCTAGGGCACGTGATTGTAGGGCCTGTACGCCCGCCCCGCTGCAGCTACAGATTTCTGGCCACGGTCGACCACATCATACAGTCAGAATCCGACCACAGCGCCGTCGAACGAGCGACTGCGCCACAGCCAAATTTGGCGTGTGTTGAGTCCTCGATTGGACAAGTGGATTGCAAAAGAGTGCAGTCGATTTGGAGCGGTCCTGACCAAGAACGCGTTTTCGGATGTGTAATGCTATTCAATATATATATATAGGGGTAGAGGGTAGCTTAGTAAAAAGCTCCCTTAGGTTATAGGCCTAAAAGCCTGATAAAAGACTGAAAGCCACTAACTGGTAGGGCTTTAGTAAGTCCGTCAGCCGGCATACACTTAGTATTAAGATATATAATAGTAACTATTTTAGCCTTAACCTGCTCTCTAACGTACCGGAATTTCAGCAGGGTATACTTAGTTCTAGCGTGTAGCGCTGGGTCATTAGCTACCGTTATAGAGCCCTGATTATCTCTATAGAGAGTAATAGGGTAGTCTATAGGTCTATAAAGTTCAGAAAATAGCCCTATAATCCACTGTACTTCGCGTATAGCCTCTATAAGTCCATCAGTTTCAGCTTCCAGGGTAGAGAGAGCAATAGTAGTAGCTCTTTTCGTTTTCCAGCTAATAGGCCCACCGGCTAACTTATATAGATAGCCGTAGGTGGATTTACTAGTAGCCTTATCCCCTGTAAAATCAGAATCACTAAAGCCTATAGGGACTAGACTACTATTAATTATAGAAGTCCGGCTACTACCTTTACTATTTCTAGAATCTACTATAGTAGTAGAGGTAGTAGTTAGAGGCCTAGGCCCTTCCTTAGAGTGAAAGTCTCTACTAAGCTTAGTAGTTGTATTACTACTATTACTAAGCTTAGGCCCTAGATCAGCTACTGTATTTCCGTTACAGCTAAAATAGATGCTATAGTCTTTGGTACTGTTAAGATACTTAAAAAGATTTTTAGCAGCGTTTAAGTGTAATTTTATAGGTCTATTTAAAGACCTAGAGAGCCACTGTACGGTAAAGCTAATATCTACCCTAGTAAGGAGCATTATATACATAGCTGTTCCTACTAGGCTTTGATAGAGCTTAATTTCCGTAGAATTACAGAGGTGGCTAGCAATATCTTCCTTTAGTTGAAGTTGACTTACTAGCCCCGGCTGTAAGGGAATAGATATAGGCTTAGAATCGGCTAAGTTAAAGCGGCTAACCGCCTCTTCTACATACTGTGACTGGTTAAGCCACAGGCGCCTATTAGGTCTATCCCTTATAATCTGCACGCCTAGGAAATAGGCGGCAGGCCCTAAGTCTTCTATAGCGTAGACCTTATTAAGCCGTTTCTTTAAATCAGTTATATAGCCTATATCAGGCCCTATAAATAGACAGTTATGTCGATTGCTAGCGGGCTATCGTAGCTGGTATTAGTTGGTCACGGTAAGGGAATAGCTAGATATGGGGCATAACCCCCATACTAGCGCTAGGCACAACCCTAGTCAGGATACAGGGACATAACGCCCCGTATCTAGAAGAGCGAGAAAGAGAAGGAGAGAACACATTATCAATCAACACTATAGGAATCGTACTTGTTATTTTGCTCTTTCTCTATCTTACTGTTCTTATTCCTTACTATCTACCAGAAGCCTTTTACTATAGTAAAAGCGAATCGACACTAATCAGTTTCTATTGTTTTAACAGACAGTAGGAGCAGAGCAGCTAGATTAACAACTACGCTAGAAGTATACCTATAAAGAGGAAGAGCTAGGCTAGCTATAATAAGAGACGGATCTCTTTATTAAGCATATCTAACCTACAAACACACCCTAAAACATAGAGATAAAACATAGATGTACTTTCGAAAAACGACTTTACTTATCCGACATTTTTAGCAGATATAACGAACGACAATTTAATACTATAACTACAGCTTGAAACTCAAAGACAGAACGCAAAACGCAATTCAAAATAGCTAATACTACGATATAGACGTATATACCAATAGCTAAAGACAAGATGCTTAATAAGCTGCCTTAGTAGCTACTGCCTAGCAAAGCCTACCTACTAGATATAGCAACCTTCTTTAAAACCCTAGACTATATCGAACTAAGCTATAAAGATAAGAGGATCATCAACACCTATATATTGATAAAAGTAGTAGAATGCTAGAGGTTAAAAATAGAGGGAGAAAGGCTATAAATAAGGATGATCAACAGCTTTAACAGGTAAACTAACAAGGACTTTCAAAAGGCTTCTATAATCATTAAAACGGAGTTAGCAGAACTACTTAGAGCTAGCGGTTTTGCTATAAGCCTAATAAGAAGCTACTAAGACGCTAAACTAGCCAGGTTTGCCAACAATAAGAGCCTTATCGGAAAACCTACCTATTAGCCAGTCCTATTAGCCGCCTCCTTACCTCTCTAGATAGCAACAGTACCTCTACTATTATAAGTTTTCTCGCCTACCCTAGGCAAAGGTATACCTCTACCGCTATTAGTACTAGGCTTCCCTTTACTACCTAAACTGCTAAATTTAGGGCCTAAGCTAGAGAGCTTAGTATAAGGACTAGGAGGAAATAGAGGATATAGGGAAGGACCTAAATATAGGAACAGAACTAGGCCTAGATATAAAAACGGATTTAACCTAGGGTAACTAGGGTTTATTCTAGGACTACTAGGCTTTAACCTACAACCTTAGTAATACTACCCCTATTAGTAATACCAACTATAGTAGTACTACTAGCAGTACTACCCTTAGTAGTAGCAATAAAGAAGGTATAACTAGCCTTCTGTTCTATCTAACCTACTAGAGGTTACTAGAGTCGAAATAGGGAGTCCGGAATACCTGGAAATTCCCCTAAGGCTAACCTAGAGGGATAACAACCCCTATATTAATCGAAAGCTATATATAGACTTTGGAAAAGCGTAGAATAGCAGTAACTGCTATAATAGGGCAGAAATAGAGATACTGGACGACAAAGTTAAGATTTTCCTTTACTAGTATATAATGTTCTAGATCGACCATACTACTTTGCACCTGGTTTTTCCCTATATCCTCTCTAATAAGGCTAGGGACTATTAGGTTAACTACCTTAACCGCCTTCTTCCTTTCTACTTAGTTTATGCTAAACTAAGTAAGTATTTCGAGATAGACGCTAAAAAGCAGAACCTAGTAACGATATAGAGCTCGATTACTTTTAGAAGTATATAATAAGAAAACCCCGGAAAAAGCAACAAAGAAGTCCTCCAGCTACTGCTTAATAAGCTACTAGTAATTTAGCGGGCTTTAGGGCCTATTTACCGTAGTAAGGAAATCCTTACTTCGAATATAGTAAGGGTATACTATAAAGTACCTAAACTGAAGTTAGCTTTATATAAGCCGATCAAAGGATTTAAGGAGCTAGTAGCTATACTACAGGGCATGCTAGAAGTAGAGGAAATGAAAAGCTAGTAGTATCTAACAGACTGGCGGTATTTCTCTAAGAAGTTACAGCTAAGGTCTACCCCTAGAAGGTCTTAATACTGCTGGATTTGCAAGAAGGATAGGTACTACTCTACTAAGTACTTAGAAGAGGAGTAGAAGAAGAATCGACTTGACTAGCTAAAAAGCCGGCAAATCGACCCTAATAGAGGGAAGAAGAGATATTAGTCGTTTCTAGTCGACTATAAGGGCTCTAAGTCTAAGAGGAGTATAGCGGAGGACGATTTTAACGACTATAGCCTAAAGGATTATACTATAGAAGACTCTGCCAGAAACGATATAGCAGTAGCTTTCTTTACTAACAAGGCTTTCCTATATAGATTATATAGGGAAGAACCCTGCTGTAATAGAGAACTTAAAGATATACCATACGCCGTGCTCTCTTCCGCGTAATTTGTGCTTAACAAGTATTCTAAAACGGTATTCTAGGGTATTATGCCGGATATAGGTACCGCTAATTTTTTAACTACCGGAATACGTTAAGTACTAGCCCTATAACGCTAAGTGCCCGGTATCTATATCGATAGGGTAAGGGCTGGAGAGGCTAGTATTACCTTTAGCCCGGGTAAAGTAAAGGAATCTATTAGTATAGTTATAGTAGATACCGCTGCTAGGAAGGCAACTTTCTACGTTCTAGATACGCCTACCCCTTTTCTTCTTTACCTTTAAGATATAGATCGGCTTAGGGTATACCTGGACAATACAATGGATACTATGGTTAAGGGTAAGTAGCAGATCCCGATTATCCAAAGATAGGGCTACCTATAGATCCTAGCATTTAACGGCGCAGCATATGCCGTGTTTATACAGGATAAAGCATAACTGCGCTTAACGGAACTTATAGAATCCTAGCTATAGCGAATTCATCGACATTGCAGCTACCTATTAGTGGAAAAGCTATATAAGCTCCTTAGCTACGCCGACTATTAAGTGGAATATAGTGCGTTAGAGCTTATTAACAAGTTCTGCTACTTCTACTAGGTTAAGGGGCTGGTACCTAGGCGTTTTAAATTTACGCTTAGAGACGATATCTACTTTAACTATAAGGTGGTAGTGGATATCCTAGATCTTAATAGCCAGAAAGTCCTCTATGTAGTCGATACGGCCACCTCCTTTTAAGCAGCCTGTTTTCTAAAGGATATAACGGCAAAAGAGACTTAGGAACGGTTAAAGGAGTGCTCGATGGATATATATCTTAGGCTGCTGGATATCCTTCGTTATAACTAGGGGACTAATTTCGTGGCTAAGGAATTCTAGGTAGAGGCGAAATTAGCCGGTATTACAGTAGTAGACGTCCTGGTCAAGGCTTATAATTCGGTAGGGAAGGTAGAGCGCTACTATGCCCTACTATGCTAGGCATACGAGATTATATAGGAAGAAGCTGGTACTACTATGTCGAAAACGGCTAGTTTATAAGCTGTAGTCTCTACTGTTAATAATATAGCAGGGCCTAGCGGTTTAATCCTTACCCTACTAGTCTTTAGTACTTTTCCCCGGCTAACTGGAAATTCACTACTAAGTCTAGATTAAGTTATAAGGGCAGGAGCTATCGAAAAAGCAATGGCTAAGCTTAAGAGGTAGCAAGGTAAGCGGGCTATTAGGGAGGCTCTTAGCCGCCGAAACGGCCCTAATACTAAGGTAGTACTACCTAGTATGCTAGGTATTAGCTAGGAAGTCTTGGTCTACTATAAAAATAACAGGTAGACTGGGCTATATAAGGTATTAGCAGTATTAGAGACTTCTGTGACTATAGATATAGTTAACAGCGCTATAGACTTTAGAAGTACGGTTGTAAAACTGTACTACTAGGAGCTATAGAGGGGGCTATAAGGGGGGGTATAGAAGGAGGGGGATGCTAAAGACCCGGAAGATCCAGATATAGCGGAAAAATTCGTCTACCCTAACCCTATACTACTAAAGAGGTAGGGCTAGCCTAGGAGAAAAAAAGGGGCCTAGGTTTTACTAGAGATTATAGACCTATAACCTAACGTACTGCCTAGATACGGCACAACTTGCGCTACAAAACCCTAGGATAAGGTACAGCCTATGCTAACGAACGACATGCTACGACTTAGACGGACGACCTGTAATTCCGGTATGCTAGACAAACTATAACTTACACTGCGTTTTACCATTTTAGACTGTAGCTACACCCTTATATTAGGTAGGGACCTTGTAAGTCAAGTCCCTATAGGACTCTTCCTTTCTAAAAAGAAGAGGAAGGACTATACCCTAGCTCTAGAATTATAGTACTAAGGTAAGATTACTATACTAGGTAAGCCGTTTAAGGCTTTAGATAAGGCTAAGATCGACGCCCTCCTTGAAAACAGCGTTATTAAGGTGATCTAAGAACCGAAGGACCTCTATAGCGTTAAGGTATTTAAGTTAAGGATAGTATAAGAGATAAAGGACAAGACTTCTAGCCTATATGAAAAATCAAGACTAGTAGCCTAGGGGTATAGTAATCCAGGAAAGAATAGTCTTCTTACTTAGTTACTAACTATCTAATAGTATACCTAGCGGATTTTACTTGCCCTTTACCCTTCTCTTCTTTATGATTTTGGGCTATACCTATAGTTATAGGATATAACATAGGCATATACACAGTCCAAGACGGCCTTAAACCGAAAAATACTCCTTTATCTGCCTAAAGAGCTTTAGGGTAAATATCCTACTAGTGCTATTTTATGGGTAAACCGCCCGCTATATAGTATAGCAGAGGTAGGGCTTTACTAGTTTGCTATCTATATATAGTAGTATGTAAATTGCCTTAGTCTTTAGTCTTCTTCTTTTAATCCTTATCTTCTGATTTCTACTACTATACTAGGAAAGGGATTTAGGCTTGTTAGCTTGCAAACCGACAATACCCTTATTATTAGGGATAATTCCTTTTCCCAGTTAAAAGAGGAAGAGCTGGAAAAAGCCAGCTTTAAGTTAAAGCCAGCTACTAAGGTAGTAGATAGGCTAGAGGTGGATTTTAACGGCTGCCGGCTTTACCTCTCTAACAGCAACCTTTCGATATGGCAAAAAGGGCAGGGTAAACGCCTGTCCCTCGTCGACATAAAAGGGGCAATGCCCGCTTAGTAATACGTTGAGCAACGTGCTCGGGGGGCTTATTTGGCCTCTATTTGCCAGCTAGAGGCGGCTTTCGACTTAGCTGTAGCTACTTAAGCCTAGTAGCCCTAGCTAGAGGACTATAAGCACCTTAACGCCCGGATCTAGTAGTAGATGGATAACATGGAAAAAGGCCTAGTTTATCACCCTTTGGATCTTACTATAGCTAAGCTTTTTATCTTTATTAACAGGTCCTTTGCTAATAACGTAGACCTAACTTCTTAGATTGGCTATATTATACTACTAGCTAACAAAGACGATATACTAGGAGAGGCTGCTTTTTAAATTTATAGAAATATAGTCTACTAGTCCTCGACGAAATGCAAGAGGGTAATAAGAAGTATACTAGCTAGTAAGATCTATAGGATAGTAACTAGCTTTAATATCGGTTTTATAGTCCAGCGGACTATTTCTACGATTTTTGCCTATCTTAGCCTAAGGGCTAACCTTCCGATTATTCTTTATATAGACTCTTTTAGTCTATATAAGTACCTTATTAAGCTTAGTAGTACTATCGAAAAGCGCCTTATAATCGATATTATAGCTTTATAGTAGAGCTATAAGAATAGGAAGATTTAGGAGGTTAGGTAGATTAATAGAGAGGATAACCCAGTAGACGCTATAACAAAAAGACTGCCTAACCAGGCACTTACAGTACTGGTCGATAATAACGCAGCTAAGATATATATAGAAGGTTAGGTAATACGGCAATGATTGCTATATAGCAGCTATAGTATACCGACAAAAGAAAGATAGTAAAGGCAGGATATACCATACGCTAATACGCCGCGGAAGAGGAGGAAGGACAAGGCGTAGACACGCTGTAAAACGAAAGTACAAAACGCAATAAGCGCAGCAGGACTGCAAGACAAAGCGCAATATACTTTTACATTTTTTATATTTTTATATTTTCCTCCTCCTCCTCCCCCTATACTACTAACAACAAAAGTACTTTAGCTATATAGGCCGATACCTATATATAAGCCTTTTATAAGGCCTTCTTCCCTATCCCTACTAAGTCCGCCTCCTCCTTACTACTACTAGGCAGTGTAAGAACATAGCAGATAGTAGACCGCCACTCCTGCTAGTCCTTATACTACTGCTTCTTAGCAGCCTTTAACAAGTTAGTATATTACTAAGAAGATAAAGGAGAGGACTTATAGTAGAGATAGGCTTGAAAGCCATAAGGACTTTAAGATAGTACGCCATAACAGGGCGCGCTAATATAGAGCTATATAGGTAAATTAAAGTGTAACTACGGTTTTATTTATATAAGACAAAGCGCTTATAGCAGCTTGCAACTACTACTAGCTAAGTAGGACCAACAACAGCTACTAATAACCCTAACGTAATCCTAGTAATACTAGTCCTAATGCTATATGTTATTAAGACCCTAGCCTTTACCAGCCGTTACTGCCTAGATATAATAGACGTATATATCGGTATAGGGCGTACCAGAGGGGCTATAGGGGTAGGACACAACGCGCTGTTGCTTATATAGCAGTATATCTAGAAATTACGAAAATGTTAGCTATATTCCAAAGCACAGCTGTACTTTAAAACCTACCTTTGCGGCATAAAGCGCCCTTACCGTACTTGTACGCGCTACTACCTTTGCCTTTATTAGTACTATCGCTAATACCGCTGTTAACGCTGTTATTATTGCTACTACCGCCCTCCTCCTCCTCCTCTGCATCGGCAGGGGACACATACACCCTGTTATAAGCGTTATCATCGTCCTTATTAGCCGTAAGGCCGGAATTAGTAGTATATCTGCCGGCGTTACTGCCGGCAGTACGCTTAGAGCGCCGCAGGCCCTCTTTCTTAGCTAGCTTACTAGCCTAGGCATTAGCCACGGCCTCCTTACGCTTCTTGCGGCGCTTAGCGGCCGCTGCCCTACCTGCCGTAGTATAGGCCTTGGCTGACTCGCGCCGCTTGGCCTTGCAAGCAGCCGTATAACGTATGGCCGGCGTAATCTTAGCTAGCTTGGCCGGCATAGGCGCTGGGGCTAGAGGTATAGTAGGTATGCCTATATCGCGCTAGGATATTAATAAACAAAACATACCTACGCTGATAATACATAGGATATAACGTATATATAGTAGATAATAAAGCTAGTACGGCGGATAACAATAAAGTACTTACCTAGGATATTATATACCGAGTCGTCCAAGTCGGAAAAAGAGTCTATATCAGCTATAAGTAGGTTAGTAAACAACAAATCACAGCAGTAGTAGCAGTAGGGTAAGAAGGCTATATACATATACATTTTTATTAATAAGACTTAAAAGAGAAGGACTATATTAGAAGTATAGGCTGGCCTGTTATTCTATTTATTCTATAGTAGGTAGTCTAGGAGTATATAATAACAAAAAGACAATGCTAGTAAAAAAGGGCGTTATTGATTAGTTAAGGGATAGGCAGGCTATAGCTAAGGAAGAAAAGGAAGAAGGAGATAGAAGGTGGTTGTATAGTAGAATTAGCATGGTAATAGGCAACGCAGACATATTGTAGTAGACAAAGTGCAATACGCGCTTTATATAGTACTTGCAGGACATAACGTGTAACTTGTCTTATAGGAATAGGGCGTATTAAGAATTGATTGTAGGATATAATACATGCCTTATCTCGCGTAGATAAAGCGTATTAAGTGGCGGACTATAGGTAAGGATGTCCTGTAAGGACAGACTATAACCAAAAAGAAAAGAGAGCCAGTATCGATTGCTAGTAGGCTATTATAGCTGGTATTGGTTAGTTACGGTAAGGGAATGGCTAGATATAGGGCATAACCCCTATACTAGCGCTAGGCACAACCCTAGTTAGAATACAGGGACATAACGCCCTATATCTAGGAGAGCGAGAAAGAGAGGGAGAGAACATATTATCAATCAACACTATAGGAATCGTACTTGTTATTTTGCTCTTTCTCTGTCTTGCTGTTCTTGTTCCTTACTATCTACCAGAAGCCTTTCACTGCAGTGAGAGCGAATCGACAAGTTATCTATATAGGTAACGATAAAGTAATAGGTTTTAGCATTATAGAAGACCCCTGGATCTGAAATAAGAGGGAGATAGCCTAGGCTCTTAAGTAAGATTTTAAGCTTATTTTGCCACTCTCTAGGGCTTTGTTTCAGACCGTATAACGCTTTAGATAGTTTAATAATATTAGGAGTAGAAGGATTATAGCCGTATTTCAGTAAAAGCTTATAAATAGCCTTATTAGAAGCCGCTAGGTCTAATAGTCCTTCAGGGATTTCCATATATATTTCTTCTCTAAGAGCGCTATTAAGAAATGCCCCTATAAAGTCAGCTTGTTCTATTTCCCAGTCTAGAACAGCACCTATAGCTAGAAGTATACGCCAAGTAGGTGGTATACTAGTAGAGGCGTAGGTTACAGTGTAATCTAGGCCTTCTACCTGCATAAAGCCCCTAGCTACTAACCGAGATTTATACTTAATAGGCCTGTTTTTAGCGTCCTTTTTAACCTTAAGAACGTTTCGACAGGTAATAAGCTTACGGTTAGAAGGTAATAGACTCCTAGGTAGGAATTTAAAAACCCCTAGCTCTAATAACTGGATAAATTCCTTGGTAATAGCCTCTAACCACTTACTACGCTTATCTCTAGGTAGTTTTAAGACTTGCTTATAAGTAGTAGGCGTACTATCCTTAGATATTACCCTTTTTCGAGCCTTATAGACAAAAGACAGTATATAGCTACTAGTCTTAGCTAAAAGCTTATAGTAATCGAGCTGCATTTTATCCCTCTCTGAAATAAGATCACTATTATCAAGAGGTTCGTTCGTTATAGGCTGATTAGGCGCTATAACTTCTATAGGCTTAGGTGCAAAAATAGGCTCTATAGTTTGGGGAAACGCCTCTGGTAATTCAGGCTTTCTAATAGATATAGTAGGCCTAGTAGACTCTACTATAACCGGATTTATAGGCTTATCCAGTAAGGGTTCATCTAATTCACTATCGGAAGAAGATTCGTAGAGTTCTAGCTTACTAGGTCCTATTTCTATACTAATAGGCTTTTCAGTATTAAGATTAGAAGGGTCTGGGCTGACAGCCCCCTCTAAATCTAGGTCTAGGTCTACTAATTCCCCCTCTAAAGCCGTATTATCAGTAGGCTTACTTAGTACTGTATTATCCTCTATGAACTTAACAGTAGAGGTTTTAAGTACTGCTCTTCTAGACAGTATATATACTAGGTAGGTCTTAGAACCTAATACCGCTAGTAATTTACACTCTTCCGTTCTAGAGGTAAACTTTAACGATTTAGACCGTTTTTCTAGAGGTATAATCGCCTCTCCTCTAGCGCCTATAGCCCTATAGCGCTCTAGGTTAGGTATATGTGGAATACCAGGCTCTAGCTCGTCAAATAGCGCCTAGAAAGGAGTGGTTTCCTTATTAGTTATAGCTGTACTATTAACTAATTCCACTACAGCCTCCAGTATAAAGCACCACAAATACTAGGGTAAAGCGCTACTAAGAATAGTACACCTTATACGGTCTAGTATAACTCTAACTGATCGTTCTACTAAGCCGTTCTGCTCGTGGATATAGGGGGCAGAAGTGCTAAATTTAATACCCCTTTTAGCTAACCAAGTAGTTAATAAATCAGTTATTTCAGTGCCTCTGTTAAAGTGGAATTTAGTAGGATATCTACCAAATCCATTCCTTAGGCCCCTAAAAAAGCCCTTAATAGCGTTAGCTACTATAGGGCCTGATTTATTAGGTAGGTTGAAAACCCACCTATACCTACTTTTACGGTCAACTAGAAGTAAGACTATAGGGTTTCTATTATAAGGCCTAGGCCTAATTTTAACAGTATCCCCCTCTATTGAGTCTAAGACCCTAGGTAGGTCAGGTATTAGAGCCTTACTAACCCTTCTCACTGCTTTACCTCGATCATAGCTAGAGCAGTGAAAATCAGCTTCCTTTATTTTATCAAAATTAGGCAGCCCTTTAGTAATACTAGAGGTCTTTTTCAAAAGACGTAGGCCTATATAGCCTAGCCTAACGTGCCACAATTTAGCTAAATTAAGTAGATTATAGTAATCTCGCTGACCTATATTAGGCTCCTTTAAAGTAGGGCTAGATATAGCCTTTTCTACTTTATTCCCCTCTATAACTGGCTCTCTTAGCACACGGGGCAGGTCTCCAGTGCCAGTTAAGGGCTTAGGCTCCCTAGTCTTACAGGGACTTTGATAGGGGGCCTAGGCAGTGGCTAAGGGCTCTACAGGCCTACGGGGCCTTTTCCCCCTTAAAGAAGGTCCTATACCTTCTAAAGTAGTACCCTTAGCCGGAGAATTCCTTAGCTTATAGCGCTTATTAGGCTCTATAGCTTTGGATACTATAGCATCCTCTATAATAGGTCTATAGTCTTCCTTTCTAATAGAATTAGAAGGAATTTCCACTACTATCTTATTACACTACGGCTCTATACTTTTAGTAGTATAACTAGAAAGGCCTAAAGGAAAAGCAAAATTTGCATGTAATATAGGCTTAGAGCTGCCTTTAACGTCAAGAAAAAATCCTGATTTCTTAAAGTCTAGTACAGCTATACAGCGTCTATTACCCCCATAAAGGGTTTCCTTTATAAGGCAACCTTCTGAATCATAGTGCCTAACCCCGCTAACAATATTTATATCAATATTAGGTAGGTATAAAACGTTATCTAATACTAATTTAGTATAGGTAGGGGGGGCCTTTCTAGATAGTACTTCTAGTGTAATAGAGCCTATACTAGCCGGGCTTACAGGGCCATTTCCAGTGTTAATAGGGCGTAACTGGCCTGTGTTAGGCGTAAAGGTAGTAAACCGCTCTTTACTATTACTGATATGGTCCGTAGATCCCGTATCGTATAGCCAACTATTATAAAGAGCGGGGTCTCTAGGGCGTCTTCTAGGCTTATTATCTTTATATTTTGCCTTGTTATTAGAAGAGGTTTTTAGGCCTTTTCCTTTAAAGTCCTTACGCTTCTTATACCCTTTTAACGCTAATAGCTATGCTAATTGGGTATTAGAATCGCTAGAAGAACTAGAATTGGAACTAGAGTCGGATTCCTCTTCTTCTTCTATAGCTAGGTTATAGGACCCTAGTATAAAGGAGGCCTGTTTGGCACTTTTAGCACTATAATTCTGCCCTTCAATATTATAACTAGCCTTCTTCTTACCCTTTTTCTTATTTTTACCCTTCTTACTAGGGTTAGAATTTGAATTAGGGGTTGAATTAGAGCTATTAGCTACGTAAGCTGCTCTATACGCCTCTATAGCCGGGTTCCTAGATTCTTCTAAAATATCAGCCATTAGATATTCTATATTAAGGCTAGAGGCTGTAAGGCCTAGCATTCTAGCCTGTCTTATAGAGCTCTTTTAGCGTAATACCCAGCTAGGAAACTTAGATTCTAGAGCCTTAAAATACTGATTTAGTATTAAAGAGGGATCTATATCTATTTTAGCCATGGTAAGCTCAGCAAGATAGCCGTTAAATTCAGCGTTAAAAGCTGATAAGCCTTTTTTATAGGTACTAAAGGTAAGGGCGTGGAATTCGTTATAGACGTCCTCCTTTTTAGACTCTATAGGTCGGCTATACTGCCTAACAAGCAGCTTAAAAGCCTTAGAAGGTATATGAATCTACGATATAGCAGCCTTAGGGCTACTAGATAAGCTATTACGTAGAAGCATTAAAAGAACAGCTTGATTAGAGTCGCTATAAGTATTAGATATATTAGGGTTTTCTAAAAAATTAGATATCCCTAACGCTCTTAGCACTATACTTAAAGCCTGAATCCACTGTTCAAAATTGCTTTCCCCGCTAAGCTTACTATCGTCCGGTATAGTATAGGCCTTTTTAGAAAGCTCCTTTACTATACTACTAGTAATAGTATCCTTAAAGCCTTCCTTAGACCCTGTATCTATAGTATTGGAATGGGTAATCCTATATAAGGATCTATAACCACTATAGCCTACTAGTAGTAGTCGTATAGGGTACGTAGGGGCAGCAACAGCGTTGATATGGCCTAAATAGCACTTCCTAGGTATGTGCTAATATAGTAAAGTAGGGCCCTTTACTGTATTCCCTCTATAAAAGTCCTTATATAACGGTATAGTTATAGGCTATAGCGCTATATTATAGGGGCTTTAAGCTTATATATCACGGCTTTCAGTGGGTCTTATAGGCCTATAAGGCTTATAGTTGTAGGTAACGTAGTAACTTGATTTCTAGTCCAAGTAGGTAAGGCTTTGCAATTTCCTTCCCTATATATACCCTCCGGCACCGTTCCTGCCCTCTATACGGCAGGAGCGCCTTAGTAGGTGCATGGCCACTTCCCGAAAAACCAAATAAGCTGGCGATTTTAAATAATCGACTTACGGCTACCTAAGCTGCAGGGTAAGCCGCACGACTTTTCCTATAAGTTCTGTTTTCGCTCCTGCGGTGCAGGGTAGGTACAGGGTAGGTAGGTGACCTAGTAGAAGAGCCTTTTAAGGCTATTTCTAGCGCTTATACAGCCTAAGGAGGCTGTCTCCACAAAAGTGGGGCATAAATCTAAAAATAGAAAAGCCTTTTAAAGCTATTTCTAGGCTATATAGTGGAGTATATAGCTTAGTCAGCGGTATCCACAAAAGTGGGTCCACCCCCAGAATATAGCTATATATCTAGTAGTTCGAGAACTGAAATCCGTTTTGCCTAAGCTATAACCGTTAGAGCGCTATAGCTTATTTTGTACGTTTAACATATAGGGGGGTCTAAATTACTAGTAGCTGTATTATCTACAGCCGGCCCTAGATGGGGCTCTTTCCTAGGGGGACGTGGAGGAGAATCTAAATCTATAGTACCGCTAAAAGGATCAAATCTAGGACTATAGCTAGTCTTTCCAGTAGCAGCAGTATTACTACTATTAGTTAGAGAAGCTAAAGTAGAAGATATATCCTTTATAGTACTAACGCTATCCTTGATAAAGGCTTTTAGGGTATTTAGACTTAAAAGTAGTGTTTTTATATCACTAGATTAGCTAGCTATAACTCGGTTATGAGATTTTATATTCTGTTTTAGGAATTCTATAACCTTGCTATAGTCTTTGCCATCTTCCTTATCTTCTAATAGGGTTCGTATAGGTAGTGGAGGCCTAGAAGATTGCCCTGGATTAGCTGGGTTACTAGCCCTTTTAGGGGCTATACCCTTCCCTTTAGCTTGATCTGCCATTGTAAATAGGCTACTATTTACTTTATAGTACTAGCTAAAGCACTTAATTAGCTTCCAGTTTACTAAAGCTAATTAGCTAGCTTACTAATTATAGTAGTGATTTTCTAGGCTAGTCTTAGCGCTTAGTAGGTTTATAGCGCTGCCTATTTACTACTTAGTAGGGCTTTCTAGTAGAAATTCTAAACTAGGCTCTAAGATAGGGACTAGAGACTTCGACGTAGAGACTTAACTACTGCCTATAGATATATCTATAGAAAGGGCTCTATAGTAGGGAAATATAGGTCTTTAGTACTAGAAATTCTAAAACGCTAGCCTTTCTACTTCCAGCTATAAGTAGAAAGGTCTTTTAGTATAGGTAAGTATACTAGCCTAAGTATATAAGAGCCCCAAATGCTCGTCAATACTATAGGACTTAGATTTCTTAGCGATTTCTCCTTCTAGATTTTTAGGCTTTTTAGTCCTTAAATAGCCTTCAATAAGATGTAATATATAGCTTTTTAGGGCTAATATAGTACTATATTTTCAGCTATAAGAGGCTTAAATAGCCCTATATATATAGGCAGAGGTAGCGCTTTGAAATTGGACTCCAACGATAACTATCCCACAGGCTATCCGGGCTCATAACCTATTAGAATGGGTAATCCTATATAAGGATCTATAACCACTATAGCCTACTAGTAGTAGTCGTATAGGGTACGTAGGGGTAGCAACAGCGTTGATATGGCCTAAATAGCACTTCCTAGGTATGTGCTCATATAGTAAAGTAGGGCCCTTTACTATATTCCCTCTATAAAAGTCCTTATATAACGGTAAAG
Source organism: Phyllachora maydis (assembly GCA_029339225.1). NCBI lineage: Eukaryota > Fungi > Ascomycota > Sordariomycetes > Phyllachorales > Phyllachoraceae > Phyllachora > Phyllachora maydis. The sequence goes on along the minus strand of JAQQPM010000001.1, from coordinate 10,312,145 downwards.
TTATAGGCTATAGCGCTATATTATAGGGGCTTTAAGCTTATATATCACGGCTTTCGGTGGGTCTTATAGGCCTATAAGGCTTATAGTTGTAGGTAACGTAGTAACTTGATTTCTAGTCGAGGTAGGTAAGGCTTTGCAATTTCCTTTCCTATATATACCCTCCGGCACCGTTCCTGCCCTCTATACGGCAGGAGCGCCTTAGTAGGTATATAGCCTGTTAAACGTACAAAATAAGCTATAGCGCTCTAACGGTTATAGCTTAGGCAAAACGGATTTCAGTTCTCGAACTACTAGATATATAGCTATATTCTGAGGGTGGACCCACTTTTGTGGATACCGCTGACTAAGCTATATACTCCACTATATAGCCTAGAAATAGCTTTAAAAGGCTTTTCTATTTTTAGATTTATGCCCCACTTTTGTGGAGACAGCCTCCTTAGGCTGTATAAGCGCTAGAAATAGCCTTAAAAGGCTCTTCTACTAGGTCACCTACCTATCCTGTACCTACCCTGCACCGCAGGAGCGAAAACAGAACTTATAGGAAAAGTCGTGCGGCTTACCCTGCAGCTTAGGTGGCCGTAAGTCGATTATTTAAAATCGCCAGCTTATTTGGTTTTTCGGGAAGGCGCCATGCACCTACTAAGGCGCTCCTGCCGTATGGAGGGCAGGAACGGTGCCGGAGGGTATATATAGGAAAGGAAATTGCGAAGCCTTACCTACTTGGACTAGAAATCAAATTACTACGTTACCTACAACTATAAGCCTTATAGGCCTATAAGACCCACTGAAAGCCGTGATATATAAGCTTAAAGCCCCTATAATATAGCGCTATAGCCTATAACTATACCGTTATATAAGGACTTTTATAGAGGGAATACAGTAAAGGGCCCTACTTTACTATATTAGCACATACCTAGGAAGTACTATTTAGGCCATATCAACGCTGTTGCTGCCCCTACGTACCCTATACGACTACTACTAGTAGGCTATAGTAGTTATAGATCCTTATATAGGATTACCCATTTAAATAGGTTATAAGCCCGGATAGCCTGTGGGATAGTTATCGTTGGAGTCCAATTTCAAAGCGCTACCTCTGCCTATATATATTGGGCTATTTAAGCCTCTTATAGCTGAAAATATAGTACTATATTAGCCCTAAAAAGCTATATATTACATCTTATTGAAGGCTATTTAAGGACTAAAAAGCCTGAAAATCTAGAAGGATAAATCGCTAAGAAATCTAAGTCCTATAGTATTGACGAGCATTTGGGGCTCTTATACGCTTAGGCTAGTATACTTACCTATACTAAAAGACCTTTCTACTTATAGCTAGAAGTAGAAAGGCTAGCGTTTTAGAATTTCTAGCGCTAAAGACCTATATTTCCCTACTATAGAGCCCTTTCTATAGATATATCTATAGGCGGTAGTTAAGTCCCTACGTCGAAGTCTCTAGTCCCTATCTTAGAGCCTAGTTTAGAATTTCTACTAGAAAGCCCTACTAAGTAGCAAGTAGGCAGCGCTATAAACCTACTAAGCGCTAAGACTAGCCTAGAAAATCACTATTATAATTAGTAAGCTAGCTAATTAGCTTTAGTGAACTAGAAGCTAATTAAGTGCTTTAGCTAGTACTATAAAGTAAATAGTAGCCTATTTACAATGGCGGATCAAGCTAAAGGGAAGGGTATAGCCCTTAAAAGGGCTAGTAACCCAGCTGATCCAGGGCAATCTTCTAGGCCTCTACTACCTATACAAACCCTATTAGAAGATAAGGAAGATGGCGAAGACTATAGCGAGGTTATAGAATTCCTAAAACAGAATATAAAATCTTATGACCGAGTTATAGCTAGCCAATCTAGTAATATAAAAACACTACTTTTAAGTCTAAATACCCTAAAAGCCTCTGTCGAGGATAGCGTTAGTACTATAAAGAATATATCTTCTACTTTAGCTTCTCTAACTAATAGTAGCAATACTGCTGCTACTGGAAAGACTAGCTATAGTCCTAGATTTGATCCTTTTAGCGGTACTATGGATTTAGATTCTCCTTCACGTCCCCCTAGGAAAGAGCCCCATCTAGGGCCGGCTGTAGATAATACAGCTACTAGTAATTTAAACCCCCCTATAGATACAGGGTCTAAGGAAGGCTTTAAGGATACTATTACTAGTAGTATAGTAAAGGAGCTTTCTAAAAAGGCCTATACTATACCGGACGATAGTAAGCTTAGCAGGGAAAGCAATTTTGAACAGTGGATTTAGGCTTTAAGTATAGTGCTAAGAGCGTTAGGGATATCTAATTTTTTAGAAAACCCTGATATATCTAACACTTATAGCGACTCTGATCAAGCTGTTCTTTTAATGCTCCTACGTAATAGCTTATCTAGTGGCCCTAGGGCTGCTATATCATGGATTTATATACCTTCTAAGGCCTTTAAGCTGCTTGTTAGGCAGTATAGCCGACCTATAGAGTCTAAAAAGGAGGACGTCTATAACGAATTCCACGCCCTTACCTTTAGTACCTATAAAAAAGGCTTATCAGCTTTTAACGCTGAATTTAACGGCTATCTTGCTAAGCTTACTATAGCTAAAATAGATATAGATCCCTCTTTAATACTAAATCAGTATTTTAAGGCTCTAGAATCTAAGTTTCCTAGCTGGGTATCACGCTAAAAGAGCTCTATAAGACAGGCTAGAATGCTAGGCCTTATAGCCTCTAGCCTTAATATAGAATATCTAATGGCTAATATTCTAGAAGAATCTAGGAACCTGGCTACAGAGGCGTATAGAGCAGCTTACGTAGCTAATAGCTCTAATTCAACCCCTAATTCAAATTCTAACCCTAGTAAGAAGGGTAAAAATAAGAAAAAGGGTAAGAAGAAGGCTAGTTATAATGTTGAAGGGCAGAATTATAGTGCTAAAAGTGCTGAACAAGCCTCCTTTATGCTAGGGTCCTATAACCTAGCTATAGAAGAAGAAGAAGAGGAATCCGACTCTAGTTCCAATTCTAATTCTTCTAGCGATTCTGATACCTAATTAGCACAGCTATTAGCGTTAAAAGGGTATAAGAAGCGTAAGGACTTTAAAGGAAAAGGCCTAAAAACCTCTTCTAATAACAAGGCAAAATATAAAGATAATAAGCCTAGAAGACGCCCTAGAGACCCCGCTCTTTATAATAGTTGGCTATACGATACGGGATCTACAGACCATATCAGTAATAGTAAAGAGCGGTTTACTACCTTTACGCCTAACACAGGCCAGTTATGCCCTATTAACACTGGAAATGGCCCTATAAGCCCGGCTGGTATAGGCTCTATTACACTAGAAGTATTATCTAGAAAGGCCCCCCCTACCTATACTAAATTAGTATTAGATAACGTTTTATACCTACCTAATATTGATATAAATATTGTTAGTGGGGTTAGGCACTATGATTCGGGAGGTTGCCTTATAAAGGAAACCCTTTACAGGGGTGATAGACGCTGTATAGCTGTACTAGACTTTAAAAAATCAGGATTTTTTCTTGACGTTAAAGGCAGCTCTAAGCCTATATTACATGCAAATTTTGCTTTTCCTCTAGGCCTTACTAGTTATAATACTACTAAAAGTATAGAGCCGTAGCGTAATAAGATAGTGGTGGAAATTCCTTCTAATTCTATTAGAAAGGAAGACTATAGACCTATTATAGAGGATGCTATAGTATCCGAAGCTATAGAGCCTAATAAGCGCTATAAGCTAAGGAATTCTCCGGCTAAGGGTACTACTTTAGAAGGTGTAGGACCTTCTTTAAGGGGGAAAAGGCCCCGTAGGCCTGTAGAGCCCTTAGCCACTGCCCAGGCCCCCTATCAAAGTCCCCGTAAGACTAGGGAGCCTAAGCCCTTAACTGGCACTGGAGACCTGCCCCGTGTGCTAAGAGAGCCAGTTATAGAGGGGAATAAAGTAGTAGAAAAGGCTATATCTAGCCCTACTTTAAAGGAGCCTAATATAGGTCAGCGAGATTACTATAATCTACTTAATTTAGCTAAATTGTGGCACGTTAGGCTAGGCCATATAGGCCTACGTCTTTTGAAAAAGACCTCTAGTATTACTAAAGGGCTGCCTAATTTTGATAAAATAAAGGAAGCTGATTTTCACTGCTCTAGCTGTAATCGAGGTAAAGCAGTGAGAAGGGTTAGTAAGGCTCTAATACCTGACCCACCTAGGGTCTTAGACTCAATAGAGGAGGATACTGTTAAAATTAGGCCTAGGCCTTATAATAGAAACCCTATAGTCTTACTTCTAGTTAACCGTAAAAGTAGGTATAGGTGGGTTTTTAACCTACCTAATAAATCAGGCCCTATAGTAGCTAACGCTATTAAGGGCTTTTTTAGGGGCCTAAGGAATGGATTTGGTAGATATCCTACTAAATTCCACTTTAACGGAGGCACTGAAATAACTGATTTATTAACTACTTGGTTAGCTAAAAGGGGTATTAAATTTAGCACTTCTGCCCCCTATATCCACGAGCAGAACGGCTTAGTAGAACGATCAGTTAGAGTTATACTAGACCGTGTAAGGTGTACTATTCTTAGTAGCGCTTTACCCCAGTATTTATAGTGCTTTATACTAGAGGCTATAGTGGAATTAGTTAATAGTACAGCTATAACTAATAAGGAAACCACTCCTTTCCAGGCGCTATTTGACGAGCTAGAGCCTAGTATTCCACATATACCTAACCTAGAGCGCTATAGGGCTATAGACGCTAGAGGAGAGGCGATTATACCTCTAGAAAAACGGTCTAAATCGTTAAAATTTACCTCTAGAACAGAAGAGTGTAAATTACTAGCGGTATTAGGTTCTAAGACCTACCTAGTATATATACCGTCTAGAAGAGCAGTACTTAAAACCTCTACTGTTAAATTATAGAGGATAATACAGTACTAAGTCAGCCTACTGATAATACAGCTTTAGAGGGGGAATTAGTAGACCTAGACCTAGATTTAAAGGGGGCTGTCAGCCCGGACCCTTCTAATCTTAATACTAAAAAGCCTATTAGTATAGAAATAGGACCTAGTAAGCTAGAACCTTACGAATCTTCTTCCGATAGTGAATTAGATGAACCCTCACCGGATAAGCCTATAAATCCGGTTATAGTAGAGTCTACTAGGCCTACTATATCTATTAGAAAGCCTGAATTACCAGAGGCGTTTCCCCAAACTATAGAGCCTATTTTTGCACCTAAGCCTATAGAAGTTATAGCGCCTAATCAGCCTATAACGAACGAACCTCTTGATAATAGTGATCTTATTTTAAAGGGGGATAAAATGCAGCTCGATTACTATAAGCTTTTAGCTAAGACTAGTAGCTATATACTGTCTTTTGTCTATAAGGCTCGAAAAAGGGTAATATCTAAGGATAGTACGCCTACTACTTATAAGCAAGTCTTAAAACTACCTAGAGATAAGCGTAGTAAGTGGTTAGAGGCTATTACCAAGGAATTTATCCAGTTATTAGAGCTAGGGGTTTTTAAATTCCTACCTAGGAGTCTATTACCTTCTAACCGTAAGCTTATTACCTGTCGAAACGTTCTTAAGGTTAAAAAGGACGCTAAAAATAGGCCTATTAAGTATAAATCTCGGTTAGTAGCTAGGGGCTTTATATAGGTAGAAGGCCTAGATTATACTATAACCTACGCCTCTACTAGTATACCACCTACTTGGCGTATACTTCTAGCTATAGGTGCTGTTCTAGACTGGGAAATAGAACAAGCTGACTTTATAGGGGCATTTCTTAATAGCGCTCTTAGAGAAGAAATATATATGGAAATCCCTAAAGGACTATTAGACCTAGCGGCTTCTAATAAGGCTATTTATAAGCTTTTACTGAAATACGGCTATAATCCTTCTACTCCTAATATTATTAAACTATCTAAAGCGTTATACAGTCTGAAACAAAGCCCTAGAGAGTGGCAAGATAAGCTTAAAATCTTACTTAAGAGCCTAGGCTATCTCCCTCTTATTTCAGATCCAGGGGTCTTCTATAATGCTAAAACCTGCCACTTTATCGTTACCTATATAGATGACTATCTATTTATAGGGCCTAATATAGGCTATATAACTGATTTAAAGAAACGGCTTAATAAGGTCTACACTATAGAAGACTTAGGGCCTACCGCCTATTTCCTAGGCGTACAGATTATAAGGGATAGACCTAATAGGCGCCTATAGCTTAACCAGTCACAGTATGTAGAAGAGGCGGTTAGCCGCTTTAACTTAGCTGATTCTAAGCCTATATCTATTCCCTTACAGCCAGGGCTAGTAAGTCAACTTCAACTAGAGGAAGATATTGCTAGCCACCTCTGTAATTCTACGGAAATTAAGCTTTATCAAAGCCTAGTAGGAACAGCTATATATATAATACTCCTTACTAGGGTAGATATTAGCTTTACCGTACAGTGGCTCTCTAGGTCTTTAAATAGACCTATAAAATCACACTTAAACACTGCTAAAAATCTTTTTAAGTATCTTAACAATACTAAAGACTATAGTATCTGTTTTAGCTATAACGGAAATACAGTAGCTGATTTAGGGCCTAAGCTTAGTAATAGTAGTAATACAACTACTAAGCTTAGTAGAGACTTTTACTCTAAGGAAGGGCCTAGGCCCCTAACTACTACCTCTACTACTATAGTAGATTCTAGAAATAGTAAAGGTAGTTATTGGAATGGGTAATCCTATATAAGGATCTATAACCACTATAGCCTACTAGTAGTAGTCGTATAGGGTACGTAGGGGCAGCAACAGCGTTGATATGGCCTAAATAGCACTTCCTAGGTATGTGCTAATATAGTAAAGTAGGGCCCTTTACTGTATTCCCTCTATAAAAGTCCTTATATAACGGTATAGTTATAGGCTATAGCGCTATATTATAGGGGCTTTAAGCTTATATATCACGGCTTTCAGTGGGTCTTATAGGCCTATAAGGCTTATAGTTGTAGGTAACGTAGTAATTTGATTTCTAGTCCAAGTAGGTAAGGCTTCGCAATTTCCTTTCCTACATATACCCTCCGGCACCGTTCCTGCCCTCCACACGGCAGGAGCGCCCTAGTAGGTGCATGGCCACTTCCCGAAAAACCAAATAAGCTGGCGATTTTAAATAATCGACTCACGGCCACCTAAGCTGCAGGGTAAGCTGTACGACTTTTCCTGTAAGTTCTGTTTTCGCTCCTGCGGTGCAGGGTAGGTACAGGGTAGGTAGGTGACCTAGTAGAAGAGCCTTTTAAGGCTATTTCTAGCGCTTATACAGCCTAAGGAGGCTGTCTCCACAAAAGTGGGGCATAAATCTAAAAATAGAAAAGCCTTTTAAAGCTATTTCTAGGCTATATAGTGGAGTATATAGCTTAGTCAGCGGTATCCACAAAAGTGGGTCCACCCTCAGAATATAGCTATATATCTAGTAGTTCGAGAACTGAAATCCGTTTTGCCTAAGCTATAACCGTTAGAGCGCTATAGCTTATTTTGTACGTTTAACACCCCCTCTATTCTTCTGTTCCTTTATAAGCCTTAGAAAGCTATATATAGGTAAAGAATAGAAGAATCCTAAGAAATAAGAACGTAAGAGCAAAACTATTCCGTTAGACAAAGGGGTTAGGCCCTTATATATATATAGGATAAACTCCTATTATATATAGAAAGAAGTAAGAATATATATGATGTTGAAATCAAACCTATAACCTATTTAAAGGTATAGGTACTATAGCTTTAAAGCGTATAGTAATATATAATATCTAAATATTCTATACCCTAGCGACTGATAGACGCACTAGAGTATAGAAGGAGTAAAGGGCTTATAAACGCCTTTATCCTCTTATAGAGAAAACAATTTTTAGCACGGTTTTAAATTTTATGCCCTTTTTTACTCCGTTCTTTCAGCCAGTTCTAGTAAGGAAATAACAGGTAGTCACATAGAGAATCCCCCTCTAAAGGAAAGTATACTACTAGTAATAGCCGGAGCCTATATTTTCCAAATATAGCTATACTATATACTAGAGTACTTCTAGACGTAGCTAGAGTAATATAGGCCTCCCTAACGCCGCAGGGAGCTGATGCCAGCACAAGGGCGCCTATAGAACTGTACTACAGTGGCTAGGACCTTATAAGCCTTTTAAGGCTATATAGAGGAATTAGGTGATTCCAGAGGGCTGTAAAGTAGCCGGTACTATTGACTGGTCTTATAAGCTAATCAGGCTAAGCCAGGCCTTCTATATATATAGTATAGAATAAATATATATATATAGGGGTAGAGGGTAGCTTAGTAAAAAGCTCCCTTAGGTTGTAGGCCTAAAAGCCTGATAAAAGACTGAAAGCCACTAACTGGTAGGGCTTTAGTAAGTCCGTCAGCCGGCATACACTTAGTATTAAGATATATAATAGTAACTATTTTAGCCTTAACCTGCTCTCTAACGTACCGGAATTTCAGCAGGGTATGCTTAGTTCTAGCGTGTAGCGCTGGGTCATTAGCCACCGTTATAGAGCCCTGATTATCTCCATAGAGAGTAATAGGGTAGTCTATAGGTCTGTGAAGTTCAGAAAATAGCCCTATAATCCACTGTACTTCGCGTATAGCCTCTGTAAGTCCATCAGTTTCAGCTTCCAGAGTAGAGAGAGCAATAGTAGTAGCTCTTTTCGTTTTCCAGCTAATAGGCCCACCGGCTAACTTATATAGATAGCCGTAGGTGGATTTACTAGTAGCCTTATCCCCTGCAAAATCAGAATCACTAAAGCCTATAGGGACTAGACTACTATTAATTATAGAAGTCCGGCTACTACCTTTACTATTTCTAGAATCTACTATAGTAGTAGAGGTAGTAGTTAGGGGCCTAGGCCCTTCCTTAGAGTGAAAGTCTCTACTAAGCTTAGTAGTTGTATTACTACTATTACTAAGCTTAGGCCCTAAATCAGCTACTGTATTTCCGTTACAGCTAAAACAGATGCTATAGTCTTTGGTACTGTTAAGATACTTAAAAAGATTTTTAGCAGCGTTTAAGTGTGATTTTGTAGGTCTATTTAAAGACCTAGAGAGCCACTGTACGGTAAAGCTAATATCTACCCTAGTAAGGAGCATTATATACATAGCTGTTCCTACTAGGCTTTGATAGAGCTTAATTTCCGTAGAACTACAGAGGTGGCTAGCAATATCTTCCTCTAGTTGAAGTTGACTTACTAGCCCCGGCTGTAAGGGAATAGATATAGGCTTAGAATCGGCTAAGTTAAAGCGGCTAACCGCCTCTTCTACATACTGTGACTGGTTAAGCCACAGGCGCCTATTAGGTCTATCCCTTATAATCTGCACGCCTAGGAAATAGGCGGCAGGCCCTAAGTCTTCTATAGCGTAGACCTTATTAAGCCGTTTCTTTAAATCAGTTATATAGCCTATATTAGGCCCTATAAATAGACAGTCATCTACATAGGTAACGATAAAGTGGCAGGTTTTAGCATTATAGAAGACCCCTGGATCTGAAATAAGAGGGAGATAGCCTAGGCTCTTAAGTAAGATTTTAAGCTTATCTTGCCACTCTCTAGGGCTTTGTTTCAGACCGTATAACGCTTTAGATAGTTTAATAATATTAGGAGTAGAAGGATTATAGCCGTATTTCAGTAAAAGCTTATAAATAGCCTTATTAGAAGCCGCTAGGTCTAATAGTCCTTCAGGGATTTCCATATATATTTCTTCTCTAAGAGCGCTATTAAGAAATGCCCCTATAAAGTCAGCTTGTTCTATTTCCCAGTCTAGAACAGCACCTATAGCTAGAAGTATACGCCAAGTAGGTGGTATACTAGTAGAGGCGTAGGTTACAGTATAATCTAGGCCTTCTACCTGCATAAAGCCCCTAGCTACTAACCGAGATTTATACTTAATAGGCCTATTTTTAGCGTCCTTTTTAACCTTAAGAACGTTTCGACAGGTAATAAGCTTACGGTTAGAAGGTAATAGACTCCTAGGTAGGAATTTAAAAACCCCTAGCTCTAATAACTGGATAAATTCCTTGGTAATAGCCTCTAACCACTTACTACGCTCATCTCTAGGTAGTTTTAAGACTTGCTTATAAGTAGTAGGCGTACTATCCTTAGATATTACCCTTTTTCGAGCCTTATAGACAAAAGACAGTATATAGCTACTAGTCTTAGCTAAAAGCTTATAGTAATCGAGCTGCATTTTATCCCCCTCTGAAATAAGATCACTATTATCAAGAGGTTCGTTCGTTATAGGCTGATTAGGCGCTATAACTTCTATAGGCTTAGGTGCAAAAATAGGCTCTATAGTTTGGGGAAACGCCTCTGGTAATTCAGGCTTTCTAATAGATATAGTAGGCCTAGTAGACTCTACTATAACCGGATTTATAGGCTTATCCGGTGAGGGTTCATCTAATTCACTATCGGAAGAAGATTCGTAGGGTTCTAGCTTACTAGGTCCTATTTCTATACTAATAGGCTTTTCAGTATTAAGATTAGAAGGGTCCGGGCTGACAGCCCCCTCTAAATCTAGGTCTAGGTCTACTAATTCCCCCTCTAAAGCCGTATTATCAGTAGGCTGACTTAGTACTGTATTATCCTCTATAAATTTAACAGTAGAGGTTTTAAGTACTGCTCTTCTAGACGGTATATATACTAGGTAGGTCTTAGAACCTAATACCGCTAGTAATTTACACTCTTCCGTTCTAGAGGTAAATTTTAACGATTTAGACCGTTTTTCTAGAGGTATAATCGCCTCTCCTCTAGCGCCTATAGCCCTATAGCGCTCTAGGTTAGGTATATGTGGAATACCAGGCTCTAGCTCGTCAAATAGCGCCTGGAAAGGAGTGGTTTCCTTATTAGTTATAGCTGTACTATTAACTAATTCCACTACAGCCTCCAGTATAAAGCACCACAAATACTGGGGTAAAGCGCTACTAAGAATAGTACACCTTACACGGTCTAGTATAACTCTAACTGATCGTTCTACTAAGCCGTTCTGCTCGTGGATATAGGGGGCAGAAGTGCTAAATTTAATACCCCTTTTAGCTAACCAAGTAGTTAATAAATCAGTTATTTCAGTGCCTCCGTCAAAGTGGAATTTAGTAGGATATCTACCAAATCCATTCCTTAGGCCCCTAAAAAAGCCCTTAATAGCGTTAGCTACTATAGGGCCTGATTTATTAGGTAAGTTAAAAACCCACCTATACCTACTTTTACGGTCAACTAGAAGTAAGACTATAGGGTTTCTATTATAAGGCCTAGGCCTAATTTTAACAGTATCGCCCTCTATTGAGTCTAAGACCCTAGGTGGGTCAGGTATTAAAGCCTTACTAACCCTTCTCACTGCTTTACCTCGATCACAGCTAGAGCAGTGAAAATCAGCTTCCTTTATTTTATCAAAATTAGGCAGCCCTTTAGTAATACTAGAGGTCTTTTTCAAAAGACGTAGGCCTATATGGCCTAGCCTAACGTGCCACAATTTAGCTAAATTAAGTAGATTATAGTAATCTCGCTGACCTATATTAGGCTCCTTTAAAGTAGGGCTAGATATAGCCTTTTCTACTACTTTATTCCCCTCTATAACTGGCTCTCTTAGCACACGGGGCAGGTCTCCAGTGCCAGTTAAGGGCTTAGGCTCCCTAGTCTTACGGGGACTTTGATAGGGGGCCTGGGCAGTGGCTAAGGGCTCTACAGGCCTACAGGGCCTTTTCCCCCTTAAAGAAGGTCCTACACCTTCTAAAGTAGTACCCTTAGCCGGAGAATTCCTTAGCTTATAGCGCTTATTAGGCTCTATAGCTTCGGATACTATAGCATCCTCTATAATAGGTCTATAGTCTTCCTTTCTAATAGAATTAGAAGGAATTCCCACTACTATCTTATTACGCTGCGGCTCTATACTTTTAGTAGTATTATAACTAGTAAGGCCTAAAGGAAAAGCAAAATTTGCATGTAATATAGGCTTAGAGCTGCCTTTAACGTCAAGAAAAAATCCTGATTTTTTAAAGTCTAGTACAGCTATACAGCGTCTATCACTCCCGTAAAGGGTTTCCTTTATAAGGCAACCTCCTGAATCATAGTGCCTAACCCCGCTAACAATATTTATATCAATATTAGGTAGGTATAAAACGTTATCTAATACTAATTTAGTATAGGTAGGGGGGGCCTTTCTAGATAATACTTCTAGTGTAATAGAGCCTATACCAGCCGGGCTTACAGGGCCATTTCCAGTGTTAATAGGGCGTAACTGGCCTGTGTTAGGCGTAAAGGTAGTAAACCGCTCTTTACTATTACTGATATGGTCCGTAGATCCCGTATCGTATAGCCAACTATTATAAAGAGCGGGGTCTCTAGGGCGTCTTCTAGGCTTATTATCTTTATATTTTGCCTTGTTATTAGAAGAGGTTTTTAGGCCTTTTCCTTTAAAGTCCTTACGCTTCTTATACCCTTTTAACGCTAATAGCTGTGCTAATTGGGTATCAGAATCGCTAGAAGAATTAGAATTGGAACTAGAGTCGGATTCCTCTTCTTCTTCTTCTACAGCTAGGTTATAGGACCCTAGCATAAAGGAGGCTTGTTCAGCACTTTTAGCACTATAATTCTGCCCTTCAACATTATAACTAGCCTTCTTCTTACCCTTTTTCTTATTTTTACCCTTCTTACTAGGGTTAGAATTTGAATTAGGGGTTGAATTAGAGCTATTAGCTACGTGAGCTGCTCTATACGCCTCTGTAGCCGGGTTCCTAGATTCTTCTAAAATATCAGCCATTAGATATTCTATATTAAGGCTAGAGGCTGTAAGGCCTAGCATTCTAGCCTGTCTTATAGAGCTCTTTTGGCGTGATACCCAGCTAGGAAACTTAGATTCTAGAGCCTTAAAATACTGATTTAGTATTAAAGAGGGATCTATATCTATTTTAGCCATGGTAAGCTTAGCAAGATAGCCGTTAAATTCAGCGTTAAAAGCTGATAAGCCTTTTTTATAGGTACTAAAGGTAAGGGCGTGGAATTCGTTATAGACGTCCTCCTTTTTAGACTCTATAGGTCGGCTATACTGCCTAACAAGCAGCTTAAAGGCCTTAGAAGGTATATGAATCCACGATATAGCAGCCCTAGGGCTACTAGATAAGCTATTACGTAGAAGCATTAAAAGAACAGCTTGATCAGAGTCGCTATAAGTGTTAGATATATCAGGGTTTTCTAAAAAATTAGATATCCCTAACGCTCTTAGCACTATACTTAAAGCCTGAATCCACTGTTCAAAATTGCTTTCCCCGCTAAGCTTACTATCGTCCGGTATAGTATAGGCCTTTTTAGAAAGCTCCTTTACTATACTACTAGTAATAGTATCCTTAAAGCCTTCCTTAGACCCTGTATCTATAGGGGGGTCTAAATTACTAGTAGCTGTATTATCTACAGCCGGCCCTAGATGGGGCTCTTTCCTAGGGGGACGTGGAGGAGAATCTAAATCCATAGTACCGCTAAAAGGATCAAATCTAGGACTATAGCTAGTCTTTCCAGTAGCAGCAGCATTACTACTATTAGTTAGAGAAGCTAAAGTAGAAGATATATTCTTTATAGCGCTAATGCTATCCTCGACAGAGGCTTTTAGGGTATTTAGACTTAAAAGTAGTGTTTTTATATCACTAGATTGGCTAGCTATAACTCGGTCATGAGATTTTATATTCTGTTTTAGGAATTCTATAACCTCGCTATAGTCTTCGCCATCTTCCTTATCTTCTGATAGGGTTCGTATAGGTGGTGGAGGCCTAGAAGATTGCCCTGGATCAGCTGGGTTACTAGCCCTTTTAGGGGCTATACCCTTCCCTTTAGCTTGATCCGCCATTGTAAATAGGCTACTATTTACTTTATAGTGCTAGCTAAAGCACTTAATTAGCTTCCAGTTCACTAAAGCTAATTAGCTAGCTCACTAATTATAGTAGTGATTTTCTAGGCTAGTCTTAGCGCTTAGTAGGTTTATAGCGCTGCCTACTTGCTACTTAGTAGGGCTTTCTAGTAGAAATTCTAAACTAGGCTCTAAGGGCTAGAGACTTCGACGTAGGGACTTAACTACCGCCTATAGATATATCTATAGAAAGGGCTCTATAGTAGGGAAATATAGGTCTTTAGCGCTAGAAATTCTAAAACGCTAGCCTTTCTACTTCCAGCTATAAGTAGAAAGGTCTTTTAGTATAGGTAAGTATACTAGCCTAAGTGTATAAGAGCCCCAAATGCTCGTCAATACTATAGGACTTAGATTTCTTAGCGATTTCTCCTTCTAGATTTTCAGGCTTTTTAGTCCTTAAATAGCCTTCAATAAGATGTAATATATAGCTTTTTAGGGCTAATATAGTACTATATTTTCAGCTATAAGAGGCTTAAATAGCCCTATATATATAGGCAGAGGTAGCGCTTTGAAATTGGACTCCAACGATAACTATCCCACAGGCTATCCGGGCTCATAACCTATTGGAATGGGTAATCCTATATAAGGATCTATAACCACTATAGCCTACTAGTAGTAGTCGTATAGGGTACGTAGGGGCAGCAACAGCGTTGATATGGCCTAAATAGCACTTCCTAGGTATGTGCTAATATAGTAAAGTAGGGCCCTTTACTGTATTCCCTCTATAAAAGTCCTTATATAACGGTATAGTTATAGGCTATAGCGCTATATTATAGGGGCTTTAAGCTTATATATCACGGCTTTCAGTGGGTCTTATAGGCCTATAAGGCTTATAGTTGTAGGTAACGTAGTAATTTGATTTCTAGTCCAAGTAGGTAAGGCTTCGCAATTTCCTTTCCTACATATACCCTCCGGCACCGTTCCTGCCCTCCACACGGCAGGAGCGCCCTAGTAGGTGCATGGCCACTTCCCGAAAAACCAAATAAGCTGGCGATTTTAAATAATCGACTCACGGCCACCTAAGCTGCAGGGTAAGCTGTACGACTTTTCCTGTAAGTTCTGTTTTCGCTCCTGCGGTGCAGGGTAGGTACAGGGTAGGTAGGTGACCTAGTAGAAGAGCCTTTTAAGGCTATTTCTAGCGCTTATACAGCCTAAGGAGGCTGTCTCCACAAAAGTGGGGCATAAATCTAAAAATAGAAAAGCCTTTTAAAGCTATTTCTAGGCTATATAGTGGAGTATATAGCTTAGTCAGCGGTATCCACAAAAGTGGGTCCACCCTCAGAATATAGCTATATATCTAGTAGTTCGAGAACTGAAATCCGTTTTGCCTAAGCTATAACCGTTAGAGCGCTATAGCTTATTTTGTACGTTTAACAGTAGTAGCTGGACTTCTATAATTAATAGTAGTCTAGTCCCTATAGGCTTTAGTGATTCTGATTTTGCAGGGGATAAGGCTACTAGTAAATCCACCTACGGCTATCTATATAAGTTAGCCGGTAGGCCTATTAGCTGGAAAACGAAAAGAGCTACTACTATTGCTCTCTCTACTCTAGAAGCTAAAACTGATGGACTTACAGAGGCTATACGCGAAGTACAGTGGATTATAGGGCTATTTTCTGAACTTCACAGACCTATAGACTACCCTATTACTCTCTATGGAGATAATCAGGGCTCTATAACGGTGGCTCATGACCCAGCGCTACACGCTAGAACTAAGCATACCCTGCTGAAATTCCGGTACGTTAGAGAGCAGGTTAAGGCTAAAATAGTTACTATTATATATCTTAATACTAAGTGTATGCCGGCTGACGGACTTACTAAAGCCCTACCAGTTAGTGGCTTTCAGTCTTTTATCAGGCTTTTAGGCCTACAACCTAAGGGAGCTTTTTACTAAGCTACCCTCTACCCCTATATATATATATATTCTATACTATATATATAGAAGGCCTGGCTTAGCCTGATTAGCTTATAAGACCAGTCAATAGTACCGGCTGCTTTACAGCCCTCTGGAATCACCTAATTCCTCTATATAGCCTTAAAAGGCTTATAAGGTCCTAGCCACTATAGTACAGTTCTATAGGCGCCCTTGTGCTGGCATCAGCTCCCTGCGGCGTTAGGGAGGCCTATATTACTCTAGCTACGTCTAGAAGTACTCTAGTATATAGTATAGCTATATTTGGAAAATATAGGCTCCGGCTATTACTAGTAGTATACTTTCCTTTAGAGGGGGATTCTCTATGTGACTACCTGTTATTTCCTTACTAGAACTGGCTGAAAGAACGGAGTAAAAAAGGGCATAAAATTTAAAACCGTGCTAAAAATTGTTTTCTCTATAAGAGGATAAAGGCGTTTATAAGCCCTTTACTCCTTCTATACTCTAGTGCGTCTATCAGTCGCTAGGGTATAGAATATTTAGATATTATATATTACTATACGCTTTAAAGCTATAGTACCTATACCTTTAAATAGGTTATAGGTTTGATTTTAACATCATATATATTCTTACTTCTTTCTATATATAATAGGGGTTTATCCTATATATATATAAGGGCCTAACCCCTTTGTCTAACGGAATAGTTTTGCTCTTACGTTCTTATTTCTTAGGATTCTTCTATTCTTTACCTATATATAGCTTTCTAAGGCTTATAAAGGAACAGAAGAATAGAGGGGGTGTTAAACGTACAAAATAAGCTATAGCGCTCTAACGGTTATAGCTTAGGCAAAACGGATTTCAGTTCTCGAACTACTAGATATATAGCTATATTCTGAGGGTAGACCCACTTTTGTAGATACCGCTGACTAAGCTATATACTCCACTATATAGCCTAGAAATAGCTTTAAAAGGCTTTTCTATTTTTAGATTTATGCCCCACTTTTGTAGAGACAGCCTCCTTAGGCTGTATAAGCGCTAGAAATAGCCTTAAAAGGCTCTTCTACTAGGTCACCTACCTATCCTGTACCTACCCTGCACCGCAGGAACGAAAACAGAACTTACAGGAAAAGTCGTGCGGCTTACCCTGCAGCTTAGGTGGCCGTGAGTCGATTATTTAAAATCGCCAGCTTATTTGGTTTTTCGGGAAGGCGCCATGCACCTACTAAGGCGCTCCTGCCGTGTGGAGGGCAGGAACGGTGCCGGAGGGTATATGTAGGAAAGGAAATTGCGAAGCCTTACCTACTTGGACTAGAAATCAAATTACTACGTTACCTACAACTATAAGCCTTATAGGCCTATAAGACCCACTGAAAGCCGTGATATATAAGCTTAAAGCCCCTATAATATAGCGCTATAGCCTATAACTATACCGTTATATAAGGACTTTTATAGAGGGAATACAGTAAAGGGCCCTACTTTACTATATTAGCACATACCTAGGAAGTGCTATTTAGGCCATATCAACGCTGTTGCTGCCCCTACGTACCCTATACGACTACTACTAGTAGGCTATAGTGGTTATAGATCCTTATATAGGATTACCCATTTAAATATAGCCACTTCCCGAAAAACCAAATAAGCTGGCGATTTTAAATAATCGACTCACGGCCACCTAAGCTGCAGGGTAAGCCGCACGACTTTTCCTGTAAGTTCTGTTTTCGCTCCTGCGGTGCAGGGTAGGTACAGGGTAGGTAGGTGACCTAGTAGAAGAGCCTTTTAAGGCTATTTCTAGCGCTTATACAGCCTAAGGAGGCTGTCTCCACAAAAGTGGGGCATAAATCTAAAAATAGAAAAGCCTTTTAAAGCTATTTCTAGGCTATATAGTGGAGTATATAGCTTAGTCAGCGGTATCCACAGAAGTGGGTCCACCCTTAGAATATAGCTATATATCTAGTAGTTCGAGAACTGAAATCCGTTTTGCCTAAGCTATAACCGTTAGAGCGCTATAGCTTATTTTGTACGTTTAACAAGTACAGCTATAACTAATAAGGAAACCACTCCTTTCTAGGCGCTATTTGACGAGCTAGAGCCTGGTATTCCACATATACCTAACCTAGAGCGCTTTAGGGCTATAGGCGCTAGAGGAGAGGCTATTATACCTTTAGAAAAACGGTCTAAATCGTTAAAATTTACCTCTAGAACGGAAAAGTGTAAATTACTAGCGGTATTAGGTTCTAAGACCTACCTAGTATATATACCGTCTAGAAGAGCAGTACTTAAAACCTCTACTGTTAAGTTTATAGAGGATAATACAGTACTAAGTCAGCCTACTAATAATATGGCTTTAGAGGGGGAATTAGTAGACCTAGACCTAGATTTAGAGGGGGCTGTCAGCCCGGACCCTTCTAATCTTAATACTGAAAAGCCTATTAGTATAGAAATAGGACCTAGTAAGCTAGAACCCTACGAATCTTCTTCCAATAGTGAATTAGATGAACCCTTACCGGATAAGCCTTTAAATCCGGTTATAGTAGAGTCTACTAGGCCTACTATATCTATTAGAAAACCTGAATTACTAGAGGCGTTTCCCTAAACTATAGAGCCTATTCTTGCACCTAAGCCTATAGAAGTTATAGCGCCTAATTAGCCTATAACGAACGAACCTCTTGATAATAGTAATCTTATTTTAGAGGGGGATAAAATGCAGCTCGATTACTATAAGCTTTTAGCTAAGACTAGTAGCTATATACTATCTTTTGTCTATAAGGCTTGAAAAAGGGTAATATCTAAGGATAGTACGCCTACTACTTATAAGCAAGTCTTAAAACTACCTAGAGATGAGCGTAGTAAGTGGTTAGAGGCTATTACCAAGGAATTTATCCAGTTATTAGAGTTAGGGGTTTTTAAATTCCTACCTAGGAGTCTATTACCTTCTAACTGTAAGCTTATTACCTGTCGAAACGTTCTTAAGGTTAAAAAGGACGCTAAAAACAGGCCTATTAAGTATAAATCTCGGTTAGTAGCTAGGAGCTTTATGTAGGTAGAAGGCCTAGATTACACTGTAACCTACGCCTCTACTAGTATACTATCTACTTAGTGTATACTTCTAGCTATAGGTGCTGTTCTAGACTAGGAAATAGAACAAGCTGACTTTATAGAGGCATTTCTTAATAGCGCTCTTAGAGAAGAAATATATATGGAAATCCCTAAAGGACTATTAGACCTAGCGGCTTCTAATAAGGCTATTTATAAGCTTTTACTGAAATACGGCTATAATCCTTCTACTCCTAATATTATTAAACTATCTAAAGCGTTATACAGTCTAAAACAAAGCCCTAGAGAGTGTTAAGATAAGCTTAAAATCTTACTTAAGAGCCTAGGCTATCTCCCTCTTATTTTAGATCCAGGGGTCTTCTATAATGCTAAAACCTGTTACTTTATCGTTACCTATGTAGATGACTGTCTATTTATAGGGCCTGATATAGGCTATATAACTGATTTAAAGAAACGGCTTAATAAGGTCTACGCTATAGAAGACTTAGGGCCTGCCGCCTATTTCCTAGGCGTGCAGATTATAAGGGATAGACCTAATAGGCGCCTGTAGCTTAACCAGTCACAGTATGTAGAAGAGGCGGTTAGCCGCTTTAACTTAGCTGATTCTAAGCCTATATCTATTCCCTTATAGCCGGGGCTAGTAAATCAACTTCAACTAGAGGAAGATATTACTAGCTACCTCTGTAATTCTACGGAAATTAAGCTCTATTAAAGCCTAGTAGGAACAGCTATGTATATAATGCTCCTTACTAGGGTAGATATTAGCTTTACTGTACAGTGGCTCTCTAGGTCTTTAAATAGACCTACAAAATTACACTTAAACGCTGCTAAAAATCTTTTTAAGTATCTTAATAGTACTAAAGACTATAGCATCTGTTTTAGCTGCTATGGAAATACAGTAGCTAATCTAGGGCCTAAGCTTAGTAATAGTAGTAATACAACTACTAAGCTTAGTAAAGACTTTCACTCTAAGGAAGGGCTTAGGCCCCTAACTACTACCTCTACTACTATAGTAGATTCTAGAAATAGTAAAGGTAGTAGCCGGACTTCTATAATTAATAGTAGTCTAGTCCCTATAGGCTTTAGTGATTCTGATTTTGCAGGGGATAAGGCTACTAGTAAATCCACCTATAGCTATCTATATAAGTTAGCCGGTGGGCCTATTAGCTAGAAAACGAAAAGAGCTACTACTATTGCTCTCTCTACCCTGGAAGCTGAAACTGATGGACTTACAGAGGCTATACGTAAAGTATAGTGGATTATAGGGCTATTTTCTAAACTTTACAGACCTATAGACTACCCTATTACTCTCTATGGAGATAATCAGGGCTCTATAACGGTGGCTAATGACCCAGCGCTACACGCTAGAACTAAGCATACCCTGCTGAAATTCCGGTACGTTAGAGAGCAGGTTAAGGCTAAAATAGTTACTATTATATACCTTAATACTAAGTATATGCCGGCTGACGGACTTACTAAAGCTCTACCAGTTAGTGGCTTTCAGTCTTTTATTAGGCTTTTAGGCCTTTAACCTAAGGGAGCTTTCTACTAAGCTACCCTCTACCCCTATATATATACTCTATACTATATATATAGAAGGAGAGCCTGATCGGAAAAACGAAAAACGAGTTTTTGGTCAAAACTACACCAAATCGCGTGCAACCACATCCATTCGAACCGTCCGATTGAGGACACAACGCCCGCCAATTTTCGCAGCAGCGCTGTCGGTTGTGCGACGGCAGCAGGCGTGCGAAAACCGCGAAAATGGCGAGCCTGGCCTCCCTCGTAGGGCTGCGATTTTCGCGCGTATGGGCCAACAATAAGGCTCTATACCCTGGCAACCCCGCCCTTGCGACCAACAACAATAATAATAGCCCCCTTCTAAGCACAGACTACTAACCCCTAAGTACGGACCAACAGCCCCTAAATAATATAGAGATGAATGACTGCTAGATCATAGTAGCTACCACTGCTATAAAGACCGCTATAAAGACTGCTATAGGCGCTATAGCTATAGCACCTATAGCACCTAGCTCTAGCGCCCTTCCTACTATCAATGCCCCGGCTTCTAGCGCCCCCCCCTCTGCAAATATCTTTGCCCCCTTTCTAAGAGGACTGAACAACAGCCAGTACGCCCCCTTTAGCTAGAAAAATACGAAAAACATAGAGAAAAAAACAGAGAAAAATACAGGAGGAAAGGGGAACGTCAACAATGCCCCAAAGACCGGCCAGGCTGCCCTAGCAACCGAAAAGACCGCTAAAACCGCCAAAACCGCCCCTAGTCCCCCAAAACTCGCCCTTACGCTTTCTAGTCTCCTAGACCAGGTTATAGGCCTAGCAAAGGACAGCACTAACTTCTGCAAGATAGTAGAGGTAACTACCGAGGCTAGGCAGCTAGCCCTTATAGCTCTGCTCTAGGACCTACCTAAGGAAGCCCTACCTAAGGAAGCCCCGCCTAAGCAGCAATAATAACAATAACAATAACAATAATAACAGTAGTAACCTAGCTACCCTTAGCACTAGCAACAGCTATAGCAATAGCCTAGCCACTTGTAGCCTACTACCCCTACCTAGGCTAATATAGCCTATAAACTAACTACTAGTAAGGCAGTTAAGCCAGGCCTAGAACGCTAGGTGCTTATCCGCCTAGGCTTAGCATAACAAGAGGTACTCTCTAAGACCGCCCTAGAGGTAGTATAGGCTATTAAACAGGCGTCTAGCCTAGTAGTTCAGGGGGTTAGGACCCTCCCTAGTAGTAACCTCCTTCTTATTATAGAAAGCACAGAGATAAAGAAGAGCCTAGAGAACAATACTACCTAGATCATAAGAGCCTTTAGAGAGAAGGCCTCCCTATATACTATAACCTAGGCAATAGCAGTTAAGGGCCTTACTATTTACAACCGAGTTATAGAGGAGGGCCTACTAGAAGAGGCTAAAAAGCAGTACCCTATAATAACTAGGGCAAAGGTCTAGTACCCTTAAGGGCCTGGAAGGACTAGGGTTAAGGTACTACTAGCCTTCTCCTCCTTTGATTCAGCCTAAAGGGCCTATAAAGAGGGGGTTTTCTGGAACTGCCGGGCCCTAGAAGCAGAGCCCTAGATCGACAAGGCTAAGCCTATTCAGTACCTACAGTACTAGAAATAGGGCTATAGGGCTAAGGTATGCCGGAGCAAAGAAGAGATCTACTATAACTGCAGCGCCAATAGCCATACTATACCAGAAGCCCCTACCTACTCTAGGGCACCCTGCTGTAGAAACTGCTATAAAGCCTACCACGCCCGCTTAGAGGACTGTCCCCGCCTAAAAGAAGCCTAGGCATAGGCTAAAGGATACCTACGGTCTAGACCTAAGTCCTTTAACAGTAACTAACCGCCCCTACAATAATAGTAGCAATAACAATAACAGTAGTAGCAGTAGTAGCAGTACTACCCTCCCCTATAGGAAGAGGAGGAAGAAGGCTATAATATAGTCTTAGGGAAGAGACAGAGGGGCCGGCCAACAAGAGGGCTAACCCCTAACCAAAGCACAATTACAGCCTGCTTTAGCTAAATAGAGGCTAGAGGACCTACTAGACCGGAGACTGTAGAAGCCCCTAGGAGCCTAGAGACTGGAGCCCCTAGAACCCCTAGGACCCTAGAAACTGGACCTGGAACCCTAGAGACTGGACCTAGACTGGACCTAGGAATTAGATCAGTTACTACCTTAACCATATACCTACTACCTATAACTATACAACCGCCGCCCTCTATATAACCAGAGGATATAGAGATATAAGAGTACGCCTCTAGAACGTACAAGGCTCTAAAGAGGTATAAGAAATACTACTCTCTATAGCAATAGAGGAAATACTTGCTATATAAGAGCCCTAGATAAACAGACAAGCCTAATACTCTACCTACTGCCCTAGGTCAGCCCCCTATCACCTTATATTTACCCTAAACGGAAGGGCAGCCCTCTATATCCACAAGTTACTCCCCCTATTAGCTTAGGCCTATAGCTTTAGCCTAGACTAGGCTAGAGCTACTATACAAACGAAGAACGGCCCTTTTATAGTCTGGTCTTTATATAATAACCTCTAGCCTTAAGCAGGCTTGCCCCTTCTTTTAGAAGAAATAAGGGGGAAGATCAATACCTACCTAGGCCTCTACCTTCTAGCTAGAGACCTTAACCTTTACCACCCCCTATAGGACTAGTATAACTGCTTTAGTCCTAAATTAGAGGACCTGCTACTACTAGTAGCAGAACAGGGACTTACCCTCCATATACCCTACGGCGCTATAACTAGGGTACTATAGGGAGATCAAATAGGCCGGACCTCTATTATTAACTACTTCTGGCTTAGTAGTAGCCTTACCTGCTCCTATACTGGCTTAGGGACATACTTATACTTAGACTACTACCCTTAGACCCTAGATATTAACCTAGAGACTATAGAGGCCCTACTACTGCCCCCTAGGTTCCAGTAGAACAAGATGAATAAAGAGGAGGTAGTAAGAGAGGCTAGCTCCCTTATATACAATATAGGGGGCTATAGATACCTTATATACCTCGCTAACCTAGCCAGGCTCTAGGAGGCTTATAAGCGGCTCTTAGAGGAACTCCAGCGTATTGCTAGGGCTATAACCCCTAGAAGAGCCCTAACAACCACTAGGAAAAGGAGAGCCCCCTAGTGGAACAACGAAGTCTACTAAGCAGTCTAGGAAAGGAAGAGGGCAGAAAGGCAACTACAGTGCTCCCCTACTAGCCAGGCCTACTCTAACGCCTATAGGGCAGCTCGAAGGAAACAAATAAAGACTATAAGGGATAGTAAGAGGAAAAACTAGAGGGCCTTTCTATAGGAAGCTAGGGAGAAGCCTGAAAAACTATAGTAGCTAGAAAGATAGGCTAGGCTATAGAGTACCGCTATACTGCCCCCCCTAAAGCTACTAACCCTTAGACAAGCCAGTACCTTCTAGGAGAAGGTTAAGGCCCTTTCAATACGCTTCTTCCCCCCCTCCCCCTAAGAAGACGACCTAGGGGAACCCCTTATAGGCCCTAGGCTACCGGTTAGCTAGATGGTTAAGCCAGACAATATAAAGAAGGCTGTTAAAACAATAAAGCCCTGAAAAGCACTAGGACCAGACGAACTCCCTATAGGCTTTCTAAAGGCCTGCAGCGACCCCCTATACTAGGCACTTACTATATTAGTATCAAAGTCCTTCCTCTATAGCTTTTACCTATAGGAATATAAGGAGGCAATTACTATAGTCCTCCTAAAGCTAGGAAAACAGCCAGACGCCTATAACGCCCCTAGGGGCTACCGCCCTATAGCCCTACTTAACTGTATTAGTAAGATACTAGAGAAGGTTATAGGGGCAAAAATAAGGGATGTTGCAGAGGCCTTTAAGCTTATTCTAGCAATATAGCAGGGCTACTGCCGCTATAAGTCCACGGAATCCGCTATATACCTCCTACTAGCCTAGGTCTAGGAAGCCTGGAAATATAAGGCTAGGGCCTCCTTACTATAGCTCGACCTATTAGGGTATTTCGATAGTATCCCCTATACAAGGCTCCTAGCTATCCTAGATCAACTAGGGCTGCCTACCTGGCTGCTCTTCTAGCTAAGGGAGTTCCTCTCCTCTAGGACTACTAGCCTCTTATTTGACGGCCAAAGAAGCTAATAAATCCCAGTACCTACCGGAGTACCCTAAGGATCACCACTTTCACCTATTCTCTCAGTCCTATACCTCTACCTACTATATGAAAGGCTGGAAAGAAAACACCCTACTATCTCTACTATAGGATACGCAGATGACACCAACCTACTAGCCTTTAGAAAAGATGCTATAACAGTAACTAGGCAACTAGAAGAGGCCTGGAAAGAGTACTTAGACTAGGTAACAACTGCTAGGGTCACCTTCTTAGCAGCAAAAAGCGAGCTTATACACTTCCCCCTAAGAAGAAGGCCCTAGAATACCCCTATTTGCCTAGGACCTATAGAGGACTTTCCCCCCCTATAACTAGCAATAGAGGCCTGTTTTCTAGGGGTATAGCTAGACCCTAAGCTTACCTGGAAGGCCTACGCCAATACCCTACGGCAGAAGCTGAAAACGCAGTCCCTAGCTATTACTAGGCTAGTAGGGAAGACCTAGGGACCTGGAATCAAGAAGACTAGGCTCCTTTACATAGCGGTTATAAGGCTAGTTCTAGCCTACGTAGCCTTAGCCTAGCATACTCTAACGCCTATAGTACCAAACAAGCCCCGAGGTATAGCAAGAGGCCTACTTATAGCAGAGAACGAGGCCCTGAGAAGAGTTATAGGGGCCTATAAACAAACGCTAACCCGGAGTCTCTAGTATAAGGCTAACGTCCCCCCTCTTAACCTCTACCTTAACGCCCTCTCCTTTTCTAGCTAAGCTAGGATAAATAGAGCTATAGGGGAAGAAGTTACTAAATAGAAAGAAGCCCTATGCTACTCCCTAGGCAATAGGACCCCTAGGACTAGCCTCCCCCTAGAAGGATATACAAAATAAGAGAGGAAGAAAGGGGTAGTAGCATAGTGGTATCACTAGCAGCTATAGAAGGCCATTAACAAGGAGCCCCTATATACCGCCTGGAAAGACTACTACCTCTGAGAAGCTACAGCCTCCGGCTATAACCCCTATATAGAGAGCCTCTTAGAGAAATTAGCCAAGGATGCCTTCTAGGGAGAGAATCTAACTAAGGGCTTTAAAGAGACCTTTAAGAGGCGCTACTATAACCTCTCTAAGGCTAAGAGCTTACTGCTAATACAGGCCTATACAGGGAAGATA
Organism: Phyllachora maydis; assembly: GCA_029339225.1. NCBI lineage: Eukaryota > Fungi > Ascomycota > Sordariomycetes > Phyllachorales > Phyllachoraceae > Phyllachora > Phyllachora maydis. Next base: position 10,286,537 of record JAQQPM010000001.1, on the reverse strand, counting down.
GGCCTAAGGGGATTCCTATATACCTGTAAGGTGCCTGGAGTTAACAGCCCCCTCTGCCGCTGCTACCTAGCTACAGAGGACATCCAGCATATATTCGACGGTTGCCTAGCCTACCCCTTGACCTCCTTTAAGGAGAAAGAAAGGGGGGACATACATAGCTTCCTCTATAGGCTTAAAAAGGGAGGCGGCAACGCTGTACGCCCCCTAATCCGCCATATCGCTACTAGACTGCTAGAATACTCGGTTGCTTAGAGGCTAGGAGCGGTCTAGCCTATACCCCTTTAGGAAGTGTGTTTTTATACTCCTAAGGGGGCGGTATCTATTACGGTAAAGAACGGCCTAACCCTACCTACACCCTCCCTTCTCTTCCACGCACAGTTATAGGTTTTTCACCCGTTATACGGTTTTCCTATAGCACTAGACTAGCCCACCTAGATATCCCCTACAGGGATCAGATAGCGTAATAGAATCTATCTATCTATATATATAGAAGGCCTGGCTTAGCCTGATTAGCTCATAAGACCAGTCAATAGTACCGGCTACTTTACAGCCCTCTGGAATCACCTAATTCCTCTATATAGCCTTAAAAGGCTTATAAGGTCCTAGCCACTGTAGTACAGTTCTATAGGCGCCCTTGTGCTGGCATCAGCTCCCTGCGGCGTTAGGGAGGCCTATATTACTCTAGCTACATCTAGAAGTACTCTAGTATATAGTATAGCTATATTTGGAAAATATAAGCTCCGGCTATTACTAGTAGTATACTTTCCTTTAGAGGGGGATTCTCTATGTGACTACCTGTTATTTCCTTGCTAGAACTTACCAAAAGAACGGAGTAAAAAAGGGTATAAAATTTAAAACCGTGCTAAAAATCGTTTTCTCTATAAAAGGATAAAGGCGTTTATAAGCCCTTTACTCCTTCTATACTCTAGTGCGTCTATCAGTCGCTAGGGTATAGAATATTTAGATATTATATATTACTATAAGCTTTAAAGCTATAGTACCTATACCTTTAAATAGGTTATAGGTTTGATTTCAACATCATATATATTCTTACTTCTTTCTATATATAATAGGGGTTTATCCTATATATATATAAGGGCATAACCCCTTTGTCTAACGGAATAGTTTTGCTCTTACGTTCTTATTTCTTAGGATTCTTCTATTCTTTACCTATATATAGCCTTCTAAGGCTTATAAAGGAACAGAAGAATAGAGGGGGTGTTAAACGTACAAAATAAGCTATAGCGCTCTAACGGTTATAGCTTAGGCAAAACGGATTTCAGTTCTCGAACTACTAGATATATAGCTATATTCTAAGGGTAGACCCACTTTTGTGGATACCGCTGACTAAGCTATATATTCCACTATATAGCCTAGAAATAGCTTTAAAAGGCTTTTCTATTTTTAGATTTATGCCCCACTTTTGTAGAGACAGCCTCCTTAGGCTGTATAAGCGCTAGAAATAGCCTTAAAAGGCTCTTCTACTAGGTCACCTACCTACCCTGTACCTACCCTGTACCGCAGGAGCGAAAACAGAACTTATAGGAAAAGTCGTGCGGCTTACCCTGCAGCTTAGGTGGCCGTGAGTCGATTATTTAAAATCGCCAGCTTATTTGGTTTTTCGGGAAGGCGCCATGCACCTACTAAGGGGCTCCTGCCGTGTGGAAGGCAGGAATGGTCCCGGAGGGTATATATAGGGAAGGAAATGGCAAAGCCTTACCTACTTAGACTAGAAATCAAGTTACTACGTTACCTACAACTATAAGCCTTATAGGCCTATAAGACCCACTAAAAGCCGTGATATATAAGCTTAAAGCCCCTATAATATAGCGCTATAGCCTATAACTATACCGTTATATAAGGACTTTTATAGAGGGAATACAGTAAAGGGCCCTACTTTACTATATTAGCACATACCTAGGAAGTGCTATTTAGGCCATATCAACGCTGTTGCTGCCCCTACGTACCCTATACGACTACTACTAGTAGGCTATAGTGGTTACAGATCCTTATATAGGATTACCCATTCCAATAGTATTATCTGGCTTAAGATCCCTTATAAGCGTTGATCGAGTAACCCTTCTAGTAAGCGAAAGTATAGTAGGCTAAGGAGTAATATTCCGCCTAGTACGCCGCAATTGCGGCGTAGCGATGCTCTTCTTGGTTAACTTAGGCTGTTGAGGCGTAGTAGGCTATATAGCAGCCTTCTTAACGGACTTCGGCTTCTTTAGTATAATAGGGTAGAGAAGATCCTTTTTAATAGACCTTTACTTACTAGGAGTAGAGGGATATAAAACAGTCTTCTAAATAGATACTATCTACTTAGAGATAGCTTAGTATATAGATAGATTCTATTACGCTATTTGATCCCCGTAGGGGATATCTAGGTAGGCTGAGCTAGTGCTATAGGAAAACCGTATAACGGGTGAAAAACCTATAACCGTATATAGGAAAAATAGGGGGTGTGATAGGGGGTAGGCTAATCTTTACTAGAGTAGATACCGCCCCTTTAGGAGTATGAAAACATACTGCCTAAAGGGGTATAGGCTAGACCGCTCCTAGCCTCTGAGCAACAGAGTATTCTAGCAGCCTAGTGGCAATATGGCGAACTAGGGGGCGTATAGCGTTGCCACCCCCTTTTTCAAGTTTATAGAGAAAGCTATGTGTATCCCCTCTTTCCCTCTCTTTAAAGGAGGCCGAAGGGTAGGCCGGGCAACCATCGAATATATGTCGGATGTCCTCTATAGCTAGGTAGCAGCAGCAGAGGGGGTTATTAACCCTAGGTACCTTATAGGTATATAGGAATCCTTTTAGGCCTATCTTCCCTATATAGGCCTATATTAGCAGCGAGCTTTTAGCCTTAGAGAGGTTATAGTAGCGTCTTTGGAAGGCCTCCTTAAAGGCCTTAGCTAGGTTCTTCTCTTAGAAGATAGCCTTAGCTGATTTCTCTAAGAGGCTCTCTGTATAGGGGTCGTGACTAAAGGCCCTAGCCTCCTATAGATAGCGATCCTTCTAGGCGGTATAGAAGGGTTCCTTGTTAACAGCTTTCCTTAGTTGTTAGTAGTACTACTGGGCTGTTACCTCCTTTTTTCTTTCTTGCTTTGTATACCCTCTTAGAGGGAGGCTGGTCCTAGGGGTCCTATTTCCAAGGGTAAGGCATAGGGCTTCCTTCTGCTTAGCTACCTCTTCCCCTATAGCCCTATTTATCCTAGCCTAGCTAGAGAAGGAGAGGGCGTTAAGGTAGAGGTTAAAGGGGGGGACGTTAGCCTTATAGTAGAGGCTTTAGACTGGTATCCTTTTATAGGCCCCTATAACCCTCCTTAGGGCCTCGTTTTTAGCTGCTAGTAGGCCTCTAGTTATACCCTATAGCCTATTTGGTGTTATAGGTATAGGAGTATGCTAGGCTAAGGCTACGTAGGCTAGGACTAGCCTTATTACTACTATATATAGGAGCCTAGTCTTTTCGATTCTAGGTCCCTAGGTCTTTCCAGCTAGCCTAGTAATAACAAGGGACTACGTTTTTAGCTTCTGCTATAGGGTGCTGGCGTAAGCCTTCCAGGTAAGCTTAAGGTCTAGCCAGACCCCTAGAAAACAGGCCTCTATAGCTGGTTATAGGGGGGGGGAGTCTCCTATTAGTCCTAGGTTAATAGGGTCGGTCTAGGGCCTCCTTCTAGAGGGGAAGTGTATAAGCTTGCTTTTTGCTACTAAGAAGGTAACTCCAGCGGTTATTGCCCAGTCTAGGCACTCTTTCCAGGCCTCTTCTAGCTGTCTAACCGTTATTATAGCCTCTCTGCTAAAGGCTAGTAGGTTAGTATCGTCTATATAGCCTATAGTAGAGATAGTAGGGTATTTTCTTTCTAGCCTTTTATATAAGGGGTAGAGGTATAGGACTAAGAGGATTAGTAAAAGTGGTAAGCCTTAGGGTACTCCTATTAGTACTAGGATTTACTGGCTTTTTTGGCCGTTAAATAGGAGGCTAGTAGTCCTAGAGGAGAGGAATTCCTTTAGCCAGGATAGTAGCTAGGTAGGTAGCCCTAGCTGGTCTAGTATAGCTAGGAGTCTGTTATAAGGGATACTGTCGAAGTACCCTAATAGGTCTAGCTATAGAAGGGAGGCCCTGGCTTTATACTTCTATACCTCCTAGATCTGAGCTATAAGGAGGTGTATAGCCGATTTAGTGGATTTATAGCGGCAGTAGCCCTATTGTATTGCTGGAATTAGCTTAAAAGCCTTGGCTATGTCCCTTATCTTAGTCCCTACAACTTTCTCTAGGACCTTGCTAATATAGTTAAGTAGGGCTATAGGGCAGTAGCCTCTAGGGGTATTATAGGTATCTAGCTGTTTTCCTAGTTTAGGGAGAACGATAGTAACCACTTTCTTATATTCCTATAGATAGAAGCTATAAAGGAAGGATTTTAAGGCTAGTATAGCAAGGGCCTTATATAAGGGGTTGCTATAGGCCTTTAGAAAGCCTATAGGGAGTTTGTCAGGTCCTGGTACTTTCTAGTGTTTTATTGTTTTAATAGCCTCCTTTATATCGTCCGGCCTAACCGTCTAGCTAACTAGTAGCCTTAGGCCTATTAGGGGTTCCTCCGGGCTATCCCCTTAGGGGGAGGGGGGGAAGAAGCATGCTAAAAGGGCCTTTACCTTCTTCTAGAAGGTACTAGCTTGTCCGAGGGTTGGTAGTTTAGGAGGGGGTAGGGCAGTAGTACTTTATAGCCTAGCCTATCTTTCTAGTTACTAGAGCTTTTCTGGTTTTTCTCTAGCCTCTTATAGAAAAGCCCTTTAGGTCTTTCTTTTACTCTCTCTTATAGCCTTTATTTGTTCCCTCTAGGCTGACTTATAGGCGGTAAGGAGGGCCTGGTTACTAGGGGAGCGTTAGAGCTGTCTTTCTACCCTTTTTCTCTCCTTAACTACCTAGTAGATTTCGTTGTTCTACTAGGGGGTACTCTTCCTTCTAGTAGTTACTAGGGCTCTGTTAAGGGTTATAGCCCTAGTAATACATTAGAGTTCCTCTAATAGTCGCCTATAGGCCTCCTAGAGCCCGGCTAGGTTAGAGAGGTGTAATAGATATCTATAGCCCCCTATATTGTATATTAGAGAGCTAGCCTCTCTTGCTACCCCCTCTTTATCCATCTTTTTCTACTAGAACCAGGGGGGCAGTAGTAGGGTTTCTATAGTCTCTAGGTCGATATCTAGTACCTAAGGGTAGTAGTCCAAGCATAAGCGTATATCTAAGCTAGTATAGAAGTAGGTAAGGCTGCTGCTAAGCTAGAAGTAGTCGATAGTAGAGGCCCTACCTACTTAGCTCCCCTATAGCACCCTAGTTATAGTGCTGTAGAGGGTATAGAGGGTAAGCCCCTGCTTTGCTATTAATAGCAGTAGGTCTTCTAACCTAGGGCTAAAGCGGTTATATTGGTCCTAAAGGGGGTGGTAAAGGTTAAAGTCCCTGGCTAGAAGGTAAAGGCCTAGGCAGGCGTTAATCTTCCCCCTTATTTCTTCTATAAGGGGGGTTAAGCCAGTCTAGGGTTAGGGATTGTTATATAGGGACCAGACTATAAAGGGGCTGTTCTTAGTCTATATAGTAGCCCTAGCCTAGTCTAAGCTAGAGCTATAAGTCTATATTACTAGTAGGAGTGATTTATAGATATAAAGTAAGGCCTGTCCGTTAGGGGTGAAAATAAGGTGGTAGGAGGCTGATCTAGGGCAGTAGGTAGAGTGCTGTACCTACCTATTAATCTAGGGCTCTTATATAGCAAGTATTTCTTCTTTTGCTATAGAAAGTAGTACTTCCTATACCTCCTTTAAGCCCTGTATATTCCAGAGGCATACCTTTATATTTCCATCTCCTCTAGCTGTATAGTTGGCTATGGTTGTTGTATAGTAGTAGTAGCGTTAGCTAGTCTGGTATCTAGGTCTAGTCCAGGTCTGGCATCTAGGGGTCTAGAGGCTCCTATAGGCTCTAGGGTTCTAGTAGGTCCGGTAGCCCCTTTAGGGCTTATAGTTAGCGTAGAAGAAGGGGGGGTTTAGCCGCTTAGGTAGCTAAAGTAGGCAGTGATTGTGCTCTAGTTAGGGGTTAACCCTCTTAATACTATTGGTCGGCCCCTCTGTCTCTTCCCTAAGACTATAGTATAGCCTTCCTCCCCCTCCTCTTATAATAGGGCCTGTTAAGGGTGTTGCTGCTATTATTATTGTTATTGCTATTACTGTTAGTGCTGGTATAGGGGCGGTTGGTCAACGTTAAAGGCCTTAGGCCTAGAACGTAGGTATCCCTTAGCCTATACCCATACCTCTTTTAGGCAGGGGTAGGCCTCTAAGCAGGCGTGGTAAGCTTGGTAGTAGTTACAGCAGCAGGGTGCCCTAGAGCAGGTAGGGGCTTCTAGCGTAGTATAGCTATTAGCGCTATAGTTATAGCAGATCTCTTCTCTACTCTAGCATACCTTAGCCCTATGGCCTTATTTCCAGCACCTTAGGCACTAGATAGGCTTAGCCTTATCGATCTAGGGCTCTGCTTTTAGGGCTTAGTAGCTCTAGAAGACCCCCTCCTTATAGGCCTTCTAGGCTGCCTCTAGGGAGGTAAAGGCTATTAGTACCTTAACCCTAGTCCGTTCTAGCCCTTAAGTGTACTAGACCTTTGCCCTAACTGCCATAGGGTATTGTTTTTTAGCTTCTTCTAGTAGGCCTTCTTCTATAACCTAGTTATAGACTGTAAGGCCCTTAACCGCTATTGCCTAGGTTGTTATATATAGGGAGGCCTTTTCGCTAAAGGCCCTTATAATCTAGGTAGTATTGTTCTCTAGGCTCTTCTTTATCTCTATATTCTCTATAACTAGAAGGAGGTTACTGCTAGAGAGCGTCCGAACCCCCTAAACTGCTAGGCTAGAGGCCTATTATATAGCCTATACTACCTCTAGGGCAGATTTAGCAAGTACCTATTATTAGGCTAAGCCTAGTTAGATAAGTACCTGGCGCTCTAGGCTAGGCCTAGTTGCCTTGCTAGCTGTTAGCTTACTAGCTATATTAGCCTAGGTAGGGGCTATAGGCTAGGAGTGGCTAGGCTATTGCTACTGTTACTACTGTTATTGCTGCTAGTAGTAGCTAGGCTATTAAGGTTATTGCTAGTGCTATAGCTTAGACGTTGCTAAGGTAGTAGGGCGGTTCTAGGGTGCTAGAGCTGCTGCTGTTATAGCTAGGGCTTCTTTAGGCGGGTTTTAGAGCAGGGCTATAAGGGCAATTTGCCTGGCTTTAGTAGTTACCTCTACTATACTATAGAAGTTAGTACTATCCTTAGCTAGGCTGATTATCCGGTCTAGGAGGCTAGAGAGTGTAAGGGCGAGCTTAGGGGGGCTAAGGATAGCCTGGGCGGTTTTCTTGGTTGCTAGGGCGATATAGCCGGCCTTAGTAGCATTGTTGTTACTTTCTTCTTTTCCTGTATTTTTCTCTGATTTTTTCCCTAGTTTTTTCGAGGTTTTCTAGCTAGAAGAGGCCGGGGCTAGGGCGTACTAACTGCCGTTTAGGCCCCTAAGAAAAGGGGCAAAGACGTTAGTTAAGGGGGGGCGCTAATTATAGGGGCGTTGATAGTAGGGGGGGCGCTCGAGCTAGATACTATAGGTGCTATAGTTATAGTACCTATAGCGGTCTCTTTAGCAGTAGTAGAGGCGATAGTAGTAGTTTGGCGGTCTTCTATTTCCATATTGTCGTTTAGGTAATCTATACTTAGGGGTTGGTAGTCTGTGCTTAGGGGCTAGCTTAAGGGGTTGTTATTATTGTTGTTAGTTGTAGGTAGGGCAGGGTTGCTAGGGCGTAGAGCTGTATTAGCCTATACGCGAGGAAATTGCAGTTATAAGAGGGCAGCTAGGCTTGCTATTTTCTGCATTTTCGCACGCCTAGGGCTGTCGCGCAACCGACAGTGCTATAGCGAAAATTGGCAGGCGTTATGTCCTTAATCGGACGGTTCGAATGGATGTGGTTGTACGCGATTTGGTGTAGTTTTGACCAAAAACTCGTTTTTCGTTTTTAGGTGTCGGTCCTTTTCTTAGATATAAGGACAACTTCTACTATTAATTTCAAAGCCTTTACTCTCTCCCTATACCCTATATACCTTTAGGCCTTCTTATTTTTTAGCTCCTTTTAATAAGTAGTTACCTTTAATCGAAGCTGCGAATCCTCCTTTATAGCCAATTTTATTTACTTCTCTATTTCTAGCCTTAGCTTTTAACCTTTATATCTAAGAGTTAGAAATAGTTACTAGTAACCCTTCTAGTTATACTAGATTGTTCTATAGGTATACTTCTCATAGTAAGAACCAGGTCTCCCTATAGGATAATTCGTTCTAAAGGCTTAGGGTACTTCTAAGGCTCTTTAGGAAGTTTAGTCGCCTTGGGTATTAGCTCTCCTATATTTAGAGACCTCTTCTTATAAGTCCTCTTCTATTTTACCCTTTTTACTAGGCCTATTAAGAAGAGGCTGCTTACTATTTAGGGTAATATACGCGCCTCCTCTTCCTACTAGGTTCTTAGGCTTTAACTTAAAAGGTTTATTAAACTTAAGGTCTTATAGGAAATCCCTTGCTATTTCGCGATAGTTAAGATTCTCCTATTTGGCCTACTTCTTAAAGTCCTTATATAAGGCTAATATCTAGCCCTAGAACCTCTAGGTTACTCCTAAGAAGATTAACAGATTGTTAAACCATAGTTTAGGGTTAAATGCCCCTTTAACTTTATAATATTCCGCTAGGTATAGTAGCTTCTACTACTTCTCTATCTAGGTCCTTCAGTTACTAACTAATTTTGCCTTACTAGTATTAAAGTGCTTCTTATAGTCCTTATATATCATCCTTATTCGCTTATAATCCTTGAAATATATCAACTTAGTAAGGTTCAAATACTACTACTAAAGGGTCTACTTAGATAGGGAGTATAGGTTAAGTATATAAGTCTTAATGTACTCCCTAATCTAATTATTAACCTCTATAACATTATCCTAGTTATATTTCCAGTTTGCCATAGTAGTATTGTATATTATTAATATACTCTAGAAAGTAGCCCTTTTATCAGCAGTTAAATCGGTATATATAATACGCTTATCTGCTTAATCTGCTCCTCTATAAGCTACGCTCTCTAAGTAAAGCTGTAATACTATTAAGCATAGTTCTAATAAGCAGCTTTAATATAGGCTATTAAGGACCTAAGAATAGGTATATCATTAAGGGTTAGAGGGACTAGACATCTACCTAATTGCTTAGTATTATTTAGGTCTATAAACTTAATTACCTTGCTTACGATATACTAGAGCTGCTATTTAAAGTTAATCTACTACTCTAGCTTAGAGAGGAGGATAGAGCCCTTCTTAGCCAACTTCTTATTATTCTTATTGCTCCATATAGTAGCAGCTACTAAAGTACGTTCTTAGATATCATAATAATAATATATATACTAATACTAGTCTCGTCTACCTAGGCTAACAACTTCTAACTGTTAATTATTAGATCTTATAGGGCTTATGCTTAATTCTATATACTAATCTAGTCTATGATCTCTGCCTCCCCCTATTAACCTGCGCTCTAGCTGCCCGCTATAGAGATTTTCTTTGTCCCCCCTATCGCGTTTATAGGCCCGAAAGTGGGCTTAATCTGCTCAATACAGGGAATCCCCTTGATATCCACCTTAATTGAACAGGGCCTCCCTTTGCCCTGCTCCCGTTAGGGATACCGAGGTTCTACCGAGGCGACACGGGCGCCACATTGTCCAACACCTCATGTGACCGCACATGTCAAGCCTGTGACAATAGGAGCCTTAGAGCGCAGGTCAGGATTAGAGACAGAGAACATAGACTAGATCAGAGCATACAATGAAGCACTTAGAACCGCCGAATCTAACAGGTAGAGCGTACCCCAGTACATAGCGCAGTGTGGAGAGGCCACATATGCCTCATTAACAAGGATTCTGCTTAATCAGCAATGGACGGCCGGCCGCCCACCCCCACCTTGTCGTCGACGGACCCCGAGGCCTCGGAGGAAGGCACGGGCCATTATCATCTGCGTCCAAGAGCTGCCGGAAAATTGAAGCCCACGACGTGACACTCTGCAGTTTGCACGCTTCTACTTCGTAGACTGCTAGCTACTACATAGCTACCTCCTTGGTGTCGGTTTGTAATTACGCCCTCGACTGCGCAAAACGCATACCTACCCACTTACTTTCCTCTTGCCGACCACTTCTCAGCACGCCCGGCCGGAGTAGCTCACAGTACCTGTTGGTCTCCCAACGTCACCCAGTTTGCTTGTCTTCTTGTGATTCCAGGAGTGAGTTGAAGCCGGTTTCAAAATCGAGCTTGGACGATTGGCAATCTGGTGAGTCTATCAACCCGCCATCTTGATCTTATTTGTGTGGTGGGCGGCATCCTGACGGCAAATCGCATAGATTTAATCGTCACGATTACTTTCCACTGACATGGATACGCTTCTGTGAGGAACTTGGACCTCCCCCCCCCTCTCTCTCTCACATTGCCTGTGCTTTTTCCATGTCTCTAGGGCTTGCCGTTGCTCGCATGACAGAAGGGTGGCTAACATCCGCAGCACCGCCGAGATCGCCGCCAATGCGCCGCGGTACCGTCGTAAGAGTTCTACGTTCATTGATGGCATACATGATGTGCCAGAGGCAGAAGACTTGGCCCCTGCCCAACTCTACAGCACTATGTCTGGTCGCCTGTTTCATTCCGGTCGTATTGCAATCGTTATGGTCGGGCTGCCAGCCAGAGGCAAGACGTGAGGACCCTCTTCTGTCCTACTCAGGGAGGCATTCCTGTTGACGAGAATGCGTGTTCAGTCACATATGCGTGTCCATGGCGCGTTATTTGCAGTGGTAGGTCGAAGAGATCGGTCGTGAAAAAGCAATATCCTGAGCTCTGGGCTGATGATGTGCGCAGGCTTGGCGTGAAAACTCGTATCTTCCATCTGGGTGACTACCGCCGGGCTACCGTGGGTGAAGGAGTCGCTGTTCCCCAGGATTACTTCTATCCGAATGCTTCCCCAGCTTCCGTGGTGCTCAGACAGAAGATTCTCAAGAAGTGCAGGGAGGACATCTACTCCTGGCTGAACCATGAGAACGGCCAGGTTGCAATCTACGACGCAGTCAACCCCACGGCGAGTGGTCGGAGATCGCTCGCCAAGGAGTTCGCAAAGCACGATGTACAAGTATGTCGGTTGCGCTTGCAAGCGAACGGGATCAAGTGGTGCTTCTGAGGACTGACGCGCTGCCAATAGACGCTGTTCCTGGAATCCTACGTTGACGACGAGGAGATCCTTAAGGAGAACGCCCGGAACGTTAAGATATCTTCTCCGGACGTAAGTTGTGTGAGATGGTATGGTATGCGCCTTCACTAAGCCATACTCCCAGTTTGCCGATATGGACCCGGATGAGGCCGCCAATCTCTATCTCAGACGTATCCAGGATAAGATTCCTGTCTTCGACACGATGGCAGAAACAGAGCTAAATTACGTCAAAATGATCAATGCCGGGCGCGGCTTCTTTTACAACAATGTCAGCTTCAACTATCTCTCGCACCGCATCGTCTTCTACTTGACCAATCTCCACATCAAGTCACGCACGACGTACTTCGTCCGTGGCGGTACCACGGCTGAAGACGACTCGTACAAGGCTGACGCCCCGCTCAACGAAGCTGGCAAGGCTTATGCAGTCAAGATGACCGACGCTTTGCTAAAGCATCGCGAAGAAGAGCACCAAAAGCTGGTGGAGCAGGGCGGTGCGGAGGTGCCGCTGCGTCCGCTGGCCGTGTGGACTTCGACGCGGCTTCGAACTATTCAGACGGCGGAGCCTCTCAGGGAGCAAGGTTACAAGATTCGCCAGCGGTCCCAGATGGGCCAAATAAACCCTGGCATCCTCGGGAATTACTCCCAGCGGGTCATACGCAAGCTGTATCCTGAGGAGGTCGAGAGACATGAGGTGGATCCCTATCATCATCGGTACCCTCGCGCCGAAGTACGTTGGCAGATTGCTTTGCTCCTTCTCATGCCAACGGTTCATCCCACTCCGGCATACTGACCCCTATTCCCTGACCAGTCCTATCACGACCTCGCTGTACGCCTTGAGCCTATCATTCTCGAGCTGGAGCGCGAGCAGAGCGACCTCCTCATCATCGCACACGAGAGCGTGCTGCGCGTACTGTATGCCTACTTGATGCACTGTAGCACCATGGACATCCCCACGCTCAAGTTCCCGCGCGACGAGATCATCGAGATCATCCCGGCCGCCTATCAGAACGAGGCCAAGCGCATCCACATCCCCGGCCTCGACCCGTCTATGGTCCCGGGATCCCCAGAGGACTTCCGCATCCCCATGACTGACGCTACCACTCCACCGAACGGCGGCCCGCTGTCGCCCATCCCCGGGATGAGCAGTCCCGCGGAGCCGGTGCCCGCGATGCCTGGCGGGGGGATTGGGCCCTCTGGGATCGGGGGCGGGGCGGCTGCGGAGGCGATGGTTTCTAGGCCGCCCGAGAAAGTGATTAACACGGCGGCGGATGGGATCAAGGATAAGGTTGCGGATGAGGATTGAGAGGACGATAGTTGCTCTAGGAAGGCATATCGGTAGATGAAGTGGCAGAACAGTGCCACCAAGCTCGCAGGTATTGCCTAAGGTGGGCAGAAAGGCGGTGGGCCTCCAATGCAACACACACAGCGGGATTCGGAGGGCTCAGCGTGTACAAACCAGACATAGGAGGCGGAAACCTTGAAGCGGAGATTTAAAACCTATATTCCCCTGCGTTGTCCCGCCGTCGCATGATTATAAAAAGCCGCCACCTCTCGCCCTTCTGGCCGCTCGAGCATCGTCCTTGAGATGCTATGTTCAGGACAACTCAGCTCAGCATATTGCTGACGACTAAGAGAAGTGCGATATAGTAGAGGGCACTACTTTCCAGGATATTAAAGGTTATATTATTAGTTAGGTAATAGCCCTAAAACAGAGGGATATACTAAAGGACTTTAGGATTAACAGATATTAGAGAGATAATTATCTCGCTAACAACTCTAAGCTACTAGAAACTATTAGAAAGATAGCTCTAGAGATAGCAAAAACATTAATAGAAGCAGTTAGGGCAGTATTATATACGACGTCTACCCCTCCTACCTATTCCTAGCTAATAACTATGTCTTACCTAGCTAGATATAAATAGTTAATATAAGTAATAGCCCTAGGATTATATTAGGTATTAACCTATTAACGTTATATACCTATACCTAATTAGATGTCTTAAGGACTAGTAGCTATAAGCTAGATACTAGTACTAGCACCTAGTTAGTTTATACCTCCTCTAGGAGCAGCTTAGGCATAAGTATAGTATTAGACCTAGGATTCGCTGAAGCTAGGATAGAGGCAAGCCTATAAGTAATATAGAAACTAGATAGGCTAGTTAGGCTACCTAACTAATAATAAGTATAGAGGACCCGAGTATAACTAGGGTACTAAAGGCTAAGAACATAGTAGTTAGGGCTATAGTAGTTGTCACGGCCATAGGGAACGCGCTGTAATAAGGCTAGGCTCTACTAACGAAGACTCTAAACTAGGAGAAAGGAGGAAAGGAGAGGCGTAGCCTATAAACGCGTGCTGCCTATATTAGGGGCTATAGGGTTACGTAATCCCTCCCCTAAGGTTAATGCCGTAAGCGACCCTGTGGTAAATAAGGACGTAAGGCGCTAGTATACCGAGGATTACCCTTTTGTCCAATCGCTATGCCGTATATAAGTAAGGGGGTAGGTGGTCTATATACCCTACTATACCTATAGAGGGGCCTAGCACTCTATAGCGTGCTAGCCCTTATACTACCCCCCTCTAAAGCTATAAGCGTAGAATGCTTATAGTAAGCCTTTAAATCGCTTAAATCTATAGATGTTAAGGCTAGAGCAAAGATGGGTTGTAGAAAGATGTTGTTGCACATAGGACGGAAGGTCCTAGTGTGGAATAGGGCTATATATATACAGGACATAAACACTAGGACTATAGGGCTGTGACAGCACCCTACCCTAAAACTGCAGTCGCCCTCGACTATAGACAATGATCGTATATAGTAGGGTTATGCGCGTGTCGTTGTACAGTTGTATATGTCGATTGCGGGGTGGGGTCGAAGGTGCCAGTACAGAGGCTGTTGGTTTGTAAGAGACCCTTAAGAGCGCTAAAAGGTGTCTATTAAGGAGCGACCTTCTATCTAGAACTAAGATTTAGCCTTGCCCGAGTTAAAAGAATGTCGTTATCAGGTTACGTACATATAAGCAGCTATTATTTAAGGGGCAGGCTACTAGCGCCCCGAAGCTCAAAAAATAAGTAAGAGGATATATCACTATATTTTATAGTATTCAAGATAATTCTAGGAGGATATCCTTTAAGGATCTATCATCTTATAACAATTAGGCTTATTATATAAGGTAACGTCTTAGCAGTTGTCCCTCTAAGGTATTCCCCAGTTACTTTGTTAGACAGCTAGCTAACTGCTCTATAAGAGCTACTCTAGTTGTTAGGTAGGTTATAGCCTTACTAAGTACTTCCTTAAGGTGTTCCACCTCTATCGTTAGTTCTAAGATATATTCGACTAGGTTTCCCCTATATCTATAAAATACTACTAGATTAGCCTCTAAGGCTAGGATATATATCTATAGTAGAGCATTGCCTTTATCTAGTTAGTCTGTCAAACCTTTAGCTACTTAGATATAATCTCCTATTACTATAGTACATACTTAGAGTTGCGTAATCTAGTCGTCTCATATAAGTTACGCCTTACTAGTAGCTATTAGTTAACTCTTAGTATCCTCTAAGGCTTCTATTAGTTAACCTAACTAGTTTCCTATATTCTCTAAGGTATATCTATTAGAAAAAACATACGAAAACGAGTTTTTGGTCAATACCACACCAAATCGCGTGCAACCACATCCATTCGAACCGTCCGATTGAGGACATAACGCCCGCCAATTTTCGCTGCAGCGCTGTCGGTTGCGCGACAGCCCTAGGCGTGCGAAAATGCAGAAAATGGCGAGCCTAGCTGCCCTCTTGCAACTGCAATTTCCTTGCGTACGGGCTAATGAGGCTCTGCGCCCTAGCAACCCTGCCCTACCTATAGCTAACGATAATAATAACAACCCTCTAAGCTAGCCCCTAAGTACGGACTACCAACCCCTGAGTATAGACTACCTAAATGGCGATACGGAAATAGAAGACCGCTAAACTACTACTATTGCCTCTATTACTGCTAAGGAGACTGCTATAGGCGCTATAACTATAGTACCTATAGTACCTAGCTCTAGCGCCCCCCCTACTATTAACGCCCTTACAATTAGCGCCCCCCCTTTAACCAACGTCTTCGCCCCTTTTCTTAGGGGCCTAAACGGCAGTTAGTATGCCCTAGCCCCAGCCCCTTCTAGCTAGAAAACCTTAAAAAAACTAGGGAAAAAACCGGAAAAAAATACAGGAAAAGAAGGAAGTAACAATAATGCTACCAAGGCCGGCTATATTACCCTAGCAACTAAGAAAACCGTCTAGGCTGCTCTTAGCCCCCCTAAGCTCGCCCTTACGCTCTCTGGCCTTCTAGACCGGATAATCAGCCTAGCTAAGGACAGTACTAACTTCTATAGTATAGTAGAGGCAACTACTAAAGCCAGGCAAATTGCCCTTATAGCCCTGCTCTAGGACCCGTCTAAAGAAGCCCTAGCTATAACGGTAGTAGCTCTAGCACCCTAGAACCGCCTTACTACCTTAGTAACGCCTAAACTACAGTACTAGTAACAACCTTAACAGCCTAGCTACTACTAGTAGCAACAATAGTAGCAATAGTAGTAACAGCCGAGCTACTCCTAGCCTATAGCCTCTACCTAGGCTAATATAGCTAGTAAACTAACAGCTAGTAAGGCAACTAGGCCTAGCCTTAAGTGCTAGGTGCTTATCCGACTAGGCTTAGCCTAACAACAAGTACTCGCTAAATCTACCCTAGAGGTAGTATAGGCTATATAATAGGCCTCTGGCCTAGCAGTTTAGGGGGTTCGGACGCTCTCTAGCGGTAACCTCCTTCTAGTTATAAAGAACATAGAGATAAAGAAGAGCCTGGAAAGTAATACTGCCTAGATTATAAGGGCCTTTAGCGAAAAGGCCTCCCTATATATAACAACCTAGGCAGTAGCGGTTAAGGGCCTTATAGTCTATAACCGGGTTATAGAAGAAGGCCTACTAGAAGAAGCTAAAAAACAATACCCTACGGCGGTTAGGGCAAAGGTCTAGCATCCTTAAGGGCCAGAACGGACTAGGGTTAAGGCACTAATAGCCTTTACCTTCCTAGAGGTAGCCTAGAAGGTCTGTAAGGAGGGGGTCTTCTAGAGCTCCCAAGCCCTAGAAGCAGAGCCCTAGATCGACGAGGCTAAGCCTATCTAGTGCCTAAGGTGCTGGAAATGGGGCTATAGGGCTAAGGTATGCTAGAGCAGAGAAGAGATCTGCTATAACTGTAGTGCTAACAGCTATACTACGCTAGAAGCCCCTACCTGCTCTAGGGCACCCCGCTGCCGCAACTGCTACCAAGCTTACCACGCCTGCTTAGAGGCCTACCCCTGCCTAAAAGAGGTATGGGCACAGGCTAAGGGATACCTACGTTCTAGGCCTAAGGCCTTTAACGTTGACTAACCGCCCCTATACCAGCACTAACAGTAATAGCAACAACAATAATAGTAGCAACACCCTTAGTAGGCCCTATTATAAGAGGAGGGGGAGGAAGGCTATACTATAGTCTTAGGGAAGAGACGGAGGGGCCGACCAATAGTATTAAGAGGATTAACCCCTAACCAAAGCACAATTACCGCCTACTTTAGCTACCTAAGCAGCCAAACCCCCCCCTCTTCTATACTAACTATAAGCCCTAAAGGGGCTACTGGACCTACTGGAACCCTGGAGCCTATAGGAGCCCCTAGACCCCTAGATGCTAGACCTAGACTGGACCTGGATACCGGACTAGCTAACGCTACTACTACTATACAACAACTATAGCCAACTATACAGCCAGAGGAGATAGAAATATAAAGGTACGCCTCTGGAACGTACAGGGCTTAAGGGAAGTACAGGAAGTACTACTTTCTATAGTAAAGGAAGAAATACTCGCTATATAAGAGCCCTGGATTAATAGGCAGGCACAGCACTCTACCTACTACCCTAGATCAGCCCCCTACCACCTTATTTTCACCCCTAACGGACAGGCCTCACTTTATATCTATAAATCACTCCCGCTAGCAATATAGACTTACAGCTCTAGCCTAGACTGGGCTAGGGCTACTATATAGACTAAGAACGGCCCCTTTACAGTCTAGTCCCTATATAACGACCCCTAACCCCAGACTGGCTTAACCCCTCTTATAGAAGAAATAAGGGGGAAGATCAACGCCTATCTAGGCCTTTACCTTCTAGCAGGGGACTTTAACCTTCACCACCCCCTTTAGGACCAATATAACCGCTTTAGCCCTAGGTTAGAAGACCTACTACTATTAACAGCAGAACAGGGGCTTACCCTCTACACCCCCTATAGCACTATAACTAGGGCGCTATAAGGGAGCTAAGCAGGCAGGGCCTCTACTATCAACTACTTCTAGCTTAGTAGTAGCCTTACCTGCTCCTATACTGGCTTAGATATACACTTACGCTTAGACTACTACCCCTAGGTACTGGATATCGACCTAAAGACCATAGAAACCCTACTACCGCCCCCCTAGTTCTAGTGGAAAAAGATGGATAAAGAGGGGGTAGCAAGAGAGGCCAGCTCCCTAATATACAATATAAGGGGCTATAGATATCTATTACACCTCTCTACCCCAGCCGGGCTCTAGGAGGCCTATAGGCGACTATTAGAGGAACTCCAGCGTATTGCTAGGGCTATAACCCCTAAAGGAGCCCTAGTAACTACTGGAAGGAAGAGCGCCCCCTAGTAGAACAACAAAATCTACTAGGTAGTTAAGGAGAGAAAAAGGGCAGAAAGATAGCTCCAACGCTCCCCCAGCAACTAGGCCCTCCTTACCGCCTATAAGTCAGCCCAAAGAAAACAAACAAAGGCTATAAGAGAGAGTAAAAGGAAGACCTAGAGGGCTTTTCTATAAGAGGCTAGAGAAAAACCAGAAAAGCTCTAGCAACTGGAAAGATAGGCTAGGCTACGAAGCACTACTGCCCCCCCCCCTCCTAAGCTACCAACCCTCGGACAAGCTAGTACCTTCTAGGAGAAGGGAGAGGCCCTTTTAGCACGCTTCTTCCTCCCCTCCCCCTAAGAGGATAGCCCGGAGGAACCCCTAATAGGCCCGAGGCTACCGGTTAGCTAGACGGTTAGGCCGGACAATATAAAGGAGGCTATTAAAACAACAAAACCCTAGAAAGTACTAGGACCTAACGAACTCCCTATAGGCTTTCTAAAGGCCTATGGCAACCCCTTATATAAGGCCCTTACTATACTAGCCTCAAAATCCTTCCTCTATAGCTTCTATCTATAGGAATATAAGGAAGTAGTTACTATTGTCCTTCCTAAACCAGGAAAACAGCCAGATACCTATAATACCCCTGGAGGCTACCGCCCTATAGCCCTACTTAACTGTATCAGCAAGGTCCTAGAGAAAGTTATAGGGACTAAAATAAGGGACGTAGCTAAAGCTTTTAAGCTGATTCCAGCAACGCAACAGGGCTACTGCCGCTATAAATCCACCGAATCAGCTATATACCTCCTTATAGCTTAGATCTAGGAGGCATGGAAGTATAAAGCCGGGGCCTCCCTTCTACAGCTAGACCTATCAGGGTATTTCGACAGTATCCCTTATAGCAGGCTCCTAGCTATACTGGACTAGCTAGGGCTACCTACCTGGCTACTAACCTGGCTAAAGGAATTCCTCTCCTCTAGGACTACCAGCCTCCTATTTAACGGCCAATAAAGCTAGCAAATCCCAGTACCAACAGGAGTACCCTAAGGCTTACTACTTTCACCAATCCTCTCAGTCCTATACCTCTGCCCCCTATATAAAAAGCTAGAGAGAAAATACCCTACTATCTCTACTATAGGCTACATAGACGATACCAACCTACTAGCCTTCGGCAAAGAGGCTACAACAACGGTCAGACAGCTAGAAGAGGCCTGGAAAGAGTGCCTAGACTGGGCAACAACCGCTGGAGTTACCTTCTTAGTAGCAAAGAGCGAGCTTATACACTTCCCCCCTGGAAGGAGGCCCTAGACCGACCCTATAAACCTAGGAGGGGACTCCCCCCTACAACTAGCTAAAGAAGCCCGTTTTCTAGGGGTCTGGCTAGACCCTAAGCTTACCTGGAAGGCTTATGCTAGCACCCTACGGCAGAAGCTAAAAACGCAGTCCCTTGCTATTACTAGGCTAGCTAGAAAGACCTAGGGACCTGGAATCGAAAAGACTAGGCTCCTATATATAGCGGTAGTAAGGCTAGTCCTAGCCTATACAGCCTTGGCCTGGTATACCCCTACACCTATAACACCAAACAGGCCACAGGGTATAACCAGAGGCCTACTAGCAGCCGAAAACAAGGCCCTAAGGAGGGTTATAGGAGCCTATAAAAGGACACTAGTCCGAAGCCTCTACTATAAGGCTAACGTCCCCCCCCTTGACCTCTACCTTAACGCCCTCTCCTTCTCTAGCCAGGCTAGGATAAACAGGGCTATAGGAAAAGAGATAGCCAAGTAGAAGGAAGCCCTACGCCTTACCCTTGGAAATAGGACCCCTAGGACTAGCCTCCCTCTAGGAGGGCGTATAAGGTAAGAAAGAAAAAAGGAGGTAACAGCCTAGTAGCACTACTAACAACTAAGGAAAGCTATTAACAAGGAACCCCTCTATACCGCCTAGAAGGATCGCTATCTATAGGAGGCTAGGGCCTCTAGTCACGACCCCTATACAGAGAGCCTCTTAGAGAAATTAGCTAAGGCTACCTTCCAAAAGGAGAACCTAGCTAAGGCCTTTAAGAAGGCCTTCCAAAGACGCCACTATAACCTCTCTAAGGCTAAGAGCTCGCTACTAATACAGGCCTATATAGGGAAGATAGGCCTAAGAGGATTCCTATATACCTATAAGGTGCCTGGGGTTAATAACCCCCTCTGCTGCTGCTACCTAGCTACAGAGGATATCCAACATATATTCAATGGTTGCCCGGCCTACCCTTCGGCCTCCTTTAAGGAGAGGGAAAGAGGGGATACACACAGCTTTCTCTATAGACTCGAAAAAGGGGGCAGCAACGCTATACGCCCCCTAGTTCGCCATATTGCCACTAGGCTGCCAGAATACTCTGTTGCTTAGAGGCTAGGAGCGGTCTAGCCTATACCCCTTTAGGTAGTATGTTTTCATACTCCTAAAGAGGCGGTATCTACTCTGGTAAAGATTGGCCTACCCCCTATTACACCCCCCATTTTTCCTATATACGGTTATAGGTTTTTCACCCGTTATACGGTTTTCCTATAGCACTAGTTCAGCCTACCTAGATATCCCCTACGGGGATCAGATAGCGTAATAGAATCTATCTATCTATATTCTCTAAGGTATATATTAAGCGCTTAACTTTGCATTCTCGTATACCTGCCTCTCTAGCTATAAGATTAGCCAATTCCTTCTTATAGCGTTTTTGCTATGTAATCCTTTTATCTTTCAGCTTAGCTATCTCCTTCTGTATATATACGTACAAATCCTAATACAATACTATGAAAGCCTCTAGGTTCTTTATTGCTAAATCTCGCTGCTTATATACGTTATCCAGGGACGCTTAGAGGTCCCTAAGCTGCATGATTATTAGTCTATTGTCTTATATCGGTATTAAATCATTATAGTCGTCCTAAGTAGCCGGATCCTCCGTTACTAGCACTTGTCTATCTCTCTCTATAGGAGTATATCGGACAGCCTTCTCTGGTATAAGATATATCGTCCACTACCCCTTTATACCTTTATAGGTAATATAAAGTGGTCTATCTACGTTCGATTAGTACCGCCCTTTAAAGGTAAGAGTCGATAGGATACCTATATTAAATATCATAAGCTAGAAGTTGCCTAGCAAGCCCTCTACTAGCTGTTGAACATTTCGCTCCTAAGTCTAAGTAATTATATCAGTTATCTTTACCCCTAGATAATCATTAGTAGATTCAATATATCCTTGTAACTGCCTTTTCGTTATAGTTATAATAAAGTCAAAGTAGCTGTTTCTCTTATTAGCTATATTCAGGTAATGCTAGTCAGCCTATTTCGTATCTAGGTTAAGCAGTCCGAGCATACTTCTATGTAGAATAATCCCCTATAGCTCTCTATCTTGTTAAACGTACAAAATAAGCTATAGCGCTCTAACGGTTATAGCTTAGGCAAAACGGATTTCAGTTCTCGAACTACTAGATATATAGCTATATGCTGAGGGTGGACCCACTTTTGTGGATACCGCTGACTAAGCTATATATTCCACTATATAGCCTAGAAATAGCTTTAAAAGGCTTTTCTATTTTTAGATTTATGCCCTACTTTTGTGGAGATAGCCTCCTTAGGCTGTATAAGCGCTAGAAAAAGCCTTAAAAGGCTCTTCTACTAGGTCACCTACCTACCCTGTACCTACCTTGCACCGTAGGAGCGAAAATAGAACTTACAGGAAAAGTCGTGTAGCTTACCCTGTAGCTTAGGTGGCCGTGAGTCGATTATTTAAAATCGCCAGCTTATTTGGTTTTTCGGGAAGGCGCCATGCACCTACTAAGGCGCTCCTGCCATGTAGAAGGCAGGAACGGTCCTAGAGGGTATATATAGGGAAGGAAATTGCGAAGCCTTACCTACTAGACTAGAAATCAAATTATACGTTACCTATAACTATAAGCCTTATAGGCCTATAAGACCCACTGAAAGTTGTGATATATAAGCTTAAAGCCCCTATAATATAGCGCTATAGCCTATAACTATACCGTTATATAAGGACTTTTATAGAGGGAATATAGTAAAGGGCCCTACTTTACTATATTAGCACATACCTAGGAAGTGCTATTTAGGCCATATCAACGCTGTTGCTGCCCCTACGTACCCTATACAACTACTACTAGTAGGCTATAGTAGTTATAGATCCTTATATAGGATTACCCATTCCAAAAGGTTATAAGCCCGGATAGCCTGTGGGATAGTTATCGTTGGAGTCCAATTTCAAAGCGCTACCTCTGCCTATATATAGGGCTATTTAAGCCTCTTATAGCTGAAAATATAGTACTATATTAGCCCTAAAAAGCTATATATTACATCTTATTGAAGGCTATTTAAGGACTAAAAAGCCTGAAAATCTAGAAGGAGAAATCGCTAAGAAATCTAAGTCCTATAGTATTAGCGAGCATTTGGGGCTCTTATACACTTAGGCTAGTATACTTACCTATACTAAAAGACCTTTCTGCTTATAGCTGGAAGTAGAAAGGCTAGCGTTTTAGAATTTCTAGCGCTAAAGACCTATATTTCCCTACTATAGAGCCCTTTCTATAGATATATCTATAGGCGGTAGTTAAGTCCCTACATCGAAGTCTCTAGTCCCTATCTTAGAGCCTAGTGTAGAATTTCTACTAGAAAGCCCTACTAAGTAGCAAGTAGGCAGCGCTATAAACCTACTAAGCGCTAAGACTAGCCTAGAAAATCACTACTATAATTAGTAAGCTAGCTAATTAGCTTTAGTAATCTGGAAGCTAATTAAGTGCTTTAGCTAGCACTATAAAGTAAATAGTAGCCTATTTACAATGGCGGATCAAGCTAAAGGGAAGGGTATAGCGCCTAAAAGGGCTAGTAACCCAGCTGATCTAGGGCAATCTTCTAGGCCTCCACTACCTATACGAACCCTATTAGAAGATGTGGAAGATGGCGAAGACTATAGCGAGGTTATAGAAGTCCTAAAACAGCATATAAAATCTTATGAGCGAGTTATAGCTAGCTAATCTAGTGATATAAAAACACTACTTTTAAGTCTAAATACCCTAAAAGCCTTTGTTAAGGATAGCGTTAGCGCTATAAAGAATATATCTTCTACTTTAGCTTCCTTAACTAAAAGTAGCAATGCTGCTGCTACTGGAAAGACTAGCTATAGTCCTAGATTTGATCCTTTTAGCGGTACTATAGATTTAGATTCTCCTCCACGTCCCCCTAGGAAAGAGCCCTATCTAGGGCCGGCTGTAGATAATACAGCTACTAGTAATTTAGACCCCCCTATAGATACAGGGTCTAAGGAAGGCTTTAAGGATACTATTACTAGTAGTATAGTAAAGGAGCTTTCTAAAAAGGCCTATACTATACCGGACGATAGTAAGCTTAGCGGGGAAAGCAATTTTGAACAGTGGATTCAGGCTTTAAGTATAGTGCTAAGAGCGTTAGGGATATCTAATTTTTTAGAAAACCCTGATATATCTAACACTTATAGCGACTCTGATCAAGCTGTCCTTTTAATGCTTCTATGTAATAGCTTATCTAGTAGCCCTAGGGCTGCTATATCGTAGATTTATATACCTTCTGAGGCCTTTAAGCTGCTTGTTAGGCAGTATAGCCGACCTATAGAGTCTAAAAAGAAGGACGTCTATAACGAATTCCACGCCCTTACCTTTAGTACCTATAGAAAAGGCTTATCAGCTTTTAACGCTGAATTTAACGGCTATCTTGCTAAGCTTACCATGGCTAAAATAGATATAGATCCCTCTTTAATACTAAATCAGTATTTTAAGGCTCTAGAATCTAAGTTTCCTAGCTGGGTATCACGCCAAAAGAGCTCTATAAGACAGGCTAGAATGCTAGGCCTTACAGCCTCTAGCCTTAATATAGAATATCTAATGGCTGATATTTTGGAAGAATCTAGGAACCCGGCTACAGAGGCGTATAGAGCAGCTCACGTAGCTAATAGCTCTAATTCAACCCCTAATTCAAATTCTAACCCTAGTAAGAAGGGTAAAAATAAGAAAAAGGGTAAGAAGAAGGCTAGTTATAATGTTAAAGGGCAGAATTATAGTGCTAAAAGTGCCGAACAGGCCTCCTTTATGCTAGGGTCTTATAACCTAGCTATAAAAGAAGAAGAAGAGGAATCCGACTCTAGTTCCAATTCTAGTTCTTCTAGCGATTCTAATACCCAATTAGCACAGCTATTAGCGTTAAAAGAGTATAAGAAGCGTAAGGACTTTAAAGGAAAAGGCCTAAAAACCTCGTCTAATAAGGCAAAATATAAAGATAATAAGCCTAGAAGACGCCCTAGAGACCCCGCTCTTTATAATAGTTGGCTATACGATACGGGATCTACGGACCATATTAGTAATAGTAAAGAGCGGTTTACTACCTTTACGCCTAACACAGGCCAGTTACGCCCTATTAAAACTGGAAATGGCCCTGTAAGCCCGGCTGGTATAGGCTCTATTACACTAGAAGTATTATCTAGAAAGGCCCCCCCTACCTATACTAAATTAGTATTAGATAACGTTTTATACCTACCTAATATTGATATAAATATTGTTAGTAGGGTTAGGCACTATGATTCAGGAGGTTGCCTTATAAAGGAAACCCTTTACGGGGGTAATAGACGCTGTATAGCTATACTAGACTTTAAAAAATCAGGATTTCTTCTTGACGTTCAAGGCAGCTCTAAGCCTATATTACATGCAAATTTTGCTTTTCCTTTAGGCCTTTCTAGTTATACTACTAAAAGTATAGAGCCGCAGCGTAATAAGATAGTAGTGAAAATTCCTTCTAATTCTATTAGAAAGGAAGACTATAGACCTATTATAGAGGATGATATAGTATCCGAAGCTATAGAGCCTAATAAGCGCTATAAGCTAAGGAATTCTCCGGCTAAGGGTACTACTTTAGAAGGTATAGGACCTTCTTTAAGGGGGAAAAGGCCCCGTAGGCCTGTAGAGCCCTTAGCCACTGCCCAGGCCCCCTATTAAAGTCCCCGTAAGACTAGGGAGCCTGAGCCCTCAACTGGCACTAGAGACCTGCCTCGTATGCTAAGAGAGCCAGTTATAGAGGGGAATAAAGTAGAAAAGGCTATATCTAGCCCTACTTTAAAAGAGCCTAATATAGGTCAGCGAGATTACTATAATCTACTTAATTTAGCTAAATTGTAGCACGTTAGGCTAGGCCATATAGGCCTACGTCTTTTGAAAATGACCTCTAGTATTACTAAAGGGCTGCCTAATTTTGATAAAATAAAGGAAGCTGATTTTCACTGCTCTAGCTATGATCGAGGTAAAGCAGTGAGAAGGGTTAGTAAGGCTTTAATACCTGACCCACCTAGGGTCTTAGACTCCATAGAGGGGGATACTGTTAAAATTAGGCCTAGGCCTTATAATAGAAACCCTATAGTCTTACTTCTAGTTAACCGTAAAAGTAGGTATAGGTGGGTTTTTAACCTACCTAATAAATCAGGCCCTATAGTAGCTAACGCTATTAAGGGCTTTTTTAGGGGCCTAAGGAATGGATTTGGTAGATATCCTACTAAATTCCACTTTGACGGAGGCACTGAAATAACTGATTTATTAACTACTTGGTTAGCTAAAAGGGGTATTAAATTTAGCACTTCTGCCCCCTATATCCACGAGCAGAACGGCTTAGTAGAACGATCAGTTAGAGTTATACTAGACCGTATAAGGTGTACTATTCTTAGTAGCGCTTTACCCTAGTATTTGTAGTGCTTTATACTGGAGGCTATAGTGGAATTAGTTAATAGTACTGCTATAACTAATAAGGAAACCACTCCTTTCCAGGCGCTATTTAACGAGCTAGAGCCTGGTATTCCACATATACCTAACCTAGAGCGCTATAGGGCTATAGGCGCTAAAGGAGAGGCTATTATACCTCTAGAAAAACAGTCTAAATCGTTGAAATTTACCTCTAGAACGGAAGAGTGTAAATTACTAGCGGTATTAGGTTCTAAAACCTACCTAGTATATATACCGTCTAGAAGAGCAGTACTTAAAACCTCTACTGTTAAGTTTATAGAGGATAATACAGTACTAAGTCAGCCTACTAATAATACGGCTTTAGAGGGGGAATTAGTAGACCTAGACCTAGATTTAGAGGGGGCTATTAGCCCGGACCCTTCTAATCTTAATACTGAAAAGCCTATTAGTATAGAAATAGGACCTAGTAAGCTAGAACCCTACGAATCTTCTTCCGATAGTAAATTAGATAAACCCTTACCGGATAAGCCTATAAATCCGGTTATAGTAGAGTCTACTAGGCCTACTATATCTATTAGAAAGCCTGAATTACCAGAGGCGTTTCCCCAAACTATAGAGCCTATTCTTATACCTAAGCCTATAGAAGTTATAGCGCCTAATCAGCCTATAACGAACGAACCTCTTGATAATAGTAATCTTATTTCAGAGGGGGATAAAATGCAGCTCGATTACTATAAGCTTTTAGCTAAGACTAGTAGCTATATACTATCTTTTGTCTATAAGGCTCGAAAAAGGGTAATATCTAAGGATAGTACGCCTACTACTTATAAGCAAGTCTTAAAACTACCTAGAGATAAGCGTAGTAAGTGGTTAGAGGCTATTACCAAGGAATTTATCCAGTTATTAGAGCTAGGGGTTTTTAAATTCCTACCTAGGAGTCTATTACCTTCTAACTATAAGCTTATTACCTGTCGAAACGTTCTTAAGGTTAAAAAGGACGCTAAAAACAGGCCTATTAAGTATAAATCTCGGTTAGTAGCTTAGGGCTTTATACAGGTAGAAGGCCTAGATTACACTATAACCTACGCCTCTACTAGTATACCACCTACTTGGCGTATACTTCTAGCTATAGGTGCTGTTCTAGACTGGGAAATAGAACAAGCTGACTTTATAGGGGCATTTCTAAATAGCGCTCTTAGAGAAGAAATATATATAGAAATCCCTAAAGGACTATTAGACCTAGCGGCTTCTAATAAGGCTATTTATAAGCTTTTACTGAAATACAGCTATAATCCTTCTACTCCTAATATTATTAAACTATCTAAAGCGTTATACAGTCTGAAACAAAGCCCTAGAGAGTGGCAAGATAAGCTTAAAATCTTACTTAAGAGCCTAGGCTATCTCCCTCTTATTTCAGATCCGGGGGTCTTCTATAATGCTAAAACCTGCCACTTTATCGTTACCTATATAGATAACTGTCTATTTATAGGGCCTAATATAGGCTATATAACTGATTTAAAGAAACGGCTTAATAAGGTCTACGCTATAGAAGACTTAGGGCCTGCCGCCTATTTCCTAGGCGTGCAAATTATAAGGGATAGACCTAATAGGCGCCTGTAGCTTAACCAGTCACAGTATGTAGAAGAGGCGGTTAGCCGCTTTAGCTTAGCCAATTCTACGCCTATATCTATTCCCTTATAGCCAGGGCTAGTAAGTCAACTTCAACTAGAGGAAGATATTGCTAGCCACCTCTGTAATTCTACGGAAATTAAGCTCTATTAAAGCCTAGTAGGAACAGCTATATATATAATACTCCTTACTAGGGTAGATATTAGCTTTACCGTACAGTGGCTCTCTAGGTCTTTAAATAGACCTATAAAAATACATTTAAACGCTACTAAAAATCTTTTTAAGTATCTTAATAGTACTAAAGACTATAGCATCTGTTTTAGCTATAACGGAATTATAGTAGCTAATCTAGGGCCTAAGCTTAGTAATAGTAGTAATACAACTACTAAGCTTAGTAGAGACTTTCACTCTAAGGAAGGGCCTAGGCCCCTAACTACTACCTCTACTACTATAGTAGATTCTAGAAATAGTAAAGGTAGTAGCCGGACTTCTATAATTAATAGTAGTCTAGTCCCTATAGGCTTTAGTGATTCTGATTTTACAGGGGATAAGGCTACTAGTAAATCCACCTACGGCTATCTATATAAGTTAGCCGGTAGGCCTATTAGCTGGAAAACGAAAAGAGCTACTACTATTGCTCTCTCTACCCTAGAAGCTGAAACTGATAGACTTACAGAGGCTATACGCGAAGTACAGTGGATTATAAGGCTATTTTCTGAACTTCATAGGCCTATAGACCACCTTAACACCCTCTATAGAGATAATCAGGGCTCTATTATAGTAGCTAATGACCCTGCTTTACACGCTAGAACTAAGCATACCCTGCTGAAATTCCGGTACGTTAGAGAGCAGGTTAAGGCTAAAATAGTTACTATTATATATCTTAATACTAAGTGTATACCGGCTAACGGACTTACTAAAGCCCTACTAGTTAGTAGCTTTCAGTCTTTTATTAGGCTTTTAGGCCTTTAACCTAAGGGAGCTTTTTACTAAGCTACCCTTTACCCCTATATATATACTCTGGACCGACATCACACATCCGAAAACGCGTTCTTGGTCAGGACCGCTCCAAATCGACTGCACTCTTTTGCAATCCACTTGTCCAATTGAGGACTCAACACACGTTAAATTTAGCTGCAGCGCAGTTGCTCGTTCGACGGCGCTATAGTCGGATTCTGACCGTACGATGTGGTCGACCGTAGCTAGAAATCTGCAGCTGCAGCAGGGCGGGCGCATAGGCCCTACAGTTACGTACCCTAGCCCCGACCGTACTGACCCCTCTAACCCAAACCCTGCCGACCCGAACCCGAACCCTGCCGCCCCTAGCCCCCTAGGGGCTATCAACAAAGCCCCTAAGCGCTCGGGCTATAGCTTCCTGACCTACCTTACTACCGCTACTACCGCTACTGCTACTACTACTACTACCACTTCCGCCGCTAACCCTGCCACTACTATAACCGCTACTAGGTCGAGCGATATATCGTTCGATAGCCCTTTTAAAGGGCTTTCCAGCAGTCAATACGCCACTACTGCCACCGCCGCCCCTACCCCCTTAAAAAAGGGGAAAGAAAAAGCCCTACCACCTGCAACCCTTGCCCTTACCTTCTCTGGTCTTATAGACCAGATAGTCAGTCTTTTAGTTAATAACCTGGCCTTTAAGGAAATCGTCGAATATACCGGGCTAGCTAGAAAGCTAGCCTTAACGTAGATCTTAAAAGAGGAGGAGAAAAAAGCCCTGATATTTCCCTCGTTCGTTGCCCAGGCCCTAAGGCAGAAGAAGCAACAACAATAGTAACAACAACAGCAATAACAACAATAGCAATAGTAGCAGCAGCAACAACCCCCTACTGTCGAATCAGAGCCAACCTGCTGTACCTAGGCTGCTATAGCAGCGGCTAGGGTAAAGCCTACTAAGCTAGGCTTAGAAAAACAGGTCCTTATACAGCTAGGATCAGCCTCTTCCTCCCTTGGCCAAAAATCAGCCCCGGAAATCGCATAGGCAGTATAGAAGGCTATAGGGCACTCTATTAAGGGGGTAAGGACCCTACTAAGCGGTAACCTTATACTAGTTACTAAAGGAGAAAAAATCAAAAAAGCCTTGGAAGAAAATACAGCCTAGCTAGCCTCTTTATCACTAGAGGCCTCGATCTATACTACTACCTAGGCTGTCGCTGTTAAAGGGCTTATAATAGCTGACCGGGTAACGGAAGCTAGCCTTCTAGCAGTAGCAAAAGAAGCATATCCTTCGGCCTTAAGGGCTAAGGTCTAGTACCCCTTCTAGATCGAAAGAACAAGAGTCTCAGCTCTTATCGCCTTTTCTAGCTAGTAAGAGGCCTACTAGGCCTGTTAAGACGGAATCTTCTAGGCCTATAGGGCCCTAAAAGCAGAGCCTTATATCGATAAGGCTAGGGCCTTATAGTACTTTAACTACTGGCGATAGGGGTATAAAGCCAAATACTGCTACTCCCCTACCCTCTGCTATAACTGCGGCTAAGAAAAGAAGAAGCATACCGAGGCAGCCTATACTAGGGCTTAATACTGCCGGAACTGCCATAGCAACTACTACGCTAGGGCAGAAGAATGCCCTAAAAGAAAGAAGTATAAGGCTTAGGCAAAATCCAGCCTACAAAACAGGCCTATTAACTTCGACCTCCCTGGCCCTCTTAAGCCGGCAATATTAACAGAAGACCGGCTAGAAGGGGAAGAAGGCTATACAGTAGTAGCTGGAAAACGCTGCTGTGGCCGCCCCCCTACAATAACCGCTACTACCGCTACCGCTACTACTGCTATAGCCTCCCTTTCCCAGCGAACTATAAGAGAGGCTTTTAGCAAAATCCCTGCCTCTACCTTTACTACTACTGATCTAGCAGCTACCGGTACTACAGCTACCAGTTCTATACCCTCCTCCCTAGAGCCGGCAAGGGGCTCTATAGAGGAAGAGGATACGGATATGCTCTAAGTCTTTTCTTTCCTTTTATTTCCACTCCTTTTGTTTAAGACGGCCTCCCTCCTTTCCTTTAGACTACTTTCCTTCTACCCTTCCCTATAGCTGGTATCTTACTACTATACCTAAGGTAAGAGGGAAGGCTATAAAGCTAAGCTTATAAGCTTTTAAGCTTTAAGCCTAGACCTACCTTTACCTCTTTTACTAACAAGACCCCTTTCTTATTCCCCTACCCTAAGCCCTATATTAATTGAGATATAGGGCGTTCTTACGGGAGACAGGTAAGAGAATAGGCGTAATTTCCCTTAGTAGCCTCCTAGACGGCCTCCCCTTGCGTTGTGTTTTTCTTTTAGTACTGCTCTTTTCCTCTTGCTAGGTTATCCGCCTTGTTTAAGCTCGTTGGAGGTTTTTCATCCGTTTTCCGGTTTTCCTCTAGCATTAGTGTAAGCTAGCAGCTCCTGATAGTCCAATAAGGACTCTATAGGTGGAATACAATATATATATATATATACTCTATACTATATATATAGAAGGCCTGGCTTAGCCTGATTAGCTTATAAGACCAGTCAATAGTACCGGCTACTTTACAGCCCTCTGGAATCACCTAATTCCTCTATATAGCCTTAAAAGGCTTATAAGGTCCTAGCTACTGTAGTACAGTTCTATAGGCGCCCTTGTGCTGGCATTAGCTCCCTACGGCGTTAGAGAGGCCTATATTACTCTAGCTACGTCTAGAAGTACTCTAGTATATAGTATAGCTATATTTGGAAAATATAGGCTCTAGCTATTACTAGTAGTATACTTTCCTTTAGAGGGGGATTCTCTATGTCACTACCTGTTATTTCCTTACTAGAACTTGCTGAAAGAACGGAGTAAAAAAGGGCATAAAATTTAAAACCGTGCTAAAAATCGTTTTCTCTATAAGAGGATAAAGGCGTTTATAAGCCCTTTACTCCTTCTATACTCTAGTGCGTCTATTAGTCGCTAGGGTATAGAATATTTAGATATTATATATTACTATACACTTTAAAGCTATAGTACCTATACCTTTAAATAGGTTATAGGTTTGATTTCAACATTATATATATTCCTACTTCTTTCTATATATAATAGGGGTTTATCCTATATATATATATAAGGGCATAACCCCTTTGTCTAACGGAATGGTTTTGCTCTTACGTTCTTATTTCTTAGGATTCTTCTATTCTTTACCTATATATAGCTTTCTAAGGCTTATAAAGGAACAGAAGAATAGAGGGGGTGTTAAACGTACAAAACAAGCTATAGCGCTCTAACGGTTATAGCTTAGGCAAAACAGATTTCAGTTCTCGAACTACTAGATATATAGCTATATTCTAAGGGTGGACCCACTTTTGTGGATACCGCTGACTAAGCTATATATTCCACTATATAGCCTAGAAATAGCTTTAAAAGGCTTTTCTATTTTTAGATTTATGCCCTACTTTTATGGAGACAGCCTCCTTAGGCTGTATAAGCGCTAGACATAGCCTTAAAAGGCTCTTCTACTAGGTTACCTACCTACCCTGTACCTACCCTGCACTGCAGGAGCGAAAATAGAACTTATAGGAAAAGTCGTGCGGCTTACCCTGCAGCTTAGGTGGCCGTGAGTCGATTATTTAAAATCGCCAGCTTATTTGGTTTTTCGGGAAGGCGCCATGCACCTACTAAGGCGCTCCTACCGTATGGAAGGCAGGAACGGTCCCGGAGGGTATATGTAGGGAAGGAAATTGCGAAGCTTTACCTACTGGACTAGAAATCAAATTATACATTACCTACAACTATAAGCCTTATAGGCCTATAAGACCCACTGAAAGCCGTGATATATAAGCTTAAAGCCCCTATAATATAGCGCTATAGCCTATAACTATACCGTTATATAAGGACTTTTATAGAGGGAATACAGTAAAGGGCCCTACTTTACTATATTAGCACATACCTAGGAAGTGCTATTTAGGCCATATCAACGCTGTTGCTGCCCCTACGTACCCTATACGACTACTACTAGTAGGCTATAGTGGTTATAGATCCTTATATAGGATTACCCATTCCAAAATATCCTAAGTTAGTCCTGCTACTATTAACGGTTAGAGCTCTAGGGGCTCTCTATAGTATTCGTTGACAATCCTAATAACTACTACTACTATATACTCCATTAACCAGGCTTATATTATCCGCTCGTTGTCGCAGAGGCGCACCTAAGGGCATATACCTAGGCGATACTGCCTATACTTCTATAGGAGTACCTACTTTACTTGTTATTAAAATCTAATACTACGAATCATAAGATTAGTATGTTTAATTATTATTATATAAAAATAAGCAACTTACTTATTGCTGCTAGTGCTGCTAATACTACTGCTGCTATTGCTATTATTGTTGCTGCTATTACTGCTGTTGTTATTGCTGCTGCTACTGCTAGTGCGGATTATAGGGAGGAAGAGAAGAGGTGGTATATAGTAGGAGAACCTACCTATTTATAGGTTCAGGGCAGGAGCGTTCGAAGTTCGTAATTAGCCAGCCTAAAGCTCTGATTTTTCCTATTATAATTCCTATTTAGGACTATAAGCTTTTGTCATAATAGTTGCTAGTATAATGCGCTTACTATTACGCTGTTTAGGAGTATATCTAAAAGGCGCTAGAGTTGCGCTTTTTATACTAGGGATTAACTACTAGAATCTAATATTCTAATTGGCAAATAAGAAGTTAAATAATGAGCATTTCCTACTCTAGCAATAAAGGGAGTAAAGTGATCTAGGATTTCCTATTTCAGTTGATAAAGCGCTAGTACAGTTATAAAAGAAGAGTTGCTAGTATTAATTACAGTAAGGGAGATTAGGTATTAATCCCTATAACCGTATAGCGTATAAGCACCTTGCTCTAGGGAATAGGGCGTATACTACGCCACTTGTATAAAGCTATTAGTGGCTTACCTGCGCACTATATAATAGTCGCTAACAAGCGCTCTGCTTAACATATATATTTAAGGGGTACGCAACTACTCCCTAGATAGAGGGAGACATAACAATCCAGAACTAGAACTTAAACCAGTATTTCCTTGCTGCTCGCTTTGCTTATATCGTTCTAGGTTATTACGATCTCTGCAAACCTACTAACACCTATTCAGTATAAATCTCGGTTAGTAGCTAGGGGCTTTATATAGGTAGAAGGCCTAGATTATACTGTTACCTACGCCTCTACTAGTATACTACCTACTTGGCAGATACTTCTAGCTATAGGTGCTGTTCTAGACTAGGAAATAGAACAAGCTGACTTTATAGGGCCATTTCTTAATAGCGCTCTTAGAGAAGAAATATATATAGAAATCCTAGAAGGACTTTTAGACCTAGCGGCTTCTAATAAGGCTATTTATAAGCTTTTACTGAAATACGGCTATAGTCCTTCTACTCCTAATATTATTAAACTATCTAAAGCGTTATACGGTCTAAAACAATGCCCTAGAGAGTAGCAAGATAAGCTTAAAATCTTACTTAAGAGCTTAGGCTATCTCCCTCTTATTTTAGATCCAGGGGTCTTCTCTAATGCTAAAACCTGCCACTTTATCGTTACCTATATAGATGACTGTCTATTTATAGGGCCTAATATAGGCTATATAACCGATTTGAAGAAACGGCTTAATAAGGTCTACGCCATAGAATACTTAGGGCCTGCCGCCTATTTCCTAGGCATGCAGATTATAAGGGATAGACCTAATAGGCGCCTATGGCTTAACCAGTTATAGTATATAAAAGAGGCAGTTAGCCGCTTTAACTTAGCCGATTCTAATCCTATATCTATTCCCTTATAGCTGGGGCTAGTAAGTCAACTTTAAATAAAGGAAGATATTGTTAGCTACCTTTGTAATTCTATGGAAATTAAGCTCTATCAAAGCCTAGTAGGAACAGCTATGTATATAATGCTCCTTACTAGGGTAGATATTAGCTTTACCGTATAGTGGCTCTCTAGGTCTTTAAATAGACCTATAAAATCATACTTAAACGCTGCTAAAAATCTTTTTAAGTATCTTAATAGTACTAAAGACTATAGCATCTGTTTTAGCTATAATGGAAATACAGTAGCTAATCTAGGGCCTAAGCTTAGTAATAGTAGTAATATAACTATTGGAATGGGTAATCCTATATAAGGATCTGTAACCACTATAGCCTACTAGTAGTAGTCGTATAGGGTACGTAGGGGCAGCAACAGCGTTGATATAGCCTAAATAGCACTTCCTAGGTATGTGCTAATATAGTAAAGTAGGGCCCTTTACTGTATTCCCTCTATAAAAGTCCTTATATAACGGTATAGTTATAGGCTATAGCGCTATATTATCTAAACTTAGTAGTTATTGTTAAACGTACAAAATAAGCTATAGCGCTCTAACGGTTATAGCTTAGGCAAAACGGATTTCAGTTCTCGAACTACTAGATATATAGCTATATTCTGAGGGTGGACCCACTTTTGTGGATACCGCTGACTAAGCTATATACTCCACTATATAGCCTAGAAATAGCTTTAAAAGGCTTTTCTATTTTTAGATTTATGCCCCACTTTTGTAGAGACAGCCTCCTTAGGCTGTATAAGCGCTAGAAATAGCCTTAAAAGGCTCTTCTACTAGGTTATCTACCTATCCTGTACCTACCCTGTACCGCAGGAGCGAAAACAGAACTTACAGGAAAAGTCGTGCGGCTTACCCTGCAGCTTAGGTGGCCGTGAGTCGATTATTTAAAATCGCTAGCTTATTTGGTTTTTCGGGAAGGCGCCATGCACCTACTAAGGCGCTCCTGCCGTGTGGAGGGCAGGAACGGTGCCGGAGGGTATATGTAGGAAAGGAAATTGCGAAGCCTTACCTACTTGGACTAGAAATCAAATTACTACGTTACCTACAACTATAAGCCTTATAGGCCTATAAGACCCACTGAAAGCCGTGATATATAAGCTTAAAGCCCCTATAATATAGCGCTATAGCCTATAACTATACCGTTATATAAGGACTTTTATAGAGGGAATACAGTAAAGGGCCCTACTTTACTATATTAGCACATACCTAGGAAGTGCTATTTAGGCCATATCAACGCTGTTGCTGCCCCTACGTACCCTATACGACTACTACTAGTAGGCTATAGTGGTTATAGATCCTTATATAGGATTACCCATTTAAATATGTAATATATAGCTTTTTAGGGCTAATATAGTACTATATTTTCAGCTATAAGAGGCTTAAATAGCCCTATATATATAGGCAGAGGTAGCGCTTTGAAATTGGACTCCAACGATAACTATCCCACAGGCTATCCGGGCTTATAACCTATTGGAATGGGTAATCCTATATAAGGATCTGTAACTACTATAGCCTATTAGTAGTAGTCGTATAGGGTACGTAGGGGCAGCAACAGCGTTGATATAGCCTAAATAGCACTTCCTAGGTATGTGCTAATATAGTAAAGTAGGGCCCTTTACTGTATTCCCTCTATAAAAGTCCTTATATAACGGTATAGTTATAGGCTATAGCGCTATATTATAGGGGCTTTAAGCTTATATATCACGGCTTTCAGTGGGTCTTATAGGCCTATAAGGCTTATAGTTATAGGTAACATAGTAACTTGATTTCTAGTCCAAGTAGGTAAGGCTTCGCAATTTCCTTCCCTATATATACCCTCTAGGACCGTTCCTGCCTTCCATACAGCAGGAGCGCCTTAGTAGGTGCATAGCCACTTCCCGAAAAACCAAATAAGCTGGCGATTTTAAATAATCGACTTACGGCTACCTAAGCTACAGGGTAAGCCGCACGACTTTTCCTGTAAGTTCTGTTTTCGCTCCTGCGGTGCAGGGTAGGTATAGGGTAGGTAGGTGACCTAGTAGAAGAGCCTTTTAAGGCTATTTCTAGCGCTTATACAGCCTAAGGAGGCTGTCTCCACAAAAGTGGGGCATAAATCTAAAAATAGAAAAGCCTTTTAAAGCTATTTCTAGGCTATATAGTGGAGTATATAGCTTAGTCAGCGGTATCTACAAAAGTGGGTCCACCCTTAGAATATAGCTATATATCTAGTAGTTCGAGAACTGAAATCCGTTTTGCCTAAGCTATAACCGTTAGAGCGCTATAGCTTATTTTGTACGTTTAACAATAACTACTAAGTTTAGTAGAGACTTTCACCCTAAGGAAGGGCCTAGGCCCCTAACTACTACCTCTACTACTATAGTAGATTCTAGAAATGGTAAAGGTAGTAGCTAGACTTCTATAATTAATAGTAGTCTAGTCCCTATAGGCTTCAGTGATTCTGATTTTACAGGGGATAAAGCTACTAGTAAATCCACCTATGGCTATCTATATAAGTTAGCTGGCGGGCCTATTAGCTGGAAAACGAAAAGAGCTACTACTATTGCTCTTTCTACCCTAGAAGCTGAAACTGATGGACTTATAGAGGCTATACGCAAAGTACAGTGGATTATAGGACTATTTTCTGAACTTTATAGACCTATAGACTACCCTATTACTCTCTTTAGAGATAATTAGGGCTCTATAACGGTGGCTAATGACCTAGCGCTATACGCTAGAACTAAGCATACCCTGCAGAAATTCCGGTACGTTAGAGAGCAGGTTAAGTCTAAAATAGTTACTATTATATATCTTAATACTAAGTGTATACTAGCTGACGGACTTACTAAAGCCCTACTAGTTAGTGGCTTTTATTCTTTTATTAGGCTTTCAGGCCTACAACC
This sequence comes from Phyllachora maydis, assembly GCA_029339225.1. Classification (NCBI taxonomy): domain Eukaryota; kingdom Fungi; phylum Ascomycota; class Sordariomycetes; order Phyllachorales; family Phyllachoraceae; genus Phyllachora; species Phyllachora maydis. The sequence continues at coordinate 10,249,549 of JAQQPM010000001.1, read as the reverse complement.
TAAGGGAGCTTTTTACTAAGCTACCCTCTAACCCTATATATATACTCTATACTATATATATAGAAGGCCTGGCTTAGCCTGATTAGCTTTTAAGGCTAGTTAATAGTACCGGCTACTTTACAGCCCTCTAGAATCACCGAATTCCTCTATATAGCCTTAAAAGGCTTATAAGATCCTAGCTACTGTAGTACAGTTCTATAGGCGTCCTTGTGCTGGCATTAGCTCCCTGCGGCGTTAGGGAGGCCTATATTACTCTAGCTACGTCTAGAAGTGCTCTAGTATATAGTACAGCTATATTTGGGAAATATAGGCTCTGGCTATTACTAGTAGTATACTTTCCTTTAGAGGGTGATTCTCTATATACCCTGTTATTTCCTTACTATATCTTGAAAGAACGGAGTAAAAAAGGGCATAAAATTCGAAACTATGCTAAAAATTGTTTTCTCTATAACAGGATAAAGGCGTTTATAAGCGCTTTACTCCTTCTATACTCTAGTGCGTCTATTAGTCGCTAGGTTATAGAAAACTTAGATATTATATATTAATATAGGCTTTTAAGCTATAGCACCTATACCTTAAGGTATAGGTTTGATTTCAACATTATATATATTCTTACTTCTTTCTATATATAATAGGGGTTTCTCCTATATATATATAAGGACATAACCCCTTTGTCTAACGGAATAGTTTTGCTCTTCCGTTCTTTTTTCTTAGGACTCTTCTATTCTTCACCTATATATAGCTTTCTAAGGCTTATAAAGGAATAGAAGAATAGAGGGGGTGTTAAACGTACAAAATAAGCTGTAGCGCTCTGACGGTTATAGCTTAGGCAAAACGGATTTTAGTTCTCAAACTGCTAGATATATAGCTATTTTTGAGGGTGGACCCACTATTGTAGATACCGCTGACTAATCTATATATACTACTATATAGCCTAGAAATAGCTTTAAAAGGCTTTTCTATTTTTAGACTTATGTCCCACTTTTGTGGAGACAGCCTCCTTAGGCTGTATAAGCGCTAGAAATAGCCTTAAAAGGCTCTTCTACTAGGTTACCTACCTACCCTGTACCTACCCTGCACCGTAGGAGCGAAAACAGAACTTATAGGAAAAGTCGTACGGCTTACCCTACAGCTTAGGTAGCCGCAAGTCGATTATTTAAAATCGCCAGCTTATTTGGTTTTTCAGGAAGGCGCTATGCACCTACTAAGGCGCTCCTACCGTACGGAAGGCAGGAACGGTCCTAGAGGGTATATGTAGGAAAGGAAATTGCAAAGCCTTACCTACTAGACTGAAAATCAAATTACTACGTTACCTATAACTATAAGCCTTATAGGCCTATAAGACCCACTAAAAGCCGTGATATATAAGCTTAAAGCTCCTATAATATAGCGCTAAAGCCTATAACTATACCGTTATATAAGGACTTTTATAGAGGGAATATAGTAAAGGGCCCTACTTTACTATATCAGCACATACCTAGGAAGTGCTATTTAGGCGATATTAACGCTGTTGCTGCCCCTAAGTACCCTATACGACTACTACTAGTAGGCTATAGTGGTTATAGATCCTTATATAGGATTGCCCATTTTAATAGTTAGTAGTTATATTAGTTGTTAATATATCTTTTAACGTCTCTTATTATAACCTTCTAATAGTATTCTTATCGGATTTATTAGTAGGCTTTTGTTAGGCCTTGGTAAGCGAAAACGGATGGCAAGTATAGATCTTGGATTAAGGCTGTTCGTAGGTAAGTTAAGCTATTACTTGTTAGCATACATCAAACATACAAAAACGGGTTTTTAGTCAAAACCACACTAAATTGCATACAACCATATTCATTTGAACTGTCCTATTAAGGACATAACGCCTGTCAATTTTCGCTATAGCGCTGTCGGTCGTTTCATAGCCCTAGGCGTATGAAAGTACGGAAAATAGCAAGCCTAGCTACCCTCTTACAACTACGGCTCCCTTATATATAGACTACTAATGTAGCTTTACGCCCTAATAACCCTGCCCTTCCTAAGGCTAATAATAATAATAATAACCCTTTAAGCTAGCCCTTAAGCATAGACTACTAGCCCCTAAGTACAGACTACCTAAGTAATAATATAGAAATAGAAGACTGCTAAATCACTGCTTTTACTGCTCTAACTACTACTATTAAGAAGACTGCTATAAGTACTATAAATATAGCACCTATAGTACCTAGCTCTAGCGCCTTCTCTACTATTAATACCCTTATAATTAGCACCCCCTCCTCTACTAACGTCTTTACCCCTTTTCTTAAGGGCCTATATAGTAGCTAGTACGCCCTAGCCCTAACCCCTTTTAGCAAGAAAAATATAAAAAAGCTAGAGAAGGAATCAGAGAAAAATATAGGAAGAGAAGGAGGTAATAATAATACTACTAAGGCTAGCCACGTTACCCTAGCTACTAAGAAAACCGCCTAGGCTACCCTTAGCCCTTTAAAGCTTGCCCTTATACTCTCTAGCCTTCTAGATCGGATAATTAGCCTAGCTAAAGATAGTACTAACTTCTATAGTATAGTAGAAGCAACTACTAAGGCTAGGCAAATTGCCCTTATAGCCCTACTTTAGGACCTACCTAAAGAAGCCCTAGCTATAATAGCAGCTCTAGTAGCCTAAAACTAGCCTGTTACCCTAGTAATACCTAAGCTATAGTACTAGCAATACCCTTAGTAACCTAGCTACTAATAGTAGTAGTAACTATAGTAATAACAGCCTAGCTACTCTTAATCTATAGCCCCTACCTAAGCTAATATAGCTAGTAAACTAATAGCTAGTAAGGTAACTAGACCTAGCCTAAAGCGCTAGATACTTATCTAACTAGGCCTAACCTAACAATGGGTACTTGCTAAGTCTGCCCTAAAAGTAGTATAGGCTATCTAACAGGCATCTAGCCTAGTAGTTTAGAAGGTTAGGACCTTTTCTAGTAGTAACCTACTTCTTATTATAGAAAATATAGAGATAAAGAAGAGCCTAGAGAATAATACTATCTAGATTATAAGGGCCTTTAGCGAAAAGGCCTCCCTCTATACTACTATCTAGGTAGTAGTGGTTAAAGGCCTTATAATCTATAACTAGGTTATAGAGGAAAGCCTGCTAAAAGAGATTAAGAAATAGTACTCTATAATAGTTAGGGCGAAGGTCTAGTACTCTTAAGGGCTAGAACAGACTAGGGTTAAGGTACTAATTGCCTTTTCCGTAGCCTAATAGGCCTATAAGGAGAGGGTCTTCTAAAGCTACTAAGCTTTAGAAGCAGAACCCTAGATCAATAAGGCTAAGCCTATCTAATACCTATAATACTAGAAATAGAGCTATAGGGCTAAAGTATACCAGAGTAAAAAGAAGATCTGCTATAACTATAGTACTAATAGCTATACTACGCTAGAAGCCCCTACCTACTCTAGAGCACTATACTACTATAATTACTACTAAGCTTACCATACCTATATAAAGGTCTGCCCCTACCTAAAAGAGGCGTAGGTATAGGCTAAGGAATACCTATATTCTAGGCCTAAAGCCTTTAATATAGACTAACCGCCCTCATACTAATATTAATAGTAAAAATAATAATAGCAGTAATACTACTCTTAATAAGCCCCCCTATAAGAGAAGGGGGAGGAAGGCTATACTATAGGCTTAAAGAAGAGATAAAGGGGCTAGCTAGTAATAGTAAGGAGGCTAACGCCTAGCTAAAAGTGGTTATAGATCCTTATATAGGATTACCCATTCCAATATCAATATAGTAATCGAAAGGGCGATAAGGTGGTAGCGTTTCCGAATTTGCAGGGAGAAAGGCTATAATCAAGTCGTAGTATATAGTAGGCAGAAGTTTCTTGATATCGGTTTCCGAAATAGGTGGTTTGGTTTTAAGATACTTTTTAATATCCTTGTTAGATACCTTAAAGAGATAGGAAGGAAAACTATTAGTATTATCTAGGATTAGAAACGAGTTAATGGTAAATCCTTTTTAAAACAAGGTATCTATAATAGTATAGAGTTCCGCTATTAATAGACTAGAGACGTTGGAGTCTTCTATGAAAGATAAGAAAAGTATAGTAGGAAGGAGCTATAAGTTAGAGGGGTTTTAAATTGTATCTAAAGGAGGATCAGAGGTGCCTTAGGTAGGTATTAGAGGGTCCTTATCCTAGAGTACAACCAGTGCCCATCTATATAAGGTTATAGTACTAGAAGCCTAGTCTAGTATAGGATTATAGGTATAAAGCCAAGGGAGGCCTAGAATCACATTAGGTCTAGAAGAGCTTAGGGACTAGATATATAGAGATAATAGCTTAGAGGTATAACTAGAATCAAGGTGACTAAAACTATGGTCTAGGATATAGAAGTCTGTAACAAGACTGGCCTACTTACTATCTACTAGGTATAAAGGGTAAGGTAGATCTAAAGTAGATCACTTTAACCCTAAGCGATCTATTATAAAGGAATTGACAAATCTAAGAGGAGAATAACCAGAATTAATAAGGGTTTAGAGGGGAATCGAATTGCCTTGTATATTTATATAGGTAGTAAAGAGCAAAGAAGAATTAGCATATACTACACTTAAAGTGATAACAAACTCTAGATTAGATGTAGAAGGCCTAGGGTTATAACCCGTTATACCTAGGCCTAAGCTTTTCCCTTAGGGTTTAGGTATCAAGTTGTAATAGAGGCGGTAGTAGATTGGGTCTTCTTTGCTCTATAGTTATAGATAGATATCTATTACTCCTATAGAGTCCCCTAAGGGGCTATAAGGGGCTGCTAGCTTACACTTATGCTAGAGGAAAACCGGAAAACGGATGAAAAACCTCCAATGAGCTTAACAAGGCGGGCAACCTAGTAAGAGGAAAAGAGCAGTACTAAAAGAAAAACAACGCAAGGGGAGGCCGTCTAGGAGGCTACTAAGGGAAATTGCGCCTATTCCTCTACCCGTCTCCCATAAGAACGCCCTATATCTTAATTAATATAGGGCTCGGGGTAGGGGAATAAGGAAGAGGTCTTATCAGCGAAAGAGGTAAAGGTAGGTCTAGGCTTAAAGCTTAAAAGCTTATAAGCTTAGCCTTATAGCCTTCCCTCTTACCTTAGATATAGTAGTAAGATGCTAGCTATAGGGAAGGGTAGAAGGAAAGTAGTCTAAAGGAAAAGAGGGAGGCCGTCTTAAACAAAAGGAGTAGAAATAAAAGGAAAGAAAAGACTTAGAGCATATCTATATCCTCCTCCTCTATAGAGCCCCTTGCTGGTTCTAGGGAGGAGAGTATAGTTATAGCTATAGCTATAGCTATAGGGTTAGTGGTAGTAGTAAAGGTAGTAGTAGGGATTTTGCTAAAAGCCTCTCTTATTGTCCTTTGGGAAAGGGGGGCTATAGTAGCGGTAGTAGCGGGTATTATAGAAGGGTATCTACGGCGGTGTTTTCCAGCTACTACTGTATAGCCCTCTTCTCCTTCTAGCCGGTCTTCTATTGATATTGCTGGCTTAAGAGGGCCTGGAAGGTCGAAGTTAATAGGCCTATTTTGAAGGTAGGCCTTTGCTTATACCCTATATTTCTTTCTTTTAGGGCATTCCTCTGCCTTAGTATGGTAGTCTTCTTAGTAGTTCCGGCAGTTCTAGGCCCTAGTATAGGCTACTTTATTAGTATGCTTCTTCTTTTCTTGGCCGTAGTTATAGCAAAGGGCAGGGGAGTAGCAGTCTTTAGCCTTATACCCCTAATACTAGCAGTTAAAGTACTAAAGGGCCCTAGCCTTATCGATATAAGGCTCTGCTTTTAGGGCCCTATAAGCCTAGAAGATACCGTCTTAATAGGCCTTATAAGCCTCTTATTAGCTAGAAAAGGCTATAAGTGCTAAGACTCTTGTTCTTTTGATTTAGAGTAGGTGCTAGACTTTAGCTTAGAGGGCTAAGGGATATACTTCTTTTATAGCTACTAAGAGGCTAGCTTCCGTTATCTAATTAGCTATTATAAGCCCCTTAATAGCTACTGTCTAGGTAGTAGTATAGAGGGAGGCCTCTAGTAATAAAGAGGCTAGCTAGGCTATATTTTCCTCTAAGGCCTTCTTTACCTTTTCTTCCTCTATAACTAGTATAAGGTTACTGCTTAGTAGGGTCCTTACCCCCTTATAGTATGCCCTATTGCCCTCTAAACTGCCTATATGATCTCTAGCGCTGATTTCTGACTAAGGGGGGAGGAGGCTAATCCTAGGCGTATAAGGACTTGTTTTTCTAGGCCTAATTTAATCGGCTTTACCCTAGCTACTGCTATATTAGCCTAGGTATAGCGGGTCTTAGGCTAAGGGGCTAGTTGCTACTGTTGTTATTATTATTGTTATTATTATTATTGTTATTAGTACTGCTGCTTCTTCTGCTTTTAGGCCTGGCTAGTAAAAGAAGGAAAGATCGGAATTACTGCCTTCTTCTCCTCCTCCTTTAGTATTTACGTTAGAGCTAGCTTTCTAGCTAGCCCTATATATTCGACGATTTCCTTAAAAGCCAGGTTATTAATTATATATATATATATATTGTATTCCACCTATAGAGTCCTTATTGGACTATAAGGAGCTGCTAGCTTACACTAATGCTAGAGGAAAACCGGAAAACGGATGAAAAACCTCCAACGAGCTTAACGAGGCGGGCAACCTAGCAAGAGGAAAAGAGCGGTACTAAAGAAAAACAACGTAAGGGGAGGCTGTCTAGGAGGCTACTAAGGGAAATTGCGCCTATTCCCCTACCCATCTCCCGTAAGAACGCCCTATATCTCAATTAATATAGGGCTTAGGGTAGGGGAATAAGGAAGGGGTCTTATTAGTAAAAAGGGGTAAGGCAAGGCTAGGCTTAAAGCTTAAAAGCTTATAAGCCTAGGCCTATAGCCTTCCCCTTTACCTTAGTATAGTAGTAAGATACTAGCTATAGGGAAGAAAGACAAGATAGTCTAAAGAGAGAGAGGGGAAGTAGTCTAAGGAAGGAGAGAAGGTAGAAAAAGAGACTAAAGTATATCCGTATCCTCTTCCTCTATAGAGCCCCTTGCCGGCTCTAGGGAGGAGGGTATGGAACTGGTAGCTGTAGTACCGGTAGCTGTAGTACTAGTAGCTGCTAGATCGGTAGTAGTAAAGGTAGAGGTAGGGATTTTGCTAAAAGCCTCCCTTATAGTTCGCTGGGAGAGGGAGGCTATAGCGGTAGTAGCAGTAGCGGTAGTGGCGGTTATTGTAGGGGGGCGGCTATAGCGGCGTTTTCCAGCTACTACCGTATAGCTTTCTTCCCCTTCTAGCTGGTCTTCTATTGATATTGCCGGCTTAAGAGGGCCGGGGAGGTTGAAGTTAATAGGCCTGTTTTATAGGCTGGATTTTGCCTAAGCCTTATGCTTCTTTCTTTTAGGGCATTCTTCTACCCTAGTATGGTAGTTGCTATAGCAGTTCCGGCAGTACTGAGCCCTAGTATAGGCCGCCTCGGTATACTTCTTCTTTTCTTGGCCGTAGTTATAGTAGAGGGTAGAGGAGTGGCAGTATTTGGCTTTATGCCCCTATCGCTAGCAGTTAAAGTACTATAAGGCCCTAGCCTTATTGATATAAGGCTCTGCTTTTAGGGCCCTATAGGCCTAGAAGATTCCGTCTTGACAGGCCTAGTAGGCCTCTTGCTAGCTATAAAAGGCAATAAGAGCTAAGACTCTTGTTCTTTCGATCTAGAGGGGGTACTAGACCTTAGCCCTTAAGGCCGAAGGATATGCTTCTTTTACTGCTGCTAGAAGGCTAGCTTCCGTTACCCGGTCAGCTATTGTAAGCCCTTTAACAGCTATAGCCTAGGTAGTAGTATAGATCGAGGCCTCTAGTGATAAAGAGGCTAGCCAGGCTGTATTTTCTTCTAAGGCTTTTTTGATTTTTTCTCCTTTAGTAACTAGTATAAGGTTACCGCTCGGTAGGGTCCTTACCCCCTTGATAGAGTACCCTATAGCCTTCTATACTGCCTATGCGATTTCCGGGGCTGATTTTTGGCCGAGGGAGGAAGAGGCTGATCCTAGCTGTATAAGGACCTGTTTTTCTAAGCCTAGCTTAGTAGGCTTTACCCTAGCTGCTGCTATAGCAGCCTAGGTACGGCGGGTTAGCTCTGATTCGACGGTAGGGGGTTGTTGCTGCTGCTGCTGTTACTGTTGTTATTGCTGTTGTTGTTACTATTGTTGTTGCTTCTTCTACCTTAGGGCCTAGGTAACGAACAAGGGAAATATCAGGGCTTTTTTCTCCTCCTCTTTTAAGATCTGCATTAAGGCTAGCTTTCTAGCTAGCCCAGTATATTCAACGATTTCCTTAAAGGCCAGGTTATTGACTAAAAGACTGACTATCTAGTCTATAAGACTAGAGAAGGTAAGGGCGAGGGTTGTAGGTGGTAGGGCTTTTTCTTTCCTCTTTTTGAAGGGGGTAGGGGCGGCGGTGGCGGTAGTGGCGTGTTAACTGCTGGAAAGCCCTTTAAAAGAGCTATCGAACGGTATATCGCTCGACCTGGTAGCGGTTATAGTAGTGGCAGGGTTGGCGGCGGAAGTGGTAGTGGTGGTGGTGGTGGTAATAGCAGTGGTAAGGTAGGTTAAGAAGCTATAGCCCGAGCGTTTAGGGGCTTTGTTAACAGCCCCTAGGGGGCTAGAGGCAGCAGGGTTAGGGTTAGAGGGGTTAGTACGGTTAGGGCTAGGGCACGTAACTATAGGGCCTATACGCCCGCCCTGCTGCAGCTGCAGATTTCTGGCTACGGTTGACCATATTATACGGTTAGAATCCGACCATAGCGCCGTCGAACGAGCAACTGCGCCGCAGCCAAATTTGGCGTGTGTTGAGTCCTCAATTGGACAAGTGGATTGCAAAAGAGTGCAGTCGATTTGGAGCGGTCCTGACCAAGAACGCGTTTTCGGATGTGTGATCCAGGTTATTAATTAAGAGGCCGACTATCGAGTCTATAAGGCTAGAGAAGGTAAGGGCAAGAGTCAATAGCAGTAAAGCTTTCTCCTTTTCTTTCCCCTTTTTTAGAAGGGTAGTAGCGGCGTTAGTAGTAATGGCGTGCTGACTGCTAGAAAGCCCTTTAAAAGGGCTATCGAACGATATATCACTTAGCCTAGTAGCAGTTATAGCAGTGGTAGAATCGGTAGCGGAAGTAGTAGTAGTAGCAGTAGTAGTAGCGATAGTAGTAGCTATAGCTATAGCTATGGCGCTAGAGAGGTAGGACGTAAATGTATAGCTTATATAATCGGGTTTAGGGGTAGGCTCGTTAATTAAAGAGCTAGGGGTAGCGGAAGCAGGGCAAGGGCCTAGAGGGTTAGAGGTACTAGAGGGGCATATAACTATAGGGCCTATGCGCCTCTACTGTAGATTTCTCGCTACGGTCGACCATATTATACAGTTAGAATCCGACCATAGCGCCGTTAAACGGCGGATAGCGCTGCGGCCAAATTTAGCGTGTATTATGTCCTTAATTGGACAAGTTGATCGCAAAAGAGTACAGTCGATTTGGAGCGTTCCTGACCAAGAACGCGTTTTCGGATGTTTGATGTCGGTCGCTCTATAGTTATAGGCAAGGTAGCCTAGCTTACTATAGTATAAACAGAGGCGGTTGTTAATTCTATAGGCCCTTTTATTAGGGTATAGATAGGAACCTAGGGGTAGAATAACTTCTAATACTATAGGGTTACTATTGTTATAGGGTCCTTATTAAGAGGGTACTAAACTAGAACCGACTTAAGATTAATATAGTTCTATAGCGATATTATTTTAGAGCTTCTAATAAAGCTCTATCTACTTTATAAAGTCTATAGGGTTAGGTTAATCTATAACACTAATAACAGTATAGTATAGTTTCCAGCCTACCTTCTGTTAAAGGTAGGTAATACGTTATATATATATATTGTATTCCACCTATAGAGTCCTTATTGGACTATAAGGAGCTGCTAGCTTACACTAATGCTAGAGGAAAACCGGAAAACGGATGAAAAACCTCCAACGAGCTTAACAAGGCGGGCAATCTAGCAAGAGGAAAAGAGCAGTACTAAAAGAAAAACAATGCAAGGGGAGGCCGTCTAGGAGGCTACTAAGGGAAATTGCGCCTATTCCCCTACCTATCTCCCGTAAGAACGCCCTATATCTCAATTAATATAGGGCTCGGGGTAGGGGAATAAAGAAGGGGTCTTATCAGCAAAAGAGGTAAAGGTAGGTCTAGGCTTAAAACTTAAAAGCTTATAAGCTTAGCCTTATAGCCTTCTCTCTTACCTTAGTATAATAGTAAGATACCAGCTATAGAGAAGAAAGAAAAGATAGTCTAAAGAGAGAGAGAGGAAGTAATCTAAAGAAGAAGAGAAGGCAGAAAAGAGATTAAAGCATATCCGTATCCTCTTCCTCTATAGAGCCCCTTACCGGCTCTAGGGAGGAGGGTATCGAACCGGTAGCTATAGTACTAGTAGCTATTAGATTAGTAGTAGTAAAGGTAGAGGCAGGGATTTTGCTAAAAGCCTTCCTTATAGTTCACTGGGAAAGGGAGGCTATAGCGGTAGTAGCAGTAGCGGTAGCGGTAGTGGCGGTTGTTGTAGGGGGGCAGCCACAGCAGCGTTTTCCAGCTACTACTATATAGCTTTCTTCCCCTTCTAGCTAGTCTTCTATTGATATTGCCGGCTTAAGAGGGCTAGGGAGGTTAAAGTTAATAGGCCTGTTTTATAGGCTGGATTTTGCCTAAGCCTTATACTTCTTTCTTTTAGGGTATTCTTCTGCCCTAGTATAGTAGTTACTATGGCAGTTCCGGCAGTACTAAGCCCTAGTATAGGCCGTCTTAGTATGCTTCTTCTTTTCTTGGCCGTAGTTGTAGCAGAGGGTAGAGGAGTGGCAGTATTTGGCTTTATACCCCTATTGCCAGCAGTTAAAGCACTATAAGGCCCTAGCCTTATCGATATAAGGCTCTGCTTTTAGGGCCCTATAGGCCTAAAAGATTCTATCTTAACAGGCCTAGTAGGCCTTTTACTAGCTAGAAAAGGTAATAAGAGCTAAGACTCTTGTTCTTTCGATCTGGAGGAGGTACTAGACCTTAGCCCTTAAGGCCAAAGGATATACTTCTTTTACCGCTGCTAGAAGGCTAGCTTCCGTTATCCGGTTAGCCGTTATAAGCCCTTTAACAGCAATAGCCCAGGTAGTAGTATAGATCGAGGCCTTTAGTGATAAAGAGGCTAGCCAGGCTATATTTTCTTCTAAGGCTTTTTTAATTTTTTCTCCTTTAGTAACTAGTATAAGGTTACTACTTAGTAAGGTCCTTACCCCCTTAATAGGGTGCCCTATAGCCTTCTATACTACCTATATAATTTCCAGGGCTGATTTTTAGCTAAGGGAGGAAGAGGCTGATCCTAGCTGTATAAGGACCTGTTTTTCTAAGCCTAGCTTAGTAGGCTTTACCCTAGCCGCTGCTATAGCAGCCTAGGTACGGCGGGTTGGCTCTGATTCGATAGCAGGGGCTTGTTACTGCTGCTACTATTATTGTTGCTATTGTTGTTGCTTCTTCTGCCTCGGGGCCTGGGCAACGAACAAGGGAAATATCAGGGCTTTTTTCTCCTCCTCTTTTAAAATCTATGTTAAGGCTAGCTTTTTAGCTAGCCTAGTATATTTAACGATTTCCTTAAAGGCCAGGTTATTAACTAAAAGACTAACTATCTGGTCTATAAGACTAGAGAAGGTAAGGGTAAGGGTTATAGGTAGTAGGGCTTTTTCTTTTTTTTCTTTCCCCTTTTTAGAGGGGATAGGGGTAGCGGTGGCGGTAGCAGCGTGTTAAATGCTAGAAAGCCCTTTAAAAGGGCTATCGAATGATATATCGCTCGACCTAGTAGCGGTTATAATAGTAGCAGGGTTAGCGGCGGAAGTGGTAGTAGTAGTAGTAGTAGCAGCAGCAGTAGTAAGGTAGGTTGAGAAGCTATAGCCCAAGCGCTCAGGGGCTTTGTTAACAGCCTCTAGGGGGCTAGAGGCGGCAGGGTTTAGGTTAGTAAGGTTTAGGTTAGAGGGGTCAGTATAGTCAGGACTAGGGCACGTAACTATAAGGCCTATACACCCGCCCTGCTATAGCTATAGATTTCTAGCTATAGTCGACTATATTGTACAGTCAGAATCCGACTATAGTACTGTCGAACGAGCAACTACGCCGCAGCCAAATTTAGCGTGTGTTAAGTCCTCAATTGGACAAGTGGATTGCAAAAGAGTGCAGTCGATTTGGAGCGGTCCTGACCAAGAACGCGTTTTCGGATGTGTGATGTCGGTCCTAATACGTTATATAGAAGTCTGGTTAAAGTACTTACAGAGTTATACCAGCTTTATTAGGAAGTCGGTAAAGGAGAGCTTATCCTTATCTATATCTAGCTTTTCCAGTTTAGTTAGGCTAATAGTACTAACGTCTTCTATAAGATACTAAGGGTCTAGTAAGAAGAAAATATCGGTAATATATATGATTATAGAGGCCTTAAAAGGGAGGCTATAGGCTAGTATAACTAGCTTATTTACTTTAGGGCAAATTCGCTAATAAGGTTCGCTATTAAGATGCTATAAGATATAAAGGACCTGGACCAAGGTATCTAAGAAGAATACTTTATTAATAGCAAGCTTTACTAGAACCTAGGACTTCTAGGTAATATAGGCTATTTACTACTTAATAGAGTTTGCTAAAGTTCTATTAAAGGTTAGAGGGTTAACGCTAAGGGGCTAAGACAGAGGTAGATAACTTATTAAGACGGAAATTAGAGGAACCTAGGAAAATATAGTAGAGAGGGAGGCAGAGAAGACTATAGAAGAAGTCGTTATAGAGTTAGTAGAGGTACCTAAAATCTTGGAATTTACAGCTTATAGGAATTAAAATAGTTAATCGTTACTAGATAGGATATAGTTAGCTAGGTTAGTAGCCGGTATACCTAAAGAGCCTAGTACCTCTAGGCCTTATACTTAGAGCTAGTCTTCCGCTAATTAGTTCCTAGTAGACGCTATTATAAGATCGGTAGTAACTTATAGTTAAAGTATATATAAAGAAGGGAGGATTCGTCAAATTCTTTGTCAGAATGGATTTTAATAAGAGATTTTCTTTACTTGCTAAATCTTGCTTTATAGGCAAGAAAATAATAGTACAACAAACTGTTAAGGCCAGAGCAAAGATAGGTTATAAAAAGATATTGTTATATATAGGACGGAAGGTCCTAGTATAGAACAGGGCTATATATATACAGGACATAAACACCGGGACTATAGGGCTGTGACAATAGTATAATAGAAGCAACTACTAAGGCTAGGCAAATCGCCCTTATAGCCCTACTCTAGGACCTATCTAAAGAAGCCCTAGCTATAATAGCAGCTCTAGCAGCCTAAAACCAGCCTACTACCTTAGCAACGCCTAAGCTATAGTACTAGTAATACCCTTAGTAACCTAGCTACTAATAGTAGCAGTAACTATAGTAATAATAGCCTAGCTACTCTTAACCTATAGCCCTTACCTAGGCTAATATAGCTAGTAAACTAATAGCTAGTAAGGTAACTAGACTTAGCCTAGAGTACTAGGTACTTATCTAACTAGGTCTAACCTAATAACAGATACTTACTAAGTCTGCCTTAAAGGTAGTATAGGCTATCTAATAGGTATCTAGCCTAGTAGTTTAAAGGGTTAGGACCCTTTCTAGTAGCAACCTCCTTCTTATTATAGAAAATATAGAGATAAAGAAGAGCCTAGAGAATAATACTATCTAGATTATAAGGGCCTTGAGCAAGAAGGCCTCCCTTTATACTACTACCTAGGTAGTAGTAGTTAAAGGCCTTATAGTCTATGACTAGGTTATAGAGGAAAGCCTACTAGAAGAGATTAAGAAACAGTACTTTATAGTGGTTAGGGCAAAGGTCTAGCACCCTTAAAGGCTAGAATAGACTAGGGTTAAGGTACTAATTGCCTTTTCCTCTTTAGAGGTAGCCTAAAAGGCCTATAAAAAGGGGGTCTTCTAAAGCTGCTAAGCCCTAAAAGCAGAACCCTAGATTAATAAGGCTAAGCCTATCTAGTACCTATAGTACTGGAAATAGGGCTATAAGGCTAATGTATACTAGAGTAAAGAGGAGATCTACTATAACTATAATGCTAATAGCTAGACTATACTAGAAGCCCCTACCTACTCTAAGGCACTACGCTACTACAACTGCTATTAAGCTTACCATGCCTATATAGAGGTCTACCCCTACCTAAAAGAGGTATAGGCATAAGCCAAGGGATACCTACGTTCTAGGCCTAAAGCCTTTAATATAGACTAACCGCCCTTATACTAATATTAATAGTAATAATAACAATAGTAGTAATACTACTCTTAATAAGCCCCTCTAAAAGAAGAGGGAAAGGAAGGCTATACTATAGTCTTAGGGAAGAGATAGAGGAGCTAGCCAGTAATAGTAAGAGGGCTAACCCTTAGCTAGAGTACAATTACTATCTACTTTAGTTAACTAAGCAGCTAAACCCCTTTTAACCTCCCCTCCTCCTCCTTTTTAACAATAGCTATAAGCCCTAAAGAGGCTACTAGATCTACTGGAATCCTAGAGCCTATAGGTACTCCTAGAACCCCTAGAACCCCTAGAGCCTCCAAAGCCCCTAGAACCTTAGAAGCTAGACCTAGACTAGACCTAGATACTAGACTAGCTAATACCTTTATTATATAATAACCACTACCTACTATATAGCTACAAGAGATAAAGATATAAGGGTATACCTCTAGAATAAATAGGGCTTAAAGGAGGTATAAGAAGTACTCCTCTCTATAATAAAAAAGGAAATACTTGCTATATAAAAGCCCTAGATTAATAGACAGGCCTAATACTCTATATTCTGCCCTAGATCTGCCCTCTACTACCCTATTTTCACCCCTAATAAAAGAGCCGCCCTCTATATTTATAAATCACTCCTATTAGCAACCTAGACCTATAGCTCTAGCCTAAACTAGGCTAGAGCTACTATATAGACTAAAAGCAGCTCCTTTATAGTCTAGTCCCTATATAACAACCCCTAGCCCTAGACTAGCCTACCCTCTTTTATAGAAGAAATAAAGGGGAAACTTAATACCTACCTAGGCCTTTACCTTCTAGCTAGGGACCTTAACCTTTACTACTCCTTATAAGACTAATATAACCGCTTTAGCCCTAGGTTAGAGGACCTACTACTATTAGTAATAGAACAGGGGCTTACCCTCTATACCCCTTATAGGGCTATAACTAGGGTACTATAAGGGGGATAAACTAGTAGGGCCTCTACTATCAACCACTTCTAGCTTAGTAGTAGCCTTACCTGCTCTTATACTAGTCTAGATATATACTTACGATTAGACTACTACCCCTTAGTCCTAGATATTAACCTAAAGACTATAGAAACCCTGCTATTACCCCCCTAATTCTAGTAGAAAAAGATAGATAAAGAGGAGGTAGTATAAGAGGCTAGCTCCCTAATATATAATATAGGGGGCTCCCGATACCTATTACGCCTCTCTAACCTAACTAAACTATAAGAGGCCTTGAAGGAACTATTAGGAGAACTCTAGTGTATTATTAAGGCTATAACCCCTAAAAGAGCCCTAGCAACTACTAGAAAAAGGAGAGCCCCCTAGTAGAATAACGAAATCTACTAGGTAGTCTAGGAGAGGAAGAGGGTAGAGAGATAACTCTAGTACTCCCTTAGTAACTAGGCCCTCCTTAATACCTATAGGTTAACCTAGAAGAAGTAAATAAAGGCTATAAAAGATAGTAAAAGGAAGATCTAGAAGGCCTTTCTATAGGAGGCTAGAGAAAAGCTAGAAAGGCTTTAGCAACTAGAAAGATAGACTAGGCTATAAAGTACTGTCATACTACTACCCTCTAAGCTACTAACCTTTAGGTAAGCTAGTACCTTTTAGGAGAAGGTAGAGGCCCTTTTAACATACTTCTTCCCCCTCTCTTCCTAGAAGGATAGCCTAGAGGAGCCTCTAAAAAGCCCTAGGCTACTAGTTAGCTAGATAGTTAAACCGGACGATATAAAAGAGGCCGTTAAAACAACAAAACTATAAAAAGTACTAGAACTAGACGAACTCCCTATAGGCTTTCTAAAGGCCTGTAGCAACCCTCTATATAAGGCCCTTACTATACTAGCCTTAAAATCCTTCCTTTATAGCTTCTACCTATAGAAATACAAGGAGGTAATTACCATTGTCCTCCCTAAGCTAGGAAAACAGCTAGACGCCTATAATACCCCTAGAGGCTACCGCCCTATAGCCCTGCTTAACTATATTAGCAAGGTCTTAGAGAAGGTTATAGGGACTAAAATAAGGGATATAGCTAAGGCTTTTAAGCTAATTCTAGCAAAATAACAGGGCTACTACTGCTATAAGTCTATAGAATCAGCCATATACCTCCTTATAGCCTAGGTCTAGAAAGCCTAGAAATACAAGGCTAGGGCCTCCCTCCTATAGCTAGACTTATTAGGTTATTTCAATAGTATCCCTGATACTAGGCTCCTAGCTATACTAGACTAGCTAGGGCTGCCTATCTAGCTTCTCTCCTAGCTAAAGGAATTCCTTTCCTCTAGGACTACTAGCCTCCTATTTAACAGTTAAAAAAGCCAATAAATACCAGTACCTATAGGAGTACCCCAGGGCTCGCTACTTTTACCAATTCTCTTAGTCCTGTACCTCGGCCCCTTATATAAAAGACTAGAGAGAAAACACCCTACTATCTCTACTATAGGCTATATAGATAATACTAACCTACTAGCCTTTAGTAGAGAGGCTAGAACAGCGGTTATACAGCTAGAAGAGGTATAGAGAGAGTACCTAGACTAGGTAATAACCGCTAGAGTTACCTTCTTAGCAATAAAGAGCAAGCTTATATACTTTCCCCCTAGAAGGAAGCCCTAGAGTAACCCTATCTACCTAGGACTAATAGAGGACTCCCCCCCCCTATAACTAGCTATAGAGGCCTAATTTCTAGAGGTTTGGCTAGACCCTAAGCTTACCTAGAAGGCCTATTGTTGGACAACGTGGCGCTTGTGTCGCTCCGGTAGAACCTCGGTATCCCTGACAGGAGCAGGGCACAGGGTTGCCTGTCAACTCGAGAGCAGGGTACAGGGAGGCCCTGGTCAATTAAGGTGGATATAGCCATGATTCCCTGTATTAAGCAGATTAAGCCCACTTTAGGGCCTGTAAACGTTATAGGGGGGATAGAGAAAATCTCTGCCCTAAGCAGCTAGAGCGCAGGTTAAGAAGGACATAGAATAGATCAGTATATAGAATCGATCAATCAGAGCCTATAGATTCTAACAATTAACAGTTAGAAGTTGTTAGCCTGGCGTAGACGAGCCTAGTATTAGTATATATATTATCATTATGATATCCAAGAATGTACCTTAGTAGCTGCTATCATATCGAGCAACAAGAATAACAAGAAGACCGCTAAGAAGGGCTCTATCCTTCTCTCTAAGCTAGAGCAGTAGATTAACTTTAAGCAGCAGCTTTAGCGCGTTATAAGCAAGGTAATCAAGTTTATAGACCCGAACGATACTAAGGAATTAGGTAGATGTCCGGTCCTTCTAACCCTTAACGATATACCTATTCTTAGGTTATTAACAGCCTATATTAAGACTGCTTGTCAGACCTACGTCTACTAGTATTACGGCCTTACTTAGAGAGCGCAGCTTATAGAAGAGCATATCGAGCAGGTAAACGCTAACGGGCCTCCTCCTCTTCCTCGTAAGCGTATTATATATACCGATTTAACTGCTAATAGGAGGGCTACCTTCTAGAGTATATTAACAATATATAATACCGCTATAGCAAACTGGAAATACAACTAGAATAACGTTATAGAGGTTAAGAAGTAGATTAGGGAGTACGTCGAGACTTATATGCTAAATCTATACTACCTACCTAAGCAAAGCCTTTACCAGTAGTATTAGAACCTTACTAAGTTGATATATTTAAAGGATTATAAGCGAATAAGGACAATATATAAGGACTATAAGGAGTACTTTAACACTAGTAAGACGAAAGTAGTTAGTAATTAGAGGACCTAGATAGAGAAGTAGCAGAAGCTACTACACCTAGTAGAGTATTATAAAGTCAAAGGGGTAGCTAACCCTAAACTATAGTTTAACAACTTGCTAATCTTCTTAGGAGTAACCTAAAGGTTCTAGGGCTATATATTAGCCTTATAAAGGGACTTTAAGAAGCAGGCCAAACAGGAGAACCTTGATTACCACAAAGTAGCAAGGGATTTTCTATAAGATCTCAAGTTTAATAAGCCTTCTAAGCTAAAGCCTAAGAACCTAGTAGGAAGAGGAGGCGCGTACGTTACCTTAAACGGCGAGCAGCCTCTTCCTAATAAGGGCGGTAAGAAGGGTAAAAGAGAAGGGGATGTATAAGAAGAGGCCTTTAAGTAAGGGAGAGTTAATACCTATAACAACCGAAATCTCTAGGGAGCCTTAGAAGTACCCTAAGCCTTAGGACCTAATTATCCTATAGGAAGACCCGGTTCTTGTTATAAGAAGTATACCTGCGAAATAATCTAGTATAACTAGAAGGTATACTAGTATCTATTTCCCTCTTTTACCTATAAAGGTTAGGAACTAAGGCTAGATATAGAAAAGCGTATAAAACAAGCTATTAAGGAGGATTTGCAACTTCGATCAAAGATATCAGCTTGTCGAAAAGAGCTAAAAGATAAGTAGAAGGCCTAAAGGTATATAGGGTATAAGGAGAAAGTAAAGGCTTCGAAACTAATAGTAGAAGTTGTTCCTATACTTAAGAAGAAGAACGAGAATTAGGTCCCTATCGAGTTTATAGTGCTAAAGAGCGTACTATAAGTAAGAAGCATTAGCAAATACCCTCTTAAGTACTTAGCCTACCTAGATTCCAGTACCTCTATCTATATTTTCAATAATCGGGAGAGATTTGAAAGCTTTAAGGAAGTAGGGGAAGGGGACTACCTTATAGTAGCTAATAGCAAGTTGCTGATCGAAGGATATAGGATAGTTTTCCTATATCTATACCTAGGTCAGTATAAACAGGTGCTCCTTCGGCTTAATTGTATAGTATACTGCCCTAAGGTAGCTACAAACTTAGTTTCTTTAAAGTACCTTTATAAGAAGGGAATATAGTAGGATTATTAAAAGTAAGGTACCCTTTCCTACCTTAGGAGGATGTCGGACTATAATAAGATCTGCGAAATCTAGAAAACCTATAGCTAGTTCCTACTAGAGCACATTATAACTGATATCTTAGCGTTAGCCTTTATAATATAAAGGAAGTAGGGCAGGTCTTAGAAAAAGAAGACCAAGTCTAGGACAATCTAAGTATAGTACAAGCAGTTAAGTTATCCAAACCTAGAAGCACTCTATTACTTTATTTAAAGCAGTAAAGAAGTTAAGGTTACCGGAAATCATAAGGTGATTAGAACGGTAGACTACCTGTAGTATGGTATAGGAAAAGGCCCTGATTGCTAGGTCTTAAGGGCAGCCCGACTAGACCTAAAATACCCTGGCAATATCCTAGCCCTTAATTTCTATAATATCAAAAGGTCTAAGAAAGGCTTTATATCTATTATACTATTGTTAGATCGTAAGTTAGGCCTAATTATTGGAATAGGTAATCCTATATAAGGATCTGTAACCACTATAGCCTACTAGTAGTAGTCGTATAGGGTACGTAGGGGCAGCAACAGCGTTGATATAGCCTGAATAGCACTTCCTAGGTATGTGCTAATATAGTAAAGTAGGGCCCTTTACTGTATTCCCTCTATAAAAGTCCTTATATAACGGTATAGTTATAGGCTATAGCGCTATATTATAGGGGCTTTAAGCTTATATATCACGGCTTTCAGTGGGTCTTATAGGCCTATAAGGCTTATAGTTATAGGTAACATATAATTTGATTTCTAGTCCAGTAGGTAAGGCTTCGCAATTTCCTTCCCTACATATACCCTCCGGGACCATTCCTGCCTTCTATACGGCAGGAGCCCCTTAGTAGGTGCATGGCGCCTTCCCGAAAAACCAAATAAGCTGGCGATTTTAAATAATCGACTTACGGCCACCTAAGCTGTAGGGTAAGCCGCACGACTTTTCCTGTAAGTTCTGTTTTCGCTCCTGCGGTGCAGGGTAGATACAGGGTAGGTAGGTGACCTAGTAGAAGAGCCTTTTAAGGCTATTTCTAGCGCTTATACAGCCCAAGGAGGCTGTCTCCACAAAAGTGGGGCATAAATCTAAAAATAGAAAAGCCTTTTAAAGCTATTTCTAGGCTATATAGTGGAATATATAGCTTAGTCAGCGGTATCCACAAAAGTGGGTACACCCTCAGAATATAGCTATATATCTAGTAGTTCGAGAACTGAAATCCGTTTTGCCTAAGCTATAACCGTTAGAGCGCTATAGCTTATTTTGTACGTTTAACACCCCCTCTATTCTTCTGTTCCTTTATAAGCCTTAGAAGGCTATATATAGGTAAAGAATAGAAGAATCCTAAGAAATAAGAACGTAAGAGCAAAACTATTCCGTTAGACAAAGGGGTTATGCCCTTATATATATATAGGATAAACCCCTATTATATATAGAAAGAAGTAAGAATATATATGATGTTGAAATCAAACCTATAACCTATTTAAAGGTATAGGTACTATAGCTTTAAAGCTTATAGTAATAGATAGATTCTATTACGCTATCTGATCCCCGTAGGGGATATCTAGGTAGGCTGAACTAGTGCTATAGGAAAACCGTATAACGGGTGAAAAACCTATAACCGTACATAGGAAAAATAGGGGGTGTAATAGGGGGTAGGCCAATCTTCACCAGGGTAGATACCGCCCCTTTAGGAGTATGAAAACATACTGCCTGGGTATAGGCTAGACCGCTCCTAGCCTCTGAGCAACAGAGTATTCTGGCAGTCTAGTAGCAATGTGGCGAACTAGGGGGCGTATAGCGTTGCCACCCCCTTTTTCAAGTCTGTAGAGAAAGCTGTATATATCCCCTCTTTCCCTCTCCTTAAAGGAGGCCGAAGGGTAGGCCGGGCAACCGTCGAATATATATTGGATGTCCTCTATAGCTAGGTAGCAGCAGTAGAGGGGGTTACTAACCCTAGGTACCTTATAGGTATATAGGAATCCTCTTAGGCCTATCTTCCCTGTATAGGCCTGTATAAGCAGCGAGCTCTTAGCCTTAGAGAGGTTATAGTGGCGTCTTTGGAAGGCCTCTTTAAAGGCCTTAGCTAGGTTCTCCTTTTGGAAGGTAGCCTTAGCTGATTTCTCTAAGAGGCTCTCTGTATAGGGGTTATAACTAGAGGCCCTAGCCTCCTATAGATAGCGATCCTTCTAGGCAGTATAGAGGGGTTCCTTGTTAATAGCTTTCCTTAGTTGTTGGTAGTACTACTAGGCTGTTGCCTCCTTTTTTCTTTCTTGCTTTGTACGCCCTCTTAGAGGGAGGCTGGTCCTAGGGGTCCTATTTCTAAGGGTAAGGCGTAGGGCTTCCTTCTACTTAGCTACCTCTTTCCCTATAGCCCTATTTATCCTAGCCTAGCTAAAAAAGGAGAGGGCGTTAAGGTAGAGGTTAAGGGGGGGGACGTTAGCCTTATAGTAGAGGCTTTGGACCGGTGTCCTTTTATAGGCCCCTATAACCCTCCTTAGGGCCTCGTTTTCGGCTGCTAGTAGGCCTCTGGTTATACCCCGTGGCCTATTTAGTGTTATAGGTATAGGGGTATGCTAGGCCAAGGCTACGTAGGCTAGGACTAGCCTTATTACTGCTATATATAAGAGCCTAGTCTTTTTAATTCCAGGTCCCCAGGTCTTTCTAGCTAGCCTAGTAATAGCAAAGGACTGCGTTTTTAGCTTCTGCCATAAGGTGCTAGCATAAGCCTTCTAGGTAAGCTTAGGGTCTAGCCAGACCCCTAGAAAACGGGCCTCTATAGCTGGTTATAGGGAGGGGGAGTCCTCTATTAGTCCTAGGTTAATAGGGTTAGTCTAGGGCCTCCTTCTAGGGGGGAAGTGTATAAGCTCGCTCTTTACTACTAAGAAGGTAACTCCAGCAGTTGCTGCCTAGTCTAGATACTCTTTCCAGGCCTCTTCTAGCTGTCTAACCGTTGTTACAGCCTCCCTGCCGAAGACTAGTAGGTTAGTATCGTCTGTATAGCCTATAGTAGAGATAGTAGGGTATTTTCTCTCTAGCCTTTTATACAGGGGGCAGAGGTATAGGACTAAGAGGATTGGTAAAAGTGGTGAGCCTTAGGGTACTCCTGTTAGTACTAGGATTTACTAGCTTTTTTAGCTGTTAAATAGAAGGCTAGTAGTCCTAGAGGAGAGGAACTCCTTTAGCTAGGATAGTAGCTAGGTAGGTAGCCCTAGCTGGTCTAGTATAGCTAGGAGTCTGCTATAAGGGATACTGTTGAAATACCCTAATAGGTCTAGCTATAGAAGGGAGGCCCTAGCTTTATACTTCTATGCCTTCTAGATCTGAGCTATAAGGAGGTATATAGCTAATTTGGTGGATTTATAGCGGCAGTAGCCCTGTTATGTTGCTAGAATCAGCTTGAAAGCCTCGGCTATGTCCCTTATTTTAGTCCCTATAACTTTCTCTAGGACCTTACTAATACAGTTAAGTAGGGCTATAGGGCAGTAGCCTCTAAGGGTGTTATAGATATCTAGCTGTTTTCCTGGTTTAGGAAGGACAATAGTAACCGCTTCCTTATATTCCTATAGATAGAAGCTATAAAGGAAGGATTTCGAGGCTAGTATAGTAAGGGCCTTATATAAGGGGTCGCCACAGGCCTTTAGAAAGCCTATAGGGAGTTCGTTAGGTCCTAGTACTTTCTAGGGTTTTATTGTTTTAATAGCCTCCTTTATATCGTCCAGCCTAACCGTCTAGCTAACTAGTAGCCTTAGGCCTATTAGGGGTTCCTCTAGGCTATCCTCTTAGGGGGAGGGGGGGAAGAAGCATACTAAAAGGGCCTTTACCTTCTCCTAGAAGGTACTAGCTTATCCAAGGGTTAGTAGCTTAGAAGGGGGTAGGGCGGTAGTGCTTTGTAGCCTAGCCTATCTTTCTAGTTGCTAGAGCTTTTCTGGTTTTTCTCTAGCCTCTTATAGAAAAGCCCTTTAGGTCTTTCTTTTACTCTCTCTTATAGCCTTTGTTTATTTCCTTTAGGCTGACTTATAGGCGGTAAGGAGGGCCTGGTTGCTAAGGGAGCGTTAGAGCTATCTTTCTACCCTTTTTCTCTCCTTAACTACCTAGTAGATTTCGTTGTTCTACTAGAGGGCGCTCTTCCTTTTAGTAGTTACTAGGGCTCCTTTAGGGGTTATAGCCCTAGTAATACGCTAGAGTTCCTCTAATAGTCGCCTATAGGCCTCCTAGAGTCCAGCTAGGTTAGAGAGGCGTAATAGATATCTATAGCCCCCTATATTGTATATTAGAGAGCTGGCCTCTCTTACTACCCCCTCTTTATCTATCTTTTTCTACTAGAACTAGGAGGGCAGCAGTAGGGTTTCTATAGTCTTTAGGTTAATATCCAGTACCTAGGGATAGTAGTCTAAGCGTAAGTATATATCTAAACCAGTATAGAAGCAGGTAAGGCTACTACTAAGCTAGAAATGGTCGATAGTAGAGGCCTTACCTACTTGGCTCTCCTATAGCGCCCTAGTTATAGTGCCGTAGGGGGTATAGAGGGTAAGCCCCTACTCTACTGTTAATAGCAGTAGGTCTTCTAACCTAGGGCTAAAGCGGTTATACTAGTCCTAAAGGGGGTAATAAAGGTTAAAGTCCCTGGCTAGAAGGTAAAGGCCTAGGCAGGCATTGATCTTCCCCCTTATTTCTTCTATAAGGGGGGTTAAGCTAGTTTAGGGTTAGGGGTTGTTATATAAGGACCAGACTATAAAGGGGCCTTTCTTAGTCTATATAGTAGCCCTAGCCTAGTCTAAGCTAGAGCTGTAAGTCCATATTGCTAGCAGGAGTGATTTATAGATATAAAGTAAGGCCCGTCCGTTAGGGGTAAAAATAAGGTAGTAGAGGGCTGATCTAGAGTAGTAGGTAGAGTACTATACCTGCCTATTAATCCAGGGCTCTTATATAGCGAGTATTTCTTCTTTTACTATAGAAAGTAGTACTTCCTATACCTCCTTTAAGCCCTATACGTTCTAGAGGCATACCTTTATATTTCCATCTCCTCTAGCTATATAGTTGGCTATAGTTGTTATATAGTAGTAGTAGCGTTAGCTAGTCCGGTATCTAGGTCCAGTCTAGGTCTAGCATCTAGAGGTCTAGGGGCTTCTATAGGCTCTAGGGTTCTAGTAGGTCCAGTAGCCCCTTTAGGGCTTATAGTTGGCGTAGAAGAAGAAGGGGGTTTTTAGCTGCTTAGGTGGCTAAAGCAGGCAGTAATTGTACTCTAGTTAGGGGTTAACCCTCTTAATACTGTTGGTTAGCCCCTCTATCTCTTCCCTAAGACTATAGTATAGCCTTCCTTCCCCTTCTTTTGTAATAGGGCCTACTAAGGGTGTTACTACTGTTATTATTATTATTATTGTTACTATTGCTATTAGTACTGGTATAGGGGCGGTTAGTTAACGTTAAAGGCCTTAGGCCTAGAACGTAGGTATCCCTTAGCCTATGCCTATGCCTCTTTTAGGCAGGGGCAGGCCTTTAAGCAGGTATGGTAAGCTTAGTGGCAGTTGCGGTAGCAGGGTGCCCTAGAGTAGGTAGGGGCTTCTAGCATAGTATGGCTATTAGCGCTATAGTTATAGCAGATCTCTTCTCTACTCTGGCATACCTTAGCCCTATAGCCCTATTTCTAGTACCTTAGGCACTAGATAGGCTTAGCCTTGTCGATCTAGGGCTTTGCTTCTAGGGCTTAGCAGCTCTAGAAGACCCCCTCCTTACAGGCCTTCTAGGCTGCCTCTAGGGAGGTAAAGGCTATTAGTACCTTAACCCTAGTCTGTTTTAGCCCTTAAAGGTGCCAGACCTTTGCCCTAACTGCTATAGGGTATTGTTTTTTAGCTTCTTCTAGTAGGCCTTCTTCTATAACCTAGTTATAGACTATAAGGCCCTTAACTGCTACTGCCTAGATTGTTGTATATAGGGAGGCCTTTTCGCTAAAGGCCTTTATAATCCAGGCAGTATTGCTCTTTAGGCTCTTCTTTATCTCTATATTCTCTATAACTAGAAGGAGGTTACTGCTAAAGAGCGTCTAGACCCCCTAAACTGCTAGGCCGGAGGCCTGTTGTATAGCCTGTACTACCTCTAGGGCAGATTTAGCAAGTACCTGTTATTAGGCTAAGCCTAGTCGGATAAGTACCTAGCGCTTTAGGCTAGGCCTAGTTACCTTGCTAGCTATTAGCTTACTAGCTATATTAGCCTAGGTAGGGGCTATAGGCTAGGAGTAGCTAGGCTGTTGCTACTGTTGCTGCTGTTATTGCTGCTAGTAGTAGCTAGGCTATTAAGGTTGTTACTAGTACTATGGCTTAGGCGTTGCTAAGGTAGTAGGGCGGTTCTAGGGTGCTAGAGCTGCTACTGTTATAGCTAGGGCTTCTTTAGGCGGGTCCTAAAGCAGGGCTATAAGGGTAATTTGCCTGGCTTTAGTAGTTACCTCTACTATACTATAGAAGTTAGCGCTGTCCTTAGCTAGGCTAATTATCCAGTCTAGGAGGCCAGAGAGTATAAGGACGAGCTTAGGGGGGCTAAGAGCAGCCTAGGCGGTTTTCTTGGTTGCTAGGGCGATGTAGCCGGCCTTAGTAGCCTTGTTGTTGTTTCCTTCTTTTCCTGTATTTTTCTCTGGTTTTTGTTCTAGTTTTTTTGAGGTTTTCTGGCTAGAAGGGGCTAGGGCTAGGGCATACTAACTGCCGTTTAGGCCCTTAAGAAAAGGGGCAAAGACGTTGGTTAAGGGGGGGGCGCTAATTGTAGGGGCATTGATAGTAGGGGGGGCGCTAGAGCTAGGTGCTATAAGTACTATAGTTATAGTGCCTATAGCAGTCTCCTTAGTAGTAGTAGAGGCGATAGTAGTAGTTTAGCAGTCTTCTATTTCCGTATTATCGTTTAGGTAGTCTATGTTTAGGGGTTAGTAGTCCGTACTTAAAGGCTAGCTTAAAGGGTTATTATTATTATCGTTAGCTGTAGATAGGGCAGGGTTGCTAGGGCATAGAGCTATATTAGCCTATACACAAGGAAATTGCAGTTATAAAAGAGCAGCTAGGCTTGCTATTTTCTGCATTTTCGTACGCCTAGGGCTGTCGCGCAACCAACAGCGCTATAGCGAAAATTAGCAGGCGTTATGTCCTCAATCGGACGGTTCGAATGGATGTGGTTGCACGCGATTTGGTGTAGTTTTGACCAAAAACTCGTTTTTCGTTTTTAGGTGTCGGTCCAAGCTTATAGTAATATATAATATCTAAATATTCTATGCCCTAGCGACTGATAGACGCACTAGAGTATAGAAGGAGTAAAGGGCTTATAAACGCCTTTATCCTCTTATAGAGAAAACGATTTTTAGCACGGTTTTAAATTTTATGCCCTTTTTTACTCCGTTCTTTCAGCAAGTTCTAGTAAGGAAATAACAGGTAGTCACATAGAGAATCCCCCTCTAAAGGAAAGTATACTACTAGTAATAGCCGGAGCCTATATTTTCCAAATATAGCTATACTATATACTAGAGTACTTCTAGACGTAGCTAGAGTAATATAGGCCTCCCTAACGCCGCAGGGAGCTAATGCGAGCACAAGGGCGCCTATAGAACTGTACTATAGTGGCTAGGACCTTATAAGCCTTTTAAGGCTATATAGAGGAATTAGGTGATTCCAGAGGGCTGTAAAGTAGCCGGTACTATTGACTGGTCTTATAAGCTAATCAGGCTAAGCCAGGCCTTCTATATATATAGTATAGAGTATATATATTGGGGTAAAGGGTAGCTTAGTAGAAAGCTCCCTTAGGTTGAAGGCCTAAAAGCCTAATAAAAGACTAAAAGCCACTAACTGGTAGGGCTTTAGTAAGTCCGTTAGCCGGCATACACTTAGTATGAAGATATATAATAGTAACTATTTTAGCCTTAACCTGCTCTCTAACGTACCGGAATTTCAGCAGGGTATGCTTAGTTCTAGCGTATAGCGCTGGGTCATTAGCCACCGTTATAGAGCCCTAATTATCTCTATAGAGAGTAATAGGGTAGTCTATAGGTCTGTGAAGTTCAGAAAATAGCCCTATAATCCATTGTACTTCGCGTATAGCCTCTATAAGTCCATTAGTTTCAGCTTCTAGGGTAGAGAGAGCAATAGTAGTAGCTCTTTTCGTTTTCCAGCTAATAGGCCTACCGGCTAACTTATATAGATAGCCGTAGGTGGATTTACTAGTAGCCTTATCCCCTGCAAAATCAGAATTACTAAAGCCTATAGGGACTAGACTACTATTAATTATAGAAGTCCGGCTACTACCTTTACTATTTCTAGAATCTACTATAGTAGTAGAGGTAGTAGTTAGGGGCCTAGGCCCTTCCTTAGAGTAAAAGTCTCTACTAAGCTTAGTAGTTGTATGACTACTATTACTAAGCTTAGGCCCTAGATCAGCTACTGTATTTCCGTTACAGCTAAAACAGATGCTATAGTCTTTAGTACTGTTAAGATACTTAAAAAGATTTTTAGCAGCGTTTAAGTGTGATTTTGTAGGTCTATTTAAAGACCTAGAGAGCTACTGTACAGTAAAGCTAATATCTACCCTAGTAAGGAGCATTATATACATAGCTGTTCCTACTAGGCTTTGATAGAGCTTAATTTCCGTAGAATTACAGAGGTGGCTAGCAATATCTTCCTCTAGTTGAAGTTGACTTACTAGCCCTGGCTATAAGGGAATAGATATAGGCTTAGAATCGGCTAAGTTAAAGCGGCTAACCGCCTCTTCTATATACTGTGACTGGTTAAGCCATAGGCGCCTATTAGGTCTATCCCTTATAATTTGCACGCCTAGGAAATAGGCGGCAGGCCCTAAGTCTTCTATAGCGTAGACCTTATTAAGCCGTTTCTTTAAATCAGTTATATAGCCTATATTAGGCCCTATAAATAGACAGTCATCTATATAGGTAACGATAAAGTGGCAGGTTTTAGCATTATAGAAGACCCCTGGATCTGAAATAAGAGGGAGATAGCCTAGGCTCTTAAGTAAGATTTTAAGCTTATCTTGCCACTCTCTAGGGCTTTGTTTCAGACTGTATAACGCTTTAGATAGTTTAATAATATTAGGAGTAGAAGGATTATAGCCGTATTTCAGTAAAAACTTATGAATAGCCTTATTAGAAGCCGCTAGGTCTAATAGTCCTTCAGGGATTTCCATATATATTTCTTCTCTAAGAGCGCTATTAAGAAATGCCCCTATAAAGTCAGCTTGTTCTATTTCCTAAACTAGAACAGCACCTATAGCTAGAAGTATACGCCAAGTAGGTGGTATACTAGTAGAGGCGTAGGTTATAGTATAATCTAGGCCTTCTACCTGCATAAAGCCCCTAGCTACTAACCGAGATTTATACTTAATAGGCCTGTTTTTAGCGTCCTTTTTAACCTTAAGAACGTTTCGACAGGTAATAAGCTTATAGTTAAAAGGTAATAGACTCTTAGGTAGGAATTTAAAAACCCCTAGCTCTAATAACTGGATAAATTCCTTGGTAATAGCCTCTAACTACTTACTACGCTTATCTCTAGGTAGTTTTAAGACTTGCTTATAAGTAGTAGGCGTACTATCCTTAGATATTACCCTTTTTCGAGCCTTATAGACAAAAGACAGTATATAGCTACTAGTCTTAGCTAAAAGCTTATAGTAATCGAGCTGCATTTTATCCCCCTTTGAAATAAGATTACTATTATTAAGAGGTTCGTTCGTTATAGGCTAATTAGGCGCTATAACTTCTATAGGCTTAGGTGCAAGAATAGGCTCTATAGTTTAGGGAAATACCTTTGGTAATTTAGGCTTTCTAATAGATATAGTAGGCCTAGTAGACTCTACTATAACCGGATTTATAGGCTTATCCGGTAAGGGTTTATCTAATTCACTATCGGAAGAAGATTCGTAGGGTTCTAGCTTACTAGGTCCTATTTCTATACTAATAGGCTTTTCAGTATTAAGATTAGAAGGGTCTAGGCTAACAGCCCCCTCTAAATCTAGGTCTTGGTCTACTAATTCCCCCTCTAAAGCCGTATTATCAGTAGGCTGACTTAGTACTGTATTATCCTCTATGAACTTAACAGTAGAGGTTTTAAGTACTGCTCTTCTAGACGGTATATATACTAGGTAGGTCTTAGAACCTAATACCGCTAGTAATTTACACTCTTCCGTTCTAGAGGTAAATTTTAACGATTTAGACCGTTTTTCTAGAGGTATAATAGCCTCTCCTCTAGCGCCTATAGCCCTATAGCGCTCTAGGTTAGGTATATATGGAATACCAGGCTCTAGCTCGTCAAATAGCGCCTGGAAAGGAGTGGTTTCCTTATTAGTTATAGCTGTACTATTAACTAATTCCACTACAGCCTCTAGTATAAAGCACTATAAATACTAGGGTAAAGCGCTACTAAGAATAGTACACCTTACACGGTCTAGTATAACTCTAACTGATCGTTCTACTAAGCCGTTCTGCTCGTGGATATAGGGGGCAGAAGTGCTAAATTTAATACCCCTTTTAGCTAACCAAGTAGTTAATAAATCAGTTATTTCAGTACCTCCGTCAAAGTGGAATTTAGTAGGATATCTACCAAATCCATTCCTTAGGCCCCTAAAAAAGCCCTTAATAGCGTTAGCTACTATAGGGCCTGATTTATTAGGTAGGTTAAAAACCCACCTATACCTACTTTTACAGTCAACTAGAAGTAAGACTATAGGGTTTCTATTATAAGGCCTAGGCCTAATTTTAACAGTATCGCCCTCTATTAAGTCTAAGACCCTAGGTGGGTCAGGTATTAAAGCCTTACTAACCCTTCTCACTGCTTTACCTCGATCACAGCTAGAGCAGTGAAAATCAGCTTCCTTTATTTTATCAAAATTAGGCAGCCCTTTAGTAATACTAGAGGTCTTTTTCAAAAGACATAGGCCTATATGGCCTAGCCTAACGTGCTACAATTTAGCTAAATTACGTAGATTATGGTAATCTCGCTGACCTATATTAGGCTCCTTTAAAGTAGGGCTAGATATAGCCTTTTCTACTACTTTATTCCCCTCTATAACTGGCTCTCTTAGCACATGGGGCAGGTCTCCAGTGCCAGTTAAGGGCTCAGGCTCCCTAGTCTTACAGGGACTTTGATAGGGGGCCTGGGCAGTGGCTAAGGGCTCTATAGGCCTACAGGGCCTTTTCCCCCTTAAAGAAGGTCCTATACCTTCTAAAGTAGTACCCTTAGCCGGAGAATTCCTTAGCTTATAGCGCTTATTAGGCTCTATAGCTTCGGATACTATAGCATCCTCTATAATAGGTCTATAGTCTTTCTTTCTAATAGAATTAGAAGGAATTTCCACTACTATCTTATTACGCTGCAGCTCTATACTTTTAGTAGTATAACTAGAAAGGCCTAAAGGAAAAGCAAAATTTGCATGTAATATAGGCTTAGAGCTGCCTTTAACGTTAAGAAAAAATCCTGATTTCTTAAAGTCTAGTACAGCTATATAGCGTCTATCACCCCTATAACGGGTTTCCTTTATAAGGCAACCTCCCGAATTATAGTGCCTAACCCTGCTAACAATATTTATATCAATATTAGGTAGGTATAAAACGTTATCTAATACTAATTTAGTATAGGTAGGGGGGGCCTTTCTAGATAATACTTCTAGTGTAATAGAGCCTATACCAGCCAGGCTTATAGGGCTATTTCCAGTGTTAATAGGGCGTAACTGGCCTATGTTAGGCGTAAAGGTAGTAAACCGCTCTTTACTATTACTGATATGGTCTATAGATCCTATATCGTATAGCTAACTATTATAAAGAGCGGGGTCTCTAGGGCGTCTTCTAGGCTTATTATCTTTATATTTTGCCTTGTTATTAGAAGAGGTTTTTAGGCCTTTTCCTTTAAAGTCCTTACGCTTCTTATACCCTTTTAACGCTAATAGCTGTGCTAATTAGGTATTAGAATCGCTAAAAGAACTAGAATTGGAACTAGAGTCGGATTCCTCTTCTTCTTCTTCTACAGCTAGGTTATAGGACCCTAGTATAAAGGAGGCTTATTCAGCACTTTTAGCACTATAATTCTGCCCTTTAATATTATAACTAGCCTTCTTCTTACCCTTTTTCTTATTTTTACCCTTCATACTAGGGTTAGAATTTAAATTAGGGGTTAAATTGGAGCTATTAGCTATATAAGCTGCTCTATATGCCTCTATAGCCGGGTTCCTAGATTCTTCTAAAATATCAGCCATTAGATATTCTATATTAAGGCTAGAGGCTATAAGGCCTAGCATTCTAGCCTATCTTATAGAGCTCTTTTAGCGTAATACCCAGCTAGGAAACTTAGATTCTAGAGCCTTAAAATACTGATTTAGTATTAAAGAGGGATCTATATCTATTTTAGCCATGGTAAGCTTAGCAAGATAGCCGTTAAATTCAGCGTTAAAAGCTGATAAGCCTTTTTTATAGGTACTAAAGGTAA
Source organism: Phyllachora maydis (assembly GCA_029339225.1). Classification (NCBI taxonomy): domain Eukaryota; kingdom Fungi; phylum Ascomycota; class Sordariomycetes; order Phyllachorales; family Phyllachoraceae; genus Phyllachora; species Phyllachora maydis. The sequence continues at coordinate 10,217,942 of JAQQPM010000001.1, read as the reverse complement.
GGGTATAGAATTCGTTATAGACGTCCTCCTTTTTAGACTCTATAGGTCGGCTATACTGTCTAACAAGCAGCTTAAAGGCCTTAGAAGGTATATAAATCTACGATATAGCAGCCCTAGGGCTACTAGATAAGCTATCACGTAGAAGCATTAAAAGAACAGCTTGATCAGAGTTGCTATAAGTGTTAGATATATCAGGGTTTTTTAAAAAATTAGATATCCCTAACGCTCTTAGCACTATACTTAAAGCCTAAATCCACTGTTTAAAATTGCTTTCCCTACTAAGCTTACTATTGTCTGGTATAGTATTGGCCTTTTTAGAAAGCTCCTTTACTATATTACTAGTAATAGTATCCTTAAAGCCTTCCTTAGACCCTGTATCTATAGGGGGGTCTAAATTACTAGTAGCTGAATTAACAGCCGGCCCTAGATAGGGCTCTTTCCTAGGGGGACATAGAGGAGAATCTAAATCTATAGTACTGCTAAAAGGATTAAATCTAGGACTATAGCTAGTCTTTCCAGTAGTAGCAGCATTGCTACTATTAGTTAAAGAAGCTAAAGTAGAAGATATGTTCTTTATAGCGCTAACGCTATCCTTAATAGAGGCTTTTAGGGTATTTAGACTTAAAAGTAGTGTTTTTATATTACTAGATTGGCTAGCTATAACTCGCTTATGAGATTTTATATGCTGTTTTAGGACTTCTATAACCTCGCTATAGTCTTTGCCATCTTCCTCATCTTCTAATAGGGTTTGTATAGGTGGTAGAGGCCTAGAAGATTGCCCTGGATCAGCTGGGTTACTAGCCCTTTTAGGCGCTATACCCTTCCCTTTAGCTTGATCCGCTATTGTAAATAGGCTACTATTTACTTTATAGTGCTAGCTAAAGCACTTAATTAGCTTCCAGTTCACTAAAGCTAATTAGCTAGCTTACTAATTATAGTAGTGATTTTCTAGGCTAGTCTTAGCGCTTAGTAGGTTTATAGCGCTGCCTACTTGCTACTTAGTAGGGCTTTCTAGTAGAAATTCTAAACTAGGCTCTAAGATAGGGACTAGAGACTTCGACGTAGGGACTTAACTACCGCCTATAGATATATCTATAGAAAGGGCTCTATAGTAGGGAAATATAGGTCTTTAGCGCTAGAAATTCTAAAACGCTAGCCTTTCTACTTCCAGCTATAAGTAGAAAGGTCTTTTAGTATAGGTAAGTATACTAGCCTAAGTATATAAGAGCCCCAAATGCTCGTCAATACTATAGGACTTAGATTTCTTAGCGATTTCTCCTTCTAGATTTTCAGGCTTTTTAGTCCTTAAATAGCCTTTAATAAGATGTAATATATAGCTTTTTAGGGCTAATATAGTACTATATTTTCAGCTATAAGAGGCTTAAATAGCCCTATATATATAGGCAGAGGTAGCGCTTTGAAATTAGACTCTAACGATAACTATCCCACAGGCTATCCGGGCTTATAACCTATTAGAATAGGTAATCCTTTATAAGGATCTATAACCACTATAGCCTACTAGTAGTAGTCGTATAGGGTACGTAGGGGCAGCAACAGCGTTGATATAGCCTAAATAGCACTTCCTAGGTATGTACTAATATAGTAAAGTAGGGCCCTTTACTATATTCCCTCTATAAAAGTCCTTATATAACGGTATAGTTATAAGCTATAGCGCTATATTATAGGGGCTTTAAGCTTATATATCACGGCTTTCAGTAGGTCTTATAGACCTATAAGGCTTATAGTTGTAGGTAACGTAGTAACTTGATTTCTAGTCCAAGTAGGTAAGGCTTTGCAATTTCCTTCCCTATATATACCCTCCGGGACCGTTCCTGCCTTCTATACGGCAGGAGCGCCTTAGTAGGTACATAGCGCCTTCCTAAAAAACCAAATAAGCTGGCGATTTTAAATAATCGACTCACGGCCACCTAAGCTGCAGGGTAAGCCGCACGACTTTTCCTGTAAGTTCTGTTTTCGCTCCTGCGGTGCAGGGTAGGTACAGGGTAGGTACAGGGTAGGTAGGTGACCTAGTAGAAGAGCCTTTTAAGGCTATTTCTAGCGCTTATACAGCCTAAGGAGGCTGTCTCCACAAAAGTGGGGCATAAATTTAAAAATAGAAAAGCCTTTTAAAGCTATTTCTAGGCTATATAGTGGAATATATAGCTTAGTCAGCAGTATCCACAAAAGTGGGTCCACCCTTAGAATATAGCTATATATCTAGTAGTTCGAGAACTGAAATCCGTTTTGCCTAAGCTATAACCGTTAGAGCGCTATAGCTTATTTTGTACGTTTAACAAGAAGCTATTAGCCTGGTATAGATAAGCCTAGTATTCGTATATATATCATTATTACAATATCTAAGAACGTACTTTAGTAGCTGCTATTATATCAAGTAATGAGAATAACAAGAAGGCTGCCAAGGAAGGCTCTATCCTTCTTTCTAAGCTAGAGTAGTAGATCGACTTTAAGTAGCAGCTTCGGCGTGTTATAAGTAAGATAATCGAGTTTATAGACCCAAACGATACTAAGGAATTAGGTAGATGTCCGGTCCCTCTAACCCTTAATAATATACCTATTCTTGGGTTATTAACTACCTGTATTAAGACCGCTTATTAGACTTATATCTGCCAGTATTACAGCCTTACCTAGGGAGCGTAGCTTATAGAAGAGTATATTAAGCAGGCAAACGCTAACAGGCCTCCTCCTCTTCCTAGTAAGCGTATTATATATACCGATTTGACTACTAACAGAAGGGCTACCTTCTAGAGTATATCAACAATATACAATACTACTATAGCAAACTAGAAATATAACTAGGATAACGTTATAGAGGTTAAAAAGTAGATTCAAGAGTATATTAAGACTTATATGCTAAATCTATACTACCTACCTAAGCAAAGCCTTTACTAGTAGTATTAGAACTGTTAAACGTATAAAATAAGCTATAGCGCTCTAACGGTTATAGCTTAGGCAAAACGGATTTCAGTTCTCGAACTACCAGATATATAGCTATATTCTGAGGGTGGACCCACTTTTGTGGATACTGCTGACTAAGCTATATATTCTACTATATAGCCTAGAAATAGCTTTAAAAGGCTTTTCTATTTTTAGATTTATGCCCCACTTTTGTGGAGACAGCCTCCTTAGGCTGTATAAGCGCTAGAAATAGCCTTAAAAGGCTCTTCTACTAGGTCACCTACCTACCCTGTACCTACCCTGCACCGCAGGAGCGAAAACAGAACTTACAGGAAAAGTCGTACGGCTTACCCTGCAGCTTAGGTAGCCGTAAGTCGATTTTTTAAAATCGCTAGCTTATTTGGTTTTTCGGGAAGGCGCTATGCACCTACTAAGGCGCTCCTGCCGTATAGAAGGCAGGAACGGTCCTAGAGGGTATATATAGGGAAGGAAATTGCGAAGCCTTACCTACTTAGACTAGAAATCAAGTTACTACGTTACCTACAACTATAAGCCTTATAGGCCTATAAGACCCACTGAAAGCCGTGATATATAAGCTTAAAGCCCCTATAATAAAGCGCTATAGCCTATAACTATACCGTTATATAAGGACTTTTATAGAGGGAATACAGTAAAGGGCCCTACTTTACTATATTAGCACATACCTAGGAAGTGCTATTTAGGCCATATCAACGCTGTTGCTGCCCCTATGTACCCTATACGACTACTACTAGTAGGCTATAGTAGTTACAGATCCTTATATAGGATTACCCATTCCAATAGGTTATAAGCCCGGATAGCCTGTAGGATAGTTATCGTTGGAGTCCAATTTCAAAGTGCTACCTCTGCCTATATATATAGGGCTATTTAAGCCTCTTATAGCTGAAAATATAGTACTATATTAGCCCTAAAAAGCTATATATTACATCTTATTAAAGGCTATTTAAGGACTAAAAAGCCTGAAAATCTAGAAGGAGAAATCGCTAAGAAATCTAAGTCCTATAGTATTAACGAGCATTTGGGGCTCTTATACACTTAGGCTAGTATACTCACCTATACTAAAAGACCTTTCTACTTATAGCTGGAAGTAGAAAGGCTAGCGTTTTAGAATTTCTAGCGCTAAAGACCTATATTTCCCTACTATAGAGCCCTTTCTATAGATATATCTATAGGCGGTAGTTAAGTCCCTACGTCGAAGTCTCTAGTCCCTATCTTAGAGCCTAGTTTAGAATTTCTACTAGAAAGCCCTACTAAGTAGCAAGTAGGCAGCGCTATAAACCTACTAAGCGCTAAGACTAGCCTAGAAAATCACTACTATAATTAGTAAGCTAGCTAATTAGCTTTAGTAAACTGGAAGCTAATTCAGTGCTTTAGCTAGCACTATAAAGTAAATAGTAGCCTATTTACAATGGCGGATCAAGCTAAAGGGAAGGGTATAGCGCCTAAAAGGGCTAGTAACCTAGCTGATCTAGGGCAATCTTCTAGGCCTCCACCACCTATACGAACCCTATTAGAAAATAAGGAAGATAGCGAAGACTATAGCGAGGTTATAGAAGTCCTAAAACAGCATATAAAATCTTATAAGCGAGTTATAGCTAGCTAATCTAGTGATATAAAAATACTACTTCTAAGTCTAAATACCCTAAAAGCCTCTATTAAGGATAGCGTAAGCGCTATAAAGAATATATCTTCTACTTTAGCTTCTCTAACTAATAGTAGTAATGCTGCTGCTACTAGAAAGACTAGCTATAGTCCTAGATTTGATCCTTTTAGCGGTACTATAGATTTAGATTCTCCTCTACGTCCCCCTAGGAAAGAGCCCTATCTAGGGCCGGCTGTTAATTCAGCTACTAGTAATTTAGACCCTCCTATAGATATAGGGTCTAAGGAAGGCTTTAAGGATACTATTACTAGTAGTATAGTAAAGGAGCTTTCTAAAAAGGCCTATACTATACCGGACGATAGTAAGCTTAGCGGGGAAAGCAATTTTAAACAGTAGATTCAGGCTTTAAGTATAGTGCTAAGAGCGTTAGGGATATCTAATTTTTTAGAAAACCCTGATATATCTAACACTTATAGCAACTCTAATCAAGCTGTTCTTTTAATGCTTCTACGCGATAGCTTATCTAGTAGCCCTAGGGCTGCTATATTATGGATTTATATAACTTCTGAGGCCTTTAAGCTGCTTGTTAGGCAGTATAGCCGACCTATAGAGTCTAAAAAGAAGGACGTCTATAACGAATTCCATACCCTTACCTTCAGTACCTATAAAAAAGGCTTATCAGCTTTTAACGCTGAATTTAACGGCTATCTTGCTAAGCTTACCATGGCTAAAATAGATATAGATCCCTCTTTAATACTAAATTAGTATTTTAAGGCTCTAGAATCTAAGTTTCCTAGCTAGGTATCACGCCAAAAGAGCTCTATAAGACAGGCTAGAATGCTAGGCCTTATAGCCTCTAGCCTCAATATAGAATATCTAATAGCTGATATTTTAGAAGAATCTAGGAATCCGGCTACAGAGGTATATAGAGCAGCTCACGTAGCTAATAGCTCTAATTCAACCCCTAATTCAAATTCTAACCCTAGTAAGAAGGGTAAAAATAAGAAAAAGGGTAAGAAGAAGGCTAGTTATAATATTAAAGGGCAGAATTATAGTGCTAAAAGTGCTGAACAAGCCTCCTTTATGCTAGGGTCCTATAACCTAGCTGTAGAAGAAGAAGAAGAGGAATCCGACTCTCGTTCCAATTCTAGTTCTTCTAGCGATTCTAATACCCAATTAGTACAGCTATTAGCGTTAAAAGGGTATAAGAAGCGTAAGGACTTTAAAGGAAAAGGCCTAAAAACCTCTTCTAATAACAAGGCAAAATATAAAGATAATAAGCCTAGAAGACGCCCTAGAGACCCCGCTCTTTATAATAGTTGGCTATACGATACAGGATCTACAGACCATATCAGTAATAGTAAAGAGCGGTTTACTACCTTTACGCCTAATACAGGCCAGTTACGCCCTATTAACACTGGAAATAGCCCTGTAAGCCCGGCTGGTATAGGCTCTATTACACTAGAAGTATTATCTAGAAAGGCCCCCCCTACCTATACTAAATTAGTATTAGATAACGTTTTATACCTACCTAATATTGATATAAATATTGTTAGCGGGGTTGGGCACTATGATTCGGGAGGTTGCCTTATAAAGGAAACCCTTTACGGGGGTGATAGACGCTGTATAGCTGTACTAGACTTTAAAAAATCAGGATTTTTTCTTGACGTTAAAGGCAGCTCTAAGCCTATATTACATGCAAATTTTGCTTTTCCTTTAGGCCTTACTAGTTATAATACTACTAAAAGTATAGAGCCGCAGCGTAATAAGATAGTAGTGGAAATTCCTTCTAATTCTATTAGAAAGGAAGACTATAGACCTATTATAGAGGATGCTATAGTATCCGAAGCTATAGAGCCTAATAAGCGCTATAAGCTAAGGAATTCTCCGGCTAAGGGTACTACTTTAGAAGGTGTAGGACCTTCTTTAAGGGGGAAAAGGCCCTGTAGGCCTATAGAGCCCTTAGCCACTGCCTAGGCCCCCTATCAAAGTCCCTGTAAGACTAGGGAGCCTGAGCCCTTAACTGGCACTGGAGACCTGCCCCGTATACTAAGAGAGCCAGTTATAGAGGGGAATAAAGTAGTAGAAAAGGCTATATCTAGCCCTACTTTAAAGGAGCCTAATATAGGTTAGCGAGATTACTATAATCTACTTAATTTAGCTAAATTGTGGCACGTTAGGCTAGGCCATATAGGCCTACGTCTTTTGAAAAAGACCTCTAGTATTACTAAAGGGCTGCCTAATTTTGATAAAATAAAGGAAGCTGATTTTCACTGCTCTAGCTATGATCGAGGTAAAGCAGTGAGAAGGGTTAGTAAGGCTTTAATACCTGACCCACCTAGGGTCTTAGACTTAATAGAGGGGGATACTGTTAAAATTAGGCCTAGGCCTTATAATAGAAACCCTATAGTCTTACTTCTAGTTGACCGTAAAAGTAGGTATAGGTGGGTTTTTAACCTACCTAATAAATCAGGCCCTATAGTAGCTAACGCTATTAAGGGCTTTTTTAGGGGCCTAAGGAATGGATTTGGTAGATATCCTACTAAATTCCACTTTAACGGAGGCACTGAAATAACTGATTTATTAACTACTTGGTTAGCTAAAAGGGGTATTAAATTTAGCACTTCTGCCCCCTATATCCATAAGCAGAACGGCTTAGTAGAACGATCAGTTAGAGTTATACTAGACCGTGTAAGGTGTACTATTCTTAGTAGTGCTTTACCCTAGTATTTGTGGTGCTTTATACTGGAGGCTGTAGTGGAATTAGTTAATAGTACAGCTATAACTAATAAGGAAACTACTCCTTTCCAGGCGCTATTTGACGAGCTAGAGCCTGGTATTCCACATATACCTAACCTAGAGCGCTATAGGGCTATAGGCGCTAGAGGAGAGGCGATTATACCTCTAGAAAAACGGTCTAAGTCGTTAAAATTTACCTCTAGAACGGAAGAGTGTAAATTACTAGCGGTATTAGGTTCTAAGACCTACCTAGTATATATACCGTCTAGAAGAGCAGTACTTAAAACCTCTACTGTTAAATTTATAGAGGATAATACAGTACTAAGTCAGCCTACTGATAATACGGCTTTAGAGGGGGAATTAGTAGACCTAGACCTAGATTTAGAGGGGGCTGTCAGCCCAGACCCTTTTAATCTTAATACTGAAAAGCCTATTAGTATAGAAATAGGACCTAGTAAGCTAGAATCCTACGAATCTTCTTCCGATAGTGAATTAGATGAACCCTCACCGGATAAGCCTATAAATCCGGTTATAGTAGAGTCTACTAGGCCTACTATATCTTTTAGAAAGCCTGAATTACCAGAGGCGTTTCCCCAAACTATAGAGCCTATTTTTGCACCTAAGCCTATAGAAGTTATAGCGCCTAATCAGCCTATAACGAACGAACCTCTTGATAATAGTGATTTTATTTCAGAGGGGGATAAAATGCAGCTCGATTACTATAAGCTTTTAGCTAAGACTAGTAGCTATATACTGTCTTTTGTCTATAAGGCTCGAAAAAGGGTAATATCTAAGGATAGTACGCCTACTACTTATAAGCAAGTCTTAAAACTACCTAGAGATAAGCGTAGTAAGTGGTTAGAGGCTATTACCAAGGAATTTATCCAGTTATTAGAGCTAGGGGTTTTTAAATTCCTACCTAGGAGTCTATTACCTTCTAACCGTAAGCTTATTACCTGTCGAAACGTTCTTAAGGTTAAAAAGGACGCTAAAAACAGGCCTATTAAGTATAAATCTCGGTTAGTAGCTAGGGGCTTTATGCAGGTAGAAGGCCTAGATTATACTGTAACCTACGCCTCTACTAGTATACTACCTACTTGGCGTATACTTCTAGCTATAGGTGCTGTTCTAGACTAGGAAATAGAACAAGCTGACTTTATAGGGGCATTTCTTAATAGCGCTCTTAGAGAAGAAATATATATGGAAATCCCTGAAGGACTATTAGACCTAGCGGCTTCTAATAAGGCTATTTATAAGCTTTTACTGAAATACGGCTATAATCCTTCTACTCCTAATATTATTAAACTATCTAAAGCGTTATACAGTCTGAAACAAAGCCCTAGAGAGTGGCAAGATAAGCTTAAAATCTTACTTAAGAGCCTAGGCTATCTCCCTCTTATTTCAGATCCAGGGGTCTTCTATAATGCTAAAACCTGCTACTTTATCGTTACCTATGTAGATAACTGTCTATTTATAGGGCCTAATATAGGCTATATAACTGATTTAAAGAAACGGCTTAATAAGGTCTACGCTATAGAAGACTTAGAGCCTGCCGCCTATTTCCTAGGCGTGCAAATTATAAGGGATAGACCTAATAGGCGCCTGTGGCTTAACCAGTCACAGTATGTAGAAGAGGCGGTTAGCCGCTTTAACTTAGCCGATTCTAAGCCTATATCTATTCCCTTACAGCCGGGGCTAGTAAGTCAACTTTAACTAGAGGAAGATATTGCTAGCCACCTCTGTAATTCTACGGAAATTAAGCTCTATCAAAGCCTAGTAGGAACAGCTATATATATAATGCTCCTTACTAGGGTAGATATTAGCTTTACCGTACAGTGCCTCTCTAGGTCTTTAAATAGACCTACAAAATCACACTTAAACGCTGCTAAAAATCTTTTTAAGTATCTTAATAGTACTAAAGACTATAGCATCTGTTTTAGCTATAACGGAAATACAGTAGCTAATCTAGGGCCTAAGTTTAGTAATAGTAGTAATACAACTACTAAGCTTAGTAGAGACTTTCACTCCAAGGAAGGGTCTAGGCCCCTAACTACTACCTCTACTACTATAGTAGATTCTAGAAATAGTAAAGGTAGTAGCCGGACTTCTATAATTAATAGTAGTCTAGTCCCTATAGGCTTTAGTGATTCTGATTTTGCAGGGGATAAGGCTACTAGTAAATCCACCTACGGCTATCTATATAAGTTAGCCGGTGGGCCTATTAGCTGGAAAACGAAAAGAGCTACTACTATTGCTCTCTCTATCCTGGAAGCTGAAACTGATGGACTTACAGAGGCTATACGCGAAGTACAGTGGATTATAGGGCTATTTTCTGAACTTCACAGACCTATAGACTACCCTATTACTCTCTATGGAGATAATCAGGGCTCTATAACGGTGGCTAATGACCCAGCGCTACACGCTAGAACTAAGCATACCCTGCTGAAATTCCGGTACGTTAGAGAGCAGGTTAAGGCTAAAATAGTCACTATTATATATCTTAATACTAAGTGTATGCCGGCTGACGGACTTACTAAAGCCCTACCAGTTAGTAGCTTTCAGTCTTTTATCAGGCTCTTAGGCCTACAACCTAAGGGAGCTTTTTACTAAGCTACCCTCTACCCCTATATATATAATCTTTACTATATATATAGAAGGCCTGGCTTAGCCTGATTAGCTTATAAGACTAGTCAATAGTACCGGCTACTTTACAGCCCTCTGGAATCACCTAATTCCTCTATATAGCCTTAAAAGGCTTATAAGGTCCTAGCCACTGTAGTACAGTTCTATAGGCGCCCTTGTGCTGGCATTAGCTCCCTGCGGCGTTAGGGAGGCCTATATTACTCTAGCTACGTCTAGAAGTACTCTAGTATATAGTATAGCTATATTTGGGAAATATAGGCTCCGGCTATTACTAGTAGTATACTTTCCTTTAGAGGGGGATTCTCTATGTAACCTGTGATTTCCTTACTATATCTTGAAACAACGGAGTAAAAAAGGGCATAAAATTTAAAACCGTGCTAAAAATCGTTTTCTCTATAAGAGGATAAAGGCGTTTATAAGCCCTTTACTCCTTCTATACTCTAGTGCGTCTATCAGTCACTAGGGTATAGAATATTTAGATATTATATATTACTATACGCTTTAAAGCTATAGTACCTATACCTTTAAATAGGTTTTAGGTTTGATTTCAACATTATATATATTCTTACTTCTTTCTATATATAATAGGGGTTTATCCTATATATATATAAGGGCATAACCCCTTTGTCTAACGGAATAGTTTTGCTCTTACGTTCTTATTTCTTAGGATTCTTCTATTCTTTACCTATATATAGCTTTCTAAGGCTTATAAAGGAACAGAAGAATAGAGGGGGTGTTAAACGTACAAAATAAGCTATAGCGCTCTAACGGTTATAGCTTAGGCAAAACGGATTTCAGTTCTCGAACTACCAGATATATAGCTATATTCTAAGGGTGGACCCACTTTTGTGGATACTGCTGACTAAGCTATATATTCTACTATATAGCCTAGAAATAGCTTTAAAAGGCTTTTCTATTTTTAGATTTATGCCCCACTTTTGTGGAGACAGCCTCCTTAGGCTGTATAAGCGCTAGAAATAGCCTTAAAAGGCTCTTCTGCTAGGTCACCTACCTACCCTGTACCTACCCTGCACCGTAGGAGCGAAAACAGAACTTACAGGAAAAGTCGTGCGGCTTACCCTACAGCTTAGGTGGCCGTGAGTCGATTTTTTAAAATCGCCAGCTTATTTGGTTTTTCGGGAAGGCGCCATGCACCTACTAAGGCGCTCCTGCCGTGTGGAAGGCAGGAACGGTCCCGGAGGGTATATGTAGGGAAGGAAATTGCGAAGCCTTACCTACTTGGACTAGAAATCAAGTTACTACGTTACCTACAACTATAAGCCTTATAGGCCTATAAGACCCACTGAAAGCCGTGATATATAAGCTTAAAGCCCCTATAATATAGCGCTATAGCCTATAACTATACCGTTATATAAGGACTTTTATAGAGGGAATATAGTAAAGGGCCCTACTTTACTATATTAGCACATACCTAGGAAGTGCTATTTAGGCCATATCAACGCTGTTGCTGCCCCTACGTACCCTATACGACTACTACTAGTAGGCTATAGTGGTTACAGATCCTTATATAGGATTACCCATTCCAATAAGAACCTTACTAAGTCGATATATTTAAAGGATTATAAGCGAATAAGGACGATATATAAGGACTATAAGAAGTACCTTAACGCTAATAAGGCGAAAGCGGTTAGTAACTAGAGGACCTAGATAGAGAAGTAGCAGAAGCTACTATACCTAGTAAAGTATTATAAAGTAGAAGGGGTAGCTAATCCTAAACTATAGTTTAATAACTTGCTGATCTTTTTAGGAGTAACCTAAAGGTTCTAAGGCTAGATATTAGCCTTATATAGGGACTTTAAGAAACAGGCTAAACAGAAGAACCTTAATTACTATAAAGTAGCAAGGGATTTCCTATAAGACCTTAAGTTTAATAAGCCTCCTAAGCTAAAGCCTAAGAACCTAGTAGGAAAAGGAGACGCATACGTTACCCTAAACAGCAAACAGCCTCTTCCTAATAGGGCCAGCAAGAAAGGCAAAAGAGAAGGGGACGTATAAGAAAAGGCCTTTAAGTAAGGGAGAGCTAATACCTATAGTAACCGAAATCTCTAGGGAGCCTTAGAAGTACCCTAAGCCTTAGTACCTAATTATCCTATAGGGAGACCTGGTTCTTATTATAAGAAGTATACCTATAGAATAATCTAGCATAACTAAAAGGTATACTAGTATCTATTTCCCTTTCTTATATATAAAGGTTAGAAACTAAGGCCAGATATAGAAAAGTATATGAAACAAGCTATTAAGGAGGATTTACAACTTCGATTGAAAATATCAGCTTATTGAAAAGAGCTAAAAGACAAGTAGGAGGCCTGAAGGTACATAGGGTATAGGGAGAAAGTAAAGGCTTTAAAACTAATAGTAGAAGTTGTCCTTATACCTAAGAAGAAGAACAAGAATTAGGTCCCTATTGATTTTATAGTGCCGAAGAGCGTACTATAAGTAAGTAGCGTTAGCGAATACCCTCTTAAGCACTTAGCCTGTCTAGATTCCAGTACCTCTATCTATATTTTTAATAATTAGGAGAGATTTAAAAGCTTTAAGGAAGTAGGGGAAGAGGACTATCTTATAGCAGCTAATAGCAATTTACTGATCAAAGGATATAGGATAGTTTTCCTATATCTATATCTAGGTTAGTATAAACAGGTGCTCCTTTAGCTCAATTATATAGTATACTGCCCTAAGGTAGCTACTAACCTAGTTTCTTTAAGGTACCTTTATAAGAAGGGAATATAGTAGGATTACTAGAAGTAGGGTACCCTTTCCTACCTTAGGAGGATGTTAGACTATAATAAGATCTGCGAAATCTAGGAAACCTATAGCTAGTTCCTATTAAAGTATATTATAACTAATATCTTAGCGTTAGCCTTTATAATATAAAGGGAGTAGGGCAGGTCTTAGAAGAAGAAGACCAAGCCTAGGACAATCTAAGTATAGTACTAGCAGTTAGGTTATCTAAACCTAGAAGCACTTTATTATCTTATTTAGAGTAGTACGGGAGTTAAGGTTACTAGAAATTACAAGGTGATCAGAACGGTAGACTACCTATAGTATAGTATAGGAAAAGGCCCTGATTACTAGGTCTTAAGGGTAGCCTAACTAGACCCGAAGTACCCTAGCAATGTCCTAGCCCTTAATTTCTATAATATTAAAAGGTCCAAGGAAGGCTTTACATCTATCATACTATTATCAGATTGCAAGTTAGGCCTAATATAAGACTATTATCTTTATAATTGGTTAGTTAAGAATATTATTATAGCCCTAGACAACCGCCTTTCGGATATTAATCAAAGGTATAGAATTTAGGTCCTAGATATCAAAGCTAATAATAAGATTATAGGAAGGAAGGGAGTAATCCAAGCCTAGCTATAAAAGAAGTATATTAGAATAAATCTCTCTGCTCCTTAGACCTAAGATTAGAATAAAGATATAGAAAGAGCTACTAGTATTCTAAAAAGGCAGGTAAAAGTAATAGTAGTAAGGACTAACTTACCTTTGGATAAGGTAGCTAAGGTATTTAGAACAGCGGTATATCTCTTAAATCGTACCCTAAGGTATCAGCTAAAGTGGAAAATACTATATAAGGTATTCTATTCGTTTGTAGAATCAGTAGGCGCCAAAGAGGCAACGCCTATTAAGCTATAGCAAGGGCATCTCCGGGTTTTCCTATATCAAGCCTTTATATTAGAAGCAGACATATAGCTTAAGAAGAATAAGCTAAAGAGGTTTGCTCTAAGAGCGTTCCTTAGATACCTAATCGGATATAACTCGACGAATATTTATCAAATCTAAAACCCTTAAACTAATAAGATTATAGTAACTTAGGATATAATTTTCAACAAGAAAGTGGTATTTAACAGGTCTAAAGAGCACCTTATAGTCAGGCTAAAAGATCTAAGCTTAGAAGGGCTAAAAGAGTAGCTTACTAAGATAGAGAAAAAGGCAGAATCCGAAAATCTAAATACTATAGTAGCCGATATCCCTACCTAAGATATACCCTACGAAGTAGAGGTAATAGACCTAGGTAATAGATTAGAAGAAGAAGAGAAAGAGGATATTGATATACCTAACCTTATAGATAATATAGAACTAGATAATTTAGTAAAAGCAATATAAGAACCTTAGTATATAGAGGCTTACCTACTCCTATATCCGACTCTAGAAGCTACGTCCTTACTAGCAGCGTAGGGTACGCCGGGAGTATACCTTATAGTATGTTTTAGGGATTAAGTTCTTAGTTAGTAGTTCCTTAATACTGTTATAAAGGGAGACTTCCTTACCTAAAGGGCCTCCTTTACTACCGAAAGGCTTATAAATAGAGACCCTAAGACGAAAGAGAGCATGCTAATATCCAAGATCCTAAGTATTAAGGACTTTAAGCTAGGTACTGTTCATTCTTCTTAGCTATCTCTAACGCCTAAGCTATACCAGAACCTTAAAAGCTACCTATAAGGGGAATACTTTAAGGAAGCTAAAAGGCAGTACCTTCTTATATACCTAGAAACATAGAAGAAAGTACTAATCGCTAAGGTATAGGGCAAGCAGGTCTTAGATAATATATAAGTATATATATATAAAATCAATAAGTATAATTACCTAGAGAAGTTTAAGGCTAGGTTAGTAGTCTAAGGCGATTAATAACAAGGGACTCTAAGGGAGGATATATATATAGCAACGTTAGCTAGAAAGTCCTTCTAGATCTTAATAGCAGTAGTAGCAAGGTTCGATATAGAGCTGATTTAGTTTAACGTTTCAAATGCCTTTTATAACGCTTACCTTGACCAGGACGTATATATAAGACTCCTAGCAGGTTAAAGGAAGTAGGGTATAGTCTATAAGCTAAAGAAAGTACTATATAGACTTTAGGAATCGCCTTACCTATAGTATAAAGAGTTTAGTAGTACTCTTTGGGATCTTAGGCTTAATATAATACCCTATAAACCGTATATATTTTAGAAGAGGGGAGTCTTTATTCTCTTCTATATAGACAACGTAACAATAGTATACTATAAGAGGTATAAAGCCCTTGCTAAAGACCTGACAAGCTTGCTCTAGTCAAAGTATAAGATAACCGGCAGTAGCAAGCTAAACTGGTTCCTTAGGCTATAAGTTATTCGGGATTAGGAGCACTATAAGATTTATCTCTTATAGGCAGTATACTATAAGAAGATCTTTAGATTAGTAGACAACCTAGTAATTAGGAGTAAAGTAATAAAGTAAATAGCATAGAGATATACCTCCCCTATAGCACTAAAAGAATTAAAGAGTAACCTAAGGTAGGCAACGAACGCTAAGATAAAGTCGTACTAGAGAAAAGTCGGCTTAATAATGTATATAATAGTAATTATAAGGGTTGATATAGCCTTTACTACGTTAAGATTATCAAGATTCCTTATAAACCTAAGTCTAGAGTATTATAAGGCGGCAGATTATTACCTTAACTACCTATACTATTCTAGGAATTAGTACCTTTAGCTTAGGGGTAGAGATATATATAAGGTTTATCACACATCCGAAAACGCGTTCTTGGTCAGGACCGCTCCGAATCGACTGCACTCTTTTGCAATCCACTTGTCCAATTAAGGACTTAACACACGCTAAATTTGGCTGCGGCGCAGTCGCTCGTTCGACGGCGCTGTAGTTGGATTCTGACTGTACGATATGGTTGACCGTGGCCAGAAATCTGCAGCTATAGCAGGGCGGGCGTACGGGCCTTATAGTCATATGCCCTAGCCCCAACTCTGCCCCTAGCCCCCTAGGGGCTATTAATAAAGCCCTTAAGCGCTTGGGCCATAGCTTCTTAACCTACCTTACTACCGCTGCTGCTACTACTACTACTACTACTTCCGCCGCTAACCCTGCTACTACTATAACCGCTACTGGGTCGAGCGATATATCGTTTGATAGCCCTTTTAAAGGGCTTTCCAGCAGTCAATACGCTACTACCGCTACCGCTGCCCCTACCCCCTCTAAAAAGGGGAAAGAAAAAGAAAAAGCCCTACTACCTGCAACCCTTGCCCTTACCTTCTCTAGTCTTATAGACCAGATAGTTAGTCTTTCAGTTAATAACCTGGCCTTTAAGGAAATTGTTAAATATACTAGGCTAGCTAGAAAGCTAGCCTTAATATAGATCTTAAAAGAGGAGGAGAAAAAAGCCCTGATATTTCTCTTGTTCGTTGCCTAGGCCCTAAGGCAGAAGAAGCAATAACAATAGCAACAACAATAGTAATAACAACAGTAGCAGTAGTAACAACCCCCTGCTGTTAAATCAGAGCTAACCCGCCGTACCTAGGCTGCTATAGCAGCGGCTAGGGTAAAGCCTACTAAGCTAGGCTTAGAAAAACAGGTCCTTATACGGCTAGGATTAGCCTCTTCCTCCCTTGGCTAAAAATCAGCCCTGGAAATCGCATAGGCAGTATAGAAGGCTATAGGGCACTCTATTAAGGGGGTAAGGACCCTACCGAGCGGTAACCTTATACTAGTTACTAAAGAAGAAAAAATCAAAAAAGCCTTAGAAGAAAACACAGCCTAGCTAGCCTCTTTATTACTAGAGGCCTCGATCTATACTACTACCTAGGCTGTTACTGTTAAAGGGCTTATAATAGCTGACCGGGTAACGGAAGCTAGCCTTCTAGTAGTAGCAAAAGAAGCATATTCTTCGGCCTTAAGGGCTAAGGTCTAGTACCCTCTCTAGATCGAAAGAACAAGAGTCTTAGCTCTTATTGCCTTCTCTAGCTAGTAAGAGGCCTACCAGGCCTGCTAAGACAGAATCTTCTAGGCCTATAAGGCCCTAAAAGCAGAGCCCTATATCGATAAGGCTAGGGCCTTATAGTGCTTTAACTACTAGCAATAGGGGTATAAAGCCAAATACTGCCACTCTCCTGCCCTCTGCTACAACTATAGCTAAGAAAAGAAGAAGCATACTAATAAGGCGGCCTATATTAAGGCTTAGCACTGCCGGAACTGCTGTAGCGACTACTATACTAGGGCAGAAGAATGCCCTAAAAAAAAGAAGCATAAGGCTTAGGCAAAATCCAGCCTATAAAACAGGCCTATTAACTTTGACCTTCCTGGCCCTCTTAAGCCGGTAATATCAATAGAAGACCGGCTAGAAGGGGAAGAAAGCTATATAGTAGTAGCTGGAAAACGTCGCTATAGCCGCCCCCCTACAATAACCGCTACTACCGCTATAGCCTCCCTTTCCCAGCGAACTATAAGGGAGGCTTTTAGCAAAATCCCCGCCTCTACCTTTACCACTACCGATCTAGCAGCTACTAGTACTATAGCTACCGGTTCTATACCCTCCTTCCTAGAGCTAGTAAGGGGCTCTATAGAGGAAGAGGATATAGATATGCTTTAGTCTCTTTTTCTGCCTTCTCTCCTTCCTTAGACTGCTTCCCCTCTCTCTCTTTAGACTGTCTTTTCTTTCTTCTCTATAGCTGGTATCTTACTACTATACTAAGGTAAAGGGGAAGGCTATAGGCCTAGGCTTATAAGCTTTTAAGCTTTAAGCCTAGCCTTGCCTTACCCCTTTTTACTAATAAGACCCCTTCCTTATTCCCCTACCCCGACCCCCTATAATCAACAAACCGAAAGGTTAAGATATAGGGAGGTACCTACGGGCGACGGGTAGGGGAATAGGTGCTATTTCCTTAGTAGCCTTCTAGACAGCCTCCCCTTGCTTTGTTTTCTTTAGTACTGCTTTTTTCCTCTTGTTAGTTTGCCTGCCTTGTTGAGCTCGTTGGAGGTTTTTCTTCCGTTTACCGGTTTTCCTCTAGCATAAGTGTAAGCTAGCAGCCCCTCATAGTCTCTAGATAGACTCTATTGGAGTAATAGATTCTATCTATTCTATCTATATATAAGGTTTAGTATAATACTTCCTTTACTAACAATATAGCTGATTAGAAAAGCTTTTAAGGATATATAATTAAGCTTTTCGGTAGGCTGGTTGCTTAGAGGGCGAGCAAGTAGACCTACGTAACAACCTCCACTATAGAAGCGGAATTAGTATCTATAACGGAAGTAGTATAAGAAGTACTGTATCTTCGCCGCCTGATCTATAATCTCGGAATCAGTCTCGAAAAAGAGCATAGCGTACAAGTGTTCTGTAATAACGCTTAAACCATAAGACTAGTAACCAGGGACAAAACGTTAAAGACAAAGCTCTAGTATATCGATATTAAGAATTACTAGCTCTAGTAGGAAGTTATTATAGGAAGAGTTCTTATAGGCTATATACTAATAGATTAACAATTAGCAGATAGCCTGACGAAAGTTCTTATAAACAATAGCTTTACTGCTTTCTATAAGTAGGTTGGTATAGTAGAAAGGAAAGAAAAGATCGAGAAGCGGTAGAGGAAGGAAGACTAAGATATAGAAACTTAGTAGCAGGTATGGAAGGGAGTACCCTAAGAAACTAGTCTATTAAGCTAAGTGTTACTATTATAATCCGCAAATGTAAAATTAATTAGGGCCTAGCTAGAAGTTCTAGAGTATACTAGGGCAGTAGTAGAATCCTCCTTTATAGCTATATTAGTAGCCTACGGTATACTCTTCCTATTATTATCGTCGTCGTTGTTAGATCCTATTACTACTACTTACTTCTCTATCTTCTTCCTTTCTTCCTTCTTCTAGATAGTTATAGCCCGTTTCTATATCTATAGCTCTTAGATTAAGCTAGCATACTCTTTAATAAGAGTATATAACGTCTAGATAAGGATAGTTAGAATAGACTAGGAGTATAGTAGGACAGGATTATAGGGTAACTTACTACTAGGGCTACAATACTAGAAGAGTATTCAACAATATAGGCCTAATAGGCCTATACTGCCGCCAAGATCTTATTATTATCTACTAGAAATGTAGGTTAGTATGAACGGCGCTAAGGAGGTATATAGGCTAGACTTATAAAAGATATATAGATACCGGCAATAGGAGTAATTTGAACACTATAACTAAGAAGAAACATAGGGACTGAGCTACGCTATATACAGTACTAGAGGGGAAAAATCGCCAGAATCTGCCTACAAGACTAAGCGTATAAGACAGTACTTAAAGTATACCTTATATAGCTTACCGTCCTAGATAGTAAAAACCGCTAGTAATATAGACGGTAACGCCCCTATAGGTATAGACTGCAAGGCTAGGCTTAACGCTAGCTTGCTTATAACCAGCTTCTTATAGACTAGTATTACTAGCCCCCTAGCGCTAGCTGCCGGCGAACATACCCTAGGGACTATTAAGACTAGGGCAGTAATAGCTGCCGGCGTAGGTAACAGACCCGAATCCCCGAAACGCAGCTTCTTTGACGATAATAGTACTATAACGTTATTGTCCTCCTTATCGTTATCCTAGGTAAACCAGACTAGATATAGACTATTAGCTATTAAAAGAACTACCTAGGAAAGACAAGACAAAAGGATAAACTGCGTTTCTAGCCTGATAAGGGCAAATCTCCTGCTACTAGGGTAGTAGGCTACTTTAGAACCAACTCCTCTTTCTAAGTAGATATCTGCAATAAAAGAAAGTTAGAAAAACTTATAAAACTAAATATAGTAATTATAAGAAGCCTTATAGTAAGAAGGGTAAGCGTAGAAAGATAAAAACGCATTTATAGAAAGGAGGAAATTTTTAGAGCTCTAGGAAAGGCAAGTAGATTTTATACCTAACTAGCTACTATATAAAAAGAGTAACAATATAGGCAGTTAAAAATTACGCCCTTTTTTTCTAACTTCTACTTCCTCCTCCCTAAGAAGGGACAGTATACCCTAATACCAAGAAGAGAGAGGTAGCAGACCCTTACCGATTAACGAGCCTTAATATATATAGATGTAAAATATAAGAGCAAAGAAAGAAGCTAGGTAGTATACCTATAATAGGAATAAGAAGGAAAGGGTAGTATACCCTAACCAAAAAGAGAAGCTAAGGCAGTATACCCTAAGGAAGAGGTAGTATACCTTAACCTAAATATGAAAGAGGTAGTATACCTTAACCTAAATAAGGAAGAGGCAGTATACCTTAACTTAAATAGGAAAGGGCAGTATACCTAGACCTTTAGATCTGGCAAGACTTGCTACGTTAGTTTAACTGCCTTATTACCCGGATTAGCCTCTATAGAGATAGTAAAGAGCAGAGAAGAGACTGCTACTAAAGTAATAAGCTAGTGTTTATAACGCTAAAGGTAGTTTATAAGGTACCTGCAAGATCGGTAGAGGTAAAGGGAGTATGGTAAAAGAGATAAGCGTTCTTAAGCTAAATAGTAATCTAGTAGTCTCTAATAGAATAAGGCATTACGCCGGTTAACTACCTAGATAGTAGACTATAGTAACAACTATTAGGTATCCCTAGAAGTAAGATTATAATAGTTAAGAAAAGCCTAATAGTTTCCCTTATAAGAAAGTACTACTAAGATTAGCAAAGAAAGTAGGTTAGAAAGGGAAAAGTTAACTTTCCTAGACCCTATCTAGGTTAGTAACTAGTAATATCTTTTAAAAGCCTAATCTTAACGATCCGGAGTACCCTAACAAGTCCCTATAGAAGAATAGGACTATAAGGTAGTAGAACAGCTAAGTATTACCTATTAGTACAATCCCTTTTCTAATTAAGCAGTAGAATAACTACCCTTCTACTAGCCTAGAAAGTACTATATAACTAGGGAATAGAGACCTTAGAGGTATTGATAATAGTTACTAAAAAAAAGACTATACTACTGCCTATAAAGCCTAATTACGACCTTTATAATCCTAGAATATAGGTACTATAAGCATATATTACTGCTAAATACGTTATTAATAAGGAAGAGCCTTATAGCAAGGCCTAGGATCGCTATTACAAACCTGGACCTAGGGATATATTGGATAACATAGCACTTATATTACTCTAGTAGAACCTCGGTATTTCTAATAGGAGTAGGGTATAGGGTTGTCTATTAAACTTAGGAGTAGGGTATAGAGAGGCCCTGGTCAATTAAGGTAGATATAGCTACGATTCCCTATATTAAGCAGATTAAGCCTACTTTAGGGCCTATAAACGTTGTAGGGGGGACAGAGAAAATCTCTACCCTAGGCGGCAAGAGCGCAGGTCAAGGAGACAGAACACAGATCAGCATACGGAATCAATCACAGAGCACACAGATTCCAACATCTCTCTCTCTACTACTATAAAGCCCTTGGGCACTCTTTTCACATCCTCTAAATAGAGTTGCTATATAACGTCACCATTACCATAAGCCACAGTGTGGCTCAATCACCCGCCCATCAGAATCCAACAATCAGAATGATCGCCCAGGCTAAATTACAGTTTGTAGGGCATTGACTAAGCCGTGACAGGGATGGCTTCCCAACGCTCACGGGATACACACCTATGTAGGGGGAGGGGTCACGTGACATGTCACGTGCCCTTTTGTCCCAACAGCCTCCATGGCGTTGCATCTCACGGGCAGAGCGGGGCAGTCGAGCGCACGCTTGCATTTCAGCCTTAAGTGCAGCGTCAAACGGAAGACCCCGCCCCGACCCGCCACACCATTTAAAGCAGGGTGCCAAGCGACCTATGCACTTGTCGCCTGAATCTTGTGGGTTTACAACATGGCAGACGATTCGCGCAATCCTCTTCTGTCTCCTCAGAAATCCTCGGACACCGACTTGCAGGTTACGCTGCACCCGCTGCCGCTTATCGAGATCTCCGATTACATCACCCGCGGCTACCAGCGAGGTCACAAGGGCGCCATCGTCGGCGGGCTTCTCGGTCAGCAAAACGGCCGCGAGATCACGGTGGAGCATGGCTTCACGTGCAAAACAGACAAGAACGCGAGCGGGCAGTATGAGCTAGACATACACTGGTTCGGACCGCGTTTGGAGCAGAGTGCGTGCAGAGAGACCCCTGGCAGTGCCACCACGAGCTACCTATGAAGAGCTCTCTCGCTCTTGATCTGACCTGTTTTTCCAGTGAAAGCAGTACACCAAACTCCGCCTCTCGATCTAGTCGGATGGTACGCGCTCGTGCCGAAAATAGGCCCGACGCCTGCCCACCTGCCCATTCACAGCCAGTTTCTCGAGCAAAACGAGGCCGCCATCCTGCTAGGCTTTCATGTCGAAGATATAATTACCCCGTCGGCCGGTGACCTGCTCCCTTTCACGCTGTACGAGAGCAACCTCGAAGCCGACGACGGTCCCGCAGCTGCCAAGGATGGCGACGGCGACAAAGAGATGCGTGACTCCGACCCCGCGGGAAACATGGCGCTCAGGTTTCGCGAGCTGTCCTACACCACGGAGTCGGGAGAGGCCGAGATGATTGCCTTGCAGTTCATCCGCGAGGGCGGCGCCAATGCCACGGCCGTGGACGCGGATAAGCGGCTCCTGGAGAGCTCCACGAAGCAGGGGCCGGTCGAGATGGACCCGAAAGGAAAGCGACGGGCGGTGGCACGGGAGCCCGAGGGCAAGGGTGGCGAGGCATCAGCGGGGGCGGGGGCAGTGGCAGTGGCCGGTGGCAGCGGTGATCAGGACGCGAACTTGAGCAAGGCGGAGCTCGAGTATGTGTCATCTTTACAGGCGAAGGCGAACGCGGTTCGGATGATGAAGTCGCGCGTCGATCTAATCGTGGCGTACTTGGCGGCGCTGCCCCCGGCCTTCGTCGCGGGCCAGCAGTCGTCAGCAGAGGCGGCGAAGTCGAAAGCCGTTGCACAGACGATTCCTTCAAACAACATCCTCCGGCAAATACTGGCATTGGTGACCAATGTGCATCTCATGACGCCTGCCGAACAGAAGACTCTTGAGGAAGAGATCCTGGTCGAACTCAACGATGTGAAGCTCATTTCGCTCATCTCGGACTTGATGGGCAGCGTCAACAACGCGCGTGACGTGGGCAAGAAGTTCGCCGCAGTTGAGGCAGCCAAGTACCAGCGGTCAAGGCAAGGGGGAAATTTAAACGCAACTGCGGGTGAGATGGACCAGACTCCAGTTAGGAGCACGGCCGGAGATCTTTTTACATAAAACCCTGGCGCAACCATGGCAATGCCGTTTTCTCTAGGTGTGCCGAACTGGTTTGTTGTCGGAGGGCTCAGCGCGAGATTATAAGTGATTGGAAGGCGTTGTCGCCCTTTTTCCTGGTTCAGCATGGCAAACGCACCGGAATGACGATTTTGCCAGAAGGGCAAAGGAGAGACGCACACGCAGCTCTAACCTGTTTGGCGCGAAACAAAAAGACTGGATGTATAAAGATGGCGTGGGTTGGCGTCTGGTTTGGGTGGCGTGAAGACAATTTCTCCCAGTCCAGCACTTCGCTGCATCTCACCCAACTTCTTGAACTAGGGGCGGATTCTGGCGTCGAGCGGTCTGCGTTTTATGCCGTTGTGAGGACCAAGATCGGTCGGTGAGCGTGGCGGAGCAAATACACCTTCAAGCGGCGCGTATTTCCGAGTGCCTCTGATGTTCAGCTACCCCTTCATGTCCAGTCTCTGAGAATTCAGCAGCCGTGGAGCATCATCATATCAGGTACAGCCGACAGAGACAAAAGCAGACACGGGAAGTTCGTTGATCATGATGTTGTTGTTGTCTGCTTCGTACTCTACCGACGGGCGAACGTGCCGGGCGATCAGGGCTTGCCTCAGGAATTGCTGCCAGAAACGAAAAAAATGTTGCCGAACATGACGCAGAGAAGAGAACCTGAAACGAAAACAAACGTACTATGGGAGCTAACATTGCAAGATCCTCGCGCCAATTCCCCCGTTGAAGGCTAAGCCCCTTGCCTACAGAGAACTGGTCTGGAATACCGAAGACGACAGAAGACAAGAGGAAATAAATATCGGACCATGCTATCAGAAAGTACGGCGTGAAGGAGACGGGAAAGGGGTAACCAGCAATTGCTGGTGATGCCGGACGCAAGAGCCAAGTCCGCCTCTTTCCTTCACGTCTCTTCCATCAAGCCTCGATCACAACCTTGACCACAAGGTTCCCATCATCGTCCACCGTACGACTAGCCAGCTCAAAGGCGCCCTTCGCCTGGGCCAGGCCGCGGAAGCGATGCGTCACCATGTCGTCTAGGTTCGGCAGCACGTTCGAGCCCAGCAGGCGGATCCCCGTGGCGTACGTGTTGGCGTAGCGGAAGATGCCCATGATGTCGATCTCGCGCAGATGGGCCACGGACAGCGGCAGCATCTGGACCGGGGTGCCCATGCCCACCATGACGACCTTGCCGCCGGGCCGCGTGGCGTACAGGCCGGTGTGCATGCAGACCTCCTTGCCGGTACACTCAAAGGTGACGTCGACGCCGTGGTTGTCGTCATCGTCTGTGTCGTCTACGACGAGGGCCGCCGGGACATGGCTAGCACCTCGGCGGCGAGGTTCTTGGACGCGTCAAGCTGGTTGTGGAACGACAGGGTGCTCGCCGTCATCAGCATGCCTTCGAGGGGCGTCGACGTGCCGGAACTGCTCTGTGAGAGGGAGTTGCTGGCGTCGGAGCGGTGGTGTAGTGGCCGCGGCACAACAAACCCGTGACTGGCGATGCCTTTTTCGATGGCGTAGTCGACACGGCCAGCATCAACGTCGGCGATGGTTACGGAGCAGCAGCCGGCCTGCTTGGCCATGGCTGCCGTCAGGAGCCCGACTGTGCCCGCGCCCAGAACAAGAGCCGTCGAGCCCGGCCGGATGCCCGCCCTGTTCGCTGCATGGATCGCGACGGACAGCGGCTCAAGCAAGGCGGCTGCATCAAAGAAAATGTGGTCGGGGAGTCTATGGATGGGTCACCTCGGACGTTCCAGGGCTTTGATGGCTCGGGATAGACTCACTGATGGCACCATACGGCAGGATGATTTATCCTCTCCTGCAACGTGCCTTGGGAATCAGGAACGCTCTTCGCACTGCTCCTGAATCTCATCCCGTTGCAGAGGGTGTACCGGCCCTCGAAGAGCTATGAGAAGCGAGACGGCCTTGACCGCTACTGGCTAGATTCACGAATCGGCCGTCGACAGCGATGATGACATGGCCACCAACAAGCCATGATCCCGCTGGGACGGCGGACTGAGTGGAAAGCCCAGCGTAGCCATCGATATTCTCCGCCCTCGCCAGTAGGAAACAGGCCAGTTATCTCTGACCAGAGCAGCCAGGACCCCAACGACCAACGAGATCAGGACACTATCATCCCGGACTGCTGTATGCAAGCAGACCCGTACCGAGTTGGGACCGCTCGCTGGGTAAGTAGCCAAGCTCGAGTCTGTTGAGCTTTGTAACAAATATCGATACGGTGCCCTTTGGCAAGAGACATGCGTCCAGCTGCTGTGCCGGAGCATGACGGATCCACGGGGGAGCGGCAGCCTCGTGGGCAGCGTCAACAGTGGTATGCTTGCAGTTAATTATTGATGACAGGTCAGAACAGAATGTGGATAGCGGCGCATTGCGCAGGGGGACGGGCAGACACGAACCTCGGGACGACACATGTCTACCAGAATTGGCGTGACGGCGGGGATTATGCCCCTGGCCTGGCCTGCCCTGGCCTGGCGCAGCGGTGGGGAGAGTGAGAGTTCCCTGATTCCCTGTCCATGCTCTCTCAGCGCCGTGATGCCTGCAATTCTGGACAAGCCATCTTTACGGCCTGGAACCGCCCGGCTTACGC
Organism: Phyllachora maydis; assembly: GCA_029339225.1. NCBI lineage: Eukaryota > Fungi > Ascomycota > Sordariomycetes > Phyllachorales > Phyllachoraceae > Phyllachora > Phyllachora maydis. The sequence goes on along the minus strand of JAQQPM010000001.1, from coordinate 10,192,384 downwards.
TCGTTGAATGCAGGCTGCGATAGCGGAGGGCAATATTCGTGGCCAAGGGAGTGAGCCAGGACGGCAGAGCCACCACGGACAACGACGGGGCAGAAGGCAGAAAGCCGGTAGCGATGGCATATGAAAAAGGCTATATCACAATGACATGGCAGGACGAGGGCTGCAGGTGTGGTGAGTTGTTGTTGTAGATAATGGCTATGGCTCGGTAAAACGGTACCCTCCATAACGCAACCACAGTGCCACCCACACCGCCAGCCCTCAAGACACATCCAAGGTGGGGCCCGGTAGAACGAGGTTGCCCTGCGAGCCGCACCATATCGCGGATACAATATAAGTAGGGAGAGAGAGGTGGTATGCGTCGGGGGCCCAGGTCTCCCTTCACCGTACCGAGTACTGCATGATACGACAGCACTCTGGATTTGCCTCCACTTCAGAATGTGCTCGCTGCCAATCGGCTCGCTGCATTCCTGGCATCCACTCGATCCTCGTCGTCTTCCGACAGACCCGGCAGAACCGACCCGGCGCGCGATCCGCTCAGCGTTCGTGACCGCACGCCCTCGTCGCCTCCCTCATCCTCGGCCGCCGCGTCGCCGTCCACTTCGGGCACGACACCTATAATGCTGCTGCGCAGCGTGTCCGAGCGCCGCGGAACCCCACTCCAGGCGTCGCCCTTGGGGCCCTGGCTGGCGGCCATGCTGGCGCGGCGAACCGCTGTCGGGTGATGCTCGCGGCCAAGACGGCTGAGCCCACCGCTGGCATCGATGGCCCGCACATCCGGACGCACGCTCTCCAGCAACGCCAGCGTGCGGCGCTCGGCTTCAATCTCGCGCATGACGTATTCACGAACACTGAGTCGTAGGTCAGCCGCCGTGCGGGTGAACCATTTTCGCTGGTCTTGCACAAGATTCTGGGTGACGCGCGTGGTCTTTTGATGTAGAAACCCCTCCTTGTGCCTGGCCTCGTCCAGCGCCGCGATAGCCTCGTCTACCTTTTCTCGCTTGACGTTGGAGCTTGCCTTGAGACGATCGGCCGCGTGCAGTTTACTTCGGGAGCTTTCCTGAGCCTGGAAGAACTCTCGGATGAGGATTTGACGGTTGGTCAACGTCTCCTTCACAATGAAGGCATCAGAAGAATGATACTGAAAAGGATCGCCGATCGTGGTTGCTTCCGCCGTAGCCTGGGCCGCGTGACAGTCTCCTACTGTCTGTATCACTTTGCCAAGTTTTCGATAGGCATTTGCTAGGCCTACGTGCAATTCCTGCACATTCATGGTCCCGAGCTTGACGCCGAAATCAGACTCTGCAAGTCCCAGTCCTGGCAGCTTGTCAGCAGATCTGCAGTGCAGCCGCGTCGGCGCCAGGTTTACAGCAGCCACTCTCACCTCGCCGAGACTTCACCAACTTATCAACCTTATGTCCCGCATCCATTGTGCCCAGATAGAATAGTTTGACAATGGGTCGCGCAGCGGACAGCTCGGGCGTGTCGTCTGGCGGCGGCGCAAACTGCTTCAAAATCTTCCTGCGCATGCCAGTTGCGGGCTGTTTTTTTTTTACCATGGGGCTGTAGCCGAAGTCGCTCTCTACGAAGAGGATCATCTCGTCGTCCCTCATGAGCACCTCGTTCGAGCATACGTAATTGAACCATCTTTGCATCATTGCTTTGACCCGGGTCTCATCCTCCTCAGTACCGGCGCCGGCCGATGACACGGGTTGAGGAACGGCAGACACAATGGTCTCGGGATTGGCAGACATGAAATGCTCTGCTAGCTTCACAAACTCGGAATGGAGCCGACGGACATCGCGGTACTGAGTGGTGCGGAAGCTTGGCAAGTTGGTCTGACATTGGTGAGTAACACACGGCCAAAACGGAGAGACGTAGGACACATACATAGACATCAAATCTGAGAATTGGATCTTTGCGGCCAGTTCGCTCAAGCCCAGTAATCTTAGCCTGGAGTTTGTGCTGCGACTGCGTCGTCTTTCGGGAACGTTGGCCTTGCCCTTGCTGCCAGTACGCTCCCGAAGGCATCGGGTTGCTTGCGCCGGGTCCGGAAGGTGCTGGTGTTCGATCACCCGAAGGGAAGGGTTGGTTCTCGGCTCCATGCGTCCCGAATTCGCCGTGTCTGACCCCTTCCGGCTGGCTCAGGAGTGCCGAGGTCTCTTCGGCCGCACCGGCAGCAAAGCCTTCATCTTCTTGTTCGTGAGACAGTCCATTACTCGAGTCGCTCTCCGGAAAGCCCCCGCCGATACCCGAGGCAAAGCTTGTGCGACTGTGCTCCGGAGAGGAGCTTGGAGGCGAGCCCCACGGCGACGCGGCGGCGGAGTGCTCTGGATCGTTTATGGATGCGCTATAGTCCATGGCGGTGGAAAATACAGATGCTGGGTGGATGGCGCTTGTGTTTCGATGGAGCTTGGATGGACTAGAGGTAGAATCGAGCTGGCTGTCAAGTGAAAGGAGCCAGGGTCATGATGTCAGCCGAGTTGGCCCGAGCGAGTGATGGGCGCTTCGCCTTGGTCGAGAGCAGGCTGTTCCCTTATATTTCTCCAAACCAAGAGCGAAAGGACGGCGCTACTTTCACTGTGATGGCCTTGATATTGGCTTCGATGCCGCGACTTGGTACTTCATACTCCGTACAAGGCGGAGTTGGCAAGTAAGGATCGCGACACACGGGCCATTTCGGGGCTGGCGCCGAGAAGTGGGCACGAAAAAGCGGGCCCACCAGCGCTAGGTCAGGTAGAGGTAGGTATGGATTTCCTTCTGATGAATATTTAAACCCCGACTACGAAGTACAAAGTATGAAGTAGCCACATCTCTGACCTGGACTTGCCTACTTGACCCATGTCTATGAATGTGAATGGCCTTTCTACCAGCTACCGGTAGCTATGTAGGCTAGTTGTAGGTTCTCGGAGACGGGAAGACGGTGTCGAATCGTTTAGTATGTCGTTGTGTGACAGATGCTATCCTCAAAACGCAGCAGGCTTTCATCCCAAGTATTAAGACTGCTATTAGACTGCCAAGAAGGTTAAACGCACACGTGGTACAAGTGTCACTGCTTGTGAACGCTGAATGCCAAATGCCATGCCCCGCAGTGTTCGGCGCGGATGGATTAAAGTGCGGGTGAGGCTGCGGCGCACGGACGCGAGAATCTCAGCCTTCCCGAGAACAAACCAACGACCTGGCGCGCGTCGAAGCATCGCCCAGCTTCAGCTTGTGCAACGTGAACGACCAAGCCGCAAAAGCGCGGACAGCAGCAAACGAGCGTCTCGAACGCCATTCAGATATCGGGGAAGTTGTGCGCCCACAGGGACCATGAACCGACCAGGTATGCTTGCTCGCAATCAAGCGCGCGCCCGCCCTTGAAATCGATGCCGTGCGAGTGTACCCCACCGATTGCTCGCCCACGGGCTGCACTTTTTGTCTACGAGTAACGATTCCCGGAGTCGCATGGTCCACCGCTGTTTCCTAGATGCGTACATCTGGACATCCGACAGACCGGCCTGGACAGCTCCTCTCTCCACCACCACCCCAAACACAACCCTTGGTCCGCTGGAAGACGTCGTTGGCCTGGAGCATTCTCTGTGTGTCCTGCAGATGTCTCCGCCATGGCCATTGGAAATTCTGCCCTGCCACCGCCTCCTCGCTTCTCTGCCCTTCCCCCCCCCTCCCAATCGGTTGCCGCGATGACCTGCAGTTACGCAATCTAGGTACTGATCGATTTTGAACGCAGGTGGAATGCCGCCGTCGTTGCGCGGCATACAGACGGGCTTTGGGCCGCAGCAGCAGCCGCAACAGTCAGGTCGCGCGGCTGCATCGAACCGAATACCGAATGGAAAGATGGGTGAGAGACGTCTCTCGGGGACCTTCTTTGTTGCCCGGCTAGGCTAATACGTGTATTGCTCAGGGAGCAACGGCTCTGGCTGGGCGTTTGGAGCTGCAGGCTTGCCGTTAGGTGCGAATGGCCTTCCAAATACTGCCCGGCAACAAATGGTGGCGAACATGAGCTTTGCGCAGAGCTTGAGCGGGTCCCAGCCTGCAACACCTCTGGACATGTCGTATGTACTTTCCCGGTTCCTACATAATTGTTATTCTTCCCGCGCCCAAACCACCCCTCACTGCGAGCTCCCCCAACCGCAAACTATCCAACCTGGTCGTTCTTTCTGGGCAACAAACAAGCGCGCACTGCAGCAACGGCCAACAAAACACGCAATATGAGGCCAGCTACGCCACAAATCAAAGCCAGGCTTTTGGCCAAGCCAAATGAGGTGGCCAACCCAAAAGACGACCGGTCGCCTCCCCAGGGTCTCCCCTATGCATCTATCGTCAAGGGGTATTGGAACTCGCTCCTTGTGCTCCTACGCTACACCTGTCATTGCTCAAGCCCAGCGCATCATCATCTAGTTTGTCTTTTGCTGCGTTGGCTGACTTGTGCCGTAGCGAGTTTCCCACTCTCTCGACAAATTCGCAACTCTCGAATGCTGCAACATCATCCATGTGGACCGCAGGAAGCCGACCGCTAGGAGTACCCGGTCAAAGAAGTCAAGCTAACCCTCTCTCCGCGCAAACCAATCAACAAGACGATATTTTCACCACGTCGGCCCGGATGTCATCTGGACAAGGGACCTTCCGTTTCGGCAGCCAAAACAGTGCTCGCCAGTCATCGCTGAATCCGGTCTCAGGGGCCGACGAATTCCCTCCATTGAGCCGGGCGGCTAACGGCGAGATGGGTCAAGAACGCACTGCCGGTCTGATAAATTCCCTAGGATTTGGCTCGGAGCCCGTAGCTTCGACATCCAGTGTACAGTCCAGCAGAGCAGGCAACGGCCTAATGAACGCATTGAATGCCAACGCGCGTGCGACAGAGACGCGATCATCAATAAGTGGTACGCTGCCCGAGTCTTCGCTGTTGAGCTCGACCGCTGATTCGCTGCAGGCCCAGGGACCCAGGATACTCGAAATCTTATCGATGATGAGATTCGCAGAAAGTCGACAGGTTTCCGGGAAGACGGTCTCGGCCAGTCTTCAACCGCGGAAGGCGCCCAGCTCGAGGGCAGGAATCCGTTAGGGGCAATAGGGAATGACCTTCCACCTGGGAAGAGGAAGGAGGATAACAAGGGCAATGTGACCGAGATCCAGGACCCATTAGAAGCACTGGCTCCTGTCGACAAATACGGACTGAAAGGTCTTCGCACACTCATGAACAACTTTCATGACTTCAACGCCGTCACCGTGGGCATCGACCCGAACAATATAGGTCTTGACCTGGCATCCAGCGAGTAGGCGCCTTCATGTACTCGACCCAATCTGCATACGCTGACCAGGTGACAGACCAATCGCAAATCAGATCTACTCGTTGTTCGACGATATTCTTCCAAGGCCAGCAATCCCGAAGCACCGACTTCCCGAGTGCTACCAAGTGAAGAATGTACAGCCAATCGAGACCAAGATACAAAGCTTCAACGAGGAGACCCTCATGTGGATTTTTCACAGCAGTCCAGGTGACATCAAACAGCACCTGGCAGCAAGTGAACTGTGAGCACTTTCCCGGGCTGGTCTGGGATCGCAACTAATCAACGCTCAGCACGAACCGCAACTGGCGGTGGCACAGGAAGCTCCAACTGTGGCTGACCAAAGACGACATCATGGTACCTCAGCAACTGAGTAACTTGCACGAGCGTGGTTTCTATATTGTCTGGGATACGCAGAACTGGCGCAAGGAGCGGGTACGTATCTCAACCGCCCTCACAAGTCGTGTACTCACTAAGTGGCTTTGTAGCGGGAGTTCACATTGCATTACTCGGACTTGGACAATCCCATTTCCCAACCCGGTCTTGTGTCGTAGTGTGGCAATTGGGTCGTGGACTTGGCGGGTAAACCAATTGCAAAGTACAACTACGTCGAAGACAAAGGAATTTTGCGGCGCATGGTAGACTCTGCAGGTAGGGAGGAGCGTTTGGTCAACTCTGGGGCTTGACCCGATCAGAGACAAGATCGTTGTTTCATCCTAGCTTTGAGCAGGATGCTTTTGGTTTGGGCTGTCTCCAGTGTATTTCCTCTCACGCACCGGTGTCCTCAATCATGCAACAGCATAGGGTAGGACACAGCGGACATCTTTGACTGTGGTGACTCTCGCAAGTTTCTTGTTGTGATTGTTTACCCCGTACACCACCTCGGCTGGGGAAGGAATAGGGGCTCAGACGGTTGACGAATCGCTTATGTAATACCTCTTCCCCACCGGACTTCGCGCCGGGCCGTACCCATTACAGCTACCCCATGTGGCATCTTCAATCCACACCCTAGCCGAGAGGATCCTACGGCCTGCTCAAACTGCTCGCCCAAGAGACCGCACAGTCGAAGTGATACCGCAACCTTGCGCCCACTGTACCGAGCATTCTCCTTTCCAAAGTCCGTGGCAAACCTGCAGTCTTCTGTCTCTCTTCGGCTTAGCTTCCCAAAAGCCCGCCACCTGTGTCTTATCGCCGCAGCGTCAAGACTCCTAAAGCTCCCCCAACCCAAGGACTCGAGTGTGGCGAGCATCCGCGGAGGGGAATATTGTCGAGATGGCGAACGAGCAGATCAACGTGCCATCGTTGGTCGTCGTTTTAGTGTTGTCGGGACTGATAATACGCTACCTCTTCTTCTCGCCGACGACGCCAACGCTTGCCAGAGACGCCATGTCGGCGCAGCGGTCCCGCGAGGCCGCCGTCGAGAGGATACAGCAGATGTTTCCCCAGGTCGACCGCAGGACTATCTTATGGGATTTGCAACGGAACGGCGGAAACATTGCGGCGACGACCGAGCGCATTTTGGCAGGGCGTATGGAAGCTGTAGGTCCGACCCGGGTCACGCTGAGAATCAAGACTTCGGAGGGGTCGTATCCTTGCTTGCAGAAAGGATTTGGCTAATGGGCGCTGAACAAACACTACAGCCCCCGAGAGCGTTCCAACCTCCTCCGCCTCCGGGCTCACCCACTACTGCTGCGGGCGCGTCGAACGGACAAACGGCAGCGAGCCAGGCCGCGGTGGTCTCGGAGAAGCCAGCCCAGCCAGATCTGATTACACGGTACAATCTGAAGGACCAGGTGGTAGTATCCACCGGCATGGAAGGGGACGTCGCGGACGTCGGCGACGTGGGCAGCCAGGCCAAAGCGAAGGGCTGGAGCTCTAATAGGGAGGAGAGGCAGTCGCTGTTGCGGAGGCGCAGGGATCAGATGATTCTAGAGGCGCGACGGAAGATGGAGGCCAAGCTTGCCGCGGAGAAGGTCAAGACAGCCCCGCCTTCTGGGTAGAGGCCGCGGCCATAGAGACTCGGGGTTTGAGCCGAATGAAGAATGAATGCTAAGGGTTAATGACAGCCTCACTGCCTGATCATCTTTGCATTGTCTATCTTATGGGCCGTGTGTTGTGAGCGTTGGTTGGCAGACTACAATGTGGCTTTTGCATTATCCGAAACCACGTAACTTGGTCTCGGCTGACATATTTAGGATGTTCGCATGTCGATGACGACGGGGCTACGAAGTACGTCGAAGACACTTCCCGCGATATCCGATATCGATATCCACACACAGCCCTGCCGCCCCGCGTTTGTCGCAAAATGCAGCACCTACCGCTAGTGGTGGACGCCGGACGGGGCCTGAGTGGTCCAATTTCACATGCTTCCAGTCCAGGCCTTACAAACTCTAGCGCCACATCGCTGCGGTAACCTAAGCTTCGCTCGATGTTTCCGTTCTTCACCCAAGGCCGGGTACTATTTAGCTACTACATAGCCTTCATCTTAAACCGGAACGTCTTTTATTCGAATTAGGACCGTCGCGCTGCCGGCCGTCCGCCATTGTTCGTCTTCTCCTGACGACCGGTATGTTCTAGCAGCGCGTCTTGCCCGCCCGCCCTTCTTCTTTTCCATGCCAGACACGTATCCACTCACGGTTAACGGTCCAAACCTTAATACCACTTCCATCGTCTCTTTGAAACTCCCGGTGCTACTTGCTGCCCTATTGGTTATTCCCCCTATGAATTCCTCGCCGACATAGCCCCTACCGACGGACCATGCTCTAAATGGCAACTGAGCCACCGGCTTGGGAGGCCATGGACTATCTGACCAAACCAGCCTCCAGCATCGGCAGCGTCTCGTCCAACATCCGCCGCTGGGCACCGCTGCTGTCCTCGTCGAAGACCATAGTGCGTCGGAGTGTGTCGGAGGAGAGGGTCTCCATCATGTACTCGGTTCTTCCCACGTCAATACAGAGCCGCCTGCCGCCTTTGCCCTCCATTCGGCGGACGGTCGGCGGCGGCAACTGCAGCAGCGCCTTCATATCAGCTCCATCCTCCGGTGCCACCACGCCAATATCGGAGGCCGAGACCGCGATCTTGGACATGTCGAGGACGGAGGAAACGGCCCTCACGGAGAGCCTGGATATGGCCGATCTGAAGTCTAGCTATGCGGCCACGACGCCGCTGGCCTCTCCTCGCTTAGTGCGGGCATCTGGGGTCGACTGGCGTTGTGGACGACAAGGTATGAACAGTACAGAGGGTTTGGCACAACTGATCGTACGTTCCTTCCAGCGCGCGCTGACATTCATTCCGCGCAGGAATGGATCTTGTCGTGAACGCGGTGCATGAGTCGAAAGGCCATATGGCCCCTGGCTATAACCCGCGATTCGAGCGCGCCGCATATCTGGACGGAGTGGCCTACATGCTGAAAGGCTTACCCTGCGACATGGACGAGACCGAAGTTGCAGTACTCAGGCGGTCGCTACCCGGAAACGTCACGGAGCGTGTGCCAGTCGTGAGCATCAACAACGGCGTTTGCGTGCCGGACGGCGGGGACGCCAGCGGTAGGAACGTTGTGCACAGCAGTCTGCTGTTCGTGCTCGTGTACTTCCTGGCGTGCGTCCGCTTCGTCTTGCCGTACATCCTGCTTTTCTTCAGCGAGCTCATGCGCTACGAGCGCGAATACAAGGTTTCGGAGAACGTGCTCGGGACCACCATGGCCGGCTTCACCGTCGGCCTCGGCGCCATGCGCAGGTTTGGCGACGGCATGGCCGGCCAGGTCCTGGCGGAAGCGTTTGACTACACCGCCGAGGGCGTCTCGGCGGCCCTCAAGGATTTCGCGAAAGAGGTGGGCAGCAACACGAGCGCGAGCCCATCGACTGTGAATTCGGGTGCGAACCAACCCAGGAGACGGCGGCAGTATGTGAGACAATGAGATATGCAGCTAATCTTCTTTTCTTTTCTTCCTTTTCTTCCTTTTCTTTCCTGGACTGTAAATCTCGGAGTTGCTGGGTTTGAGTAGAAACATTTGTATATATGGGTGTTTTATCGGGTCTGACATAGGTGCGGAGAGTGTTCCGTATATTGTACTCTGTATGAGCAAATGGATTGCGAGCAGTACAAACAAGTAAGTCTTACCTAAAATAGGTACGAAAAAATCTTACCTAATGTAGCTACGAAAAGTGCAGTGCGAACTAATCAATCAGTACAGAAATATAGTGGCCAAGACCCCACTGGAGAACTTCGGATGGAGATAAGATAAGCGACCAAAACTGTAGCTAGTAGAAATTTTTCAAGGTGGATTTTTACCAACCTGTTCCTCAAACATTCCCGCAGTCTCACATCCTTCATCGTCGTCATTCCACAACAAGTCCACCAAGGATCATATTGGTGTCGTAGCTAGACGCCACGATGCTGAGAACGAAGCTGGTACGGCCGGCTTTTATCGGCCGCGTCGCTGCAACAGCGTCGTCGACACCTTTGCGACAGGCCTCGAAGGCGCCGGCCTGGCTCTCATCTTCTGCCCTGCGTCCCGAAGCCCGCAGTTTTCCATGCCTTTCCGTCTCCCTGTTGCAGCCAAGGCGGCTTTACTCGAGTGAGGCAGAGGCCGCCGGCGCCGCGAAAGAGACCTCGGCGCCATCGGACGAACGCGTCACGCGCTTCTCCGACCTTGCCAAACTCGGTGTTGACGACAGCCTTGTGACGGCAATTACGCAGGGCATGGGTTACGATACTATGACTGACGTGCAGACTATGACGATCAACCCTGCATTGGCCGGCAAAGACCTGTAAGTTCGCAGTGGAAGAGGGTCACTCATGCACTGAGGCTAACCAGCTCGCACAGTGTTGCGCAGGCCAAGACCGGCACGGGAAAAACATTGGCTTTTCTAGTCCCCATCTTTCAGCGTATCCTCCAAAGCGATCCGATGCTCGCGCAACGCGGGAGTCGCCGGGCGCGCTCCGATGACATCCGCGCCATTATCGTGTCGCCCACACGGGAGCTTGCCGAACAGATTGGCGTGGAAGCTCGGAAGCTCGGGAAAGGAACAGGAATTGTGGTCCAGACTGCCGTTGGTGGTACACAGAAAAGGGAGATGCTCTTCAGAGCTCGGAGAGAAGGTTGTCATCTCCTGGTCGCAACCCCTGGACGTCTGTTTGATCTGCTGTCAGACGAAATGAGCGGTATTGCTGCGCCAAGGCTGGCGGCTCTGGTGCTTGACGAGGCGGATCGGATGCTAGACGTCGGCTTTGACCAAGAGTTGCGCGAAATCTTGCGGTACCTGCCGGACCGGGACGCGGTCCCTCGACAAACCTGCCTCTTCTCGGCCACAATTCCCAAGGATGTCGTGAAGCTGGCACGCAGCTACGTCGACCCTCGGAACTTCCAGTTCTGTCAAACCATCTCGCCCGATGAGACTCCAACCCACGAGAGGATACCGCAGCACGTTGTAACGGCCTTTGGCATGGAGAACATGTTCCCAGCACTGCTCGAGCTTCTCAAGAAGGAGCACCAGGACTCAAAGACAACCGAAAACGCACTTCCGTTGAAGGCAATCGTGTATATGCCAACGACCGCTTTGGTGCAACTGGGAGAGGGTATCTTAGACCGCCTAGCCGACAAGCACCGGCTGCCGAATGTCTCATGCATTCATTCGAAGCTAACCCAACAGCAAAGGACTCGGGCAGCTGAGGACTTCCGTGCCGCCAAGCAAGCCATCCTGATCTCATCCGACGTCACCGCCCGAGGAATGGACTTTCCCAACGTCTCACATGTCATTCAGATGCACCTGCCGCCGGACAGGGATCAATATATCCATCGCATTGGGCGGACCGGCCGAGCGAACAAGCCTGGACAGGGTTGGCTTATCATTAGCAAACTCGAGCTCGAGCAGGCACGCGGGAGACTTCCAGGATTACCCATCAAGAAAAATGACACCTTGGCTAGCGCGAGCTTCCAGGTTGAGGACTCGCTGGACGAAGAAAGACCCGAATTTTTTACAGATGTGCATGCCGCGGCCGCGCGCCTGCCATCATGGATGAAGAGAGAGGCATACATTGCGTACTTCGGTGGATGTACCAAGGGCATCAACAAGACGGCGCTAGCCGATGAGTTGCTGAAGTTCAGCACCCATACGCTAGCATTACCGGAACCACCAGCCATGTCTCAAAAGCTTGCCACGCAGTCCGGCCTTTCCAGGTTGCCCTCGATTCGCGTTGAGGGCCGGGACGCACCCCGCGAGGAACGGCAGCCTAGAGGCCATTCCTTCCATGGGGACCGCGGTTTTGGTGGTGACGACCCTTTCAGTTCCTTGGAGGGCGGCCGCCGCGGAGGAGGTGGCTATGGAGGTGGCCGCGGAGGTGGTGGCTTTGGAGGCGGTCGTGGAGGTGGCGGCTATGGAGGCGGCCGCGGAGGTGGCGGCTATGGAGGCGGCCGCGAAGGTGGCGATTACGGACGCTCTTCGTCCACCTTTTGAACAGTCGAGGTGACTGGTTGATCACGACCGGGCCGCCGATGGGAGCTTATGGCCTACACATCTGGCGAGATCACGGACAACTGTTCTGGTGCTCACGTGTACTATACTTGACCATGCTCACGTTGCCGAGCACACCATGTACCATATGTGTATTTCCCTGGTTGAGGTACCTTTTGGACGGCAGCATTTTCCGGAACGACCTCGCGTCAACCTGAAGAAGAGCAGGGGTTGACTTTTCCTGTTAGGCTTATCCTGTTGGGTCGGATTTGCTGCCATAAAGGAGGACTAGGCTAGCTCCTCACCCGAGACACATCACCGCTTCCTGAGAAACATGTTTGTTCTGTTCCGTAGCCATTATGCTGTTTGGCGGTTCCCTCGTCCCAAGTTGTCTGGTGACCCGTGACTGGCCTGGGCGTTTTCGGGAGTGTCTCTGATCCTTGATACAAATAGGCTTGCTTCCGTCTTGCCCCAAGACGGTGTGGCACAACGGGCTGGCGCCGTGGGTGACGGCCGACGCGTGGGACCGCGCCAACTTCAGACCATGCTCACGCAGCACGTGAGCGAGGAGATCTCACACTGAAGCGCCAGTGCTACGCCTGGGACGTGGTCAACGAGGGGCTCAACGAGGACGGGACCTACCGCGAGGATATCTTCTGCCAGACGCTCGGCGAGGACTACCTCAAGGTCGCCTTCGTGGTGGCGGCGGCGGCGGCGGACCCGGGCGCCAAGCTGTACTACAACGACTACAACATCGAGTACCCGGGTCCCAAGGCCACGGCGGCCCTGGGCATCGTGAAGATGCTGAAGTCGGCCGGGCTGCGCATCGACGGCGTGGGCCTGCAGAGCCACTTCATCGTCGGCTCGACGCCGAGCGTCGAGGACCAGATGGCCACGCAACAGGCCTTCATCGACCTCGGCGTCGAGGTGGCCCTCACGGAGCTGGACATCCGGCTCAACCTGCCGGCTAACGCGACGAGCCTGGCGCAGCAGAAGCAGGACTACGAGACGTCGGTTGGGGCCTGCGCGCAGCTGAGGGAATGTGTGGGCGTTGCCGTCTGGAACTTTTATGACCCGGTAGGTCTGGAAGCACTCTCGGGGGCCCGGACTGTCCTATGATTGACACTGTGTACTGGCATGGGCTCCTGATGAACAGTTCAGCTGGGTTCCCGGTACTTTCCCCGGCCCCGGCGACGCTGGTCTGTGGTGCGCCAACTTCACCAAGCATCCCGCGTACCACGGCGTCGTCGAGGCCTTCAAGACTCGACGAACGGCACGACGAAGTCGCACCGAAAAGCCGCAAAGTCAAGCGAGCCATTGCTAGTATGAGACGTATAAAGGCAATGGCGGGCGAGAGAACAGGGCGGTGTCAGTGACTTCGTCAAACGAGCCTGTACACATAAGCTTTCAGACAGAGGAACATAATGCCAGATGCTGGCTGCGATGACTTACTCGCCTCGTAGGGTATCATTCGCGTCTTCGCACGACGGCAACACTTGTGTAGCCGGCCGGCCTCGCACTGATTCATCACTGACCGGTTATCTCCTCCTCAAGAAGGCATTCGCATCCCATAGCAATACCCTCGAATCCCACCCCACGGATGCGACCCAGCCGCCAGCGCCGAAAAGGCACCAGTCCACCCCCGTCGCAAACTCAGTGTGACGATTCATCAGCCCCAGCTCCGTACCCATGCGAACGCCCGGGTCCTGCGGGGCGGGCGGCTGGGCGGAGCCGTCCGACCACAGCCGCACCGTCATGTCGTAGCTCGCCGAGATGAGGACGTCACGCACGTGCGGGCTCCAGGCCAGGCGGCGCACGGCATACTCGTGGCCCAGCATAAGGGCGATAGGCCCGGCGGCCGGGTTGCGCACGTCGAAGGTGCGCAGCGCGCGATCGACGCCGCCCGTGGCCACGACGGCGTCGTTGTACTTGTTCCAGTCGTGCGTCAGGATCTCGGCCGGGGTGGCGGCGGCGGCGGGACCGGCGGCAGGCGGCGCGGGCGCGGCGTGCACGGGGATCACGGTGGTGAGGTGGTATTTAGCGGACACGGGGGTGCGAAGGTCGTAGACGCGGATATGCGAGTCGGACGAGACGGCCGAGATGATGGCTGGGTTCGTGGGGCTGAAGGCGACGCTGTAGGTGCAGCTGCCAATGGGGAGAGTCTTGAGCGATTCAGTGCGGGTCGGGGACCACTGCAAGAGAGAGAAAGAGAGACATGGGTGCGGCCGAGTCAGTGGCAGTTCAGAAGAGGCAAGAGGGGGGGGGCAAGGCGTGTGGCATACTATCTTGACAGTGCCATCCCAGGAACTGGAGACAAAGCTGTCCTTCGTGATGGGGTTCCAGGCGACGGAGAAGGTCTCGCGCTTGTGCTCGTGGAAGTTCATGACGGGGAAGTCGTTGACGGCAAGGTCGTAGAGCTTGACGGAGCCATCGCCGCCAGCCACGACCAGCTGGTTCTCGTTGATCTCGGACCATGCGAGGTCGTAGAGGGCGTCGTTGGTGTCGAATCTGGCCGGGCATTCGCCGACGAGTCAGCCGGGGCGGTTCATTCCCTGGGTTCGACTGCCTACGATTTCTCCACGTGGATGCCGGCGGCATCCATGCGCAGGGCAAAGAGCCTCCCGTTGCCGACGATGCCATAGTTTGCCGAGGCAGCCACGGCGATGCGCGAATCGTAGTAGGGCGAGTATTTGACGGCATACGGGTTGAAGCCGGGCGTGCGAAACTCGAGCATGGCCGCCATGGTCCGAATCCCATTCAGGGCGGGACGTCGTATCCGTAGTACAGCCTTATCGTAGTAGCCTCGTCACGACACGGGCCACGATACAGGGCAGCCCTGTGGATACTGGATGACCTTAGTAATGACCTGAGGCCTCGTCACGTGCCGGCGCATGTAACTATAGGCGAGTCCTTAGGCTAGCCGTCACACAAACTTTTTAGCTTACTTAGCTTCGTCTATCACATAAAAGCAAATATTAGTTTAGTTTCTCGTTACTAGGATTGAAAACCGTGAATTTGGATTTATAGAAGGACGTAAGGGCTTATAACCTATAGAACGATGTATATTGCTTGATAAGGGGAAACCCCCTTGTCCACGGCAGAGCTGTAAAGGGTCTCTAGATAGGGGAGCAGGTCACGTGACCTCATGCCCCAACATCTATCCCTTTCCTTAACCAATCGGTCTACGTGCTATACTTTAGCTTGTTGCTACCGATCGCCAAATCTGTGACATTACGAGTTACGTAGCCTTGACTGACTTCCCCGCTAAGAAGCATAGCCCTGCTCATTGCATGCCCGCTTGCACCCTGGGGTATCGCTACTACGCCGCCCGCGCAGATAAGGAAAATCTAAAATTGAGCGGAAATGTCCGCCTCGTTTCGATGATTTCGGGCACAGAGCAACAATAAAATGTCGATAAAAGGCAGATCCAGCCGATCTATACCCCATACAGCCGCAGCATGCTGCTGGAAATTGCCAGCTCCACCGTTCAGCACAGCTGCACTCCTTCTCTCCAGGAGATGCTGGACAGAAATGGCTTGTCCCGGTCCGTTCTGCGCTGCTTGGCAGATCAATACTCCGTATTCGGTCAACAACTCAGCATCGTGGAGTCCAGCGCCGGCTGGGATAGGGCTCGGAAGATTCTGTGTGTGCGAGGTCAGCCAGATACTAGCCATCTCCCACAGCCAGCGTGCCTGGCCATCACGACCAGCTTCAGGCTAGTGGGCGGTGGACGGACATGCTTGTCGGAAATATCTGTTTACTCTGCAGTCGTATAAGGACTGGCAGGGTAGCATCCTCTCTCTCTGCCTTGTCACCTGTCTCCCCCTGTGTGCGTGCCCTCCACCGCCCTTCTCACCAACACACTCGTTTTTGGGTGGTAGCTCCATTACCCCCGTACAGTCTCTCCACCTAGATATACACCACGTCCAAGACCACTGCCGCCATGGCCTTCAAGGCCTTCATGGGCACCCTCGCCCTCACCGGCGGCCTCACCGGCGGCCTCGCCGGCGCTGCGGCTGCCACTCCTAACCTCGTGGGCGCTCCCCTTTTCGCCCGTCGCCCAAGCTCTGCCCCCGGCTCCGGCTCCGGCCCCGAATTGTGCAGCTGGACACCGGGCAGCAACCTCGGCAGTCTCCCAGGCAGCGTCCTTTTCAATGGCATCGCCAAAAGCCAGGGTTCTGGATCCACCGAGGTCGACCTCTACGTGGGCGTGGAAACTTGGACCATGTCCGGCACCGTTGGCGTCTCGGCTCAGTCCAATTTCCTGACCGCGCCGCTCTTGAGGCTCGACCTCAGCGGGCTGGAATTCGACTTGCTGGTGGACTTGGCCGCGTCGGGCGACACCACCGACACCATCGAGCTCGCTACCTCGGATCAGCTCTCGCTCGACCTCGCTAGTATTCTGGGCATCAAGAATCTCGACGTCGACGTTAAGTTCGCCATCGAGCTCATGGTTCATCTGAATGGTCTGTCTCCCCCCCCCCCCCCCCCCATGTACTTCGTATAAGATACCAGGGCCATGGACTGACTAGTCCTACAGCAAAAATCGACCTCCGTGCCGGTGTCAAGGTGTCTTGCGGCAGTCATGCCTGGGTGGAAGTGGATCTCGTCCAGCGGAGCGTTGCCGATTATGACCTCTCGCTCTTGACGGCGCAGGCTGAAGCTGTAGAGATCGGCGCAGCTGTGGCTTTTGACCCCGATGTTGTGGTTGAGGTCGCCCTGCGTCTCCGGACCGTCAGTTAGCCATCTTGCCCACCGAGTCTTGACCCAAGGATGCTAACCAAGATGCAGATCGCCGGTATCAAAGGCGAGCTGGCCGCTCTCGGAAACATTGGCGCTGGCGTGGCCATGGGCCTCTGGGTGAACCTCGCCGACCTTTTCATCCACGTTTCCCTCGACGGCGCTTCCCTGGGTCTTGGCGGCGTCGCCCCCGGGGGCACGGCTGCTTGCGGGGCATATATGCGCGCCGACTTCGTCTTTTCAGCAGCCGCCTACGTTGTGGGGAATGTCGACGTGTTCAATGTCGCCGATATCAACATATACATGGGTGACTCCACCATCTTGGCTAGTTTTATCCTCATCAGCCCCGGCTGCGTCCCCACTGGCAAAGATATCCCATGCTACACCATCACCAGCAGCCTGCCCCCGGTCAGCCAGACAGCATTCTCCACGCTGCCCGGCATCGCGAGTTCTACAAGCATACCCCTCGCGATCCCATCGTCTTCAGCCGCCACCTCCACCTCCGCCTTCACCTCCACCTCCACCTCCATCTCTACCTCTACCTCGACTTCCACCTCTAACTCTACCTCCACCCCCACCCCCACCCTCACCTCCACCTCCGCCCCTCCCTCAAGCAGTAGCTGGACTTCCACTTCATACCCAGTTACAACGACTCCCATCCCGTCGAGCGGCAGCAGCTTGACAAGTTGGAGCGCTACGTGGACTGGCATACCGTCGACATCGAGTGGCGAGCAGAGCTCGGGGACACCCAGTGCTACCGGCTTGACCCTACCAACTGGCACTCCGGGCACCATCACGACAGCCATTGTCAATCAGTCTACCGCTGTGTGGCCCAACAGCGCAACTGGCACTCTGGACACCGTCACGACTGTCATTATCAACCAGTCTACCATTCTGTGGCCCCAACCCGGGACAGGTGGCCCAGCAACTGCTACAGACTGGTCTAGCACGCGTTCAGGTGCTTCTGCGACTGGTACTCCGAACACCATCACCACAGTTTTTGTTAATCAGTCTACCACTGTGTGGCCCGAACGCGGGACAGGGGGCTCAGCAACTTCTTCAGGTGCCTCTACAACTAGTGCCACTAGCTCGACCCTACCAACGGGCACTCCGGAAACCATGACAACAGTTGTTGTCAATCAGTCCACCGCCATCTGGCCCGAAAGCGGAGGCTCAGCAACTTCTTCAGCCTGGTCTACGGGCAGCTCGTCCTCGGCTCCGACTCGAGCTCCCACTGGCAGTGAAGGCGGTGGCTCACCCGGGGGCTCAGCACCTCCTGCAGCCTCTTCGTCTTCGTCTCCAGCCTTGTCTACGGCCAGCTCGCCCCTGGCTCCAGCTCCAGCTCCTACTGGCAGTATCGGCGGGGGCTCCCCCGGGGGCGGTGGCTCCCCACCCGGGGGCTCAGCACCTTCTGCAGCCTCTTCGTCTTCGTCTCCAGCCTTGTCTACGGCTAGCTCGCCCTCGGCTCCAGCTCCAACTCCTACCGGTAGTATGGGTGGTGGCTCCCCCGGAGGCCCAGTATCTTCTACACCCTCTTCTTCGTCTTCATCTCCAGCCTGGTTTACGGCCAGCTCGCCCTTGGCTCCAGCTCCAGCTCCTACTGGCAGTATAGGCGGGGGCTCCCCCGGGGGCGGTGACTCCCCACCCGGGGGCTCAGCACCTTCTGCAGCCTCTTCGTCTTCGTCTCCAGCCTTGTCTACGGCTAGCTCGCCCTTGGCTCCAGCTCCAGCTCCTACTGGCAGTATGGGCGGTGGCTCCCCCGGGGGCGGTGGCTCCCCCGGGGCCTTGGAAACTTCCGCGTCTTGGTCTCCGCCGGCGGCCTCGTCCGCGAGTAGCTCGCCCTCGGTTCCGGCTCCGGCTCCGACTGGGCGTGTCGGTGGTGGCTCACCGCCGTACCCGTGGTCGACCAGCGCTGCGCCGCTGCCCACTGGGGGCGTATCCGGTGGCGCCGCGCCCACTGGCTCCTACACCTCCCCTCCTCAGCCATCCTCAACTTCGCCCGTGACTGGTGGGTCGCCTGCCAACGCTGCTGGCGGCCTGATCGCCCTCGTTGCCGGTGTTGCGGCCTTTGCTCTTTGACGCGCAAAAAGATCAGACAGGGAAACGATGGCTGGAGGTTTTCTTTTGTCGTCAAGGCCAAGGGACTATCGACATGAGCAGCTGGGGACAAGCCGTGAACGCAGTAATGTTAAAAGTGGTCGCTATATCTGACTGCAGCTATAACAAGATTTACATATTGAAGATGCCAGCCAACATAATTACTAGTAATAGTAGTGCGGCAAGTCCTCGATTGCAAACCCACCTTTGTACGCACGGATCGAAAGTTAGCAGCCGAATGATTGCAGGATTGTGACGAAGAATGAGTGTGTTTGCGGGTCAGCAAGGTCTGGCGACGGAATGGGGTTTTTTCCTTTTTTTCCCCCCTTTTTTTCCCTCCTTTTTTTCTCCTTTTTTTCTTTCCCCTTTCTCATGCTTCAGCCGGTTTTCCAACAAAGAGGGATCTCGTGGGCGGTAGGCAGAGGTACTCCGCACTACGGTCACAAAAGAGTAATTGGCGGAATGCACGGGATTGAGCTTTTAGACACGCATAGAGTAAACGCAGTGCGCCTGTCATCATTTCTGGAACCCGTCACTTTCCCCCAAAGTACATCACTGCCTGCGCTTCATCGCCTCGGCCCGCTGCAGCGCCGCACTCTCCAGCCTCTTCTTCCTCGCCGCCGCGCGCTCCTCCTTCTTGGCCCGCCGCTTCTCCGCCGTGTCGCGCCGGATCGTCGTCAGCTTCTGCATCAGGTCACGCGCCCGCCGCTCCTCGCCCGTCGTCACGATCACCGCCTTGCGCTGCTGCAGGTACGTCGCCCGCTTCTGCGGCCGCGTCTGCACGATCTGCGACCGGAACGGCAGGCTCGCCGCCAGCGCCCGCGGCACCTTGAGCGGGTTGAAGCGCCGCGTCGGCCGCGCGATCTTGCGGTACTGGCTGTCGCGCGCCAGCGGCGTCGGGACGCCCTGGTCGCGCCGCACCTCGCCCGTCAGCCGCATGGGCTGCCACGCGCCCGCCAGGTTGGTCATGGGGTTGTAGAAACGGCGCGGCTTGATGGGGTACCAGGCGCGCAGGAAGACAATGTCGCTGGCCAGGATCTTGTCCTCGAAGGTGGCCCGGAAGTGGCCTTCGGGCTTGGACAGGGCACGCTTGATCTGACCCCGGACGCCCGAGACGGTGCGAATCGAGGCGCCCTCGAACTTGGCAATCTCCAGGCCGCTGTTGAACATGTCCTTGATGAAGGCCGTGTTCTTGTAGATCTTCGCTGGCGTGCCGGTGAGCTTCAGCTTCTTGACAATCTCGGTGGACTCGTCCACGCTGAGGACGGTGCCTGTGGCTGCGATCCGAAACCCCGGATTTGCGGAGGAGAAGCTTTGAAATGCGACAAAAGCTGTGTTGGGGGCTGGTGTAGTTCAACGTTAGCCCGCAAATCGAACGTCGACACAAGAACGGGTAAGAAATGGCAGACTCACCAATCAGCGGGCCATAAAACGTGCCGAAGCAGTGCATATGTTCCGGGGTGTACTTGAGCATGCGATTCCTGGTCCGCGAATCCGATGTCGAATAGATGGGCAGGCTCTGAAATCTTCGCCATCCCAGAGAGAATATGAGTGGGTCGCCGGTTTTCAGTATTCTCTTGTGCCACCTATGGCGTTTTATCCTGACTTGGACAAACCCCTAGAGCAAGACTCAGCGAAGAGGTACATGGAACCAGGGATAGGGAACTGCCGCATACAAACCGGTCCTCGGTGGCCAGAAGACCACCGACAACGACAGGCAGCCTCGGCTCAAAATTCTTGACAAACTCGCTGGGGATGCCCTCGATCACTATTTTCGCATACTTGCCAGCCCGGTGCCCTTCTACCGCCGCGCGTTGCGATTCGTCCAGCTCTTCGTACGCCGCTTGGTTGATGTCGAGCTGCTTTTGTATCTAGTGGGCTTTAGCATACAGCGTGATAAGAGCTGCATGCATAGGGGCCAAGTCCGACACAAACTCACCTTGGCCTTCTCCGCCTCGTACCACTGATCCTCGCCGTACTCGTCGTCCGCGCCGGCCTCACGACGGAGATTGGCTTTCTCGTTCCTGAACCCTTCTCGGTCTTCTTCTTCGAAGCGGAGTCTGAGCTCTTCTTTTCTCCTCGCGTTCCGCTCGCGCTCTTCTTCCAGTGTCTTGGCCGGTTCGGCGTCGTTTTCTCTCACGGCCATGTCGTTTGCACCGTGCGTCTCGCCAGTTTCGAGGTCCTCAAATGCACCGTCACCTTCGCCATCCTCGTCGCCGCCGAATTCCTCCTCGTTCACGTCATCGTTCTCGTTCTCATGCAGCCTTGCGGTGGCGAATCTGTGGCGCAGAGCTTCGATGTGCTCCTCGTTGGCCCATTTCTCTGCCAGGGCTTCGTAGTCGAACATGGGTATCGTGGCATCCTCACTTGTGTCGACATCATCCACAGACTGCGTCTTCTGGAAGAACTCCTCATCCTCAATATTCTCCTCTCCCTCTTCCTCTCCCTCTCCCTCTCCCTCCCCCTCCCCCTCTTCGCCGTCATCATCTCCACGCCATTGTTTCAGTGCGTCCTTGATTGGAATATCAGAGTATACAAGTCTGGCGAGATCCACAGCACGGTAAGACCGCCTCTTCCCGTGCAGTGATCTCGCGCGTTCAATCATGTTCTCTTTCCACTTCACAGCGTCATCTTCGTCAGATTCGCCGTCGTCATTACCATATTCGCCGCCCGATATTGAGCCCAGATCACTGTCACTGTCCGCGAAGGCCAGATCCCCTTCCTCTCGATTCTGGTCTTTGTTTTGCCGAAACAATTTGCCAAGCTTCTGCTCGTCGAAATCGGTTTCGGCCTCGGAGTCGTCCTCACCTTCGGAGCCCGCGTCGCTATCAGCCATCTCGTCGTCGTCCGAAGCGGCCTGGTCCACCAGCCGAGCACTCCTGTGCGTTTTCCTCCCGTTGCTGCCCTCGCCGTCTCCTGCAGAACTGATCTGTGCAGAACCGGCAAACAGCGACACGCCCTGGTCCGTCTGGCCCAGAAGCCTGCGCTCCCCTTGCAGATCAACAATCAGCTGTTCTCCCTCGCCCCTCTCCACGTCCTCAGCGTCCTTATCGAAGGTGAAACCGTTCTCTCTTGTGATCACGATGTGGTCCCCTGTGATTTTTAAGCCGCTCCGGTCGGAAAATGGAGCATAGAGCTTCTTTTCTTTCTCATCTAGCCGCCGCCTGCCAGTCTTCCCGGTAGCCTTGGCCGCGGCTTGCTCCATCGCGGGCGTGGGGCACGGGTCGGGGAGCAATTTGGTCGCAGCGACGGTGAAGTCTGCGGGAGAGTGGACTCATCAGCATGCATCAGTCGAAAAGGGGGGGGGGGGGGGAACCACCAGAAATACAATCACGCACCCCCTAAGCCAGCGATATGAACCCTCTGTCCCTGCGCTGCAAGATTTGTGCCCCTCAAATATCCCGAAAGCTCAATGGTACGATCGCACTTGTCATCCTCGCCGACCAGCTCCGGATGCGTCGCGTCGCGGTAGTTGTCCACGACCATGTACGGGTGCGTGTTGCGCCAGATCAGCGGCCGAGTGTTCTTCATTACGGAGAGGAAGCGACTGAGATTGTGGACCTCGCGGTCGGGGTAGCGGCCGTTGACGACGCCCGAGAGGTAGAATAGGTGGGCTCCCTGGTAGAGCTCGGCCCACAGGCGGTGCTTGAGGCGCTTCTTGGCCTCCTTGAGCGCGGCCGGCTTGCGAAATAGGTCGAGATGGGTCAAGATGCCGAAGACGTTTCCGGGCATGCCCGTGGCCGCCAGTACGTTGAGGAACTCGAGAGTCTCCATCTCGAAGCCAAAGTTGCCATCAATCATGAGCAGCACGATGTCGGCAACCTTGGCCACGTCCACCATGGCCTCGAGCTCGACCGGGCACTCGAGGAAGGTCAGTCGCTGCTTCTTTGACGTCACGATGGTGACAGGACCGACGGGTGATGAGATGGACTCCTTGGCGTAGCGCCGTATGAGTGACCTCAGCAGCGTCGTCTTCCCTACACCGGGCGGTCCCCTGCATCGCGCAAGTCAGTACTCTCCGGGCCTCTACCATGCGGAAAAGCCTGAAGAATAGACCTACACTATGGCCACGAGCTTTGGAGCCGGAACGTCCGGGACCCTGTCCACGAGCGGGACGTGAAGACGCCTCTCCTTGATCTCATGACTCCGGGCGGCCTGTCTGGCGAGCTTGCCTGGGTTCGCGACGGAGAAGGCCTTCGGATTGGACCCGGGCGCACTCTTCTGCTTGCTCTTCTTTTCCTTAGATTTCTTGGACTGCCGGTGAGGTTTGTGCGCCTGGTCTTCCATGATCGAGCGTATGCCGTGTACGCCGGTCGGTGCAGGGCGGTTGCGCTGGTTGAGCGTGGGCCATGTCAAGAATATGTTTTGGCAGGCGGTCGTTATCGATAACAAAATTCAGCTTATCTATCCCATTGGTGGGGTGTTGCCAGTAGTGTGTTTCTATTGCCCCTGAAATTTCTACAGGCCTACATAACAGAAGCACATGCGCAAGACCACGTGCATGCACTAAATCTGAACCAAAACCAAAGTACAGTGTCCTCGTCACTCTAAGTATTGACGCCCCTGGCATTGACCTCGCCCTTCCCCCCCAGGCCCAGCGCCTTGCGACAGTCCGGGCAATACCACTTGGACGTCCGCGCAGGGAGGTTCACCAAGCCAACACACTCGAGATGGAACCATTCATTTTTACAATTCTGCAACGGAGCCATCTCATCAGCACACGCCCGGTGGGGGGAGGGGGGGCTAGTGTGTCAAAACGCTAACGGCCCGAGGGCGGGTGAGAGGATAACTGCGGGAAGGGACGCAGCGACTGCGGCTCCCAGTTGGGCCCGAAGCCCAACAGCAGTGTGAGAGGCAGAAACCGGAGCTGTCCGGCAAGTCTTGGCGCAGCCCGGACAGGTAGGTGCTTGTACTTACATCAACGTTGTCACACTCGATCATCATGCCGAAGCTGACCCGGTTACACAGACAATACCTCGGCTCTTCAGGGTCAATTGCCTTGCCCTCGTCATCGACCTCGATCTCGACTTCGTGCTCGGTCATGTCGCCGATGCCGCCGCCGCTAGCGCTCTTATCGCCTCGCGTTGACTTGCGCGCGCTCTTCTTGCGTCGCGGCGCAGCCTTGCGCGCACCGACGGCGCTGTTACCGCCGCTATTGGTACGGCTGATCACGCCCGGTGCCGGACGTTTCGCGCGCTTCACAATCAGTCGCGTCGCCGAGGCATCAGCCTTTTCCGGTGCTGGTGTATTCCGCGCGGTACTAGCGCGACGGGGGCGATCAGCGGCCAGAGAGGGTGCGGGCTCCTGGCTCTGGGCCTTGCCTCCTCGCGAACCGGGTCGGCGGGTCAGAGTTGCCGAAGTGGGCTCGGCTGCGGCCGGCGTAGAAGGCTGAATGTCCGGTTCAGCTTTGGGGTTAACGTTGGCCGCTATTGAAGACGGACCGCTGGGTATGTTGGTCTGAAGAGGCGCGAGCTTGACATTTTGTTGGGACTCTTGCTTCCGTGATGACTGTTTCCTAGTCTCTCGTACGTTTGTGTTCGGCGGGGGTATGTGTGTTACTGGCTTGGTTGCGTTTGCCGGTTCCAAAGTCGCAGAAGATTTCGCAGGCAGACCACTTGGCGCCGTATTTGCGCTCGGGTTGCTCGGGACAGGCGATGCATTGGACGAGGAAGCTTTGCCACTGTCTTGGCAGGGTTTCTGGGGTGGCGGAATCGGCGTGATTGTCTGCGGCGGACCGCCGGATTGTCTCTGGGATTGTTGAGCAATTGTGTCGGGAGCTGCTGGTGTTCGTTGCGGTGGAGGGACCGGTGTCTCGGTTTTCGGCCGCTTAGGTTGAGGCTTCTGAGTCATCCCCTGAGAAGCCTGAACAGGCACGTGGAGGGTTTGAATCTCTCCGTTCACATCCGCTTTGTTTTTTTCGGCGTGATCAACCTCCGAAATCGAGTCCCTCTTGCGCTTTTGGGGTGCTTTGGCTTTGCCTGTCGCGGCCTTGGAAGTCTGGTCTTGTACCTTTGCCTGGGAGGAGTCGAACATGGCCCTAGCAGTTTCGATCATCTTCCTGGTAGACTCTTCCGCTTCCTCAGCTGCAAGCTTCGCAAGTTGCTCCCGTTTCAGCTTTTTGGCCTCATTCAGTTTCATTCCGCGATTGCTCAAGTTTCGCTCCAATGATTGCTCAGACAGGCCACCCTCCGGCAGACTCTCTATGCCTGTGTTGGGATCAACCACAGCGGTGGGCAGGGTCCCATCAAAGGGCCTGCCTTCCTCCTCGGCTTTCTGCTTCGCCGCTTTGTATGCATCAAGTCCTCTTCCGAGACTCTTGAGCTCACGTGCGATCATGGTCTCGCTTGGCGCCCATGCTGAATTCTTTTTCATCCGCTTCCGAAGCTTCGCGAGTTCGTACGGAGTAAGCTGGCCCCACGGTGCATCGGCACTGCCGATGACAGCATTCTCAGGAGGTGGCTTCAGCATCAAGAGCGCGGCGCTTGTGGAGGGTGTCGACCCAGAAAACGCTGGCGGCGGGACGGAAGTCCTCGACTTATAGGCCTTGTGGGGTTTTGGGAAGCCGGATGCGCCCTTTACCAGCTTGATGCGCGGCGGAGCAGATGTGGTTCCGTTGACGTTCGACCGAGTCTCCTCTCCGTTCTCCTCCTCAGACGAAGAGCTGATATCACTGCCAGTCGAGTACGCATCGTAGTTGAGATCGTAAGGCGCAAGGACCTCGCCGGGAACAGTAATTCTCGGGACGCGAGGCCGTCTTGCTTTTTGCCCATCCAATCGCGACGTGGTCTTGGGAGCGCGGGAAAGCTGCGGCGATTTTGAAAGCGTGGCCGCGGTCTTTTCCTGCTCAGCCGCTGTGGGGTAGTTCTCCAGCATGGTAGTGAGTTTCTTGAGAATCGTGTTGGCCCGGTTGTAATGACGGTTCACGTTTTCGGCCATGCGTACCGCCTCAGTGTGCGAGTAGACGCGCGAGCCCACAGTATGGTGCAGATTTTCCGAGATGTCAAGGCGCAACTGGGCGGGCGCAGGCCTCGAGTCCGCTGGAAGCAAGGGAAGCTCGCCCCATGTGGTAGTTTGGTCGTGCAGGGCCATGGAAGCGTCGACGTATCGCCGGTCGAGATTGCCGATCAGAGTCAAAGAGCGGATCATGTCGGCGGGGAGGTATTCGGTAAAGTCAAGGAAGTCGGTAACGGTCGACTGCGCGTCGGGATCGGCGCGAGTATCCAGCGGGGTAAGGGAGTCCTCCATCGTACCGATGGACTGCAAGGCTTTCTCCATCGATGAGTCCTGGTGGGGAGGGACGCTGTCGTTGGACGCGGGCGCGCTCTCGATTGCTGCCATGTTATCACTGTGAGCTTAGTTTGCCGGGCGCCACGCGCGTGTTCGTAGCAGAAGCGGCGCAATTAGTCTATCGCATGCCACGGATGCTCTGCGCCTCGATGAAGAAAGACAGGGATCCAAGCGTCAAGTGGTGGTAGTGATAAATAGGCGCGCTGTTCTGTATTGTCGCGTGGTTGCGTCGTGATATTCGCGAGGTGCTAGGCTGCCAGGGTGGGAGGTGCAGCTTGAGTGGGTCCAGCCTCATGTCGCTGACTCACGCGTGCACTGCCCGTGCGTCCATGCCGCGAACTTTGTATCGACGAACTTGACAAACTACATGTAAAAAGATGAACGACCAGATAACGTCCGACAAATGCCCCGTAACCCAGCAATGCCAGTTTATCTACGGAGGTGCGTGTCTCGGGCTTGCGGATAGCCCAAGCTCAGTTAGTAGTCGTATTTTCCGCGCCGGTTGTCCTGAAGACATATCACCAGGGCATGGCGTTTACGTTCACCGTTCTTCAACGTCATAGAGAACAGGTAGCCTCGGTGTGTGCCTGTCTGCGCAGGGACGTATGTACTAGAATCGGATCGGATACATAGGACATAGTAGTGTTGGGCCCAACAGCAAGCCGACAGATGGATGAGGCGCGAAGCCTCTGCTACTTCGTGATCGAACAAGCTCGCAGGTGAATCGACCCGCGAGAGGGGCACGCTTTACACAAGCCTGGCCTGACGGGCGCGGTGCGTCCTGAAGTGTGCAGTTGGCTTCCATTCTTTCACAGCTTCGCCTTCGACTGGACCGACATGCCGAGACAAAAGGGGCAAGACCAAATTTTGCACGGAGTCGTATTTACGACCAAACCGCCGTTCTACATTACACGTCCCCTACCCATCTCAAGACGGAACCCGTCGTTAGAGCCGCAAGAGACCAGGCAGCAGAATATGTCGCCGCCCCGTACGCGCCCACGCCGCGGATTGTCAGGACGCACTGAACGAAGGTGCCCAGACCTGTAAGCAGGGAGACCACGGCGCTTCGTGTTATGGCGACCTTGGTCGATGCCGTGTACCCCCAAAGGTTCCACCATAGCGTCTCGAACATGGTGGCGCGGACCGGGTCGAATTGCACGATCTCCGCGTCCGCCTCTGTGGGCGCCTGCGTCGCAAAAGGGGTGAAAATGAAGGTCCGGGCTGCGAGCCCGAACAGCACGCTCAGGGCCGCCATCGGGAGTGTGCCGTAAACCGTGGCCTCGTTTGCCGGCTGCACGGTCTCAATTCCGTCGAAATACAGGACCAAAGTATCGGCAAGGAACCATTTGAGGGCCACGAACAGGGTGACGTGATAGATCAGGCCGGCCAGCAGCACGGTTGCCCCGGCGAGGATCCTGTCAGTGACGATTTCACGGTTGAAGACCGAGGGCGAGGCTAAATGCGCGCTTGAGACGGGGCGTAGGAGCAGAAAGGGGACAAAGTTGGACAGGACTTCAATGCTGAGGCGTGTGGCCACGGTGACAGTATCAACGCCGTAAAAGGTGTTCAGAAGATAGAGCTAGCAGCAGGTCAGCCTAGCCCAACAATCTTTGTCCGACAAGAAGCTAAAGAGGCAATTATCCTCACTTACACCAGGACCGCGGGATAGAACAGCAAGCGCGGCCAGGTCGTAGCTATCGAAGTTGCCGAACCAACCCAGAGCGAGTTCGAGTCTACGCACAAGGGTGTTAGTTAATTAGGCCGAGCTGAGCCAGTAGTTCCAGGTCGGGGGCGCCGGGAATGGGTCGGACGTAGCGGGGACGGGAGCACACTCACAGTCTCCAGACTGTTAAGGCGGCTATTTCCCGTTTGGTATCTGGTAGTCGCGAAAAGGCGCCAAGCTCACCGTTGGTGAGATGGTTGAGGAGAGCTTCCCCAAGCGAGGACAGCGCAAAGCTCAGGATGATAACAAGCGGTAGCCTGAGGATTGCGGGGAGTTGCGATTCTCGATTCCTGTACTCCCTGTCGCCCCTGTCACTCCTGTCTGAGGCCCGCGGTAATGACAACGACAAGTCCGGGAGCTTCGAGACCGCGGTGCAAGCCATATCTGCCGTCGCCTGTTCCGCCTCGGCCACCCCGGCAGCAATCCGCTTCTTGCCTGACGCCATATCCGGGAGCCTCGCGATCGCGGAGCGAGCCATGTCGGTTGTCGCCCGCTCTGACCCTGCTAATGCAGCAGCAACCGCCTTGCCTCGCGCCATGAAAAGGATTGCTTGCTGATTATGATCCCACTGAAGACTCGGCGAAACAGATCGCCGGGGAAGCTCGGGGAGCGCCGTACTGTGGTGCACCGCGGACGAGGATACGCAGAGCCGCGAAGTAGCAAAGGTTCTCGGTTACTCAAGCAAGTATGCTCAGCAGTTGTGCACGATCAATGTGCAGTCTTCTTGCGCAGGCCACTCGTCGCCGAGCAGAAACCAGCAGTGGCCTTCACGTCGCGAACCAAAAGTCGTGACGCGCGAGAGAAGTGGGGTGGGGAAGCTGCTCGGCTCTATAATGGACCTAGAGATGTTGGACGACGTAGTGCCCGGGTCGCTTCGGCAGAACTCCGGTATCTACGACGGGTGTTGGAATCTGTGGGCTCTGATTGATTCCGTGTGCTGATCTGTGTTCTGTCTCCTTGACCTGCGCTCTAGCCGCCCAGGGCAGAGATTTTCTCTGTCCCCTCTATAACGTTTATAGGCCCTAAAGTAGGCTTAATCTGCTTAATATAGGGAATTGTGGCTATATCTATCTTAATTAACCAGGGCCTCTCTATACCCTGCTCCTAAGTTAATAGGCAACCCTATACCCTACTTCTATTAGGGATACCGAGGTTCTACTAGAGTAATATAAGTGCTACGTTGTCCAATATACCCCTAGGTCCAGGTTTGCAATAGCGATCCTAGGCCTTACTATAAGGCTCTTCCTTATTAACAACGTATTTAGCAGTAACATGTACTTATAGTACCTATATTTTAGGATTATAGAGGTTATAATTAGGCTTTATAGATAGTAGTATAGTCTTTTTTCTTAGTAACTATCATTAATACCCCTAAGGTCTCTACTCCCTAGTTATATAGTACTTCCTAGGCTAGTAGAAGGGTAGTTATTCTACTACTTAATTAGAAAAGGGATTATACTAATAAGTAATACTTAGCTACTCTACTACCCTATAGTCCTATTCCTTTATAGGGACTTGTTAGAGTACTTTAGATTATTAAGATTAGGCTTCTTATAGATATTACTAGTTACTAACCTAGATAGGGTCTAAGAAAGTTAACTACTCTCTTTCTAACCTACTTTCTTTACTAATCTTAAAGGTACTTTCTTATAAGGGAAACTATTAGGCTCTTCTTAACCGTTGTAATCTTACTTCTAGGGATACCTAACGGTTATTACTATAGTCTACTATCCGGGTAGTTAACTAGCGTAATGCCTTATTCTATTAGAGACTACTAGGTTACTACTTAGCTTAAGAACGCTTATCTCTTTTACTATACTTTCTTTATCTCTGCCGATCCTATAGGTGCCTTATAAACTACCTTTAGCGTTATAAATACTAGCTTATTACTTTAGTAGTAGCCTCTTCTCTACTCCTTACTATCTTTATAGGGGCTAATCTAAGTAATAAGGCAGTTAAACTAACGTAGCAAGTCTCGCTAGATCTAAAGGTCTAGGTATACTGCCCTTTCCTGTTTAGGTTAAGGTATACTATCTCTTTCTTATTCAGGTCAAGGTATACTGCCTCTTTCTTATTTAGGTTAAGGTATACTACCTTTTTCTTAGGGTATACTACCTTAGCTTCTCTTCTTGGTTAAGGTATACTGCCCTTTCCTTCTTATTCCTATTATAGGTATACTACCTAGCTTCTTTCTTCGCTCTTATGTTTTATATCTATATATATTAAGGCTTGTTGATTAGTAAGGGTCTGCTACCTCTTTCTTCTTAATATTAGGGTATACTATCCCTTCTTAGGAAAAAGGAAGTAGAAGTTAGAGGGAAAAGGCGTAATTTTTAACCGCCTATATTATTGCTCTTTTTATATAGTAGCTGGTTAAGTGTAAAATCTGCTTGCCTCTTTTAGAGCTCTAAAAATTTCCTCCTTCCTATAAACGGGTTTTTTATCTTTCTATGCTCGCCCTTTTTACTATAAGGCTTCTTATAATTGCTATATTCAGTTTTATAAGTTTTTCTAACTTCCTTTTATTATAGATGTCTACTTAGAAGAAGGAGTCGGTTCTAGAGCAGCCTACTACCCTAATAGCAGAAGATTTACCCTTATCGGGCTAGAAACGCAGTTTATCCTTTTATCTTGCCTTTCCTAGGTAGTTCTCTTAATAGCTAATAGTCTATATTTAGTCCGGTTTACCTAGGGCAATAAAAAAGAGGATAACAACGTTGTAGTACTACTGTCGTCGAAGAAGCTACGTTTTAGGGATTTAGGTCTATTGCCTATACCGACGGCTATTACCGCCCTAGTCTTAACAGTCCCTAGGGTACGTTCGCCGGCAGCTAGCGCTAGGGGGCTAGTAATACTAGTCTGTAAAAAGCTGGTTACGAGCTAGCTAGTATTAAGCCTAGCCTTGCAGTCTCTACCTATAGGGGCGTTACCGTCTATATTACTAGCGGTTTTTACTATCTAGGACAGTAAGCTATATAAGGTATGCTATAAGCGCTATCTTATATACTTAGTCTTATAGGCAGATTCTAGTGATTTTTCCCCTCTAGTGCCGTATATAGCGCAGCTTGGTCCCTACGTTTCTTCTTAGTTATAGTATTCAAATTACTCCTGTTACTAGTATCTATATATCTCTTGTAAGTCCAGCCTATATACCCCCTTAGCGCTGTTTATACTAACCTGCGTTTCTAGCAGACAATGACAAGATCTTAACAGCAGTATAGGCCTATTAGGCCTATATTATTAAATACTCTTCTTGTCGGTAGTCTCCGTGTGTGTACACAAAGGGGTAACCAAAAGGTAAATCGATCGGTGAATAGAAGTCTGTCTACTCTGACTACCTTGTTAGGACAGTCCCTATTATAAATACTATATATGACGATCGGATATAACCGTTGTATTAAATATAATAATTACAGAGCGATAGCTTGTTAGGATCGAGCTGTTAGTGCTTGGAAAGAGCGCTGTAAGCTATTGTTGTAAACCCTGTATTTGTATTGCTAATTAGAGCTTGTTAAAGCTCTAAACGCTATAATTACCCAATGCTGAACGTTACCTGTGCCTTAGTTCTAACACTGGCTATCTTTTCTTTTCGGTAGAGGACTATCTATTAATCAATGCTCTAAAAGGGATAATAAAGGAGATATCAGTACTTGAAACGATTTTGCATAAACGCATTATCTACTACCTAGGTAGTAGCTAATAGCTACGTTGCTTAAAAAGGGTAGACTGTATATATAACCGTATATAGGGATTAGTAAGCTCTTCGCTCTATATAGGGGAATCAATAATAGGTTTATACAATAAGACCTTAAAGTTAGAACAATAGATCGTATAATAGTAAGGAACAATAGTAGAGAAGGAGGAAGTTAGTATTATAGCGCTCTTTACCTATAGGCTCTTTGTTCCTCTATGTATATAGAGAGGGTATACTGCCCTTATAGCTTAGGCTTTCTCTTTCCTTATATAATAGCAGGAATAGTAATAATAGTAATAATAGTAATAATAACAATACTAACAAGTATACTAGTAAGTGTAGGGACTGCTGTTCGTTGCTTATACACTGACTTAAATCAAGTATTGTTATTTAGTAATGTTACTACTATACTAGACGCATTCTTCGCGTATATAGAGGCGTCGCCTCTGCTTAATAAAGCGTCGGGTACCGCCGCCGCCGTACCTGCCAATGCTGCTACTACTAAGCCTGCCAAGCCTGCCGATGCTGCCGCTATACCTGCTGCTACTACTAAGGCTGCTGCCGCTAAGCCTGCCGGCACTGCTGCTACTACTGTCGTCGACGATATTAGTAATGCCGTCCCTTTTATTATTTCTAGTATGCTCTATCGCCTGCTCCTTATACTTGTTATTTGCTAAAATACTTGCTTAGCTGCCTTTTAAGAAGCAGCGTTATCTATTTATACAGCTTTATATACTAAGGCTAAGGCTAAGGCTCAAGAAGAAAAAGAAGAAGAAGAAGAAGAAGAAGAAGAAGAAGAAGAAGAAGATAAAGAAGTAGTAGAGGAAGAGGAGGATATAGGGAGTAGGGGTAAGGAGGACGAAGGTTTATATACTTACTTTAAGCTCCTATTACTATATCTAACTATTAGTATAGTAGCTACTTCGCATATGCTCTCTAAAGGTAATAGCTAAGTTATAGCCTAGTCCTAGTATTAGCGTAGTAGGTCGTCTTTATTAGCTGTTTAGATATAGTTCCTAATACTTGCCTATCAGTTGTAATACAGCGTTGTATATATGTTACTAGTATAAAGCGTACGTTCTGCTGCCTAGGGTACCTCTACTCGGCTTTAAATGGCAAAAACCCGGCTATAGCGCTAGACGAGCTGTATATCGGGCTGCTTAGCCGGCATTGCCGGGGCTGTAGCTCGGGCTATAGCTACTGCCCTATATAAGTATATCCTCCGCTTAAATGCGCTTTTGTTACTATATTATAGGCTTATAGCTAATGTTATACCTAGCCCGGTAGAGATTAAGCCTATAGTATATTACTTTCTAGTGTAATATATCGATTTTAGTTATCTTATATAAGTAAGCGTTTATTGCTATATTATCTGCTTAATATACGTTGCTAATCTGGTATTTAGGAGCTTAGCAATTAGTACTAGGGTACTTGCTATGCCCTATAGACGTAGGAGGAGGATCAGGCCCTCCTAAACGGTAGTAATGCCAATATATGTATAATATTAGGGATAGAGAGGAAGGAGGAGGCTAAACGGGCTATTCTGCGCTTTATCGAGCTAGTATTTATAGGATAGTAAGCTTAGTTCGAGCGGCTGTTAGCGCGTTGTTTGCGCGCCTAGGGACGCGTCCTCTATAATTAAAAGTTTTTGCTTTGCTATATCGTATTCCGCTTATGCTCTTCCAATTGTCGTATTATATACTCCCTATACTATATCTATCTATTCTCTTGACTTTCTTCCTTTTCTTAATAGTAGCTAGTATATAGTCGTACGACTATATAGCTGCTATATACTGCTATTATAGTACGTTACTGCTGGCGTTAGCACCGCCCTATATACAAACCGCGCGTTCGACCCAGCCTTCTACACGTATGTCAATTTCGTTGGTTGAAATTAGGGTTCCTAGTGCCTTATTAGGCACTACCTTTGTCATTATATCTGATAGGTTATCGTTGCTGTAAATCCAGCGTACTTCCTTGATTTCCCTGCTTTTATAGCTCTTATAAAGGGCTATTATATTAATTATTAAACGCTTTTCAGTTATACTTCTTAATTTGACCAAACACTTATAAAGCCTGAAAAAGTCGGTATAGAGAACTAAAGATAGACTTATACCTAGGTTAAGGTATTTATAGATCTCTTTAAGCGTTTGATTTAGAATGTAGATAACGTTAAAGCCTTGGCTTATCTTATAAATCTCGCTTGCTAGTACGCTCTAGGTTACTTGCTTGTACTTTATAGAGGACTAGTATATTACGTTACTACGTAGCTGATATATCGTCCTTTACTTATTAGTACTTTTGTTCCTAAGAACAATTATAAACCTAATCTATAAGCTTAGATCCTAGTTATTAGTAAAAAAGCTATTGATAAAGATAAAGAGCTTAAGGGTACTTAGGTTAAGAGAAATATAGCATAACCTATACTTAGGATTGTCGATTTACTACTAAATCCGCTTGTTTAAGGTATTAATATCCGCTTGCTATAGTTCGATAGCTTATACTATATAGGTATAGTCGAATGCCGCCTCTGGCTAGTATGTTAAAGCAATATATGCTCTATATGCTTACTGCTCTATATACGCATTCTTCCGCTTAGGGTATACAGACCTTTTAGTAGGGACAAGTTATAGCTTTCTGGCCTGTCCTTTTTATTATATAATAAGGTAGTTGTCTTAGACCTCTACCCTATAGCTGTTAAAATCGCCGGAATCTCTGGCCGTTAAAATCGTTAGAGGCTTTGTCTGAAATCCTGCTTTTTAGAGCTCTGTTTCCTCTTTCTAGAGGAATTTCTTAGTACTAAGGTTAAGCGTATTGTCCGTTTACAGCGCTATGATACTAAAGTGCTTGCCTAAATTAGTTAATAAGAGGCAGGGATTATAAGGGGAACTGCCTATTTGCATATGCTCTTTATACTATCATATATATGTCAGGAACCAGTAAAGACCGCTCTTAGTAATCCTATATAAAGGTTTCCTAACGCGTATAATATGCCCTTCTAGGTAATTGTAGCGCAGCTTATAGGGCAGCCTTATATAGATCAGCCTTATTAGCTCTAACCATAACTGTATATACGCCTATGTAATATTATGTATTATAATTACATAGTCGAGCTATAATCGTAGTATTAGCGCTAGGGCAAGGAGCAGATGTTACGAGTATCGTTGGATCGTTAGCTACTATATAAGTATTTTTTTCTTATCGGCATTACTATAGCCCTGTACTATAAGGTATGACTTTTTATATAGATAAGGCGTATACTTCTCTTTAACTTCCCTTATAAGCCTGTATCTAAAGATATAGATCCCCTTAAGATCCGGCGTCTAGGGTACTACCTTAAGTACTCCTATTTCGATTAGGGACTCTATCTCTTTAGTATCTAACTGCTTAAAGGGAGCTCTAGGTACCGTAATTACTCCTTGTTTTCGGAGTTTAACGGCTAAAGCATAGTCCTTCTTTTCTTTTTTAGATATATATTGCGTCGCCCCTAAACGTATAATGCGCTTTTTAGGGTTAAGGTTTCGCCTTACTTTGTTTTTCGCCTCTAAAGGTCTACTATATCTTCTGCCTTATAGTAGAGTAGGGTACTTAAGCAGTTAGGGCGCCGATTAGTGCTCTTCCTAATCGCCTATTGCTTTACCATTGCCGCTTAAGAGCTTAGTAAGCTGGTTATATAGCTTGACCACTATATTACAAAAGGTTACTATTTGCCATATCGACTATAACCTCTATATTAGTTATATTAAGCACTTTATAAGGCCTTTACCACCCCTTATACTCTCTATATACTAGAACCTCCGCTCTTAAGGGGAGTGAAAGTAGCAATATGTCGGTTATATCTAGCCTGTTATGCTATGCTAATACATCGTTGATCTTTTGCCAGTCTTTGATTCTTTATAGCTTAGCTATTGCAGCTTATACTGCTCTTATACGCTGCATTTGCATTAGAAAAGGGGGCAAATCTATTTTAAACCTTAGATACGCTTTAAAGACTAGTAGCGTTAGTATAAGTCCGTTTAGGCTAGCTATGTTATTAACTATACTTACTATGCTCTAGAGGCAGGCTTCTAGTAAGACTATACCCTTTGTTTTCTCTAAGATAATCTTATATACCCTATATAGTAGCGTATAATAGCGCTTAAGATGCCCGATTAACTAGTAAGCCTTGACTAAGATAATATAAATAGTAATCCTAGTAAGCTTAGCTTCTGCCTAAAACTCCTTAGCTATAAAGTTAGTCCTTTAGTTATAGCGTAAGATATTAGGTAGGCCAAGGTAGGTGTCGATCTAGCACTCCTTTAAGCGCTCTTACATTTCCTTTACCGTCTATATATTTAAGAACCTTACTACTTAAAACGAAGTAGTAGAGTCGATTATATAAAGGCATTTACAGCTTGCTAAGTCGACTATATCTACTAATACCTCTTTATTAAAAGAGAAGTTATTATATGCTTAAAGCGAGAATCGAAAGTGCTAAGGTACTGCCCCTTTAATCTAACAATAGTAGTAGTTGTTGTTTAGCAGCTTAATAGCCGCTATATCGACATCCTAGTAGTTATAGCTTAGGATTTCGTAAAGCTTATTAGCCCTAAGGTAGCTAAATTATTAATAGAGTTACTAGAACGTAGCTTCGGTTAATTAGTACTCTAGCAGCTTATCTAGTCTAGTAAAGTAAGTGGCTATCGTGATTTTGCAACCCTGAATTAGCATCTATAGATAGCCCTATTTACAGGCTACTTAGATATATACTCCTGTTTTATCATTCCTAAGCTTATTATCTATATTATTTAGGTAAATGCCGAGGTTATCTATGTCCTTAAGGCATAGTAGAAAAGGCATTTACAGATCTAATATATAGAACGTTACTATACTGAAAGGGGTATCTATGCTTATAGTACTAAGGGACTTTAGTAGCTTGCTACTACTAAAGATAACAGACGTTTCGCCGGCTTATTTTCAGTTAAGTATAAGCCTAGGGAGCTGGCGTTATAGCGCTAGAAACTGCTTAAACCTGGTAGTTAAGACATCTGCCGTTCCTATATCTGGCAGGATACCTTGGAATTCTTCTGCCGAATATCTATTAAGTAGAAAAATCTAGTTTAACTGCTTACCTAGCAGGTTTAATCCAGGATTATACCTAGTAATCAAGTATTTAAAAGCGTCTTCTTAGAGGTAGGTCGCCATATAATACGCTATACTTGGTCTTATATCTTTATTACTAGATTCTTCCTTGGAATTGTCGACTAAGCACTGTATTAGCCGCTTATTTTCCTCTTTAGAATCCAATCCTTCTATATCGACTAAGAAGGCTTAGTAGCGACCTTTATCCTTCGATTATATAATTCTATAACTCTCTAACTACTACTTCTTCTGCTTATCTTAAGCAGCCTTTAGGTAATTCGTAGATTGGAAACCTTCTCCCTTATAGATCTAATAGTAGTTCTGCTTTACCTTTTTACCTCTCTTCTAGTAGCTTATATTCTACGCCTAAGCCCTTTTTATAAGGCTATCTTATACTCGGCTATACTTCTAGTTATTATATTGTCAGTCTATTATAAACGCTAATAAGCCCTTTTTCCGTATATAAATAGCAAGGGCTATTTAGAGTTAAGAGCAGAGCTTATTAAAGTTAAGTTCTGGCTTTAACAGTGCGCTACTAAGCCCAGATACGCCAGTTACTGCTCGAATTAGCGTAAGAACCAGCATTTTATCGTTATACTTTATGCTAAGGCTCTTTTATAACTATACTAATTTCTTAAATAGCGCTTTAAGGATATCTATCTTTGACTTTCTAGAGTTCTTAGGCGTATTAGATACTATATCGAAAGTAATTGTACTCTATTTGTTAAAGCATTCTAAGCGCGTTACCTTATTAACAAAGTAACCCTAGAGGCAACTATATATAGTAGTAAAATATATTCCGTTTAATACGTATTATATATACCAATCTCTTATATACCTAGAAAGCATTAAAGGGAATACGTGATAGAGCTGACTATACTTTATCTATAGAGAGCAGTACTACTATAGGAAGAACTTGACTTTATTATCTAGAATCTTAGTATCCTTGCTACTATAGTTTCCCTACTTATCCTATAACTTTATAAAGGTACTTACTAACTTACTATTGATATTCTAAACCTGGCCTTTAATAGGTAGAAGGCGTATGTAATTAGTACTTCCTATATATACTGTCTTAGCATATAGTATTTATAAAGTAGGTTGTTTAAAACAGGTCTCTATAGTCTCTATTATTATTAACTGTTCTTCTTACGTTTCTAGTTAACAAGACGGTTATTACAATAAAAGCTCCTTCAAGCTATCTTTATAGGATTTGATAGATAGGGGTATAAAGTCTTTCTCTAATATATAAGCAAGTATAATAAGGCTGGCGTTAAAAGGAGCTCCGAATACCCCTTTAACGGGCACTGACTTATTAATAAGGGCTTTTTATAGTACTGCTTTAAGCTTTAGAAGCCCTTTCGCCTAGTCTTCCGTATCCTAGTTATAGAAATCTATAAAAAAAGCTATATAAAGGTTATAACTAGTCAAGTTGTTATTAATCCAAGTAATAAAATCAAGAATCTATAAGTTAAGGAGCATTATATCTATGCTCTTCGGCTTAATAAATAGGAGGTATTATAAGAAAAGAGATGGGTTAAAAGAGTGAATAGAGCTTTCTAATTTAATCTCTTTCAAAGCTTATATAAGCTCTATAAGGCTAGGTATAGGCGCTATTTTGTCGTTATAAATCGCTGACTTATAAAGTAGCGATAATTGTTATCTTAGTTGATCCTCTAATCGAACTAAGCGTTAGTAGAAGCAGTATAAGGTTATTCGCTCTTCCTTTCTAGTATTCTATGTTTTCGGACTAGTTGGGTTAACCGTTACCTTTATAATATAAGTTTTTGCCAGATCTACTAATCTACTTTACTGTTCTATACTATCTACTAGCAATACTGATCAGTATTGGTAGTCTTTGTATATATATATAAAGGGGTAACTAAAAGGTAAATCAATCGGTAAATAGAAGTCTATCTGCTCTAACTACCTTGTTAGGACAGTCTCTATTATAAATACTATATACAACGATCAGATACGACTATTATATTAAACATAATAATTACAGAGCAATAGCTTGTTAGGATCGAGCTGTTAGTGCTTGGAAAGAGCGCTATAAGCTATTATCGTAAACCCCATATTCGTATCGCTAATCAGAGCTTGTTAAAGCTCTAAACGCTGCGATTACCCGATGCCGAACGTCACCTGTGCCTTAGTTCCGACACTTCTAGTATTATAGCCCTAGTAGTAAGTTACTCTATAATCCTATCCTACTATGCTTCTAGTCTATCCTAACTATCCTTGTCTAGACGTTATATACTCTTATTAGAGAGTATACTAGCTTAATCTAAGAGCTATAGACGCGAAAACGGACTATAACTATCTAGAAAAAGGAAGAGATAAAGAAGCAGGAGAAATAGGTAGCAGTAATAGAATCCAACAATAATAATGATAATAATAGGAAGAGCGTACTATAGGCTATTAACGTAGCTATAAAGGAGGATTCTACTACTGCTCTAGCGCACCTAAGGACTTCTAGCTAGGCCCTAATTAATTTTACATTTACGGATTATAATAGCGACGTTTAGCTTAATAGACTAGTTTCTTAGGGTACTCCCTTCCATACCTACTGCTAAGTCTCTGTATCTTAGCCTTTCTCCCTTTGCCGCTTCTTAATCTTTTCTTTCCTTTCTACTATCCTAACTTGCTTATAGAAAGCAGTAAAACTATTGTTTATAAGAACTTTTGTTAGGCTATCTGCTAATTATTAATCTATTAGTATATAGTCTATAAGAACCTTTTCTATAACAACTTCCTGCTAAAGCTAGTAATTCTTAATATTGATATACCAGAGCTTTGTTTTTAGCGTTTTGTCCCTAGTTACCAGTCTTATAGTTTAAGCGTTATTACAGAACACTTATACGCTATACTCCCTTTCAAGACCGATTCTAAGATCGTAGATTAGGTAGTAGAGATATATCACTTCTTATACTACTTCCGTTATAGATACCAATTCCGCTTTTATAATAGAGGTTGTTACGTAGGTCTGCTTACTTGCCCTTTAAGTAACCAGCCTACTAAATAGCTTGATTACGTATCCTTAAGAGCTTTTCCGATTGGCTATATTATCGGCAAAAGAAGCATTATACTAAACCTTATATATATCTCTACCCCTAAGCTAAAGGCACTAATTCCTAGAATAGTATAGGTAGTTAAGGCAACGATCTGCCGCCTTATAATACTCTAGACCTAGGTTTATAAGAAATCTCAATGATCTTAACATAGTAAAGGCTATATCAACCCTTATAAACACTACTATATATATTATTAAGCTAACTTTTCTCTAGTACAACTTTATCTTAGCGTTTATTACCTGCCCTAGGTTGCTCTTTAATTCTTCTAGTGCTATAGGAGAGGTATATCTCTATGCTATTAGCTTTATCGCCTTACTCCTAATTACTAGGTTATCTACTAATCTAAAGATTTTCTTATAGTATACTGCCTATAAAAGATAGATCTTATAGTACTCCTAATCCTAAATAACTTATAGCCTAAGAAACCAGTTTAGCTTACTATTACTGGTTATCTTATACTTTAACTAGAGCAAGCTTATTAGGTCTTTAGTAAGGGCTTTATACCTCTTATAGTACGCTATTGTTACGTCGTCTATATAAAAGAGAATAAAGACTCCTCCCTTCTAGAAGATATACGGTTTATAGAGCATTACGTTAAGCCTAAGATCCTGAAGAGTACTGCTAAACTCTTTATACTATAGGTAAGGCGATTCCCGAAGTCCATATAGTACTTTCTTTAGCTTATAGACCGTGCTCTGCTTCCTTTAACTTACTAAGAGTCTTATATATATATCCCGGTTAAGGCAAGTATTACAAAAGGCATTCGAAACGTCAAACTGGATCAGCTCTATATCGAACCTTGCTACTACTGTTATCAAGATCTAGAAGGACTTTCCAGCTAACATTACTATTGAAATGGGTAATCCTATATAAGGATCTGTAACCACTATAGCCTACTAGTAGTAGTCGTATAGGGTACGTAGGGGCAGCAACAGCGTTAATATGGCCTAAATAGGACTTCCTAGGTATGTGCTAATATAGTAAAGTAGGGCCCTTTACTATATTCCCTCTATAAAAGTCCTTATATAACGGTATAGTTATAGGCTATAGCGCTATATTATAGGGGCTTTAAGCTTATATATCACGGCTTTCAGTGGGTCTTATAGGCCTATAAGGCTTATAGTTGTAGGTAACGTATAATTTGATTTCTAGTCTAGTAGGTAAGGCTTTGCAATTTCCTTCCCTATATATACCCTCCGGGACTGTTCCTGCCTTCTACACGGCAGGAGCGCCTTAGTAGGTGCATGGCCACTTCCCGAAAAACCAAATAAGCTGGCGATTTTAAATAATCGACTTACGGCTACCTAAGCTGCAGGGTAAGCCGCACGACTTTTCCTGTAAGTTCTGTTTTCGCTCCTGTAGTGCAGGGTAGGTACAGGGTAGGTAGGTGACCTAGTAGAAGAGCCTTTTAAGGCTATTTCTAGCGCTTATACAGCCTAAGGAGGCTGTCTCTAAAAAAGTGGGGCATAAATCTAAAAATAGAAAAGCCTTTTAAAGCTATTTCTAGGCTATATAGTGGAATATATAGCTTAGTCAGCGGTATCCACAAAAGTGGGTCCACCCTCAGAATATAGCTATATATCTAGTAGTTCGAGAACTAAAATCCGTTTTGCCTAAGCTATAACCGTTAGACCGCTATAGCTTATTTTGTACGTTTAACACCCCCTTAATTCTTCTATTCCTTTATAAGCCTTGGAAAGCTATATATAGGTAAAGAATAGAAGAATCCTAAAGAAAAAAGAACGTAAGAGCAAAACTATTCCGTTAGACAAAGGGGTTATGCCCTTATATATATGTAGGATAAACCCCTATTATATATAGAAAGAAGTAAGAATATATATGATGTTGAAATCAAACCTATAACCTATTTAAAGGTATAGGTACTATAGCTTTAAAGCGTATAGTAATATATAATATCTAAATATTCTATACCCTAGCGACTGATAGACGTACTAGAGTATAGAAGGAGTAAAGGGCTTATAAATGCCTTTATCCTCTTATAGAGAAAACAATTTTTAGCACGGTTTTAAATTTTATACCCTTTTTTACTCCGTTCTTTTAGCAAGTTCTAGTAAGGAAATAACAGGTAGGTACATAGAGAATCCCCCTTTAAAGGAAAGTATACTACTAGTAATAGCCGGAGCCTATATTTTCCAAATATAGCTATACTATATACTAGAGTACTTCTAGACGTAGCTAGAGTAATATAGGCCTCCCTAACGCTATAGGGAGCTAATACCAGTATAAGGGCGCCTATAGAACTGTACTATAGTAGCTAGGACCTTATAAGCCTTTTAAGGCTATATAGAGGAATTAGGTGATTCTAGAGGGCTGTAAAGTAGCCGGTACTATTGACTGGTCTTATAAGCTAATCAGGCTAAGCCAGGCCTTCTATATATATAGTATAGAGTATATATATAGGGGTAAAGGGTAGCTTAGTAAAAAGCTCCCTTAGGTTGAAGGCCTAAAAGCCTAATAAAAGACTGAAAGCCACTAACTAGTAGGGCTTTAGTAAGTCCGTTAGCCGGCATATACTTAGTATTAAGATATATAATAGTTGTTGATTGCGGTAAGGGGGGTTAGGTGCTGATCCCCGTGACCGCGCAGCACATGAGCCTCTCGCTCTAGGAATGGGGCACGTACTACGCCACTGAGCCTCCCGCTCTAGGGAATAGGGCGCGCACTATGCCACTTATGCGATAGCTACGAGTAGCGCATCCACGCACTATATAATGGTCACTAACGAGCGCTCTGCTCTAATATAGGTATTTAAGGGGTGCGTAACTACCCTCTAGATAGAAGAAGACAGATAATCCAGAACTAGAACTTAAACTAGTATTTCCTTGCTATTTACTTTGCTCTTTATCGTTTTAAATTACTATAATCTCCGGAAACCTATTAACACTGATTAGTATTATCTCTATATTGCAATATAGGGGTAATGCAAAGTAGTAAGGTAGTTAGTTAAGTACTTAATAACCTTAACTAAGTAGATTACGGTTTACTTACTAAGGGCTGTTGATTAGGCAACTAGATAACTACCCTATTAACTTAGCAATATTACTTATAAGAAAACCGATACTATAAACCTATCCTCCTAGGCTAAGGAAGCTTAACCTAAGCTTCTAGACTAAGGAAGCGTTGCTTAAGAGAACGCTACTGAAATCATATTACTAACTAACTTTACTATAGTCAATATACTATAGTATCCTAAGATCCTTCTACTTATAGAACCTTAGAAAGAGAGGATACTAAGACAAACCCCTATTATATACCAAGTATTTCGTCAAGTATAGCCCAGGATCTTAAAGAGCGTTTTAAATAAGAATTCCCTACCTAGCTACCTATTACAAACATCGACAAATTTAACGCTTAAACCTTTTATAGATTGCTAAAGCATATTAATCTAGAGTATAACAGTAATAAAGTACTTAACTTATATACGCTCTCCTACCTTAGCACTTATAAGGGGCGATAATCTAAAGATCTATACTATAAATTCCGCTTGGATTTCAAGGACTAGACAGCCAACCACTTTAACAAGTTAAACAATAAACTACGCTTATAACTATGCTAAACGCTTAATAACAGCTATATCCTTATAGACGGCTTGAAAGGGCAGAAGCTTTCTAAAGGACTTATAATGCTTGCTAATAACCTATCTAACAATCCAGGGCCTAATATACTCCCCTAAATCTATAGACCGTCGATCTAGGCCAAGTATAGACGTTATATAACAACATCTTTTCCTGCTTAAACAGAAAAAGGGAAGGAGATTATACTAATAACAACCTAAGACCCTGAATTTAGTACCTAGCTATAAAAGGCACTATAGGGGGAGATATAGATCGGTAATATAGCTATAAACGCTACCTAGCAATATAGACTAATAAGCAGCTCGATTATAAACGACAATCTACTAATAAGCGGCTAAGACCTAGGCATATACTAGATAGTGGCCTAAAGCGGAATACTCTATGCCGG
Source organism: Phyllachora maydis (assembly GCA_029339225.1). Taxonomy (NCBI): domain Eukaryota; kingdom Fungi; phylum Ascomycota; class Sordariomycetes; order Phyllachorales; family Phyllachoraceae; genus Phyllachora; species Phyllachora maydis. The sequence goes on along the minus strand of JAQQPM010000001.1, from coordinate 10,148,927 downwards.
TAACTACAGCTAGTTCGGAAATACCTTTTACCCGCTAAATCCAGACCTATAGATAATACTTCCGATTTATAGACTTAGAAGCGTAATAGGAGCAGGATTCCTACTAGCTAACAAGGGCGCTGGCAAAGGCTATAGATTCCTACTAACCACCTAAAGTGCCGGCTAAGGTCATACCTAAGGTTACAGCTAAAGTAACTACTAAGGCTATAACTAGAGAACCAACTAAGGAAGACGATAGAACCCTGTATAACCTGCGTAAACCCCTAATATTAATACCAAATATAGGTAAGAACACGCTTAACCTTAAGCAGATAATAAAGAGCGGTATGCCTAGTATAAGTACATCACGTATAGAAGTACTAAGTATATAGCTATTCTACTAATCGAAACAGGCTGGATAAATAAGATAAGTATTGATTGAAAAACCCTAACTGATTTTATTAAGTCTTAGGACTTAAAGGACAGCTATTCTAAGTCTAATAACGATATCCTTAATAACAAAGTTCGTTTTTTCCTATACTAATGCTAGACTTTCTAGATCAATTACGGCCTACTAGGTACTGTTTTTCCAAACGTACTTTTAGGATAAGCCAAGGAATATCACCTATACTATATCCTTTTTAGCATCTCCTTTATATAACTATATAGTATCTTAAAGGGATACTTCGAGATAAGTACTAAGTAGAATAATTACTTATATATCTAGAATACTGTTACTTTCTAGTCTATATACCTTAAGAGCGAGAATAGTAACAAGTCTATAAAGGAAATTCTCTAGATTTTACTTGATAGACTCTAATAAAGCTAATATAGGCTTAGTCCGCTCTATAACTATAAGTAGTTCCTAGTTGCAAATATAATCTAAGCCTGCTAAGGAGTATCTAAGCTAAAGATTGCCCTATATAAACTACTAACAAGCTTCCAAGAGCTAGTAGCTATACTTTGCTAAATACTTAATATTAAGGAAGCGGATTATATATATCGCTAATTCTTAATAGACTATAGGTTTACCATAATAAAGGCTAGGCCTATAAGAAACTATTAGAGTAACCTAATTATAGATTCGATCTTTAAGAGAAACTAGGCGACGTATATACGATAACCTAGAGGTGCTATTAGGTATAGAAAGCGAAATGAGTTTTAGCAAAGGGACTGTAATAAAAACCATACTAAAGTAGGCTATTAGATTTATAGCAAACTAGATCACCGCTTCTTTATATATAGCCAAGAGGAACAAGTAATAGCTAAGAGCAAATCGCTTAAGCGAAAAGGTATTAACAAAGATCGTAGATAATATATAGCGTTCCTCCTTAATTATAAAGGTTTAGACGATAAATATAAAGCAAGGGAAGAAGATACTAAGCTTAAAGTATAGGTAGATAACTATAAAACCAATTAAACTTAAGTTAAAAACGAAGTACTAGTAATTAGTTTTAAAGAAGAATAAACAGTAGTAACTTACTTTATAAACCAAGCTTTCCTCTACCTAATTATAAAGAGCGAATAACCGTGTAAAGATGGCAAAAAGGATACTAAGAAAACGAAAGCTATTTAGTTTATACTTAATAGGTATACTAAGACTAAATTCCAAGGGATTATGCCTAATACTAGAGCTACTGACGTTTCGACCGCTAGACTCCGGCAATTCCTTATACTAAAAAAGATGATTAGATCGCTTAAGATTGACAAGTTATATATAGGAGAAGCAAACATACTTTTCAGGTCTAGGGATTTAAAACGATTACTTAGAACAGTTAAAGTAGAGCTTAACATTAGTTATACAACTTTCTATATATTAAAGACGCTAACCCCTTTTCTTATATATCTAAAGGATATAGATAAGCTCGGTATCTACCTTAATAATACAATAAATAAGCTTATATCTAAGTTAGAAAAGCATATATACGTTTAATAGAAATAAGGATATCTATAGATCCCTATAAAAGGGATTAAACTCCTAAGCATAGTATTTATAGCAGATAATAAGCGTCTTATACCTTTATAACTTATAAAGGCCGAACTAAGACGTATTTATCGACACTATAGACATCCTATAGTCGATAGATTATATAAACTACTATAACAAGCAGACTATTAGGTAGAATATAGCGCTATTAAGATGATTAATAAGTTCTGCTACTTCTGCTAGATCAAAGGTATAGTACTATAACGATTTAGATTTGCGTTATAAGACGACATTTACTTTAATTTTAAGATCGTTATAGACGTCCTGGACATTGACAATTCTAAGGTACTATATATAGTCGATACTATAACGTTATTCCAAGTAGCCCGCTTTCTAAACAATCTCTTAGCTAAAGAGACGTAGGAGCAGCTAAAGGAATGTTAGATTGATATATACCTTAGACTACCTAATGTTTTACACTATAATAAGGGTACTAATTTCAAAGTACGTAAGTTTTAGGTAAAGGCTAAGTTTATAGGCATAACCTGCTATTTAGTACTAGTTAAAGTACACTAGTTAGTCGGCAAGATTGAGCAGTATTGTAGGCTACTAAGAAGGGCCTATAACATTATTAAATTAGAGACCGCTAGATCCTACTCGAAAGAAGCATATCTATAAGTAGCACTAAGTACGGTTAATAATACTGCTAGCCCGGATAGGCTAGTACTAACGCTCTTAGTTTTTAGCGTATACCTACGCCTTACTATAGATGCACTGCCTTCTTTATCTCAACTACGCTAAACAGGCGTAATTCGGAAGGCTATAACACAATTGCAAATCCTAAATAATATAAGAACTATGTAAGACGCTTTTGTACAACGCAATAGACCAAGTATAGAAGACATGCTACTACGCTTACTAGAAGTAGGTACTAAAGTACTTATATTCTAGGAAAGTAATCGATAGATAGGACCTTATAAGGTAATCTCGGCTATAGATATAACGGTAATTGTCGATATAGTTAACAGACCTATAGAATTTCAGAATATAGTAGTTAAACTATATTACTAGGAGCTAGCGTAGGATAAGCAAGATAATTAGACTGGTGTTAAGCGGCTAGAACTATTCTAATATCCCTAGCCTAAGTAGCCCTACTAGTATAGACAACCCTAAAAGAACCTAGTACCTACTAACAACTTTGTTTTGGAAAAAGAGAAGCGTAACTACGATCTTATATTTAAACTACAAGCTAAAGGTAAGATTACTATACCTAGTGTACTATTCTAAGAATCTGATAAAATAGAACTGAACTTACTTTTAGCAGCTAGGGTAATTAAAGCGATCTATATACTAGCAGATACTTCAGACTACTAGATCTTTAAATCAAAGATTGTCTAGAAAGTAAAAGACAAACTTACTTTACTATGTAAGAAATTACGCTTTATAGCTTAGGGACTTGGTAATAAGGATAAAAAGTACCTGCTTACTTAATTGCCAACAATCCAACACTGTGTATAGCGACTTATACTCTTACTACTCCTAATGCTGCAAACGTACTTTGGTTTTAAGGTATAGGTACGTAACGTTATCCAGGCTTATATATAAGCTAAGTTATAACTAGCAAGGAAAGTGATTCTTCTATTACCTAAGGAGCTTAAGACGCTCTATCCCCCTTATACTATCTTGCTTGTTAAAACCCTATTATATAGACTAGCTAAAGCCGGACTATACTAGTAGGTAATATATATAAACTGGTATACTAAATGTCTCAATCTCGAGCTAAATGCCTTCGACCTATACCTTATAATTAGTAAGATACGAATTAAAAGCGGATTTGGAATCGTCAGCCTATAAACCAATAATACTCTTAATATCGGCGAGCAAGCCTTTACGGACAAGGAGAAGCTCGAGCTAGATAAGGCCAGCTTTAAGTATAAGCCGCTAGTATTTTTGACGGACAAATCGATTATAGACTTTAATAGATATAAGCTTAAAATGAGCGTAGATACTATCGAGATTCGGCAAAAGGGGCAAGCTATATAACTCGAACTTATAAGCCTAGATGCTAAAACAGCAAAACAAGTATACGTCGAACAACGCGTATAAGGTGCCTACATTACTACGATTTGCTAGCCAAAGGTAACTTTCGACTGATTAGTAGTAGTATAGTTAACTAAGCCTGGTAAGGCCGAGATTGCCAAGCTTAACGCTTAATTATAATAGCAGATCGAGAACTCAATGTATAGGCTATACTACCTATAACTTAAACTTAAGATAGCTAAGCTCTTCGTCTTTATAGACGGATCATTCGCTAATAATACCAATATAACATCGCAGATTAGATTCGTTATAATATTCGGAAATAAGATAAGCGGTATAAACGAGTTTAACCTATATAGCAATATCGTATACTAGTCCTTGACTAAGTATAAGCGGGTAATAAGAAGCGTTTTAGCAAGTGAAATATATAGAATAGTAAGTAGGTTCGATCTGAGGTATATACTATACCAGACGCTTGCTAAGATCTACTTAGGCCTAGATCTGTAATCGCCACTATTAATCGTCGTTTGTATAGACTTATTTAGTTTATACAAGTACCTAGTAAAGCTTAGAACAACTATAAAGAAGCGACTTATAATCGATATAATAGCGCTATAGCAGAGCTATAAGAACTATAAAATTATAGAAATTAGGTGGATTAGTAGTGACGATAACCCAGCTAATGCTATAACCAAGCGTATGCCGAACAAGATACTTGAAAGGCTTGTTACTACAAATATAGCTAAGATTAGAGTAGAAGGCTAGGTTCAACGCCTAGCTAAGCAACAGGAAGAGTCTATATAACTTAGGGCAAGATTGCAAGTGCAAAAGACAAAGACTACTAGGACAATTCATTTATAGTATAATAAGGAATATAAGGTAAAGCGTAAAACGATCTTAATTTATACTCTTACAGCTAGTACAATATACGCGCCAGTACCCCCTACCCCTTAATTATAATAATAAAACATCGATAGCCTTGCCTATAGTAGCTATTACTATAAGCTTTTTCTATATAGGCGTTATACTTACTATAGGCGCCCTATGCTTGACAAAAGTATGCGCCTTGTCTACTAGGACTAAGGCGTACTTAGCGCTATTACGCTATATCTTCTAATCCTATAACCAATAAGTATTCCGATTAAACAATAGATACTATTAAAGATTGTAACTTACTTTAGCCTTTATAGCTAGGTTAGAGCAGAGCTCTAAAAAGCAGTCTAAGAATAGGCAGACTAACTTAGGGCTATAATATACGTTAGGAACAATAAGATAATAGAAATAATACGTAAATGGAACTTATATCGGCATATACAAGTGCCCGGACAAGTACCGCTAGTACTAAAGGCCGTGGCCTAATATACGGTCATAGTACGCCGTATATAGCGCGAAATTGCCGGACTTGTTAAACAAGTCTTTAACGCCCGCCAAAAGTAAGTATAGGCAGCTAAGGCAAAGGACAGTACATATAGTACTGTATAGGCCACAAACTTTATACATATTAGCAATATTAATAATAAGGATAATAAGAGTAAGACGCTTACCCTCTGGTTTATATATATAAGCGTATAACGACCTTTTACAAGGCTTTATACAGTCTAACATACAGCGTATATAGCAGCTAGAGCAGACAATAGAGTTGTCCAAGCTTTCGCTGGATGACAAACTTGCCGTTACTGCTGCCGGTGTTGCTACTGGCAGTATAGGCGCGCTTATAGCGGCGTATAGCGCCTTATACCGCATATGTACAGCCGCTAACGCCGCCTTCTTTATAGCTAGCAATATAGGCAGAGCATGCTCGGCGCGTTTAGAGAGACACGCCTTATACATAGCAATCTCCGCCTTATATACTGCCTCCTCCTCTGCCTCCTCCTTATACTAGAGCGTAGTAGCCTACTTAAGTAGGACGTATATACGTGCAATTAACCCCTTAGAATCAAGGGGTATAGAGTCAGCATTAGTATAGCTACCTATAGACTTAGGCTGTATAGTAAGCGTAGCTACATCCGTAGTATCGGGATTATCGCTATTGTTATTATTATTATTACTGTTATCGCCGCCTACCACGCTCTCCTAGTTACTGTTATTAGTAACAGCGTGCTTAGACGTATCCTTAGATGTATTATCATTACCCTCCTAGGTAAGATGCTTGTTAAAAGCGTTAGTTATAAGCGTATTAAGGGCATTACTGCCCTTATCCTTAGTATATATGCAGGTGTCGCTATCTATGCTCCTATAAGAGCACCTACTCTACTTATCGTCAAAATCCAATACTATAGACAATAAGATTAGCATGCTTAAGCATAAAGGCCAGTACGCTTAAGCATTAGTATATAAAGGTGAGCAACTTACTTATTGCTACTAGTACTACTAATACTACTACTATTATTGCTACTACTACTACTACTATTGTTATTACTACTACTGCTACTACTAATATAGATCGTAGGGAGAAAGAGAATAGGTAGTATGTAGTAGAAGAACCTACCTATTTATAGGTTTAGGGTAAGAGCGTTCAGAGTTTGTAATCAGCTAGCCTAGAGCTCTGATTTTTCCTATTGTAATTCCTATTTAGGACTACGAGCTTTTACAATAATAGTTACTAGCATAATATACTTACTGTTATGCTGTTTAGAGGTATATCTAGAAGGCGCTGAAGTCGCGCCTTCTATACTAGGGATTAGCGACCAGAATTCAACATTCTAATTAGCAAACAAGAAGTTAAGTAATTAGCATTTCCTATTCTAGTAATAAAGAGAGCGAAATAATCTAGGATTTCCTATTTCAGTTAATAAAGTACTAGCGTAATTATAAAAGAAGAGTTGCCAGTGTTCATTGCAGTAAGGGGGGTTAGGTACTGATCCCTATAACCGCATAGCATATAAGCCTCTCGCTCTAGGAATAGGGCACGTACTACGCCACTAAGCCTCCTGCTTTAGGGAATAGGGCGCGTACTCCGCCACTTATACAATAGCTATAAGTAGCGCACCCGCGTATCATATAATAGTTACCAACGAGCACTCTGCTCTAACATAGGTATTTAAGGGGTATACAACTACCCTCTAGATAGAGAGAGACAGACAATCCAGAACTAGAACTTAAACTAGTATTTCCTTGCTACTCGCTTTGCTCTTTATCGTTTTAGATCACTACGATCTCCGGAAACCTACTAACAATAGTAACTATTTTAGCCTTAACCTGCTCTCTAACATACCGGAATTTCAGCAGGGTATGCTTAGTTCTAGCGTATAGAGCAGGGTTATTAGCTACCGTAATAGAGCCCTGATTATCTCTATAGAGGGTAATAGGGTGGTCTATAGGCCTGTGAAGTTCAGAAAATAGCCCTATAATCCACTGTACTTCGCGTATAGCCTCTATAAGTCCATCAGTTTCAGCTTCTAGGGTAGAGAGAGCAATAGTAGTAGCTCTTTTCGTTTTCCAGCTAATAGGCCTACCGGCTAACTTATATAGATAGCCGTAGGTGGATTTACTAGTAGCCTTATCCCCTGCAAAATCAGAATCACTAAAGCCTATAGGGACTAGACTACTATTAATTATAGAAGTCCAGCTACTACCTTTACTATTTCTAGAATCTACTATAGTAGTAAAGGTAGTAGTTAAAGGCCTAGGCCCTTCCTTAGAGTAAAAGTCTCTACTAAGCTTAGTAGTTGTATTACTACTATTATTAAGCTTAGGCCCTAGATCAGCTACTGTATTTCTATTATAGCTAAAACAGATGCTATAGTCTTTAGTACTATTAAGATACTTAAAAAGATTTTTAGCAGCGTTTAAGTGTGATTTTGTAGGTCTATTTAAAGACCTAGAGAGCCACTGTACGGTAAAGCTAATATCTACCCTAGTAAGGAGCATTATATACATAGCTGTTCCTACTAGGCTTTAATAGAGCTTAATTTCCATAGAATTACAGAGGTAGCTAGCAATATCTTCCTCTAGTTGAAGTTGACTTACTAGCCCCGGCTATAAGGGAATAGATATAGGCTTAGAATCGGCTAAGTTAAAGCCGCTAACCGCCTCTTCTATATACTATAACTGGTTAAGCCATAGGTGCCTATTAGGTCTATCCCTTATAATTTGCACGCCTAGGAAATAGGCGGCAGGCCCTAAGTCTTCTATAGCGTAGACCTTATTAAGCCGTTTCTTTGAATCAGTTATATAGCCTATATTAGGCCCTATAAATAGACAGTCATCTATATAGGTAACGATAAAGTGGCAGGTTTTAGCATTATAGAAGACCCCTAGATCTGAAATAAGAGGGAGATAGCCTAGGCTCTTAAGTAAGATTTTAAGCTTATCTTGCCACTCTCTAGGGCTTTGTTTCAGACCGTATAACGCTTTAGATAGTTTAATAATATTAGGAGTAGAAGGATTATAGCTGTATTTTAGTAAAAGCTTATAAATAGCCTTATTAGAAGCCGCTAGGTCTAATAGTCCTTCAGGGATTTCCATATATATTTCTTCTCTAAGAGCGCTATTAAGAAATGCCCTTATAAAGTCAGCTTGTTCTATTTCCCAGTCTAGAACAGCACCTATAGCTAGAAGTATACGCCAAGTAGGTAGTATACTAATAGAGGCGTAGGTTATAGTATAATCTAGGCCTTCTACCTATATAAAGCCCCTAGCTACTAACCGAGATTTATACTTAATAGGCCTGTTTTTAGCGTCCTTTTTAACCTTAAGAACGTTTCGACAGGTAATAAGCTTATAGTTAAAAGATAATAGACTCCTAGGTAGGAATTTAAAAACCCCTAGCTCTAATAACTAGATAAATTCCTTGGTAATAGCCTCTAACCACTTACTACGCTCATCTCTAGGTAGTTTTAAGACTTGCTTATAAGTAGTAGGCGTACTATCCTTAGATATTACCCTTTTTCGAGCCTTATAGACAAAAGACAGTATATAGCTACTAGTCTTAGCTAAAAGCTTATAGTAATCAAGCTGCATTTTATCCCCCTCTGAAATAAGATCACTATTATTAAGAGGTTCGTTTGTTATAGGCTGATTAGGCGCTATAACTTCTAAAGGCTTAGGTGCAAAAATAGGCTCTATAGTTTGGGGAAACGCCTCTGATAATTTAGGCTTTCTTATAGATATAGTAGGCCTAGTAGACTCTACTATAACCGGATTTATAGGCTTATCCGGTAAGGGTTCATCTAATTCACTATTAGAAGAAGATTCATAGGGTTCTAGCTTACTAGGTCCTATTTCTATACTAATAGGCTTTTCAGTATTAAGATTAGAAGGGTCTAGGCTGACAGCCCCCTCTAAATCTAGGTCTAAGTCTACTAATTCCCCCTCTAAAGCCGTATTATTAGTAGGCTGACTTAGTACTGTATTATCCTTTATAAATTTAATAGTAGAGGTTTTAAGTACTGCTCTTCTAGACAGTATATATACTAGGTAGGTCTTAGAACCTAATACCGCTAGTAATTTACACTCTTCCGTTCTAGAGGTAAATTTTAACGATTTAGACCGTTTTTCTAGAGGTATAATAGCCTCTTCTTTAGCGCCTATAGCCCTATAGCGCTCTAGGTTAGGTATATATGGAATACCAGGCTCTAGCTCGTTAAATAGCGCCTAGAAAGGAGTGGTTTCCTTATTAGTTATAGTAGTACTATTAACTAATTCCACTAAAGCCTCTAGTAAAAAGTACTATAAATACTAGGGTAAAGCGCTACTAAGAATAGTACACCTTATATAGTCTAGTATAACTCTAACTAATTGTTCTACTAAGCCGTTCTGCTCGTAGATATAGGGGGCAGAAGTGCTAAATTTAATACCCCTTTTAGCTAACCAAGTAGTTAATAAATCAGTTATTTCAGTGCCTCTGTTAAAGTGGAATTTAGTAGGATATCTACCAAATTCATTCCTTAGGCCCCTAAAAAAGCCCTTAATAGCGTTAGCTACTATAGGGCCTGATTTATTAGGTAGGTTAAAAACCTACCTATACCTACTTTTACAGTTAACTAGAAGTAAGACTATAGGGTTTCTATTATAAGGCCTAGGCCTAATTTTAACAGTATCCCCCTCTATTAAGTCTAAGACCCTAGGTAGGTCAGGTATTAAAGCCTTACTAACCCTTCTCACTGCTTTACCTCGATCACAGCTAGAGCAGTGAAAATCAGCTTCCTTTATTTTATCAAAATTAGGCAGCCCTTTAGTAATACTAGAGGTCTTTTTCAAAAGACGTAGGCCTATATGGCCTAGCCTAACGTGCCACAATTTAGCTAAATTAAGTAGATTATAGTAATCTCGCTGACCTATATTAGGCTCCTTTAAAGTAGGGCTAGATATAGCCTTTTCTACTACTTTATTCCCCTCTATAACTGGCTCTCTTAGCATATAGGGCAGGTCTCTAGTGCCAGTCAAGGGCTCAGGCTCCCTAGTCTTACAGGGACTTTGATAGGGGGCCTAGGTAGTAGCTAAGGGCTTTATAGGCCTACAGGGCCTTTTCCCCCTTAAAGAAGGTCCTACACCTTCTAAAGTAGTACCCTTAGCCGGAGAATTCCTTAGCTTATAGCGCTTATTAGGATCTATAGCTTCAGATACTATAGCATCCTCTATAATAGGTCTATAGTCTACCTTTCTAATAGAATTAGAAGGAATTTCCACTACTATCTTATTACGCTGCGGCTCTATACTTTTAGTAGTATAACTAGAAAGGCCTAAAGGAAAAGCAAAATTTGTATGTAATATAGGCTTAGAGCTGCCTTTAACGTTAAGAAAAAATCCTGATTTCTTAAAGTCTAGTACAGCTATACAGCGTCTATTACCCCTGTAAAGGGTTTCCTTTATAAGGCAACCTCCCGAATTATAGTGCCTAACCCTACTAACAATATTTATATCAATATTAGGTAGGTATAAAATGTTATCTAATACTAATTTAGTATAGGTAGGGGGGCCTTTCTAGATAATACTTCTAGTGTAATAGAGCCTATACTAGCCGGGCTTACAGGGCCATTTCCAGTGTTAATAGGGCGTAACTGGCCTATGTTAGGCGTAAAGGTAGTAAACCGCTCTTTACTATTACTGATATGGTCTGTAGATCCTGTATTGTATAGCTAACTATTATAAAGAGCGGGGTCTCTAGGGCGTCTTCTAGGCTGATTATCTTTATATTTTGCCTTATTAGAAGAGGTTTTGAGGCCTTTTCCTTTAAAGTCCTTACGCTTCTTATACCCTTTTAACGCTAATAGCTATGCTAATTGGGTATTAGAACTGCTAGAAGAACTAGAATGAGAACTAGAGTCGGATTCCTCTTCTTCTTCTATAGCTAGGTTATAGGACCCTAGTATAAAGGAGGCTTGTTTAGCACTTTTAGCACTATAATTCTGCCCTTTAACATTATAACTAGCCTTCTTCTTACCCTTTTTCTTATTTTTACCCTTCTTACTAGGGTTAGAATTTGAATTAGGGGTTGAATTAGAGCTATGAGCCATATAAGCTGCTCTATACGCCTCTATAGCCGGGTTCCTAGATTCTTCTAAAATATCAGCCATTAGATATTCTATATTAAGGCTAGAGGCTATAAGGCCTAGCATTCTAGCCTGTCTTATAGAGCTCTTTTGGCGTGATACCTAGCTAGGAAACTTAGATTCTAGAGCCTTAAAATACTGATTTAGTATTAAAGAGGGATCTATATCTATTTTAGCTATAGTAAGCTTAGCATGATAGCCGTTAAATTCAGCGTTAAAAGCTGATAAGCCTTTTCTATAGGTACTAAAGGTAAGAGCATGGAATTCGTTATAGACGTCCTCCTTTGTAGACTCTATAGGTCGGCTATACTACCTAACAAGCAGCTTAAAGGCTTTAGAAGGTATATGAATCTACGATATAGCAGCCCTAGGGCTACTAGATAAGCTATCGCGTAGAAGTATTAAAAGAATAGCTTGATCAGAGTCGCTATAAGTGTTAGATATATCAGGGTTTTCTAAAAAATTAGATATCCCTAATGCTCTTAGCACTATACTTAAAGCCTGAATCTACTATTCAAAATTGCTTTCCCCGCTAAGCTTACTATCGTCCGGTATAGTATAGGCCTTTTTAGAAAGCTCCTTTACTATACTACTAGTAATAGTATCCTTAAAGCCTTCCTTAGACCCTGTATCTATAGGGGGTCTAAATTACTAGTAGCTGAATTAACAGCCGGCCCTAGATAGGGCTCTTTCCTAGGGGGACGTAGAGGAGAATCTAAGTCTATAGTACCGCTAAAAGGATCAAATCTAGGACTATAGCTAGTTTTTCCAATAGTAGCAGCCGCAGAGTTACTACTATTAGTCAAAGAAGCTAAAGTAGAAGATATATTCTTTATAGCGCTAACGCTATCCTTAACAGAGGCTTTTAGGGTATTTAGACTTAAAAGTAGTGTTTTTATATCACTAGATTGGCTAGCTATAACTCGCTTATAAGATTTTATATACTATTTTAGGACTTCTATAACCTCGCTATAGTCTTCGCTATCTTCCTTATCTTCTAATAGGGTTCGTATAGGTGGTAGAGGCCTAGAAGATTGCCCTGGATCAGCTGGGTTACTAGCCCTTTTAGGCGCTATACCCTTCCCTTTAGCTTGATCCGCCATTGTGAATAGGCTACTATTTACTTTATAGTGCTAGCTAAAGCACTTAATTAGCTTCTAGTTTACTAAAGCTAATTAGCTAGCTCACTAATTATAGTAGTAATTTTCTAGGCTAGTCTTAGCGCTTAGTAGGTTTATAGCACTGCCTACTTGCTACTTAGTAGGGCTTTCTAGTAGAAATTCTAAACTAGGCTCTAAGGGCTAGAGACTTCGACGTAGGGACTTAACTACCGCCTATAGATATATCTATAGAAAGGGCTCTATAGTAGGGAAATATAGGTCTTTAGCGCTAGAAATTCTAGAACGCTAGCCTTTCTACTTCCAGCCATAAGTAGAAAGGTCTTTTAGTATAGGGAAGTATACTAGCCTAAGAGTATAAGAGCCCTAAATGCTCGTCAATACTATAGGACTTAGATTTCTCAGCGATTTCTCCTTCTAGATTTTCAGGCTTTTTAGTCCTTAAATAGCCTTTAATAAGATGTAATATATAGCTTTTTAGGGCTAATATAGTACTATATTTTCAGCTATAAGAGGCTTAAATAGCCCTATATATATAGGCAGAGGTAGCGCTTTGAAATTGGACTCCAACGATAACTATCCTACAGGCTATCCGGGCTTATAACCTATTGAAATGAGTAATCCTATATAAGGATCTGTAACCACTCTAGCCTACTAGTAGTAGTCGTATAGGGTACGTAGGGGTAGCAACAGCGTTGATATGGCCTAAATTGCACTTCCTAGGTATGTGCTAATATAGTAAAGTAGGGCCCTTTACTGTATTCCCTCTATAAAAGTCCTTATATAACGGTATAGTTATAGGCTATTGTTAAACGTCCAAAATAAGCTATAGCGCTCTAACGGTTATAGCTTAGGCAAAACGGATTTCAGTTCTCGAACTACTAGATATATAGCTATATGCTGAGGGTGGACCCACTTTTGTGGATACCGCTGACTAAGCTATATATTCCACTATATAGCCTAGAAATAGCTTTAAAAGGCTTTTCTATTTTTAGATTTATGCCCCACTTTTGTGGAGACAGCCTCCTTAGGCTGTATAAGCGCTAGAAATAGCCTTAAAAGGCTCTTCTACTAGGTCACCTACCTACCCTGTACCTACCCTGCACCGCAGGAGCGAAAACAGAACTTACAGGAAAAGTCGTGCGGCTTACCCTGCAGCTTAGGTAGCCGTAAGTCGATTATTTAAAATCGCCAGCTTATTTGGTTTTTCGGGAAGGCGCCATGCACCCACTAAGGGGCTCCTGCCGTGTAGAAGGTAGGAATGGTCCCGGAGGGTATATGTAGGGAAGGAAATTGCGAAGCCTTACCTACTGGACTAGAAATCAAATTATACGTTACCTATAACTATAAGCCTTATAGGCCTATAAGACCCACTGAAAGCCGTGATATATAAGCTTAAAGCCCCTATAATATAGCGCTATAGCCTATAACTATACCGTTATATAAGGACTTTTATAGAGGGAATACAGTAAAGGGCCCTACTTTACTATATTAGCACATACCTAGGAAGTGCTATTTAGGCTATATCAACGCTGTTGCTGCCCCTACGTACCCTATACAACTACTACTAGTAGGCTATAGTGGTTACAGATCCTTATATAGGATTATCCATTCCAATAGGTTATAAGCCCGGATAGCCTGTGGGATAGTTATCGTTGGAGTCCAATTTCAAAGCGCTACCTCTGCCTATATATATAGGGCTATTTAAGCCTCTTATAGCTGAAAATATAGTACTATATTAGCCCTAAAAAGCCATATATTACATCTTATTAAAGGCTATTTAAGGACTAAAAAGCCTGAAAATCTAGAAGGAGAAATCGCTAAGAAATTGTCACGTAAAGAGCAGGTGATGGATGTGAAGAAGTGAATGTGCCTGTTCTTCTTCTTACTACGGGACCTGCTACTCCTTATATAGGCGCCTCTGAGCCTGACAAGCAGCTTATTAGGATGTCTAAGTATAGAGAGCCCTAGTCCTAGATAGGTTACTCTATGACTATTACTATGTTCTGTTATATACCCTCTTAGATTCGCTATCCTATGGGGAGTCTGACTTATAGAACGTAGGATTATAGTAACTATAACTCCTATACCCCCTTAAGTATATTGAGATAGCGATGTACTTAAGCCTAGTATAGGTACCTAGTAAATACCTTATCTGTAAAAACTTTACTAGGTTGATAATACTTTTGCTAGTCTATTTGCTATTGTTACTTTCTCTTTCCTATTTGTGAGTTATAGGACTAGTTTTTATCCTAAGTAGCCTTACCTACTGCCCTCTTACTAGCTATATAGGTAGCCTTTTTTCTAAAAGAAGATAAGTATGCTTGATTGTCAACCTTACTGCTATAAGTTACTATAGTAACAGCAAGGTTAACCTGCTCTTTCCTCTTTTCTCTAGAGCTTACTATAGGCCTACTTTTTTTAGGTATAAGAAGAGCATAGAGAATTCCTCCTAGCCCTGTTCCTTTTCTCTTCTTTATAACTACTTTTTTAAGGTAAAGTTTTCTTATAAGCCTGCCTCTGTTCTTGCCTAGCTCTCTTTTTCCTATTACTATACCTAAGCGAGAAGTAGTAAGTCTTCCTGATTATTACTATTACTAGCTATAGCGTCCTATAGCTAGATAACGGTGTTCCTTCGAAGCTAAGATCATAGGCGTCCCTATAAAAACAGCTCTAGGATCTGACCTTAAACTTTACTTAGCTCTATTCCGGCTATTATCAGCTTGCCAATAACGCTAGTAGCTATATTATATCCTTAGATATCAAGAGAGTTAGTAACAATGCGCCGTTAAGCTCTATTCTAGCGCCTATACTAGAAACTCCCGCTTTTAAGATACTAGGCTGCCCTAAGAAGATTATAGGCCAGACTCCTAGTCGAGTAAAGACACCTCGATCTGAAAAATCTAGCCTTCTAGGCCCTTTTTATCTGCTATCTTATAAGCCCTATGTCCGGTTACTGCTAAAGGGATATACTATAAGAGAATGCTTTTCTTAGTATAACGATACCGGCAGCCGCTATTACTACTATCTTCTAACATAGACTGTATCTTACTACTATTGTCCTATATAAGTCCGTCTAGGCCTAATAATTTTACTATAAAGCTAACTGTATATATTATAGGTCGGTTAAGGCCAAGAAGACTATCTAGGTCCTTTAGGACTTGAAAAAGAAAAATATAGAGGCCGGCAGAGTATGTCTATCCGTTTTAAAATTCAATATTTAGACTAATAGTCGTATCTAGAAGGCAATAGCAGGTAAGGCTACTGCTATTTCGAAAATATTACACACTATCCTCGACCTATTATCCGGATTATCGCTATATAGGCTAATACCTGTATTACCTGCTCTACCTACTCCTTTGCGTCTGCCCTAGGCATTCTATAAGGAGCTGAAATTTAAAGATCCGCCTTATAAGCAAAAAGCATCTTACAAATTATCTCTGCCCCTATATCCATCCCTATCCCTATCTGCCGGACTAGGACGTATATTTTCGCCTCTCTATTAGTCAATCAAGTCTCTAGCCGACAATCCTTTTATATAGGTAGCGTTCCTAAGTATAAGCGGCGCTAAGTTTACTTAGTACCTTGGACAAGGAATTGGTAGATATGTTAGGGCTCTTCTATAGTTAATGCTATATTATCTTAATAAGAATCGTATAAATATGTTAGCTATATCGTAGGTACTGGCTAAGATTGATCGGGCTATCGGCGTATTAGAGAAGGCTATTAAGCACTATAGCGCCCTATAGTAGGCTTTTTTTATAAGTTTTACGGCGGACTAGATAGTTGTCCATTAGTAATTGAATTCCCCTTTCTTTAATTATTAGCCATAATCCGTAATACGTCCCTTAGATTCAGCATAGCCTGGAAGTGCTTGAACTTTACCCTTGACAAATTCTTTATTAGGCTGTTAGCTGGTATGTTAGCTATCTTGATATAGGATACTATAAAGCTGCCCTTGCTATACTTTTATTTGAGCTATATATTCTGAATATTAATATGATAGAGCGTTGTTACTATATACTCCTCTTTATTAACTACTAGCCTGATAGTCTAAGTATTATTATAGAAAATCCGCCATAGAACTGACAGTTTAACTGTTAGGTCCTTAAGGAATCTTTTTATCCCTATAGCCTCCTTTACAGCTAGGGAGAGACTATAAAGCTCTGCTTTTATTATCAATGTAGTAACTATAGCTTGATAAGACGCATTTTACTAGACAAGTCCCCTGAATATTATAATTGTATAACCTTAAGACGATTGTTATAAGTCTAAGTTATCTGTAAAGGAGGCGTTACTAGCGATATAAAATATATAGGCCTAACTAGAATAGCTACTATATATGATCCTGGGAAACCTTGTGTAATATAGATACTAGATCGTCTGTCTAGCAGCCTCGATATATCGGGCTAACAGGTTCGTTAAGAAGCAGGAAAGATATAATGCAGTAAAGGCTATATCTGGACGGACTATAATTACTATATATAGTATTGTCCCTACTAGTTCTTGTATAAGCTTTACCTCCTTCTTAATAGCCTAGCCCTTATTCTTGCTAAGTCTGACTATTAGGAGTAGTATAGGGGGGATAATAGCGGATCTATCTAGCCTATACTTCTTAGCCGCATTCTTAATATATATATCGTGAACTAGCGTGATTGTACGATTAACTCTATCCCTTATAATCCGAATACTGAGAAACTATTCTGCCTTAGGCTAAATTTTTGCTTTATATTTGCCTAGTAGTTTTGCCTTTAGGTCTATAGTATAGTCCTAATACTAATAATAATAGAGAAGTATTATATTATCTATATAGAATATTAAGAGGATACGTCTATCTATATTATAAAATAGATATAGCTCCTCCTTAGACTTCTAAAGTCTAAGATTTTTAAGAAAGCCTAAGAATTCAAGATACTAGAGGAGAGGAGAGTCTTAAAGCCTATATAGAGCCCTATCAACCTAAGTAAGAAGTCCTAGCTCCTTAAACCCTTTTAGAAGATTATAGATTACTAGGCCCTGGCTAAATAACTCCTAGAGTATGTTATAGAAGGCGTTTGTAACGTCCTATAAGTCAATCTCTAGATTAAAATGCACTGCTAGGGCTATACTTACTCTAAGGGACTTGGTAGCTAATATTACTATATAAGTTAACTCGACTAACTCTAGATATTAAAGATCTCCTTAGATGTAAATCCTTACCTTTAGCCTAACAACCATCCTATCTAGATTAAGCTTATACTTTAGTACCTATTTAAGCGGGAGAGGCTATATCCTATACTAATCTTTTGGAATTTTCTTATAGGTCTATAGCTTTTATAGCTAATTAATCTTAGCCTAAGCTATAGACTTCTATATCTTCTTAAAAAGCGACTTTATAGCTTTACTCTAAGTCCTAGGCTCCAGCGGCATTTCTAATTTATGCTATTTCCCTAGGACAAACTCTTTCTTATCCTAAGGGCCCTTTGGTAAGTCCTTTTTCTGCGACTCTCGCTTCTCTTTTCGCTCTATTAGGCGTTTCTAATATCGAACAGTACCTACTCCTATAATATATACTGTTTTAAACTCCCTTCTATAGCTGGCTACTAGCTAATTAGGAAAGTAATTAGCCATAAAAACGAGTAGTAGCGATAATACCGCCGTTCTCTTTATATTAAGAATACTAAAGATGTTCTTAAGTACAGTATTACGCTAACGAAGGTTATATCGGCCTAGCTCTGCTGTAAATACCTAATTCCTGCTGCTATAGGGCCGACCTTATCTTTAAGGGGCTGGGTTGCCTAGTACTTGCATATTACCAGTATATATCCCTAAGATCCTGGCTTTAGAGTCCGGTTTTCTAACTAACAGTCTGTCTGTCGTCTTATTATCGGTATACTAGCGGGTTATAACACCTGCCCTAGCTTTAAATCCTTCTAATAGTCTATAGCGATACGCCTTACCCTTAGACTATATTCCTCCTCTAGTTATACTTTAGGGAGAGTCTACTCTATTACTATAGCTGTTAATCCTAGTATAATCTAAATTCGGTATTCTAGACTTAGGTATTTGCTTTAGGGTAAATAGTCTGGTTATAATGTTAGTATATAGCTTGTTCTAGCTAGTACCGGCATCTAACCGATACTCTTCCAGCTCTATAGCTAAGAGCTTTTCCTTATTCTCTCTAGTAGCTATTAGCCTAATAGGACCTATAAGATCCAGATTCTATATCGTCTTAAGGATAGTATTAAATTTATATTCCTCTGCTAGCTTGTCTAGCTAGTCTGCTAGTTCTCTTAAGACAGGGATAGCTTAAGCTTTAGATTCCACCTCCCTTCCTATATAGAAAACTATCTTATTAAACTGAACATTCCAGATAGTAATTACCCTATTAAGCTCTAGGACCTATATCCTATATAACGTAGTAGCGATATAACCTATAAGATAGCTAATATAAGCTTAAGGTCGAATCTTGTAAAGTCTCTAAAGTATGTCCTTCTCTCTATCCTTTTTAAGGGGATAACCGGCGTATCTATATACGTAAAGGCTACTAAGCTAAGGCCTTAGATTAATTGTGGCTTTGCGGATAATAGCCGGGTTGTAAAAGCGAAAATAGTTCCGAAACCATAATAGAAGCTTCTTATTTAGGGATCTTGGATTATCCCTAAGCCTAGGAGATAAGTTGTAAAGATATACTATAGCCTCTATAGTCTTAGGCTATAGATCCTTAGAAAGATATACCCCTAACTGTATTGCTATTGACTTATTAACGATAGTCTTCCCGTTTCTTTCGACAAGTCCTGTCGGACTATATGTATATAACGGTGGAATTTCCAAGCTAATTCCTTTACGATCTACCTATTTCTTATACTTGGTTTTTCCTTAAGAAGATATAACTAATATCTTACCGTTATAGCGGAAGAAATAAACGGACAACCTATACTATTGCCTAGTCTAGGCGTCGAACCTCTTAAGGACTTAAAGAAGGTTTTCTTATCCTTTACCTTTTATCTAGAAGGCCTATACCTTCCTGCTAAACTTATCTACTATAAAGAGAATCCTATTATAGCCTATATATCCCTAGGAGAATTCAAAAAGATCCTAGGCAATCCTGTAAAACGGTCTAGCGGATTTTCCGCTTAACTCCCTCCTAGACACTACTTTTGTTACGTATAACTAGGTATATGCTAAGCACTTAAGCTACAGTATCCTGGTTAGATTGCCGTTATCAGGCTATGACAAATTTACACCCTAAGTATGGTTTACTAACAATTGTAGTACCTTAGGACCTAGGTGTCCTGTCCTTAAGTACTATAGTTCTTTAGGATCTATATAAGCCCTATACGGCTTATATATCCTTTTCCATCCTATTGGAATGGGTAATCCTATATAAGGATCTGTAACCACTATAGCCTACTAGTAGTAGTCGTATAGGGTACGTAGGGGCAGCAACAGCGTTGATATGGCCTAAATAGCACTTCCTAGGTATGTGCTAATATAGTAAAGTAGGGCCCTTTACTATATTCCCTCTATAAAAGTCCTTATATAACGGTATAGTTATAGGCTATAGCGCTATATTATAGGGGCTTTAAGCTTATATATCACGGCTTTCAGTGGGTCTTATAGGCCTATAAGGCTTATAGTTGTAGGTAACGTAGTAACTTGATTTCTAGTCCAAGTAGGTAAGGCTTTGCAATTTCCTTCCCTACATATACCCTCCGGCACCGTTCCTGCCCTCCACACGGCAGGAGCGCCTTAGTAGGTGCATGGCCACTTCCCGAAAAACCAAATAAGCTGGCGATTTTAAATAATCGACTCACGGCCACCTAAGCTGCAGGGTAAGCCGCATGACTTTTCCTGTAAGTTCTGTTTTCGCTCCTGCGGTGCAGGGTAGGTATAGGGTAGGTAGGTGACCTAGTAGAAGAGCCTTTTAAGGCTATTTCTAGCGCTTATACAGCCTAAGGAGGCTGTCTCCACAAAAGTGGGGCATAAATCTAAAAATAGAAAAGCCTTTTAAAGCTATTTCTAGGCTATATAGTAGAGTATATAGCTTAGTCAGCGGTATCCACAAAAGTGGGTCCACCCTCAGAATATAGCTATATATCTAGTAGTTCGAGAACTGAAATCCGTTTTGCCTAAGCTATAACCGTTAGAGCGCTATAGCTTATTTTGTACGTTTAACACATCCTCTCTGTTTTACTTGTTTTTGAGCTGTTATTATTATAATGCTGTTATTACTTATTAGAAGGGGTTTTAAGACTATATAGGAGGTAAGCGGCTTATATTTAAGCACTGTTAAGTTGAACTTTTCCTATAGCGTTATAAGAACAGCCGAGCTTGCTATATCTCTAACTCTTAGGGTGTTGTTAGCCCCTAATAGCTAGATTCCCTTTCGGCGTAGAAGTATGGCCGATATAATATTAGCATGAAATCCCTCTATAATAACTATATTCTAAAGAATCAAGTCTACTGTTTTATTACCCTTATTATCCTGAAAAATCTTTCTTAGAGTCTAGCGTCCTGTCCTAGAAATGGGTAACGTTGTTAAGCCTACTCCTATAACAGCGTTAGGGGTAAATAGCTTGAATGTCCTATAGTTAAGTAGATCTTTATAGTTAACTATATAAACTGCTGTGTAGTTGTCTAAGAGGGTGCTGTCTAAGAGAGGATAATAAGTAGGGTTCTAAGTGCTAAATACCTTATAGACCGTACCTAGGGTAGCAGTGAACAGGGTAGGGTCGAAGAGAGGTATATTAGAAAAATTCTAACTTTGATTTTCAAGCTAAGGTAATAACTAAGAACTCCTAAAAACTTTATCCGGCTAACGATCCTGTCTTTAAGTACTAAAGGACTTCGGAACCTATAGCTTCTTTATATCCAGCCTCTTGCCCTTTAACTATCCTTTTAATTCTAGGGTTATATAGAGGTTAGCCTACTAGGGATCCTAATAAACGAGATTTCGAATAGATTATTGCTCCTCTATAGATAAAGTAATTCTTTGTCTTATAGATCCTACGTATAATAGCTCAACTCTTCTATAATCTTTAGGTTTCTAGAGGTAAGTGTAAGGAAAAGGTAGATAAGGGTATTAGTAGCCCTTGTTTTAGGATCCTTAACGATTTCTACCCTAACTATCCTAGGCGTGCCGTCTTTAAGGCTGTCCTTGGCCTTTTTCTTAATTAGAGTATAGAGTAGGCAGCAGGTTCTTATTGTTAGAAAGTTAAGCAAAGGTAGAGTATACTCTAGCTGGATTTCTATAGGCTTGTTACTACTGAGATTCTGTTATAAGGCTGAGAAGGGTCTTGTTAATGATCTTTAGTATAAGTAGACTTACTTAGCTAGTTGCTTTGGCTAGAACGATCTGTTAGAGCTAACTGTTGGCCTATTATAGAGTTAGTGTCGATTCGCTCTCACTGCAGTGAAAGGCTTCCGGTAGATAGTAAGGAACAAGAACAGTAAGATAGAGAAAGAGCAAAATAACAAGTACGATTCCTATAGTGTTAATTAATGATGTGTCCTCTCTCCCTCTCTTTCTTGCTCTCCTAGATATAGGGCGTTATAGCCCTATATCTTAACTAGGGTTGTGCCTAGCGCTAGCATAGGGGTTATGCCCTATATCTAGCTATTCCCTTACTGTAACCAACCTATACCAGCTACGATAGCCTGCTAGTAATCGACACTGGCTCTCTTTTCTTTTTGGTTATAGTCCGTCCTTATAGGACATCCTTACCTATAGTTTGCTACTTAACGTACTTTATCTATACAAGATAAGGCGCGTATTGCGTCCTATAATCAATTCTTAATATGCCCTATTCTTATAAGACAAGTCGTACATTGCGTCCTATAAGTACTATATAAAGCGTATATTACGCTTTGTCCACCGTAACATATCCGCGTTGTCCGTTACTATACTAATCCTACTATATAACTATCTTCTATCTCCTTCTCCCTTTTCTTCCTTAGCTATAGCCTGCCTATCCCTTAACTAATCAATAATACCCTTTTCTACTAGTATTATCTTCTTATTATTATATACTCCTAGACCGCCTACTATAGAATAAATAGAATAATAGGCCAGCCTGTACTTCCAACGTAGTCCTTCTCTTTCAAGTCTTACTAACAAAAATGTATATATATATAGCCTTCTTGCCCTGCTGCCGCTACTACTGCGATTCGTCGTTTACTAACCTGCTTATAGCTAATGTAGACTCCCTTTTCAACTTGGATAACTTAGTGTATAATATCCTAGGTAAGTACTTTATTGTTATCCGCCATACTAGCTTTATTGTCCGCCATATACATATCGTATCCTATATATTATTAGTATAGGCGTATCTTATTTATTAATATCCTAGCGCGATATAGGTATACCTACCGCGCCCCTGGCCCTGGCGCCTATGCCGGCTAAGCCGGCCAAGATCATGCTGGCTGTACGTCGTGTAGCTGCTTATAAGGCTAAGCGGCGTAAGTCGGCCAAGGTCTACGCTATAGCGGGTAGGGTAGTAGTTGCTAAGCGCCGTAAGAAGCGTAAGGAGGCTGCGGCTAATGCCTAGGCTAGTAAGCTAGCTAAGAAAGAGGGCCTATAGCGCTCTAAGCGCACTACCGGCGGCGATGTCGGCAGATATACTACTAATTCCGGCCTTATAGCTAATAAGGATGATAATAACGCCTATAATAGGGTATATATACCCCCTGCTAACGCGGAGGAGGAGGAGGAGGGCGGCAGTAGCGATAATAATGGCGTTAATAGCGGTACTAGCGATAGTGCTAATAAAGGCAAGGGTAGCGGCGCGTGTAAGCGCAGTGAGGGCGCTTTACACTGCGAAGGTAAGTTTCAAAGTACGGCCGTACTTTGGAATATAGCTGACATTTTCGTGATTTCTAGACATACCGCTATATAAACGACAGTGCGTTGTGTCCTACCCCTGCGGCCCTCCTAGCATGCCCTACGCTGATATATACGTTTACTATGTCTAGGTAGTAACAGCCGGTAAAGGCCGGGGTCCTAACAATATATAGTATTAGGACTAGTATTGCCGGGATTGCGTTAGGGTTATTAGTAGCTGTTATTAGTCCTACTTAGCTAGTAGTAGTTATAAGCTACTATAAGCGCTTTGTCTTATATAAATAAAACCGCAGTTGTACTTTAATTTACCTATATAGCTCTGTATTAGCGTGCCCTATTATAGCGCGCTATCTTGAAGTCCTTATAGCTTTCGAGCCCGCCTTTGCCGTAAGTCCTCCCCTCTATCTTCTTAGCGATATACTAACTTATTAAAGGCCGTTAAGAAGCAGTAGCATAGGGACTAGTAGGAGTAGTAGTCCGCCGTCCACTACGTTCTTACGCTGCCTAGCGGTAGTAAGGAGGAGGCGGACTTGGCAGGGATAGGGAAGAAGGCCTTGTAAAAGGCCTATACGTAGGTATCGGCCTATATAGCCAAAGTACTTTTATTGTTAGTAGTATAGGGGGATAAGGAGGAGGAAAATATAAAAATATAAAAAATGTAAAAGTATGTTGTGCTTTATCTTGCAGTCCTGCTATACTTGTTGCATTTTATGCTCCTGTTTTTTGGTATGTCTGTGCCTTGTCCTCCCTCCTCTTCTGCGGTATATTAGCGTATAATATGTCCTGCCCTTACTGTCTTTCTTTTATCGGCGTGCTATAGCTGCTGTATAGCAATTATCGCTATGTTACCTAACCCTCTATATGTATCTTAGCTGCGTTATTGTTAACTAGTACTATAAGTGCCTGGTTAGGCAGTCTTTTTGTTATAGCGTCTGCTGGGTTGTCCTTCCTATTGATCTACCTAACCTTCTAAATCTCCCTATTCTCGTAGCTCTACCGTAAAGCTATAATATCGATTATAAGGCGCTTTTCGATAGTACTGCTAAGCTTAACAAGGTACTTGTATAGACTAAAAGAGTCTGTATAAAGAATAATTAGAAGGTTAGCCCCTAGGCTAAGGCAGGTAAAAATCGTGGAAATAGTCCGCTAGACTATAAAACCGATATTAAAGCCGGCTATTATCCTATAGATCTTGCTGGCTAGTACGCTTCTTGTTACCCTCTTGCACTTTGTCGAGGACTAGTGGATTATATTTCTGTAAATTCAAAAAGCAGCCTCTCCTAGTATATCGTCTTTATTAGCTAGTAGTATAACGTAGCCGATCTAAGAAGTTAGGTCCGCGTTATTAGTAAAGGACCTGTTAATAAAGATAAAGAGCTTAGCTATAGTAAGATCTAAAGGGTAATAAACCAGGCCTTTTTCTACGTTATCTATCTGCTATTAGATCTGGGCGTTAAGGTGCTTATAGTCTTCTAGCTAGGGCTATTAGGCTTATGTAGCTATAGCTAAGTCGAAAGCCGCCTCTAGCTGGCAGATAGAGGCCAAATAAGCCCCCCGAGTACATTGCTCAACGTATTGCTAAGCAGGCGTTGCCCCTTTTATATCGATAAGGGATAGGCGTTTACCCTGCCCTTTTTGCCGTATTAAAAGGTTGCTGTTAGAGAGGTAAAGCCGGCAGCTGTTAAAATCCACCTTTAGCCTATCTACTACCTTAGTAGCTAGCTTTGACTTAAAACCGGCTTTTTCTAGCTCTTTCTCTTCTAACTAGGAAAAGGAATTATCCCTAATAATAAGGGTATCGTTGGTTTGTAAGCCAATAAGCCTAAATCCCTTTCCTAATACAGTAGTAGAAATCAGAAGATAAGGATTAAAAGAAGAAGACTGAAGACCAAGGTAATTTATATACTACTGCATATAGGTAGCAAACCAGTAAAGCCCTGCCTCTGCTATACCGTAAAGCGGGCGGTTTACCTGTAAAACAGCGCTAGTAGGATATTTACTCTAAAGCTCTTTGGGCAGACGAAGGAGTATTTTGCGGTTTAGGGCTGTCTCGGACTATATATACGCCTGTATAATATCTTGTAACTATAGGTACAGCCTAAAATCGTAAAGAAGAGAAGGGTAAAGGGCAAGTAAAATCCGCTAGATATACTATTAGATGGTCGGTAACTAGGTAAGAAGACTATTCTTTCTTAGATTACTATACCCCTAGGCTACTAGCTTTGATTTTTTATATAGGCTAGAAGTCTTGTCCTTTACCTCTTGTACTATCCTTAACTTAAATACCTTAATGCTGTAGAGGTCCTTTAGTTCTTAGATTACCTTAATAACACTGTTTTTAAGGAGGGTATTGATCTTGGCCTTATCTAAAGCCTTAAACGGCTTACCTAGTATGGTAATCTTGCCTTAGTACTGTAATTCTAGGGCTAGGGTATAGTCCTTCCTCTCCTTCTTAGAAAGGAAGAGTCCTATAGGGACTTAACTTGCAAGGTCCCTACCCGATATAAGGGTACGGCTATAGTCTAAAATGGTAAAACGTAGCACGAGTAATAGCTTGTCCGGCATGCTAGAATTGCAGGTTATCCGTCTAAGTTATAGTATATTGTTCGTTAACGTAGGCCGCGCCTTATCCTAGGGTTTCGCAGTGCGAGTTGTGCTGTATCTAGACAGTATATTAGGTTGTAGGTCTATAATCTCTAGTAAAATCCGGGCCTCTTTTTCTCTTCTAGGCTAGCCCTACCTCTTTAGCAGTATAGGGTTAGGGTAGACGAACTTTTCCACTATATCCAGATCTTCTAGGTCTTTAGCGTCCTTCTCCTCCTACGGCCCCCCTTATAGCCCCCTCTATAGCTCTTAGTAGTACAGTTTTACAACTATACTCCTAAAGTCTATAGCGCTATTAACTATATCTATAGTTATAGAAGTCTCTAATACTGCTAATACCTTATATGGCCTAGTCTACCTGTTATTTTCGCAGTAGACTAAGACCTCCTGGCTAATATCTAGCATACTAGGTAGTACTGCCTTGGTATTAGGGCTATTTTAGCGGCTAAGAGCCTCCCTAATAGCCCGCTTACCTTGCTACCTCTTAAGCTTAGCTATCGCTTTTTCGATGGCTTCTGCCCTTGTGACTTGATCTGGACTTAGTAGCGAATTTCTAGTTAGCTAGGAAAAAGCACTAAAGACTAGTAGGGTAGGGATTAAACCGCTAGGCCCTGCTATATTATTAATAGTAGAGACTGCGGCTTATAAGCTAGCCGTTTTCGATATAATAGTGCCGGCCTCTTCCTGTATAATCTTATATACCCGGCATAGTAGGACGTAGTAGCGCTCTACTTTCCCTACTAAGTTATAAGCCTTGACTAGGACGTCTACTACTATAATACCGGCTAATTTCGCCTCTGTCTGGAATTCCTTAGCTATAAAATTAGTCCCCTAGTTATAACAAAGGATATCCGGCGGTCTAAGATATATATCTATCTAGTACTCCTTTAACCGTTCCTAAGTCTCTTTTGCCGTTATATCCTTTAGAAAATAGGCTGCTTAAAAGGAGGTAGCTGTATTGACTATATAAAGGACTTTCTAGCTATTAAGATCTAGGATATCTACTACTACCTTGTAGTTAAAGTAGATATTATCCCTAAGTGTAAATTTAAAACGCCTAGGTACTAGCCCCTTAACCTAGTAGAAATAGCAGAACTTGTTAATAAGCTCTAACGTACTATGTTCTACTTGATAGTCGGCGTAGCTAAGGAGCTTATATAGCTTTTCTACTAATAGGTAGCCGTAATATCGATAAATTCGCTATAGCTGGGATTCTATAAGTTCCGTTAAGCGTGGTTGCGCTTTGTCCTGTAAAAACACAGCGTATGCTGCGCTATTAAGTGCCGGGATCTATAGGTGGCCCTATCTTTGGATAATCGGGATCTGCTGCTTACCCTTGACTATAATGTCTATTGTATTGTCCAGGTATACCCTAAGCTAATCTATATCTTAAAGGTAAAGAAGAAAAGGGGTAGGCGTGTCTAGAATGTGGAAAGTTGCCTTCCCGGTAGCGGTGTCTATTATGACTATACCGATAGATTCCTTTACTTTGCCTAGGCCGAAGGTAATACTAGCCTTTTTAGCCCTTGCCCTGTCGATATAGATATCGGGTACTTAGCGTTGTAGGGCTAGTACTTAACGTATACCGGCAGTCGAAAAATTGGCGGTACCTATATCTGGCATAATCCCCTGGAATACTGTTTTGGAATACTTATTAAGCATAAATTGCGCGGAAGAGAGCGTAGCGCGTGGTATGTCTTTAGGTTCTCTACCGTAGTAGGGTTCTTCCCTATATAATCTATATAGGAAAGCCTTATTAGTAAAGAAAGCTGCTGTTATATTGTTTCTAGCGGAGTCTTCTATAGTATAATCCTCTAGGCTATAGTTGTTAAAATCGTCCTCTACTATACTCCCTTTAGACTTAGAGCCCTTATAGTTAACTAGAAACGACTAATATCTCTTCTTTCCCCTATTAGGGTTGATTTGCCGGCTTTTTAGCTAGTTAAGTCGATTCTTCTTCTGCTCCTTTTCTAAGTGCTTAGTAGAGTAGCACCTATTCTTCTTACAAATCTAGCAGTATTAAGACCTTCTAGGGGTAGACCTTAGCTGTAACTTCTTAGAGAAATACCGCTAGTCTATTAGATACTGCTAGCTTTCTATTTCCTCTACTTCTAGTATACCCTATAGCATAGCTACTAGCTCCTTAAATCTTTTAATTGGCTTATATAAAGCTAACTTTAGTTTAGGCACTCTATGGCATGCCCTTACTATATTCAAAGTAAGGATTTCCTTACTATAGTAAATAGGCCCTAAAGCCCGCTGAATTACCGGCAGCTTATCGAGTAGTAGCTAAAGGACTTCTTTGTTGCTTTTTCTAGGGTTTTCTTATTATACGCTTCTAAAAGTAATAGAGCTCTATATCGTTACTAGGTTCTGCTTTTTAGCGTCTATCTCGAAATACTCGCTTAGTTTAGCATAAACTAAGTAGAAAGGAAGGAGGTGGTTAAGGTGGTTAACCTAGTAGTCTCTAGCCCTACTAGAAAGGATATAGGGAAAAACTAGGTATAAAGTAGCGTAGTTGATCTGGAATATTATATACTAGTAAAGGAAAATCTTAACTTTGTCGTCTAGTATCTCTGTTTTTGCCCTATTATAGCAGTTACTACTATTCTATGCTTTTCCGAAGTCTATATATAGCTTTTGATTAATATAGGGATCGTTATCCCTCTAGGTTAGCCTTAGGGGAATTTCTAGGTATTCCGGACTCCCTATTTCGACTCTAGTAACCTCTGGTAGGTTAGCTGGAATAAAAGGCTGGTTATACCTTCTTTGTTACTGCTACTAAGGGTAGTACTACTAGTAGTACTACTATAGTTAGTATTACTGATAGGGGTAGTATTACTAAGGTTATAGGTTAAAGCCTAGTAGTCCTAGAATAAACCCTAGTTGCCCTAGGTTAAATCTATTTCTATATCTAGGCCTAGTTCCGTTCTTATACTTAGGTCCTCCCCTATATCCTCTATTTCCTTCTAGTCCTTATACTAAGCTCCCTAGCTTAGGCCCTAAATTTGGCAGTTTAGGTGGTAAAGAGAAGCCTAGTACTAATAGCAGTAAAGGTATATCTTTGCCTAGGACAGGCGAGAAAACTTATAATGATAGAGGTGCTATTACTATCTAGAGAGGTAAAGAGGCGGCTAATAGGACTGGCTAATAGGTAGGTTTACTAATAAGGCTCTTGTTATTAGCAAACCTAGCTAGTTTATCGTCTTAGTAGCTTCTTATTAGGCTTATAGCAAAACCGCTAGTTCTAAGTAGTTCTGCTAACTCCGTTTTAATAATTATAGAAGCCTTCTAAAAGTCCTTATTAGTCTACCTATTAAAGCTATTAATTACCCTTATTTATAGCCTTTCTCCCTCTATTTTCAACCTCTAGTATTCTACTACTTCTATTAACATATAGGTATTAATAATCCTCTTATCTTTATAGCCTGGTTTAATATAGTCTAGGGTTTTAAAGAAGGTTACTGCGTCTAGCAGGTAGGCTTTGCTAGGTAGTAGCTACTAGGGTAGCTTATTAAGCATCTTGTCTTTAGCTGTTAGTATATACGTCTGTATTATAGTATTGGCTATTTCGAATTGCATATTACGTTCTATCTTTGGGTTTTAAGCTACGGTTATAGTGTCGAATTGTCGTTTGTCGTATCTGCCGAAAAATGTTGGACAAGTAAAGTCGTTTTTCAAAAGTATATCTACGTTTTATCTCCTTGTTTTAGGTTATGTTTGTAGGTTAGATATACTTAATAAAAAGATCCGTCTTTTGTTATAGCTAGCCTAGCTCTTCCTCTTTATAGGTATACTTCTAGTATAGTCGTTAATCTAACTACTCTG
Source organism: Phyllachora maydis (assembly GCA_029339225.1). Lineage (NCBI taxonomy): Eukaryota > Fungi > Ascomycota > Sordariomycetes > Phyllachorales > Phyllachoraceae > Phyllachora > Phyllachora maydis. The sequence continues at coordinate 10,119,116 of JAQQPM010000001.1, read as the reverse complement.
CTCCTACTATCTATTAAAACAATAGAAACTAATTAGTATCGATTTGCTCTTACTATAGTGAAAGGCTTTTAGTAGATAGTAAGGAACAAGAATAGTAAGACAGAGAAAGAGCAAAATAACAAGTACGATTCCTATGGTGTTGATTGATGATGTGTCCTCTCTCCCTCTCTTTCTCGCTCTCCTAGATACGGGGCGTTGTAGCCCCGTATCTTGACTAGGGTTATGCCTAGCGCTAGCATGGGGGTTATGCCCTATATCTAGCCATTCCCTTACCGTGACCAACCCATACCAGCTACGATAGCCCGCTAGCAATCGACAGTTAGCCTTGCTGTTAGGGCTTGAAGAACTCTTTTAACGGCAGTAACGCCTATAATAGCCGGAATCCTTTCGATTAGCGTAACCCGGTAAAATTTCTACTAGTCCTTATGCTAATAGATCAGCCTAGTTCGGCCATTCTTAGCCTGTCTAAGTACCGCCTTATACTGAGATTCGATCTAGACTTTCTCTGCTAAGTCTAATAGAGCGTTGTCTTTCTTTAAAGCTTATATAAGAGGCTGAAGATTCCGGTACTATTCTGACCCTTATCTCTGCTTTAATAACTAATACAACTAAATAGCCGTCTCCTTAACGTTGTAATCTATAGACTAAAGAATCTAGTTTAGAAACTTCAGGTAATTTGCCTCCTTTAGCTTAGCGGTAGCCCTCTTAGACTGTTATATTAGAAGGTAAGTCCTATATGCTTTTTCTGAGTTGTATAGGGTAATAAGGGTCGGCCAAACTGGTAGGGGAGGTACTAAGGCTATATCCTAAGTTGATATGCTAAGAAGTTGAATTTTCTCTTAATAATGTGCGATAGCCTTGTCGTACTAGGCTACCTACTTAGAATTGGCTTAATAAGCCTATTCTTCCCATTCTAGGTCAAGAATTTCTATATCTGCTAGAGTAGATATCGAGTCTAGATCAATATCTTCCTAAATTCCAAGGGCTAAAGCTAGTATCTATACATCAAGATACCAGGCTGTCTATATTAATAAGCCTTTTAGGATGATAGACGTTAAATATGCTGAATTTAGGGTTGTTAATATCTTGAGCAGGGAGTTAAGGGGAGGATAATAGAATAGTAATGATAATAGGAGGGCTTAATACGTATTGTGCGCAGTTGGTCAAGTTAATGATACTAGCGCCGGGCTTATAACTGTTATGTAAAGAGCAGGTAATGGATATAAAGAAGTGAATGTGCCTGTTCTTCTTCTTACTACGGGACCTGCTACTCCTTATATAGGCGCCTCTAAGCCTGATAAGCAGCTTGTTAGGATGTCTAAGTATGGAGAGCCCCAGTCCCAGATGGGTCACTCCATGACCGTCACCATGTTCCGTCATAGAAATCTAAGTCCTATAGTATTAACGAGCATTTAGGGCTCTTATACTCTTAGGCTAGTATACTTCCCTATACTAAAAGACCTTTCTACTTATAGCTGGAAGTAGAAAGGGTAGCGTTTTAGAATTTCTAGCGCTAAAGACCTATATTTCCCTACTATAGAGCCCTTTCTATAGATATATCTATAGGCAGTAGCTAAGTCCCTACGTCGAAGTCTCTAGCCCTTAGAGCCTAGTTTAGAATTTCTACTAGAAAGCCCTACTAAGTAGCAAGTAGGCAGCGCTATAAACCTACTAAGCGCTAAGACTAGCCAAGAAAATCACTACTATAATTAGTAAGCTAGCTAATTAGCTTTAGTGAACTGGAAGCTAATTAAGTGCTTTTACTAGTACTATAAGTAAATAGTAGCCTATTTACAATGGCGGATCAAGCTAAAGGGAAGGGTATAGCCCCTAAAAGGGCTAGTAACCCAGCTAATCTAGGGCAATCTTCTAGGCCTCCACTACCTATACGAACCCTATTAGAAGATAAGGAAGATAGCGAAGACTATAGCGAGGTTATAGAAGTCCTAAAACAGCATATAAAATCTTATAAGCAAGTTATAGCTAGCCAATCTAGTAATATAAAAACACTACTTTTAAGTCTAAATACCCTAAAAGCCTCTATTAAGGATAGCATTAGCACTATAAAGAATATATCTTCTACTTTAGCTTCTTTAACTAATAGTAGTAACGCTGCGGCTGCTACTATTGGAAAAACTAGCTATAGTCCTAGATTTGATCCTTTTAGCGGTACTATGGATTTAGGTTCTCCTCTACATCCCCCTAGGAAAGAGCCCTATCTAGGGCCGGCTGTTAATTCAGCTACTAGTAATTTAGACCCCCCTATAGATACAGGGTCTAACAAAGGCTTTAAGGATACTATTACTAGTAGTATAGTAAAGGAGCTCTCTAAAAAGGCCTATACTATACCGGACGATAGTCAGCTTAGCGGGGAAAGCAATTTTGAATAGTAGATTCAGGCTTTAAGTATAGTGCTAAGAGCGTTAGGGATATCTAATTTTTTACAAAACCCTAATATATCTAACACTTATAGCGACTCTGATCAAGCTGTTCTTTTAATGCTTCTACGCGATAGCTTATCTAGTAGCCCTAGGGCTGCTATATCGTGGATTCATATACCTTCTAAGGCCTTTTAGCTGCTTGTTAGGCAGTATAGCCGACCTATAGAGTCTAAAAAGGAGGACGTCTATAACGAATTCCATGCCCTTACTTTTAGTACCTATAGAAAAGGCTTATCAGCTTTTAACGCTAAATTTAACGGCTATCTTGCTAAGCTTACCATAGCTAAAATAGATATAGATCCCTCTTTAATACTAAATCAGTATTTTAAGGCTCTAGAATCTAAGTTTCCTAGCTGGGTATCACGCCAAAAGAGCTCTATAAGACAGGCTAGAATGCTAGGCCTTACAGCCTCTAGCCTTAATATAGAATATCTAATGGCTGATATTCTAGAAGAATCTAGGAACCCAGCTACAGAGGCGTATAGAGCAGCTCATATAGCTAATAGCTCTAATTCAACCCCTAATTCAAATTCTAACCCTAGTAAGAAGGGTAAAAATAAGAAAAAGGGTAAGAAGAAGGCTAGTTATAATATTGAAGGGCAGAATTATAGTGCTAAAAGTGCCGAACAGGCCTCCTTTATGCTAGGGTCTTATAACCTAGCTATAGACCGACATCACACATCCGAAAACGCGTTCTTGGTCAGGACCGCTCCAAATCGACTGCACTCTTTTGCAATCCACTTGTCCAATTGAGGACTTAACACACGCCAAATTTGGCTGTGGCGCAGTCGCTTGTTCGACGGCGCTATGGTCGGATTCTAACTGTACGATGTAGTCAACCGTGGCCAGAAATCTGTAGCTGCAGCGGGGCGAGCATATAGGCCCTATAGTTACGTGCCCCAGCCCTAACCGTACTAACCCCTCTGACCTGAACCCCGCTTACCTGAACCCTACCGCCCCTAGCCCCCTAGGGGCTATCAATAAAGCCCCTAAGCGCTCGGGCTATAGCTTTTTAACCTACCTTACCACCGCTACTGCTACCACTACCACTACCACTTCCGCCGCTAACCCTACTACTACTATAACCGCTACCGGGTTGAGCGATATACCGTTCGATAGCTCTTTTAAAGGGCTTTCCAGCAGTTAACACGCTACTACCGCTACCGCCGCCCCTACCCCTTTAAAAAAGGGGAGAGAAAAAGCCCTACTACCTACAACCCTTGCCCTTACCTTCTCTAGTCTTATAGACTAGATAGTCAGTCTTTTAGTTAATAACCCGGCCTTTAAGGAAATCGTCGAATATACCGGGCTAGCTAGAAAGCTAGCCTTAACGCAGATCTTGAAAGAGGAGGAGAAAAAGGCCCTGATATTTCCCTTGTTCGTTACCTAGGCCCCGAGGTAGAAGAAGCAACAACAACAGTAATAATAATAGTAATAACAACAGTAGTAGCAGCAACAACCCCCCGCCGTCGAGCTAACCCGCCGTACCTGGGCTACTATAGCAGCGGCTAGGGTAAAGCCTACTAAGCTAAGCTTAGAAAAACAGGTCCTTATATAGCTAGGATCAGCCTCTTCCTCCCTTAGCCAAAAATCAGCCCTAGAAATCGCATAGGCAGTACAGAAGGCTATAGGGCACTCTATTAAGGGGGTAAGGACCCTACCGAGTAGTAACCTTATACTGGTTACTAAAGGAGAAAAAATCAAAAAAGCCTTGGAAGAAAACATAGCCTAGCTAGCCTCTTTATCACTAGAGGCCTCGATCTATACCACTACCTAGGCTATTGCTGTTAAAGGGCTTATAATAGCTAACCGGGTAACGGAAGCTAGCCTTCTAGCAGCAGCAAAAGAATCATATCCTTCGGCCTTAAGGGCTAAGGTCTAGTACCCCCTCTAGATCGAAAGAACAAGAGTCTTAGCTCTTATTGCCTTCTCTAGCCAGTAAGAGGCCTACCAGGCCTGCTAAGACGGAATCTTCTAGGCCTATAGGGCCCTAAAAGCAGAGCCTTATATCGATAAGGCTAGGGCCTTATAGTGCTTTAACTACTAGCGATAGGGGGATAAAGCCAAATACTGCTACTCCCCTGCCCTCTGCTATAACTACGGCTAAAAAAAGGAGAAGCATACTAATAAGGCGGCCTATACTAAGGCTTAGCACTGCCGGAACTGCCATAGCGACTACCACACTAGGGTAGAAGAATGCCCTAAAAGAAAGAAGCATAAGGCTTAGGCAAAATCCAGCCTATAAAACAGGCCTATTAACTTCGACCTCCCTAGCCCTCTTAAGCCGGCAATATCAATAGAAGACCGGCTAGAAGGGGAAGAAAGCTATACGGTAGTAGCTGGAAAACGCCGCTGTGGCTGCCCCCCTACAATAACCGCTACTACCGCTATAGCCTCCCTTTCCTAGCGAACTATAAGGGAGGCTTTTAGCAAAATCCCTACCTCTACCACTACCGATCTAGCAGCTACCGGTACTACAGCTACTGGTTCTATACCCTTCTCCCTAGAGCCAGCAAGGGGCTCTATAAAGGAAGAGGATACGGATATGCTTTAGTCTCTTTTCCGCCTTCTCTCCTTCCTTAGACTACTTCCCCTCTCTCTCTTTAGACTGTCTTTTCTTTCTTCTTTATAGCTAGTATCTTACTACTATACTAAGGTAAGAGGGAAGGCTATAAGGCTAAGCTTATAAGCTTTTAAGCTTTAAGCCTAGACCTACCTTTACCTCTTTCGCTGATAAGACCCCTTTCTTATTCCCCTACCCTAAGCCCTATATTAATTGAGATATAGGGCGTTCTTACGGGAGACGGGTAGGGGAATAGGCGCAATTTCCCTTAGTAGCCTCCTAGACGGCCTCCCCTTGCGTTGTGTTTTTCTTTTAGTACTGCTTTTTTCCTCTTGCTAGGTTGCCCGCCTTGTTTGAGCTCGTTAGAGGTTTTTCATCCGTTTTCCGGTTTTCCTCTAGCATTAGTGTAAGCTAGCAGCTCCTTATAGTCCAATAAGGACTCTATAGGTGGAATACAATATATATATATAACCTAGCTATAGAAGTATTAGAATGGGTAATCCTATATAAGGATCTATAACCACTATAGCCTACTAGTAGTAGTCGTATAGGGTACGTAGGGGCAGCAACAGCGTTGATATGGCCTAAATAGCACTTCCTAGGTATGTGCTAATATAGTAAAGTAGGGCCCTTTACTGTATTCCCTCTATAAAAGTCCTTATATAACGGTATAGTTATAGGCTATAGCGCTATATTATAGGGGCTTTAAGCTTATATATCACGGCTTTCAGTGGGTCTTATAGGCCTATAAGGCTTATAGTTGTAGGTAACGTAGTAACTTGATTTCTAGTCCAAGTAGGTAAGGCTTCGCAATTTCCTTCCCTACATATACCCTCCGGGACCATTCCTGCCTTCCACACGGCAGGAGCCCCTTAGTAGGTACATGGCGCCTTCCCGAAAAACCAAATAAGCTGGCGATTTTAAATAATCGACTTACGGCTACCTAAGCTGCAGGGTAAGCCGTACGACTTTTCCTGTAAGTTCTGTTTTTGCTCCTGCGGTGCAGGGTAGGTACAGGGTAAGTAGATGACCTAGTAGAAGAGCCTTTTAAGGCTATTTCTAGCGCTTATACAGCCTAAGGAGGCTGTCTCTACAAAAGTGGGGCATAAATCTAAAAATAGAAAAGCCTTTTAAAGCTATTTCTAGGCTATATAGTGGAATATATAGCTTAGTCAGCGGTATCCACAAAAGTGGGTCCACCCTCAGAATATAGCTATATATCTAGTAGTTCGAGAACTGAAATCCGTTTTGCCTAAGCTATAACCGTTAGAGCGCTATAGCTTATTTTATACGTTTAACACCCCCTCTATTCTTCTATTCCTTTATAAGCCTTAGAAAGCTATATATAGGTAAAGAATAGAAGAATCCTAAGAAAAAAGAACGTAAGAGCAAAACTATTCCGTTAGACAAAGGGGTTATGCCCTTATATATATATAGGATAAACCCCTATTATATATAGAAAGAAGTAAGAATATATATAATGTTGAAATCAAACCTATATCTTAAGGTATAGGTACTATAGCTTAAAAGCGTATAGTGATATATAATATCCAAATATTCTATACCCTACCGACTGATAGACGCACTAGAGTATAGAAGGAGTAAAGGGCTTATAAACGCCTTTATCCTCTTATAGAGAAAACGATTTTTAGCACGGTTTTAAATTTTATGCCCTTTTTTACTCCGTTCTTTCAGCAAGTTCTAGTAAGGAAATAACAGGTAGTCATATAGAGAATCCCCCTCTAAAGGAAAGTATACTACTAGTAATAGCCAGAGCCTATATTTTCCAAATATAGCTATACTATATACTAGAGTACTTCTAGACGTAGCTAGAGTAATATAGGCCTCCCTAACGCCGCAGGGAGCTGATGCCAGCACAAGGGCGCCTATAGAACTGTACTACAGTGGCTAGGACCTTATAAGCCTTTTAAGGCTATATAGAGGAATTAGGTGATTCCAGAGGGCTGTAAAGTAGCCGGTACTATTGACTGGTCTTATAAGCTAATCAGGCTAAGCCAGGCCTTCTATATATATAGTATAGAGTATATATATAGGGGTAAAGGGTAGCTTAGTAGAAAGCTCCCTTAGGTTGAAGGCCTAAAAGCCTAATAAAAGACTGAAAGCCACTAATTGGTAGGGCTTTAGTAAGTCCGTCAGCCGGCATACACTTAGTATTAAGATATATAATAGTAACTATTTTAGCCTTAACCTGCTCTCTAACGTACCGGAATTTCAGCAGGGTATGCTTAGTTCTAGCGTGTAGCGCTGGGTCATTAGCTACCGTTATAGAGCCCTGATTATCTCTATAGAGAGTAATAGGGTAGTCTATAGGTCTGTGAAGTTCAGAAAATAGCCCTATAATCCACTGTACTTCGCGTATAGCCTCTGTAAGTCCATCAGTTTCAGCTTCCAGGGTAGAGAGAGCAATAGTAGTAGCTCTTTTCGTTTTCCAGCTAATAGGCCTACCGGCTAACTTATATAGATAGCCGTAGGTGGATTTACTAGTAGCCTTATCCCCTGCAAAATCAGAATCACTAAAGCCTATAGGGACTAGACTACTATTAATTATAGAAGTCCGGCTACTACCTTTACTATTTCTAGAATCTACTATAGTAGTAGAGGTAGTAGTTAGGGGCCTAGGCCCTTCCTTAGAGTAAAAGTCTCTACTAAGCTTAGTAGTTGTATTACTACTATTACTAAGCTTAGGCCCTAGATCAGCTACTGTATTTCCGTTATAGCTAAAACAGATGCTATAGTCTTTAGTACTATTAAGATACTTAAAAAGATTTTTAGCAGCGTTTAAGTGTGATTTTGTAGGTCTATTTAAAGACCTAGAGAGCCACTGTACGGTAAAGCTAATATCTACCCTAGTAAGGAGCATTATATACATAGCTGTTCCTACTAGGCTTTGATAGAGCTTAATTTCCGTAGAATTACAGAGGTGGCTAGTAATATCTTCCTCTAGTTGAAGTTGACTTACTAGCCCCGGCTGTAAGGGAATAGATATAGGCTTAGAATCGGCTAAGTTAAAGCGGCTAACCGCCTCTTCTACATACTGTGACTGGTTAAGCCACAGGCGCCTATTAGGTCTATCCCTTATAATTTGCACGCCTAGGAAATAGGCGGCAGGCCCTAAGTCTTCTATAGCATAGACCTTATTAAGCCGTTTCTTTAAATCAGTTATATAGCCTATATTAGGCCCTATAAATAGACAGTCATCTACATAGGTAACAATAAAGTGGCAGGTTTTAGCATTATAGAAGACCCCTAGATCTGAAATAAGAGGGAGATAGCCTAGGCTCTTAAGTAAGATTTTAAGCTTATCTTGCCACTCTCTAGGGCTTTGTTTCAGACCGTATAACGCTTTAGATAGTTTAATAATATTAGGAGTAGAAGGATTATAGCCGTATTTCAGTAAAAGCTTATAAATAGCCTTATTAGAAGCCGCTAGGTCTAATAGTCCTTCAGGGATTTCCATATATATTTCTTCTCTAAGAGCGCTATTAAGAAATGCCCCTATAAAGTCAGCTTGTTCTATTTCCCAGTCTAGAACAGCACCTATAGCTAGAAGTATACGCCAAGTAGGTGGTATACTAGTAGAGGCGTAGGTTACAGTGTAATCTAGGCCTTCTACCTGCATAAAGCCCCTAGCTACTAACCGAGATTTATACTTAATAGGCCTGTTTTTAGCGTCCTTTTTAACCTTAAGAACGTTTCGATAGGTAATAAGCTTACGGTTAGAAGGTAATAGACTCCTAGGTAGGAATTTAAAAACTCCTAGCTCTAATAACTAGATAAATTCCTTGGTAATAGCCTCTAACTACTTACTACGCTCATCTCTAGGTAGTTTTAAGACTTGCTTATAAGTAGTAGGCGTACTATCCTTAGATATTACCCTTTTTCGAGCCTTATAGACAAAAGACAGTATATAGCTACTAGTCTTAGCTAAAAGCTTATAGTAATCGAGCTGCATTTTATCCCCCTCTGAAATAAGATCACTATTATCAAGAGGTTCGTTCGTTATAGGCTGATTAGGCGCTATAACTTCTATAGGCTTAGGTGTAAAAATAGGCTCTATAGTTTAGGGAAACGCCTCTGGTAATTCAGGCTTTCTAATAGATATAGTAGGCCTAGTAGACTCTACTATAACCGGATTTATAGGCTTATCCGGTGAGGGTTCATCTAATTCACTATCGGAAGAAGATTCGTAGGATTCTAGCTTACTAGGTCCTATTTCTATACTAATAGGCTTTTTGTTAAACGTACAAAATAAGCTATAGCGCTCTAACGGTTATAGCTTAGGCAAAACGGATTTCAGTTCTCGAACTACTAGATATATAGCTATATTCTGAGGGTGGACCCACTTTTGTGGATACCGCTGACTAAGCTATTTACTCCACTATATAGCCTAGAAAAAGCTTTAAAAGGCTTTTCTATTTTTAGATTTATGCCCCACTTTTGTGGAGACAGCCTCCTTAGGCTGTATAAGCGCTAGAAATAGCCTTAAAAGGCTCTTCTACTAGGTCACCTACCTACCCTGTACCTACCCTGTACCTACCCTGCACCGCAGGAGCGAAAACAGAACTTACAGGAAAAGTCGTGCGGCTTACCCTGCAGCTTAGGTGGCCGTGAGTCGATTATTTAAAATCGCCAGCTTATTTGGTTTTTCGGGAAGGCGCCATGCACCTACTAAGGCGCTCCTGCCGTGTAGAAGGCAGGAACGGTCCCGGAGGGTATATATAGGGAAGGAAATTGCGAAGCCTTACCTACTTGGACTAGAAATCAAGTTACTACGTTACCTACAACTATAAGCCTTATAGGCCTATAAGACCCACTGAAAGCCGTGATATATAAGCTTAAAGCCCCTATAATATAGCGCTATAGCCTATAACTATACCGTTATATAAGGACTTTTATAGAGGGAATATAGTAAAGGGCCCTACTTTACTATATTAGCACATACCTAGGAAGTGCTATTTAGGCCATATCAACGCTGTTGCTGCCCCTACGTACCCTATACGACTACTACTAGTAGGCTATAGTGGTTACAGATCCTTATATAGGATTACCCATTCCAATACTTTTCAGTATTAAGATTAGAAGGGTCCGGGCTGACAGCCCCCTCTAAATCTAGGTCTAGGTCTACTAATTCCCCCTCTAAAGCTGTATTATCCGTAGGCTGACTTAGTACTGTATCATCCTCTATAAACTTAACAGTAGAGGTTTTAAGTACTGCTCTTCTAGACGGTATATATACTAGGTAGGTCTTAGAACCTAATACCGCTAGTAATTTACACTCTTCCGTTCTAGAGGTAAATTTTAACGATTTAGACCGTTTTTCTAGAGGTATAATAGCCTCTCCTTTAGCGCCTATAGCCCTATAGCGCTCTAGGTTAGGTATATGTGGAATACCAGGCTCTAGCTCGTCAAATAGCGCCTGGAAAGGAGTGGTTTCCTTATTAGTTATAGCAGTACTATTAACTAATTCCACTATAGCCTCCAGTATAAAGCACCACAAATACTGGGGTAAAGCGCTCCTAAGAATAGTACACCTTATACGGTCTAGTATAACTCTAACTGATCGTTCTACTAAGCCGTTCTGCTCGTGGATATAGGGGGCAGAAGTGCTAAATTTAATACCCCTTTTAGCTAACCAAGTAGTTAATAAATCAGTTATTTCAGTGCCTCTGTCAAAGTGGAATTTAGTAGGATATCTACCAAATCCATTCCTTAGGCCCCTAAAAAAGCCCTTAATAGCGTTAGCTACTATAGGGCCTGATTTATTAGGTAGGTTAAAAACCCACCTATACCTACTTTTACGGTCAACTAGAAGTAAGACTATAGGGTTTCTATTATAAGGCCTAGGCCTAATTTTAACAGTATCGCCCTCTATTGAGTCTAAGACCCTAGGTGGGTTAGGTATTAAAGCCTTACTAACCCTTCTTACTGCTTTACCTCGATCATAGCTAGAGCAGTGAAAATCAGCTTCCTTTATTTTATCAAAATTAGGCAGCCCTTTAGTAATACTAGAGGTCTTTTTCAAAAGACGTAGGCCTATATGGCCTAGCCTAACGTGCCACAATTTAGCTAAATTAGATAGATAGATTCTATTACGCTATCTGATCCCCGTAGGGGATATCTAGGTGGGCTAAACTAGTGCTATAGGAAAACCGTATAACGGGTGAAAAACCTATAACCGTATATAGGAAAAAGGGGGTGTGATAGGGGGTAGGCTAATCTTTACTAGAGTAGATACCGCCCCCTTAGGAGTATGAAAACATACTGCCTAAAGGGGTATAGGCTCGACCGCTCCTAGCCTCTGAGCAACTAAGTATTCTGGCAGTCTAGTAGCGATATGGCGAACTAGGGGGCGTATAGCGCTGCTGCCCCCTTTTTCGAGTCTATAGAGAAAGCTTTGTGTATCCCCTCTTTCCCTTTCTTTAAAGGGGGCTGAAGGGTAGGCCGGGCAACCGTTGAATATATATCGGATGTCCTCTGTAGCTAGGTGGTAGTGGCAGAGGGGGTTATCAACCCTAGGCACCTTATAGGTAAATAGAAATCCCCTTAGGCCTATCTTCCCTATATAGGCCTATATTAGTAGCGAGCTTTTAGCCTTAGAGAGGTTATAGTAGCGTCTTTGGAAGGCCTTCTTAAAGGCTTTAGCTAGATTTTCCTCTTGAAAGGTAGCCTTAGCTGATTTCTCTAAGAGGCTCTCCGTATAGGGGTTATAGCTAGAGGCCCTGGCCTCCTATAAATAGCGATCCTTCTAGGCAGTATAAAGGGGTTCCTTATTAATAGCCTTTCTTAGTTGTTGGTAGTACTACTAGGCTGTTGCTTCCCTTTTCCTTTCTTACTTTGTATACCTACCTAGGGGGAGGCTAGTCCTAGGGGTCCTACTTCTAAGAGCAAGGCATAGGGCTTCCTTCTGCTTAGCTACCTCTTCCTCTATAGCCCTGTTTATTCTAGCCTAGCTAGAGTAGGAGAGGGCGTTAAGGTAGAGGTCAAGGGGGGGGACGTTAGCCTTATAGTAGAGGCTTTAGATCGGTGTTCTCTTATAGGCCCCTATGACTCTCCTTAGGGCTTTGTTTTTAGCTGCTAGTAGGCCTCTAGTTATTCCCTATAGCTTATTTGGTATTATAGGTATAGGGGTATGCCAGGCTAAGGCTGTATAGGCTAGGACCGGCCTTATTACTACTGTATATAGGAGCCTAGCCTTTTCGATTCCAGGTCCCTAGGTCTTTCTAGCTAGCCTAGTAATAGCAAGGGACTGTGTTTTTAGCTTCTGCCGTAGGGTATTGGCATAGGCCTTCTAGGTAAGCTTAGGGTCTAGCCAAACCTCTAGAAAACGGGCCTCTATAGCTAGTTATAGGGGGAAGTCCTCTGTTAGTCTTAGGTTAATAGGGTTAGTCCAGGGCCTTCTTCTAGGGGGGAAGTGTATAAGCTTGCTTTTTCCTGCTAAGAAGGTAACCCTAGTGGTTGTTACCTAGTCTAGGCACTCTCTCCAGGCTTCCTCTAGCTGCCTAACCGTTATTGTGGCTTCTTTACCAAAGGCTAGTAGATTGGTATTGTCTATGTAGCCTATAGTAGAGATAGTAGGGTATTTTCTCTCTAGTCTTTTATATAGAGGGCATAGGTATAGGACTAAGAGGATTGGTGAAAGTGGTAAGCCTTAGGGTACTCCTGTTAGTACTAGGATTTGCCGGCTCTTTTGGCCGTTGAATAAGAGGCTAGTAGTCCTAGAGGAGAGGAATTCCTTTAGCTAGGATAGTAGCCAGATAGGTAGCCCTAACTAGTCTAGTATAGCTAGGAGTCTGTTATAAGGGATGCTATTAAAATACCCTGATAGGTCTAGCTGTAGGAGGGAGGCCCCGGCTTTATATTTCTATACCTCCTGGACCTGAGCTATAAGGAGGTGTATAGCTGATTCGGTAGACTTATAGCGGCAGTAGCCCTGTTGCATCGCTAGAATTAGCTTAAAAGCTTCAGCTATATCCCTTATCTTAGTCCCTATAACTTTTTCTAGGACCTTACTAATACAGTTAAGTAGGGCTATAGGTCGGTAGCCTCTAGGGGTGTTGTAGGTATCTGGCTATTTTCCTGGCTTAGGAAGGATAATAGTAACTGCTTCCTTATATTCCTATAGATAGAAGCTATAGAGGAAGGATTTCGAGGCTAGTATAGTAAGGGCCTTATATAAGGGGTCGCCACAGGCCTTTAGAAAGCCTATAGGGAGTCCGTTAGGTCCTGGTGCTTTCCAGGGTTTTATTGTTTTAATAGCCTCTTTTATATTGTCCGGCCTAACTGTCTAGCTAACTGGTAGCCTAGGGCCTATTAGGGGTTCCTCCGGGCTATCCTCCTAGGGAGAGGGGGGGAAGAAGTATGCTAAAAGGGCCTTTACCTTCTCCTAAAAGGTACTAGCTTATCTAAGGGTTAGTAGCTTAGAAGGGGGTAGGGCGGTAGTGCTTTATAGCCTAGCCTATCTTTCTAATTGCTAGAGCTTCTCTAGCTTGTCTCTAGCCTTTTGTAGAAGAGCCCTCCAGGTCTTCCTCTTACTTTCTTTTATAGCCTTTATTTGCTCTCTCTAAGCTAACTTATAGGCAGTAAGGAGGGCCTGGTTGCTAGGGGAGCGTTAGAGCTGTCTTTCTGCTCTTTTTCTCTCCTAGACTGCCTAGTAGACTTTGTTATTCTACTAGGGGGTATTCCTCCTTCTAGTAGTTACTAGGGCTTCTTTAGGGGTTATAGCCCTAGCAATACGCTAGAGTTCCTTTAATAGTCGCCTATAGGCCTCCTAGAGCTTAGCTAGGTTAGAGAGGCGTAATAGATATCTATAGCCCCCTATATTGTATATTAGGGAGCTAGCCTCTCTTACTACCTCCTTCTTATCTATCTTCTTCTACTGGAATTAGGGGGGTAGCGGTAGGGCTTCTATATTTTCTAGGTCGATATCCAGTACCTAAGGGTAGTAGTCTAAGCATAAGTGTATATCCAAGCTAGTATAGGAGTAGGTAAGGCTACTACTAAGCTAGAAGTGGTTGATAGTTAAGGCCCTACCTACTTGGCTCCCCTATAGCGCCCTAGTTATAGCGCCGTAGGGGGTGCGGAGGGTAAGTCCCTGCTCTGCTATTAATAGCAGTAGGTCTTCTAACCTAGGGCTATAGCGGTTGTATTGGTCCTATAGGGGGTAATAAAGGTTAAAGTCCCTAGCTAAAAGGTAAAGGCCTAGGTAGGCGTTAATCTTCCCCCTTATTTCCTCTATAAAAGGGGTTAGGCTAGCCTGGGGTTAGGGGTTGTTATATAGGGACTAGACTATAAAAGGGCTGTTCTTAGTCTATATAGTAGCCCTAGCCCAGTTTAAGCTAGAGCTATAAGTCTATGTTACTAGCAGGAGTGATTTATAGATATAAAGTAAGGCCTGTCCGTTAGGGGTAAAAACCAGGTAGTAGGGGGCTGATCTAAGGCAGTAGATAGAGTACTATACCTGCCTGTTAATCTAGGGCTCTTATATAGCAAGTATTTCTTCTTTTGCTATAGAAAGTAGTACTTTCTATACTTCTTTTAAGCCCTATACGTTCTAGAGGCGTATCTTTATATCTCTATCTCCTCTAGCTATATAGTAGGCGGTAGTTGTTATATAGTAGTAGCGTTAGCTAGTCCAGTATCTAGGTCTAGTCTAGGTCTAGCATCTAGGGGTCTAGGGGCTCCTATAGGCTCTAGGGTTCTAGTAGGTCCTATAGCCCCTCTAGGGCTTATAGCTAGCATAGAGGAAGGGGGGGTTTAGCTGCTTAGGTAGCTAAAGCAGGCAGTAATTGTACTTTAGTTAGGGGTTAACCCTCTTAAGCCTATTGGTCAGCCCCTCTATCTCTTCCCTAAGACTATAGTATAGCCTTCCTCTCCCTTCTCTTATAGTAAGGCCTACTAGAGGGGGTATTGTTACTGTTATTGCTATTGCTACTATTGCTATTACTGTTAGTACTACTGGTATAGAGGCGGTTAGTCGACGTTAAAGGCCTTAGGCCTAAAACGTAGGTATCTCTTAGCCTATGCCTATGCCTCTTTTAGATAAGGGCAGGCCTCTAAGTAGGTATAGTAAGCTTAGCGGCAGTTGTAGCAGCAGAGTGCCCTAAAGCAGGTAGGGGCTTCTAGCGTAGTATAGCTGTTAGCGCTACAGTTATAGCAGATCTCCTCCTTGCTCTGGCATACCTTAGCCCTATAGCCCTATTTCCAGTACCTTAGGCATTAGATAGACTTAGCTTTGTCGATCTAAAGCTCTACTTCTAAGGCTTAGCAGCTCTAGAAGACCCTCTTCTTATAGGCCTTCTAGGCTACCTCTAGAAAGGTAAAGGCTATTAGTACCTTAACCCTAGTCCTTTCTAGCCCTTAGAGGTACTAGACTTTTACTCTAACCGCTATAGGATACTGCTTTTTAGCCTCTTCTAGTAGGCCTTCCTCTATAACCTAGTTATAGACTGTAAGGCCTTTAACTGCTATTGCCTAGGTTATAGTATATAGGGAGGCCTTCTCTCTAAAGGCCCTTGTAATCTAGGTAGTATTGTTCTCTAGGCTCTTCTTTATCTCTATATTCTCTATAACTAGTAGGAGGTTACTGCTAGGGAGCGTCTAAACCCCCTAAACTGCTAGGCTAGAGGCCTGTTAGATAGCCTATACTACCTCTAGGGCAGATTTAGCTAGTACCTGTTGTTAGGCTAAGCCTAGTCAGATAAGTACCTAGCGTTCTAGGCCAGGCCTAGTTACCTTGCTAGCTGTTAGCTTACTAGCTATATTAGCCTAGGTAGGGGCTATAGGCTAGGAGTAGCTAGGCTATTGCTATTATTACTGCTATTGTTGCTAGTAGTGGCTAGGCTGCTAAGGGTATTGCTAGTACTATAGTTTAAGCGTTCCTAGGGCAGTAGGGCGGTTTTAGGGTACTAGAGCTGTTGCTATAGCTAAGGCTACTTTAGAAGGGTCCTGGAGCAGGGCTATAAGGGCGATTTGCCTGGCTTTAGTAGTTGCTTCTACTATATTATAGAAGTTAGTACTGTCCTTAGCTAGGCTGATTATCTAGTTTAGGAGGCTAGAGAGCGTTAGGGCAAGCTTAAAGGGGCTAAGAGCAGCCTAGGCGGTTTTCTTAGTTACTAGGGTAATATAGTTAGCCTTAGTAACACTGTTATTATTTTCTTTTTTCCCTAGTTTTTTCAAGGTTTTCTAGCTAGAGGGGGTTAGGGCTAGGGCGTACTAGCTACCGTTTAGGCCCCTAAGGAAAAGGGCAAAGACGTTGGTTAAGAGGAGGGCGCTAATTGCAGGGGTATTAATAGTAGAGGGGGCGCTAGAGCTAGGTACTATAGGTGCTATAGTTATAGCGCCTATAGCAGTCTCTTTAGCAGTAGTAGAGGTAGTAGTTTAGCAGTCTTCCATCTCTATATTGTTATTTAGGTAGTCTATACTTAGAGGTTAGTCTATACTTAGAGGCTGGCTTAGAAGGTTGTTATTATTGTTGTTAGCCGTAGGTAGGGCAGGGTTACTAGGGCGTAGAGCTACGTTAGTAGCCCATGTACAAGGAAATTGCAGTTATAAAAGGGCAGCTAGGCTCGCCATTTTCTGTATTTTCGCACGCCTAGGGCTGTCGCGTAACCGACAGCGCTACAGCGAAAATTAGCGGGCGTTGTATCCTCGATCGGACAGTTCGAATGGATATAGTTGCACGCGATTTGGTGTGGTTTTGACCAAAAACTCGTTTTCGTATGTTTGATGTCGGTCATTAATTTAGCTAAATTAAGTAGATTATAGTAATCTCGCTGACCTATATTAGGCTCCTTTAAAGTAGGGCTAGATATAGCCTTTTCTACTACTTTATTCCCCTTTATAACTGGCTCTCTTAGCATACGGGGCAGGTCTCCAGTGCTAGTTAAGGGCTTAGGCCCCCTAGTCTTACAGGGACTTTAATAGGGGGCCTGGGCAGTGGCTAAGGGCTCTACAGGCCTACGGGGCCTTTTCCCCCTTAAAGAAGGTCCTATACCTTCTAAAGTAGTACCCTTAGCCGGAGAATTCCTTAGCTTATAGTGCTTATTAGGCTCTATAGCTTTGGATACTATAGCATCCTCTATAATAGGTCTATAGTCTTCCTTTCTAATAGAATTAGAAGGAATTTCCACCACTATCTTATTACGCTGCGGCTCTATACTTTTAGTAGTATTATAACTAGTAAGGCCTAAAGGAAAAGCAAAGTTTGTATGTAATATAGGCTTAGAGCTGCCTTTAACGTCAAGAAAAAATCCTGATTTTTTAAAGTCTAGTACAGCTATATAGCGTCTATCACCCCCGTAAAGGGTTTCCTTTATAAGGCAACCTCCCGAATCATAGTGCCTAACCCTGCTAACAATATTTATATCAATATTAGGTAGGTATAAAACGTTATCTAATACTAATTTAGTATAGGTAGGGGGGGCCTTTCTAGATAATACTTCTAGTATAATAGAGCCTATACCAGCCAGGCTTACAGGGCCATTTCCAGTGTTAATAGGGCGTAACTGGCCTGTGTTAGGCGTAAAGGTAGTAAACCGCTCTTTACTATTACTAATATGGTCTGTAGATCCCGTATTGTATAGCCAACTATTATAAAGAGCGGGGTCTCTAGGGCGTCTTCTAGGCTTATTATCTTTATATTTTACCTTATTAGAAGAGGTTTTTAGGCCTTTTCCTTTAAAGTCCTTACGCTTCTTATACCCTTTTAACGCTAATAGCTGTGCTAATTGGGTATTAGAATCGCTAGAAGAACTAGAATTGGAACTAGAGTCAGATTCCTCTTCTTCTTCTTCTACAGCTAGGTTATAGGACCCTAGCATAAAGGAGGCTTGTTTAGCACTTTTAGCACTATAATTCTGCCCTTTAACATTATAACTAGCCTTCTTCTTACCCTTTTTCTTATTTTTACCCTTCTTACTAGGGTTAGAATTTGAATTAGGGGTTGAATTAGAGCTATTAGCTACGTAAGCTGCTCTATACGCCTCTGTAGCCGGGTTCCTAGATTCTTCTAAAATATCAGCCATTAGATATTCTATATTAAGGCTAGAGGCTATAAGGCCTAGCATTCTAGCCTGTCTTATAGAGCTCTTTTGGCGTGATACCTAGCTAGGAAACTTAGATTCTAGAGCCTTAAAATACTGATTTAGTATTAAAGAGGGATCTATATCTATTTTAGCCATGGTAAGCTTAGCAAGATAGCCGTTAAATTCAGCGTTAAAAGCTAATAAGCCTTTTTTATAGGTACTAAAGGTAAGGGCGTGGAATTCGTTATAGACGTCCTCCTTTTTAGACTCTATAGGTCGGCTATACTGCCTAACAAGCAGCTTAAAGGCCTTAGAAGGTATATAAATCCACGATATAGCAGCCCTAGGGCTACTAGATAAGCTATTACGTAGAAGCATTAAAAGAACAGCTTGATCAGAGTCGCTATAAGTGTTAGATATATCAGGGTTTTCTTAAAAATTAGATATCCCTAACGCTCTTAGCACTATACTTAAAGCCTGAATCCACTGTTCAAAATTGCTTTCCCCGCTAAGCTTACTATCGTCCGGTATAGTATAGGCCTTTTTAGAAAGCTCTTTTACTATACTACTAGTAATAGTATCCTTAAAGCCTTCCTTAGACCCTGTATCTATAGGGGGGTCTAAATTACTAGTAGCTGAATTAACAGCCAGCCCTAGATGGGGCTCTTTTCTAGGGGGACGTAGAGTAGAATCTAAATCTATAGTACCGCTAAAAGGATTAAATCTAGGACTATAGCTAGTTTTTCCTATAGTAGCAGCCGTAGCGTTACTACTATAAGTTAAAGAAGCTAAAGTAGAAGATATGTTCTTTATAGCGCTAACGCTATCCTCGACAGAGGCTTTTAGGGTATTTAGACTTAAAAGTAGTGTTTTTATATTACTAGATTGGCTAGCTATTACTCGCTCATGAGATTTTATATGCTGTTTTAGGACTTCTACAACCTCGCTATAGTCTTCGCCATCTTCCTCATCTTCTAATAGGGTTCGTATAGGTGGTAGAGGCCTAGAAGATTGCCCTGGATCAGCTGGGTTACTAGCTCTTTTAGGCGCTATACCCTTCCCTTTAGCTTGATCCGCCATTGTAAATAGGCTACTATTTACTTATAGTACTAGTAAAAGCACTTAATTAGCTTCCAGTTCACTAAAGCTAATTAGCTAGCTTACTAATTATAGTAGTGATTTTCTAGGCTAGTCCTAGCGCTTAGTAGGTTTATAGCGCTGCCTACTTGCTACTTAGTAGGGCTTTATAGTAGAAATTCTAAACTAGGCTCTAAGATAGGGACTAGAGACTTCAACGTAGGGACTTAACTACCGCCTATAGATATATCTATAGAAAGGGCTCTATAGTAGGGAAATATAGGTCTTTAGCGCTAGAAATTCTAAAACGCTAGCCTTTCTACTTCCAGCTATAAGTAGAAAGGTCTTTTAGTATAGGTAAGTATACTAGCCTAAGTGTATAAGAGCCCCAAATGCTCGTCAATACTATAGGACTTAGATTTCTTAGCGATTTCTCCTTCTAGATTTTCAGGCTTTTTAGTCCTTAAATAGCCTTTAATAAGATGTAATATATAGCTTTTTAGGGCTAATATAGTACTATATTTTTAGCTATAAGAGGCTTAAATAGCCCTATATATATAGGTAGAGGTAGCGCTTTGAAATTGGACTTCAACGATAACTATCCTACAGGCTATCTGGGCTTATAACCTATTGGAATGGGTAATCCTATATAAGGATCTATAACCACTATAGCCTACTAGTAGTAGTCGTATAGGGTATGTAGGGGCAGCAACAGCGTTGATATGGCCTAAATAGCACTTCCTAGGTATGTGCTAATATAGTAAAGTAGGGCCCTTTACTATATTCCCTCTATAAAAGTCCTTATATAACGGTATAGTTATAGGCTATAGCGCTATATTATAGGGGCTTTAAGCTTATATATCACGGCTTTTAGTGGGTCTTATAGGCCTATAAGGCTTATAGTTGTAGGTAACGTAGTAACTTGATTTCTAGTCCAAGTAGGTAAGGCTTTGCAATTTCCTTCCCTATATATACCCTCTGGGACCATTCCTGCCTTCTACACGGCAGGAGCCCCTTAGTAGGTGCATGGCGCCTTCCCGAAAAACCAAATAAGCTGGCGATTTTAAATAATCGACTTACGGCCACCTAAGCTGCAGGGTAAGCCGCACGACTTTTCCTGTAAGTTCTGTTTTCGCTCCTGCGGTGTAGGGTAGGTACAGGGTAGGTAGATGACCTAGTAGAAGAGCCTTTTAAGGCTATTTCTAGCGCTTATACAGCCTAAGGAGGCTGTCTCCACAAAAGTGGGGCATAAATCTAAAAATAGAAAAGCCTTTTAAAGCTATTTCTAGGCTATATAGTGGAATATATAGCTTAGTCAGCGGTATCCACAAAAGCGGGTCCACCCTCAGAATATAGCTATATATCTAGTAGTTCGAGAACTGAAATCCGTTTTGCCTAAGCTATAACCGTTAGGGCGCTATAGCTTATTTTATACGTTTAACAAGAAGAAGAAGAGGAATCCGACTCTAGTTCTAATTCTAGTTCTTCTAGCAATTCTAATACCCAATTAGCACAGCTATTAGCGTTAAAAGAGTATAAGAAGCGTAAGGACTTTAAAGGAAAAGGCCCAAAAACCTCTTCTAATAAGGCAAAATATAAAGATAATAAGCCTAGAAGACGCCCTAGAGACCCCGCTCTTTATAATCCTTGGCTATACGATACGGGATCTACGAACTATATTAGTAATAGTAAAGAGCGGTTTACTACCTTTACGCCTAATACAGGCCAGTTACGCCCTATTAACACTGGAAATGGCCCTGTAAGCCCGGCTGGTATAGGCTCTATTACACTAGAAGTATTATCTAGAAAGGCCCCCCCTACCTATACTAAATTAGTATTAGATAACGTTCTATACCTACCTCATATTGATATAAATATTGTTAGTAGGGTTAGGCACTATAATTCGGGAGGTTGCCTTATAAAGGAAACCCTTTACAGGGGTAATAGACGCTATATAGCTATACTAGACTTTAAGAAATTAGGATTTTTTTCTTGACGTTAAAGGCAGCTCTAAGCCTATATTACATGCAAATTTTGCTTTTCCTTTAGGCCTTTCTAGTCATACTACTAAAAGTATAGAGCCGCAGCGTAATAAGATAGTAGTGGAAATTCCTTCTAATTCTATTAGAAAGGAAGACTATAGACCTATTATAGAGGATGCCATAGTATCCGAAGCTATAGAGCCTAATAAGCGCTATAAGCTAAGGAATTCTCCGGCTAAGGGTACTACTTTAGAAGGTATAGGACCTTCTTTAAGGGGGAAAAGGCCCCGTAGGCCTATAGAGCCCTTAGCCACTGCCTAGGCCCCCTATTAAAGTCCCTGTGAGACTAGGGAGCCCAAGCCCTTAACTGGCACTAGAGACCTGCCCCGTATGCTAAGAGAGCCAGTTATAGAGGGGAATAAAGTAGTAGAAAAGGCTATATCTAGCCCTACTTTAAAGGAGCCTAATATAGGTCAGCGAGATTACTATAATCTACTTAATTTAGCTAAATTGTAGCACGTTAGGCTAGGCCATATAGGCCTACGTCTTTTGAAAAAGACCTCTAGTATTACTAAAGGGCTGCCTAATTTTGATAAAATAAAGGAAGCTGATTTTTACTGCTCTAGCTGTGATCGAGGTAAAGCAGTGAGAAGGGTTAGTAAGGCTTTAATACCTGACCCACCTAGGGTCTTAGACTCAATAGAGGGCGATACTGTTAAAATTAGGCCTAGGCCTTATAATAGAAACCCTATAGTCTTACTTCTAGTTGACCGTAAAAGTAGGTATAGGTGGGTTTTTAACCTACCTAATAAATCAGGCCCTATAGTAGCTAACGCTATTAAGGGCTTTTTTAGGGGCCTAAGGAATGGATTTAGTAGATATCCTACTAAATTCCACTTTGACGGAGGCACTGAAATAACTGATTTATTAACTACTTGGTTAGCTAAAAGGGGTATTAAATTTAGCACTTCTGCCCCCTATATCCACAAGCAGAACGGCTTAGTAGAACGATCAGTTAGAGTTATACTAGACCGTGTAAGGTGTACTATTCTTAGTAGCGCTTTACCCTAGTATTTACGGTGCTTTATACTGGAGGCTGTAGTGGAATTAGTTAATAGTACAGCTATAACTAATAAGGAAACCACAGGACCGACATCACACATCCGAAAACGCGTTCTTGGTCAGGACCGCTTCAAATCGACTGCACTCTTTTGCAATCCACTTGTCCAATTAAGGACTCAACACACGCCAAATTTGGCTGCGGCGCAGTCGCTCGTTCGACGGCGCTATAGTCGGATTCTGACCGTACGATATAGTCGACTATAGCCAGAGATCTATAGCTATAGCAGGGCAGGTGTACGGGCCTTATAGTTACGTGCCCTAGCCCTAACTATACTAACCCCTCTAACCTAAACCCCGCTAACCTAAACCCTGCCGACCTGAACCCTGCCGCCCCTAGCCCCCTAAGGGCTGTCAATAAAGCCCCTAAGCGCTTGGGCTATAGCTTCCTGACCCACCTTACTACTACTACTACTACTACTACTACTACTACTTCCACTGCTAACCCTGCTACTACTATAACCGCTACTAGGTCAAGCAATATATCGTCTAATAGCCCATTTAAAGGGCTTTCTAGCAGTCAACACACCACTACCGCCACCGCCGCCCCTACCCCCTTTAAAGAGGGGAAAGAAAAAGAAAAAGCCCTACTACCTACAACCCTTGCCCTTACCTTCTCTAGTCTTATAGACCAGATAGTTAGTCTTTTAGTTAATAACCTGGCCTTTAAGGAAATCGTCGAATATACTGGGCTAGCTAGAAAGCTAGCCTTAACGTAGATCTTGAAAGAGGAGGAGAAAAAAGCCCCGATATTTCCCTTGTTTATTACCCAGGCTTTAAGGCAGAAGAAGTAACAATAATAGCAATAACAACAGTAATAATAACAGTAGTAGCAGTAATAACCCCCTGCTGTCGAATCAGAGCTAACCTGCTATACCTAGGCTGCTATAGCAGCGGCTAGGGTAAAGCCTACTAAGCTAGGCTTAGAAAAACAGGTCCTTATACAGGTAGGATCAGCCTCTTCCTCCCTTAGCTAAAAATCAGCCCTAAAAATCGTATAGGCAGTATAGAAGGCTATAAGGCACTCTATTAAAGGGGTAAGGACCCTACTAAGCGGTAACCTTATACTAGTTATTAAAGGAGAAAAAATCAAAAAAGCCTTAGAAGAAAACACAGCCTAGCTAGCCTTTTTATCACTAGAGGCCTTGATCTATACTACTACCTAGGCTATTGCTATTAAAGGGCTTATAATAGCTAACCAGGTAATAGAAGCTAGCCTTCTAGTAGTAGTAAAAGAAGTATATCCTTTAGCCGGACCGACATTAAACATACGAAAACGGGTTTTTGGTCAAAACTACACCAAATCGCGTGCAACCACATCCATTCGAACCGTCCGATCGAGGACACAACGCCCGCCAATTTTCGCTGTAGCGCTGTCGGTTGCGCGACAGCCCTAGGCATGCGAAAATGCAGAAAATGGCAAGCCTAGCTGCCCTCTTACAACTGCAATTTCCTTGTATACGGGCTACCAACGTAGCTCCGCGCCCTAGCAACCCTGCCCTACCTACGGCTAACAATAACAATAACAACCCCTTAAGCCAGCCCCTAAGTACAGACCAACCTCTAAGTACAGACTACCTAAACAACGATATAGAGATAGAAGACCGCCAAACTACTACCTCCACTACTGCTAAAGAGACCGCTATAGGTATTATAACTATAGCACCTATAGTACCTAGCTCTAGCGCCCCCCCTACTATCAATGCCCCTATAATTAGCACCCCCCCCTTAACCAACGTCTTTACCCCTTTCCTTAGGGGCCTGAACAGTAGCCGGCATGCCCTAGCCCCGACCCCCTCTAGTCAGAAAACCTCGAAAAAACCAGGGAAAAAATCGGAGAAAAATACAGAGAAAGAAGAAAATAACAACAGTGCCGCTAAGGCTAACCACATCACCCTAGTAACCAAGAAAACCGCCTAGACTGCCCTTAGCCCCCTTAAGCTTGCCCTAACGCTTTCTAGCCTCCTAAACCGGATAATCAACCTAGCTAAGGACAGTACTAACTTCCATAATATAGTAGAAGCAACTACCAAGGCCAGGTAAATCGCCCTTATAGCCCTGCTCTAGGACCCTCCTAAAGCAGCCCTAGCTATAGCAACAGCTCTAGCACCCTAAAACTGCCCTACTGCCCTAGGAACGCCTAAACTATAGTACCAATAACACCCTTAGCAGCCTAGCTACTAACAGCAATAACAGCAGCAACAATAGCAATAGCCTAGCCACTCCTAGCCTATAGCCTCTACCTAGGCTAATATAGCTAGTAAGCTAACAGCTAATAAGGTAACTAGGCCTAGCCTAAAACGCCAGGTACTTATCCGACTAGGCTTAGCCTAACAACAGGTACTAGCTAAATCCGCCCTAGAGGTAGTAAAGGCTATCTAACAGGCCTCTGGCCTAGCTGTTTAGGGGGTTTAGACGCTCCTTAGCGGTAACCTCCTACTAGTTATAGAAAACGCAGAGATAAAGAAGAGCCTAGAGAATAATACTACCTAGATTATAAGGGCCTTTAGAGAGAAGGCCTCCCTATATACTATAACCTAAGCAGTAGCGGTTAAAGGCCTTATAGTCTATAACCAGGTTACAGAGGAAGGCCTACTAGAAAAGGCTAAAAAGCAGCACCCTATAGCAGTTAGGGCAAAAGTCTGGTACCCCTAAGGGCTAGAAAGGACTAGGGTTAAGGCACTAATAGCCTTTACCTCCCTAGAGGCAGCCTAGAAGGCCTATAAGGAGGGGGTCTTCTAGAGCTGCCAAGCCCTAGAAGCAGAGCCCTAGATCGACGAAGCTAAGCCTATCCAATGCCTAAGGTACTGGAAATAGGGCTATAGGGCTAAGGTATACCAGAGTAAGGAGGAGATCTGCTATAACTACAGTACTAACAGCCATACCACGCTAGAAGCCCCTACCTACTCTAGGGCACCCTGCTGCTACAACTGCCGCCAAGCTTACCATACCTACTTAGAAGCCTACCCCTACCTAAAAGAGGCATAGACATAGGCTAAGGGATATCTACGTTCTAGGCCTAAGGCCTTTAACATCGACCAACCGCCCCTATACTAGCAGTACCAACAGCAATAGCAACAGTAGCAATAGCAATAATAGCAACAATACCCCCCCTAGTAGGCCTTATTATAAGAGGAGGGAGAGGAAGGCTATACTATAGTCTTAGGGAAGAGACAGAGGGGCCGACCAACAGGCTTAAGAGGGTTAACCCCTAACCAGAGTACAATTACCGCCTGCTTTAGCTATCTAAGCGGCCAAACCCCCCCTTCCTCTATGCCGGCTATAAGCCCTAGAGGGGCTATAGGACCTACTGGAACCCCGGAGCCTATTAGAGCCTCTAGACCCCTAGATGCTAGACCTAGACCAGACCTAGATACTGGACTAGCTAACGCTACTACTATATAACAACTACCGCCTACTATACAGCTAGAGGAGATGGAGATATAAAGATACGCCTCTAGAACGTACAGGGCTTAAAGGAAGTATAGGAAGTACTACTTTCTATAACAAAAGAAGAAATACTTGCTATATAAGAGCCCTGGATTAACAGGCAGGTATAGCACTCTACCTACTACCCTAGATCAGCCCCCTACCACCTGGTTTTTACCCCTAACAGACAGGCCTTACTTTATATCTACAAATTACTCCCGCTAGCAACATGGACTTACAGCTCTAGCTTAGACTGGGCTAGGGCTACTATATAGACTAAGAACAGCCCTTTTACAGTCTAGTCCCTATATAACAACCCCTAACCCTAGACTGGCCTAACCCCCTTTATAGAGGAAATAAGGGGGAAGATTAACGCCTACCTAGGCCTTTACCTTCTAGCTAGGGACTTTAACCTTTATCACCCCCTATAGGACCAACATAACCGCTATAGCCCTAGGTTAGAAGACCTACTACTATTAACAGCAGAGCAGGGACTTACCCTCTACACCCCCTACAGTGCTATAACTAGGGCGCTATAGGAGAGCTAAGTAGGTAGGGCCTTAACTATCGACCACTTCTAGCTTAGTAGCAGCCTTACCTGCTCCTATACTGGCTCAGATATATACTTACGCTTAGACTACTACCCCTAGGTACTAGATATCGACCTAGAAAACATAGAAGCCCTACCGCCGCCCCCCCGATTCTAGTAGAAGAAGATAGATAAAAAGGAGGTAGTAAGAGAGGCTAGCTCCCTAATATATAATATAGGGGGCTATAGATATCTATTATGCCTCTCTAACCTAGCTAAGCTCTAGGAGGCCTATAGGCGACTATCAGAGGAACTCTAGCGTATTACTAGAGCTATAACCCCTAAAGAAGCCCTGGTAACTACTAGAAGAAGGAATGCCCCTTAGTAGAACAACAAAGTCTACCAGGCAGTCTAGAAGAGAAAAAGGGCAGAAAGACAGCTCCAACGCTCCCCTAGCAACCAGGCCCTCCTTACCGCCTATAAGTCAGCCTAGAGAGAGCAAACAAAGGCTATAAAAGAAAGTAAGAGGAAGACCTAGAGGGCTCTTCTATAAGAGGCTAGAGACAAGCCAGAGAAGCTCTAGTAACTAGAAAGATAGGCTAGGCTACGAAGCACTACCGCCCTACCCCCTCCTAAGCTACTAACCCTTAGATAAGCCAGTACCTTCTAGGAGAAGGTAGAGGCCCTTTTAGCATACTTCTTCCCCTCCTCTCCCTAGGAGGATAGCCCGGAGGAACCCCTAATAGGCCCTAGGCTACTGGTTAGCTAGACGGTTAGGCCGGATAATATAAAAGAGGCTATTAAAACAACAAAACCCTAGAAGGTACTAGGACCTGACGGACTCCCTATAGGCTTTCTAAAGGCCTGTAGTAACCCCTTATACAAGGCCCTTGCTATACTAGCCTCGAAATCCTTCCTCTATAGCTTCTATCTATAGGAATATAAGGAAGCAGTTACTATCGTCCTTCCTAAGCCAGGAAAACAGCTAGATACCTATAATACCCCTAGAGGCTACCGACCTATAGCCCTGCTTAACTGCATTAGTAAGGTCCTAGAAAAAGTTATAGGGACTAAGATAAGGGATATGGCCGAAGCTTTTAAGCTAATTCCAGCGACACAACAGGGCTACTGCCGCTATAAGTCCACCGAATTGGCTATATACCTCCTTATAGCTCAGGTCTAGAAGGCATGGAAATATAAAGCCGGGGCCTCCCTCCTATAGCTGGACCTATCAGGGTATTTCGACAGTATCCCTTATAATAGACTCCTAGCTATACTAGACCAGTTAGGGCTACCTATCTAGCTACTATCCTGGCTAAAGGAATTCCTCTCCTCTAGGACTACCAGCCTCCTATTCGACGGCCAAAAGAGCCGGCAAATCCCAGTACTAACAGGAGTACCCTAAGGCTTACCACTTTCACTAATCCTCTTAGTCCTATACCTACGCCCCCTATACGAAAGACTAGAGAGAAAATACCCTGCTATCTCTACTATAGGCTATACAGACGATACCAATCTACTAGCCTTTAGTAAAGAAGCTACAATAACGGTTAGGTAGCTAGAGGAAGCCTGGAGAGAGTGCCTAGACTGGGCAACAACCGCCGGGGTTACCTTCTTAGTAGCAAAGAGCGAGCTTATACACTTCCCCCCTAGAAGAAGGCCCTGGACTAACCCTATTAACCTAGGACTAACAGAGGACTCCCCCCTATAACCAGCTATAGAGGCCCGTTTTCTAGGGGTTTGGCTAGACCCTAAGCTTACCTAGAAGGCCTACGCCAATACCCTACGGCAGAAGCTAAAAACGCAGTCCCTCGCTATTACTAGGCTAGCTGGAAAGACCTAGGGACCTAGAATCGAAAAGGCTAGGCTCCTATATATAGCAGTAATAAGGCCGGTCCTAGCCTACGTAGCCTCGGCCTGGCACACCCCTATACCTATAACACCGAATAAGCTACAGGGTATAACTAGAGGCCTACTAGCAACCGAAAACGAGGCCCTAAGGAGAGTTATAGAGGCCTATAAGAGAACACCGATCCGAAGCCTCTACTATAAGGCCAACGTCCCCCCCCTTGACCTCTACCTTAACGCCCTCTCCTTCTCTAGCCAGGCTAGAATAAATAGGGCTATAAGGGAAGAGGTAGCTAAGCAGAAGGAAGCCCTACGCCTTACCCTTGGAAGTAGGACCCCTAGGACCAGCCTCCCCCTAGGCAGGCGTATAAAGCAAGAAAGGAAAAGGGAAGCAATAGCCTAGTAGTACTACTAACAACTAAGGAAAGCTATTAACGAGGAACCCCTTTATACCGCCTGGAAGGATCGCTATTTACAGGAGGCCAGGGCCTCTGGCCACGACCCCTATACAGAGAGCCTCTTAGAGAAATCAGCCAAGGCTACCTTCTAAGAGGAAAACCTAGCTAAGGCCTTTAAGGAGGCCTTCCAAAGACGCCACTATAACCTCTCTAAGGCCGAAAGCTCGCTACTAATACAGGCCTGTACAGGGAAGATAGGCCTAAGGGGATTCCTATTTACCTGTAAGGTGCCTGGGGTTAATAACCCCCTCTGCTGCTGCTACCTAGCTACAGAAGACATCCGACATATATTCGACGGTTGCCCGGCCTACCCTTCAGCCCCCTTTAAAGAAAGGGAAAGAGGGGATATACACAGCTTTCTCTACAGGCTTAAAAAAGGGGGCGGCAGTGCTGTACGCCCCCTAGTTCGCCATATCGCTACTAGACTGCCAGAATACTCGGTTGCTCAGAGGCTAGGAGCGGTCTAGCCTATACCCCTTTAGGCAGTATATTTTCATACTCCTAAGGGGGCGGTATCTACTCTGGTGAAGATCAGCCTACCCCCTATCACACCCCCTTTTTCCTATGTACGGTTATAGGTTTTTCACCCGTTATATGGTTTTCCTATAGCACTAGTTTAGCCCACCTAGATATCCCCTACGGGGATCAGATAGCGTAATAGAATCTATCTATCTATATCCTTTAGCCTTAAGGGCTAAGGTCTAGTACCCCCTCTAGATCGAAAGAACAAGAGTCTTAGCTCTTATTGCCTTCTCTAGCTAGTAAGAGGCCTACTAGGCCTGTCAAGATAGAATCTTCTAGGCCTATAGGGCCCTAAAAGCAGAGCCCTATATTAATAAGGCTAGGGCCTTATAGTGCTTTAACTACTAGTAATAGGGGTATAAAGCCAAATACTGCTACTTCCCTGCCCTCTACTATAACTACGGCCAAGAAAAGAAGAGGTATACTAACAAGGCGGCCTATACTAAGGCTTAGTACTGCCGGAACTGCCGTAGCAACTACTACGCTAGGGCAGAAGAATGCCCTGAAAGAAAGAAGCATAAGGCTCAGGCAAAATCCAGCCTATAAAACAGGCCTATTAACTTCGACCTCCCCGGCCCTCTTAAGCCGGCAATATTAACAGAAGACCGGCTAAAAGGGGAAGAAAGCTATATAGTAGTAGCTGGAAAACGCCGCTATAGCTGCCCCCCTATAATAACCGCTATTACTACTATAGCCTCCCTTTCCCAGCGAACTATAAGGGAGGCTTTTAGCAAAATCCCTACCTCTACCTTTACTACTACCGATCTAGCAGCTACTAGTACTACAGCTACTGGTTCTATACCCTCCTCCCTAGAGCTAGTAAGAGGCTCTATAGAGGAAGAGGATATGGATATACTTTAGTCTCTTCTTCTGCCTTCTCTCCTTTCTTAGACTGCTTCCCCTCTCTCCCTTTAGACTATCTTTTCTTTCTTCTTTATAGCTAGTATCTTACTACTATACCAAGGTAAAGGGGAAGGCTATAGGCCTAGGCTTATAAGCTTTTAAGCTTTAAGCCTAGCCTTGCCTTACCCCTTTTTACTAATAAGACCCCTTCCTTATTCCCCTACCCCAACCCCTTATAATTAACAAACTAAAAGGTTAAGATATAGGGAGGTACCTACGGGCAACGGGTAAGGGAATAGGTGCTATTTCCTTAGTAGCCTTCTAGACAGCCTCCCCTTGCTTTGTTTTCTTTAGTACTGCTTTTTTCCTCTTATTAGTTTGCCCGCCTTGTTAAGCTCGTTAGAGGTTTTTCTTCCGTTTACCGGTTTTCCTCTAGCATAAGTATAAGCTAGCAGCCCCTCATAGTCTCTAGATAGACTCTATAGGAGTAATAGATTCTATCTAATAAGGAAACCACTCCTTTCCAGGCGCTATTTGACGAGCTAGAGCCTAGTATTCCACATATACCTAACCTAGAGCGCTATAGGGCTATAGGCGCTAAAGGAGAGGCTATTATACCTCTAGAAACACGGTCTAAATCGTTAAAATTTACCTCTAGAACGGAAGAGTGTAAATTACTAGCGGTATTAGGTTCTAAGACCTACCTAGTATATATACCGTCTAGAAGAGCAGTACTTAAAACCTCTACTGTTAAATTTATAGAGGATAATACAGTACTAAGTCAGCCTACTAATAATACGGCTTTAGAGGGGGAATTAGTAGACCTAGACCTAGATTTAGAGGGGGCTGTCAGCCTAGACCCTTCTAATCTTAATACTGAAAAGCCTATTAGTATCGAAATAGGACCTAGTAAGCTAGAATCCTACGAATCTTCTTCCGATAGTGAATTAGATGAACCCTTACCGGATAAGCCTATAAATCCGGTTATAGTAGAGTCTACTAGGCCTACTATATCTATTAGAAAGCCTGAATTACTAGAGGCGTTTCCCTAAACTATAGAGCCTATTTTTGCACCTAAGCCTATAGAAGTTATAGCGCCTAATCAGCCTATAACGAACAAACCTCTTAATAATAGTGATCTTATTTCAGAGGGGGATAAAATGCAGCTTGATTACTATAAGCTTTTAGCTAAGACTAGTAGCTATATACTGTCTTTTGTCTATAAGGCTTGAAAAAGGGTAATATCTAAGGATAGTACGCCTACTACTTATAAGCAAGTCTTAAAACTACCTAGAGATGAGCGTAGTAAGTGGTTAGAGGCTATTACCAAGGAATTTATCCAGTTATTAGAGCTAGGGGTTTTTAAATTCCTACCTAGGAGTCTATTACCTTCTAACTATAAGCTTATTACCTGTCGAAACGTTCTTAAGGTTAAAAAGGACGCTAAAAACAGGCCTATTAAGTATAAATCTCGGTTAGTAGCTAGGGGCTTTATGCAGGTAGAAGGCCTAGATTATACTGTAACCTACGCCTCTACTAGTATACTACCTACTTGGCGTATACTTCTAGCTATAGGTGCTGTTCTAGACTGGGAAATAGAATAAGCTGACTTTATAGGGGCATTTCTTAATAGCGCTCTTAGAGAAGAAATATATATGGAAATCCCTAAAGGACTATTAGACCTAGCGGCTTCTAATAAGGCTATTTATAAGCTTTTGTTGGAATCTGTGGGCTCTGATTGATCGATTCCGTGTGCTGATCTGTGTTCTGTCTTGACCTGCGCTCTAGCCGCCCGGGGCAGAGATTTTCTCTGTCCCCCCTATAACGTTTATAGGCCTTAAAGTGGGCTTAATCTGCTTGATATAGGGAATCGTGGCTATATCCACCTTAATTAACCAGGGCCTCCCTATGCCCTGCTCTCGAGTTTAACAGGCAACCTTGTACCCTGCTCTTAATAGGGATACCGAGGTTCTACCGAAGTAATATAAGTGCTACGTTGTCTAATATACCCCTAGGTCCGGGTTTGCAATAGCGATCCTAGGCCTTGCTATAAGGCTCTTCCTTATCGACGATGTATTTAGTAGTGATATGCGCTTATAGTGCCTATATTCTAGGATTATAGAGGTTGTAGTTAGACTTCGTAGGTAGTAGTCCGGTCTTTTTCTTAGTAACTATTATTAGTACCCCTAAGGTCTCTATTCCCCGGTTATACAGTGCTTTCTAGGCTAGTAGAAGGGTAGTTATTCTACTGCTTAATCAGAAAAGGGATTATACTAATAGGTAATACTTAGCTGCTCTACTACCCTATAGTCCTATTCCTCTATAGGGACTTATTAGGGTACTTTAGATCGTTAAGATCAGGCTTCTAATAGATGTTACTGGTTACTAACCTAGATAGGGTCTAGGAAAGTTAGCTACTCCCTCTTTAACCTACTTTCTCTGCTAATCTTAGAGGTGCCTTTTTATAAGGAGAACTATTAGGCTTTTCTTAACTATTATAATCTTATTTCTAGGGATACCTAACGGTTGTTACTATGGTCTGCTATCTGGGTGGTTAACCGGCGTAATACCTTACTCTATTAGAGACTACTAGGTTGCTGTTTAGCTTAGGAATACTTATCTCTTTTACTATGCTCTCTTTACCTCTGCCGATCTCGTAGGTACCTTATAAACCACCTCTAGTATTATAAACACTGGCTTATTACTTTGGCGGTAGTCTCTTCTCTGCTCTTTACTGTCTTTATAGAGGCTAATCTAGGTAATAAGGTAGTTAAACTAACATAGCGAGTCTCGCTAGATCTAAAGGTCTAGGTATACTGCCCTTTCCTATTTAGGTTAAGGTATACTGTCTCTTTCTTATTTAGGTTAAGGTATGCTGCCTCTTCCTTGTTTAGGTCGAGGTATACTGCCTCTTCCTTGTTTAGGTCGAGGTATGCTGCCTCTTTCTTGTTTAGGTTAAGGTATGCTGCCTCTTCCTTGTTTAGGTTAAGGTATACTGCCTCTTCCTTGTTTAGGTTAAGGTATGCTACCTCTTCCTTATTTAGGTTAAGGTATACTGCCTCGTCCTTATTTAGGTTAAGGTATACTGCCTCTTCCTTATTTAGGTTAAGGTATACTGCCTTTTCCTTGTTTAGGTTAAGGTATACTGCCTCTTCCTTAGGGTTTGCTGCCCTAGCTTCTCTTTTCTATTAGGGTATACTGCCCTACTTCTTTCCTTGCTCTTATATTTTACATCTATATATATCGAGGTTTGTTGATTGGTAAGGGTCTGCTGCCTCTCTCTTCTTGGTATTAGGGTGTGCTGTCCCTTCTTAGGGAGGAGGAAGTAGAAGTTAGGGGGAAAGGGCGTGATTTTTAACCACCTACGTTGTTGCTCTTTTTATATAGTGGCTAGTTAAGTGTAAAATCTGCTTACCTCCCCCAGAGCTCTAAAAATTTCCTCCTTCTACTACAAATACGTTTTTATCTTTCTGCGCTTACCCTTCTTACTATAAGGCTTCTTATAATTGCTATATTTAGTTTTATAAGTTTTTCTAACTTCCTTTTATCGTAGATATCTACTTAGAAGGAGGAGTCGGTTCTAGGGCAGCCTACTACCCTAGTAGCAGGAGATTTGCCCTTATTAGGCTAGAAACGCAGTTTGTTCTTTTGTCTTATCTTTTTTAGGTGGTTCTCTTAAAGGCTAACAATCTATATTTAGTCTAGAAGGGACCGACATCACACATCCGAAAACGCGTTCTTGGTCAGGACCGCTCCAAATCGACTGCACTCTTTTGCAATCCACTTGTCCAATTGAGGACTTAACACACGCCAAATTTGGCTGTAGCACAGTTGCTTGTTCGACGGTGCTATGGTCGGATTCTGACTGTACAATATGGTCGACCGTGGCTAGAAATCTATAGCTATAGTAGGGCGGGCATATAGGCCCTATAGTTACGTGCCCTAGCCCTAACCGTACTGACCCCTCTAACCTAAACCCTACTGACCCGAACCCTACTGCCCCTAGCCCCCTAAGGGCTGTTAACAAAGCTCCTAAGCGCTTAGGCTATAGCTTCTTAACCTACCTTACTACCGCTGCTGCTACTACTACTACTACTACTACTTCCGCCGCCAACCCTACTACTACTATAACCGCTACTAGGTTAAGCGATATATCGTTCGATAGCCCTTTTAAAGGGCTTTCTAGCAGTTAATACGCTGCTACTGCCACTACTGCCCCTATCTCCTCTAAAAAGGGGAAAGAAAAAAAAGAAAAAGCCCTACTATCTATAACCCTTGCCCTTACCTTCTCTAATCTTATAGACCAGATAGTCAGTCTTTCAGTTAATAACCCGGCCTTTAAGGAAATCGTTGAATATACTAGGCTAGCTAGAAAGCTAGCCTTAACGTAGATCTTAAAAGAGGAGGAGAAAAAAGCCCTGATATTTCCCTTGTTCGTTGCCCAGGCCCTAAGGCAGAAGAAGCAACAATAACAGCAACAACAATAGTAGTAGCAGCAACAACCCCCCGCCGTTGAATCAGAGCCAACCCGCCGTACCTGGGCTGCTATAGCAGCGGCTAGGGTAAAGCCTACTAAGCTAGGCTTAGAAAAACAGGTCCTTATACAGCTAGGATTAGCCTCTTCCTCCCTTAGCTAAAAATCAGCCCTGGAAATTATATAGGCAGTATAGAAGGCTATAGGGTACCCTATTAAGGGGGTAAGGACCCTACCGAGCAGTAACCTTATACTAGTTACTAAAGGAGAAAAAATTAAAAAAGCCTTAGAAGAAAATACAGCCTGGCTAGCCTCTTTATCACTAGAGGCCTCGATCTATACCACTACCTGGGCTATTGCTGTTAAAGGGCTTATAACGGCTAACTGGGTAACGGAAGCTAGCCTTCTAGCAGCGGTAAAAGAAGTATATCCTTTGGCCTTAAGGGCTAAGGTCTAGTACCCCCTTTAGATCGAAAGAACAAGAGTCTTAGCTCTTATCGCCTTTTCTAGCTAGTAAGAGGCCTACCAGGCCTATCAAGACGGAATCTTCTAGGCCTATAGGGCCCTAAAAGCAGAGCCTTATATCAATAAGGCTAGGGCCTTATAGTGCTTTAACTACTGGCGATAGGGGTATAAAGCCAAATACTACTACTCCTCTACCCTCTGCTATAACTATGGCTAAGAAAAGAAGAAGCATACTAAGGCGGCCTGTACTAGGGCTTAGTACTGCCAGAACTGCCATAGCAACTACTACGCTAGGGCAGAAGAATACCCTAAAAGAAAGAAGTATAAGGCTTAGGCAAAATCCAGCCTATAAAACAGGCCTATTAACTTCGACCTCCCTAGCCCTCTTAAGCCGGCAATATCAACAGAAGACCAGCTAGAAGGGGAAGAAAGCTACATAGTAGTAGCTGGAAAACGCCGCTATAGCCGCCCCCCTATAACAACCGCTACTACTACTACTGCTACCGCTACTACCGCTATAGCCTCCCTTTCCTAGCGAACTATAAGGGAGGCTTTTAGTAAAATCCCTGCCTTTACCTTTACTACTACTAACCTAGCAGCTACCGGTACTATAGCTACTGGTTTAACACCCTCCTCCCTAGAGCCAGCAAGGGGCTCTATAGAGGAAGAGGATACGGATATGCTTTAGTCTCTTTTCTACCTTCTCTCCTTCCTTAGACTACTTCCCCTCTTTCTCTTTAGACTATCTTTTCTTTCTTCCCTATAGCTGGTATCTTACTACTATACTAAGGTAAGAGGGAAGGCTATAAGGCTAAGCTTATAAGCTTTTAAGCTTTAAGCCTAGACCTACCTTTACCTCTTTCGCTAACAAGACCCCTTCTTTATTCCCCTACCCTAAGCCCTATATTAATTAAGATATAGGGCGTTCTTACGGGAGACAGGTAGGGGAACAGGTGCAATTTCCCTTAGTAGCCTCCTAGACAGCCTCCCCTTACGTTGTTTTTCTTTTAGTACTGCTCTTTTCCTCTTGCTAGATTGCCCGCCTTGTTGAGCTCGTTGGAGGTTTTTCATCCGTTTTCCGGTTTTCCTCTAGCATTAGTGTAAGCTAGCAGCTCCTTATAGTCCAATAAGGACTCTATAGGTGGAATACAATATATATATATTTAGTCTAGTTTGCCTAGGATGATAATAAGGAGGATAACGACATTGCGGTACTACTATCGTCGAAGAAGCTGCGTTTTAGGGATTTAGGTCTATTACCTACGCTAGTAGCTGTTACTGCCCTAGTCTTAACAGTCCCTAGGGTATGTTTGTCGGCAGCTAGCGCTAGGGGGCTAGTAATACCGGTTTATAAGAAGCTGGTTACAAGCAAGCTAGCATCAAGCCTAGCCTTACAGTCTACGCCTATAGGGGCGTTACCGTCCGTATTACCGGCGGTTTCTACTATCTAGGACGGTAAGCCGTATAAGGTGTGCTATAAGTGCTGTCTTGTACGCTTGGTCTTATAGGCCGATTCTGGCGATTTTTCCCCTCTAGCACTATGTATAGCGCAGCTTGGTCCTTGCGTTTCCTTCTAGTTACAGTGCTCAAATTGTTCCTATTATCGGCATCTATACATATTACGTAAGTCTAGCCTATATATACCCCCTTAGCGCTGTTCGCGCTAACGTATGTTTCTAGCGGACGATAATAAGATCTTAGCGATAGTATAGGCCTGTTAGGCCTACGTTGTTAAATACTCTTGTTAAACGTACAAAATAAGCTATAGCGCTCTAACGGTTATAGCTTAGGCAAAACGGATTTCAGTTCTCGAACTACTAGATATATAGCTATATTCTGAGGGTGGACCCACTTTTGTGGATACCGCTGACTAAGCTATATACTCTACTATATAGCCTAGAAATAGCTTTAAAAGGCTTTTCTATTTTTAGATTTATGCCCCACTTTTGTGGAGACAGCCTCCTTAGGCTGTATAAGCGCTAGAAATAGCCTTAAAAGGCTCTTCTACTAGGTCACCTACCTACCCTGTACCTACCCTGCACCGCAGGAGCGAAAACAGAACTTATAGGAAAAGTCGTGCGGCTTACCCTGCAGCTTAGGTGGCCGTGAGTCGATTATTTAAAATCGCCAGCTTATTTGGTTTTTCGGGAAGTGGCCATGCACCTACTAAGGCGCTCCTGCCGTGTGGAGGGCAGGAACGGTGCCGGAGGGTATATGTAGGAAAGGAAATTGCGAAGCCTTACCTACTTGGACTAGAAATCAAATTACTACGTTACCTACAACTATAAGCCTTATAGGCCTATAAGACCCACTGAAAGCCGTGATATATAAGCTTAAAGCCCCTATAATATAGCGCTATAGCCTATAACTATACCGTTATATAAGGACTTTTATAGAGGGAATATAGTAAAGGGCCCTACTTTACTATATTAGCATATACCTAGGAAGTGCTATTTAGGCCATATCAACGCTGTTGCTGCCCCTACGTACCCTATACGACTACTACTAGTAGGCTATAGTGGTTATAGATCCTTATATAGGATTACCTATTCCAATAGGTTATGAGCCCGGATAGCCTGTGGGATAGTTATCGTTGGAGTCCAATTTCAAAGCGCTACCTCTGCCTATATATATAGGGCTATTTAAGCCTCTTATAGCTGAAAATATAGTACTATATTAGCCCTAAAAAGCTATATATTACATCTTATTAAAGGCTATTTAAGGACTAAAAAGCCTGAAAATCTAGAAGGATAAATCGCTGAGAAATCTAAGTCCTATAGTATTGACGAGCATTTGGGGCTCTTATACGCTTAGGCTAGTATACTTACCTATACTAAAAGACCTTTCTACTTATAGCTGGAAGTAGAAAGGCTAGTGTTTTAGAATTTCTAGCGCTAAAGACCTATATTTCCCTACTATAGAGCCCTTTCTATAGATATATCTATAGGCGGTAGTTAAGTCCCTACGTTGAAGTCTCTAGTCCCTATCTTAGAGCCTAGTTTAGAATTTCTACTAGAAAGCCCTACTAAGTAGCAAGTAGGCAGTGCTATAAACCTACTAAGCGCTAAGACTAGCCTAGAAAATCACTACTATAATTAGTAAGCTAGCTAATTAGCTTTAGTGAACTGGAAGCTAATTAAGTGCTTTAGCTAGCACTATAAAGTAAATAGTAGCCTATTTACAATGGCGGATCAAGCTAAAGGGAAGGGTATAGCCCCTAAATGGGCTAGTAACCTAGCTGATCTAGGGCAATCTTCTAGGCCTCTACTACCTATACGAACCCTATTAGAAGATGAGGAAGATGGCGAAGACTATAGCAAGGTTATAGAATTCCTAAAACAGAATATAAAATCTCATGACCGAGTTATAGCTAGCCAATCTAGTGATATAAAAACACTACTTTTAAGTCTAAATACCCTAAAAGCCTCTGTCGAGGATAGCGTTAGCGCTATAAAGAATATATCTTCTACTTTAGCTTCTCTAACTAATAGTAGCAATGCTGCTGCTACTGGAAAGACTAGCTATAGTCCTAGATTTGATCCTTTTAGCGGGACTATAGATTTAGATTCTCCTCCACGTCCCCCTAGGAAAGAGCCCCATCTAGGGCCGGCTGTTAATTCAGCTACTAGTAATTTAGACCCCCCTATAGATACAGGGTCTAAGAAAGGCTTTAAGGATACTATTACTAGTAGTATAGTAAAGGAGCTTTCTAAAAAGGCCTATACTATACCGGACGATAGTAAGCTTAGCGGGGAAAGCAATTTTGAACAGTGGATTCAGGCTTTAAGTATAGTGCTAAGAGCGTTAGGGATATCTAATTCTTTAGAAAACCCTGATATATCTAACACTTATAGCGACTCTGATCAAGCTGTTCTTTTAATGCTTCTACGTGATAGCTTATCTAGTGGCCCTAGGGCTGCTATATCGGGGATTCATATACCTTCTAAGGCCTTTAAGCTGCTTATTAGGCAGTATAGCCGACCTATAGAGTCTAAAAAGGAGGACGTCTATAACGAATTCCACGCCCTTACCTTTAGTACCTATAAAAAAGGCTTATCAGCTTTTAACGCTGAATTTAACGGCTATCTTGCTAAGCTTACTATGGCTAAAATAGATATAGATCCCTCTTTAATACTAAATCAGTATTTTAAGGCTCTAGAATCTAAGTTTCCTAGCTGGGTATCACGCTAAAAGAGCTCTATAAGACAGGCTAGAATGCTAGGCCTTACAGCCTCTAGCCTTAATATAGAATATCTAATGGCTGATATTTTAGAAGAATCTAGGAACCCGGCTACAGAGGTGTATAGAGCAGCTCACGTAGCTAATAGCTCTAATTCAACCCCTAATTCAAATTCTAACCCTAGTAAGAAGGGTAAAAATAAGAAAAAGGGTAAGAAGAAGGCTAGTTATAATGTTGAAGGGCAGAATTATAGTGCTAAAAGTGCCGAACAGGCCTCCTTTATGCTAGGGTCCTATAATCTAGCTATAGAAGAAGAAGAGGAATCCGACTCTAGTTCTAATTCTAGTTCTTCTAGCGATTCTGATACCTAATTAGCACAGCTATTAGCGTTAAAAGGGTATAAGAAGCGTAAGGACTTTAAAGGAAAAGGCCTAAAAACCTCTTCTAATAACAAGGTAAAATATAAAGATAATAAGCCTAGAAGACGCCCTAGAGACCCCGCTCTTTATAATAGTTGGCTATACGATACAGGATCTACGGACCATATCAGTAATAGTAAAGAACGGTTTACTACCTTTACGCCTAACATAGGCCAGTTACGCCCTATTAACACTGGAAATAGCCCTGTAAGCCCGGCTGGTATAGGCTCTATTATACTAGAAGTACTATCTAGAAAGGCCCCTCCTACCTATACTAAATTAGTATTAGATAACGTTTTATACCTACCAAATATTGATATAAATATTATTAGCGGGGTTAGGCACTATAATTCGGGAGGTTGCCTTATAAAGGAAACCCTTTATGGGGGTGATAGACGCTGTATAGCTATACTAGACTTTAAGAAATCAGGATTTTTTCTTGACGTTAAAGGCAGCTCTAAGCCTATATTACATGCAAATTTTGCTTTTCCTTTAGGCCTTTCTAGTTATACTACTAAAAGTATAGAGCTGCAGCGTAATAAGATAGTAGTGGAAATTCCTTCTAATTCTATTAGAAAGAAAGACTATAGACCTATTATAGAGGATGCTATAGTATCCGAAGCTATAGAGCCTAATAAGCGCTATAAGCTAAGGAATTCTCTGGCTAAGGGTACTACTTTAGAAGGTATAGGACCTTCTTTAAGGGGGAAAAGGCCCCGTAGGCCTGTAGAGCCCTTAGCCACTGCCCAGGCCCCCTATCAAAGTCCCCGTAAGACTAGGGAGCCTGAGCCCTTAACTGGCACTGGAGACCTGCCCCGTATGCTAAGAGAGCCAGTTATAGAGGGGAATAAAGTAGTAGAAAAGGCTATATCTAGCCCTACTTTAAAGGAGCCTAATATAGGTCAGCGAGATTACTATAATCTACTTAATTTAGCTAAATTGTGGCACGTTAGGCTAGGCCATATAGGCCTACGTCTTTTGAAAAAGACCTCTAGTATTACTAAAGGGCTGCCTAATTTTGATAAAATAAAGGAAGCTGATTTTCACTGCTCTAGCTGTAATCAAGGTAAAGCAGTAAGAAGGGTTAGTAAGGCTTTAATACCTGACCTACCTAGGGTCTTAGACTCAATAGAGGGCGATACTGTTAAAATTAGGCCTAGGCCTTATAATAGAAACCCTATAGTCTTACTTCTAGTTGACCGTAAAAGTAGGTATAGGTGGGTTTTTAACCTACCTAATAAATCAGGCCCTATAGTAGCTAACGCTATTAAGGGCTTTTTTAGGGGCCTAAGGAATGGATTTGGTAGATATCCTACTAAATTCCACTTTAACGGAGGCACTGAAATAACTGATTTATTAACTACTTAGTTAGCTAAAAGGGGTATTAAATTTAGCACTTCTGCCCCCTATATCCACGAGCAGAACAGCTTAGTAGAACGATCAGTTAGAGTTATACTAGACCGTATAAGGTGTACTATTCTTAGTAGCACTTTACCCCAGTATCTATAGTGCTTTATACTGGAGGCTGTAGTAGAATTAGTTAATAGTACAGCTATAACTAATAAGGAAACCACTCCTTTCCAGGCGCTATTTGACGAGCTAGAGCCTGGTATTCCACATATACCTAACCTAGAGCGCTATAGGGCTGTAGGCGCTAGAGGAGAGGCGATTATACCTCTAGAAAAACGGTCTAAATCGTTAAAATTTACCTCTAGAACGGAAGAGTGTAAATTACTAGCGGTATTAGGTTCTAAGACCTACCTAGTATATATACCGTCTAGAAGAGCAGTACTTAAAACCTCTACTGTTAAGTTCATAGAGGATAATACAGTACTAAGTCAGCCTACTAATAATACGGCTTTAGAGGGGGAATTAGTAGACCTAGACTTAGATTTAGAGGGGGCTGTCAGCCCGGACCCTTCTAATCTTAATACTAAAAAGCCTATTAGTATAGAAATAGGACCTAGTAAGCTAGAACCCTACGAATCTTCTTCCGATAGTGAATTAGATGAACCCTCACCGGATAAGCCTATAAATCCGGTTATAGTAGAGTCTACTAGGCCTACTATATCTATTAGAAAGCCTGAATTACCAGAGGTGTTTCCCCAAACTATAGAGCCTATTTTTACACCTAAGCCTATAGAAGTTATAGCGCCTAATCAGCCTATAACGAACGAACCTCTTGATAATAGTGATCTTATTTTAGAGGGGGATAAAATGCAGCTCGATTACTATAAGCTTTTAGCTAAGACTAGTAGCTATATACTGTCTTTTGTCTATAAGGCTCGAAAAAGGGTAATATCTAAGGATAGTACGCCTACTACTTATAAGCAAGTCTTAAAACTACCTAGAGATAAGCGTAGTAAGTGGTTAGAGGCTATTACCAAGGAATTTATCTAGTTATTAGAGCTAGGGGTTTTTAAATTCCTACCTAGGAGTCTATTACCTTCTAACCGTAAGCTTATTACCTGTCGAAACGTTCTTAAGGTTAAAAAGGACGCTAAAAACAGGCCTATTAAGTATAAATCTCGGTTAGTAGCTAGGGGCTTTATACAGGTAGAAGGCCTAGATTACACTGTAACCTACGCCTCTACTAGTATACCACCTACTTGGCGTATATTTCTAGCTATAGGTGCTGTTCTAGACTGGGAAATAGAATAAGCTGACTTTATAGGGGCATTTCTTAATAGCGCTCTTAGAGAAGAAATATATATGGAAATCCCTGAAGGACTATTAGACCTAGCGGCTTCTAATAAGGCTATTTATAAGCTTTTACTAAAATACGGCTATAATCCTTCTACTCCTAATATTATTAAACTATCTAAAGCGTTATACAGTCTGAAACAAAGCCCTAGAGAGTGGCAAGATAAGCTTAAAATCTTACTTAAGAGCCTAGGCTATCTCCCTCTTATTTCAGATCCAGGGGTCTTCTATAATGCTAAAACCTGCTACTTTATCGTTACCTATGTAGATAACTGTCTATTTATAGGGCCTAATATAGGCTATATAACTGATTTAAAGAAACGGCTTAATAAGGTCTACGCTATAGAAGACTTAGGGCCTGCCGCCTATTTCCTAGGCATGCAGATTATAAGGGATAGACCTAATAGGCACCTATAGCTTAACCAGTTATAGTATATAGAAGAGGCGGTTAGCCGCTTTAACTTAGCCGATTCTAAGCCTATATCTATTCCCTTATAGCCGGGGCTAGTAAGTCAACTTTAACTAGAGGAAGATATTGCTAGCTACCTCTGTAACTCTATGGAAATTAAGCTCTATCAAAGCCTAGTAGGAACAGCTATATATATAATGCTCCTTACTAGGGTAGATATTAGCTTTACCGTACAGTGGCTCTCTAGGTCTTTAAATAGACCTACAAAATCACACTTAAACGCTGCTAAAAATCTTTTTAAGTATCTTAACAGTACCAAAGACTATAGCATCTGTTTTAGCTATAACGGAAATACAGTAGCTGATTTAGGGCCTAAGCTTAGTAATAGTAGTAATACAACTACTAAGCTTAGTAGAGACTTTCACTCTAAGGAAGGGCCTAGGCCCCTAACTACTACCTCTACTACTATAGTAGATTCTAGAAATAGTAAAGGTAGTAGCCGGACTTCTATAATTAATAGTAGTCTAGTCCCTATAGGCTTTAGTAATTCTGATTTTGCAGGGGATAAGGCTACTAGTAAATCTACCTACGGCTATCTATATAAGTTAGCCGGTAGGCCTATTAGCTGGAAAACGAAAAGAGCTACTACTATTGCTCTTTCTACCCTGGAAGCTGAAACTGATGGACTTATAGAGGCTATACGCGAAGTATAGTGGATTATAGGGCTATTTTCTGAACTTTATAGACCTATAGACTACCCTATTACTCTCTATGGAGATAATCAGGGCTCTATAACGGTGGCTAATAACCTAGCGCTATACGCTAGAACTAAGCATACCCTACTGAAATTCCGGTACGTTAGAGAGTAGGTTAAGGCTAAAATAGTTACTATTATATATCTTAATACTAAGTATATGCCGGCTGACGGACTTACTAAAGCCCTACCAGTTAGTGGCTTTCAGTCTTTTATCAGGCTTTTAGGCCTACAACCTAAGGGAGCTTTTTACTAAGCTACCCTCTACCCCTATATATATATATATTCTATACTATATATATAGAAGGCCTGGCTTAGCCTGATTAGCTTATAAGACCAGTTAATAGTACCGGCTACTTTACAGCCCTCTGGAATCACCTAATTCCTCTATGTAGCCTTAAAAGGCTTATAAGGTCCTAGCCACTGTAGTACAGTTCTATAGGCGCCCTTGTGCTAGCATCAGCTCTCTGCGGCGTTAGGGAGGCCTATATTACTCTAGCTACGTCTAGAAGTACTCTAGTATATAGTATAGCTATATTTGGAAAATATAGGCTCCGGCTATTACTAGTAGTATACTTTCCTTTAGAGGGGGATTCTCTATGTGACTACCTGTTATTTCCTTACTAGAACTGGCTGAAAGAACGGAGTAAAAAAGGGCATAAAATTTAAAACCGTGCTAAAAATTGTTTTCTCTATAAGAGGATAAAGGCGTTTATAAGCCCTTTACTCCTTCTATACTCTAGTGCGTCTATCAGTCGCTAGGGTATAGAATATTTAGATATTATATATTACTATACGCTTTAAAGCTATAGTACCTATACCTTTAAATAGGTTATAGGTTTGATTTCAACATTATATATATTCTTACTTCTTTCTATATATAATAGGGGTTTATCCTATATATATATAAGGGCCTAACCCCTTTGTCTAATGGAATAGTTTTGCTCTTATGTTCTTATTTCTTAGGATTCTTCTATTCTTTACCTATATATAGCTTTCTAAGGCTTATAAAGGAATAGAAGAATAGAGGGGGTGTTAAACGTACAAAATAAGCTATAGCGCTCTAACGGTTATAGCTTAGGCAAAACGGATTTCAGTTCTCGAACTACTAGATATATAGCTATATTCTGAGGGTAGACCCACTTTTGTAGATACCGCTAACTAAGCTATATACTCTACTATATAGCCTAGAAATAGCTTTAAAAGGCTTTTCTATTTTTAGATTTATGCCCCACTTTTGTGGAGATAGCCTCCTTAGGCTGTATAAGCGCTAGAAATAGCCTTAAAAGGCTCTTCTACTAGGTTACCTACCTACCCTGTACCTACCCTGCACCGCAGGAGCGAAAACAGAACTTATAGGAAAAGTCGTGTGGCTTACCCTGCAGCTTAGGTGGCCGTGAGTCGATTATTTAAAATCGCCAGCTTATTTGGTTTTTCGGGAAGTGGCCATGCACCTACTAAGGCGCTCCTGCCGTGTAGAGGGCAGGAACGGTGCCGGAGGGTATATATAGGAAAGGAAATTGCGAAGCCTTACCTACTTGGACTAGAAATCAAATTACTACGTTACCTACAACTATAAGCCTTATAGGCCTATAAGACCCACTAAAAGCCGTGATATATAAGCTTAAAGCCCCTATAATATAGCGCTATAGCCTATAACTATACCGTTATATAAGGACTTTTATAGAGGGAATACAGTAAAGGGCCCT
This sequence comes from Phyllachora maydis, assembly GCA_029339225.1. Classification (NCBI taxonomy): domain Eukaryota; kingdom Fungi; phylum Ascomycota; class Sordariomycetes; order Phyllachorales; family Phyllachoraceae; genus Phyllachora; species Phyllachora maydis. Next base: position 10,074,149 of record JAQQPM010000001.1, on the reverse strand, counting down.
ACTTCACTATATTAGCATAGTACCTAGGAAATAAGAAAATTAGGGTAAGAAGAAGGCTAGTTATAATGTTGAAGGGCAGAATTATAGTGCTAAAAGTGCTGAACAAGCCTCCTTTATACTAGGGTCCTATAACCTAGCTATAGAAGAAGAAGAGGAATCTAACTCTAGTTCCAATTCTAGTTCTTCTAGCGATTCTAATACCCAATTAGCACAGCTATGAGCGTTAAAAGGGTATAAGAAGCGTAAGGACTTTAAAGGAAAAGGCCTAAAAACCTCTTCTAATAAGGCAAAATATAAAGATAATCAGCCTAGAAGACGCCCTAGAGACCCCGCTCTTTATAATAGTTGGCTATACGATACGGGATCTACGGACCATATTAGTAATAGTAAAGAGCGGTTTACTACCTTTACGCCTAACACAGGCTAGTTACGCCCTATTAACACTGGAAATGGCCCTGTAAGCCCGGCTGGTATAGGCTCTATTATACTAGAAGTATTATCTAGAAAGGCCCCCCCTACCTATACTAAATTAGTATTAGATAACGTTTTATACCTACCTAATATTGATATAAATATTATTAGCGGGGTTAGGCACTATGATTCGGGAGGTTGCCTTATAAAGGAAACCCTTTACGGGGGTGATAGACGCTGTATAGCTGTACTAGACTTTAAAAAATCAGGATTTTTTCTTGACGTTCAAGGCAGCTCTAAGCCTATATTACATGTAAATTTTGCTTTTCCTTTAGGCCTTACTAGTTATAATACTACTAAAAGTATAGAGCCATAGCGTAATAAGATAGTAGTGGAAATTCCTTCTAATTCTATTAGAAAGGAAGACTATAGACCTATTATAGAGGATGCTATAGTATCTGAAGCTATAGAGCCTAATAAGCGCTATAAGCTAAGGAATTCTCCGGCTAAGGGTACTACTTTAGAAGGTATAGGACCTTCTTTAAGGGGGAAAAGGCCCTGTAGGCCTATAGAGCCCTTAGCCACTGCCTAGGCCCCCTATCAAAGTCCCTGTAAGACTAGGGAGCCTGAGCCCTTAACTGGTACTAGAGACCTGCCCTGTATGCTAAGAGAGCCAGTTATAGAGGGGAATAAAGTAGTAGAAAAGGCTATATCTAGCCCTACTTTAAAGGAGCCTAATATAGGTCAGCGAGATTACTATAATCTAGTTAATTTAGCTAAATTGTGGCACGTTAGGCTAGGCCATATAGGCCTACGTCTTTTGAAAAAGACCTCTAGTATTACTAAAGGGCTGCCTAATTTTGATAAAATAAAGGAAGCTGATTTTCACTGCTCTAGCTATAATCGAGGTAAAGCAGTAAGAAGGGTTAGTAAGGCTTTAATACCTGACCTACCTAGGGTCTTAGACTTAATAGAGGGCGATACTGTTAAAATTAGGCCTAGGCCTTATAATAGAAACCCTATAGTCTTACTTCTAGTTGACCGTAAAAGTAGGTATAGGTGGGTTTTTAACCTACCTAATAAATCAGGCCCTATAGTAGCTAACGCTATTAAGGGCTTTTTTAGGGGCCTAAGGAATGGATTTGGTAGATATCCTACTAAATTCCACTTTGACAGAGGCACTGAAATAACTGATTTATTAACTACTTGGTTAGCTAAAAGGGGTATTAAATTTAGCACTTCTGCCCCCTATATCTACGAGCAGAACGGCTTAGTAGAACGATCAGTTAGAGTTATACTAGACCGTATAAGGTGTACTATTCTTAGTAGCGCTTTACCCCAGTATTTGTAGTGCTTTATACTGGAGGCTGTAGTGGAATTAGTTAATAGTACAGCTATAACTAATAAGGAAACCACTCCTTTCCAGGCGCTATTTGACGAGCTAGAGCCTGGTATTCCACATATACCTAACCTAGAGCGCTATAGGGCTATAGGCGCTAAAGGAGAGGCTATTATACCTCTAGAAAAACGGTCTAAATCGTTAAAATTTACCTCTAGAACGGAAGAGTGTAAATTACTAGTGGTATTAGGTTCTAAGACCTACCTAGTATATATACCGTCTAGAAGAGCAGTACTTAAAACCTCTACTGTTAAATTTATAGAGGATAATACAGTACTAAGTCAGCCTACTGATAATACGGCTTTAGAGGGGGAATTAGTAGACCTAGACCTAGATTTAGAGGGGGCTGTCAGCCCGGACCCTTCTAATCTTAATACTGAAAAGCCTATTAGTATAGAAATAGGACCTAGTAAGCTAGAACCCTACGAATCTTCTTCCGATAGTGAATTAGATAAACCCTCACCGGATAAGCCTATAAATCCGGTTATAGTAGAGTCTACTAGGCCTACTATATCTATTAGAAAGCCTGAATTACCAGAGGCGTTTCCCCAAACTATAGAGCCTATTTTTGCACCTAAGCCTATAGAAGTTATAGTGCCTAATCAGCCTATAATAAACGAACCTCTTGATAATAGTGATCTTATTTCAGAGGGGGATAAAATGCAGCTCGATTACTATAAGCTTTTAGCTAAGACTAGTAGCTATATACTGTCTTTTGTCTATAAGGCTCGAAAAAGGGTAATATCTAAGGATAGTACGCCTACTACTTATAAGCAAGTCTTAAAACTACCTAGAGATGAGCGTAGTAAGTGGTGAGAGGCTATTACCAAGGAATTTATCTAGTTACTAGAGCTAGGGGTTTTTAAATTCCTCCCTAGGAGTCTATTACCTTCTAACCGTAAGCTTATTACCTGTCGAAATGTTCTTAAGGTTAAAAAGGACGCTAAAAACAGGCCTATTAAGTATAAATCTCGGTTAGTAGCTAGGGGCTTTATGCAGGTAGAAGGCCTAGATTACACTGTAACCTACGCCTCTACTAGTATACCACCTACTTGGCGTATACTTCTAGCTATAGGTGCTGTTCTAGACTGGGAAATAGAATAAGCTGACTTTATAGGGGCATTTCTTAATAGCGCTCTGAGAGAAGAAATATATATGGCAATCCCTAAAGGACTATTAGACCTAGCGGCTTCTAATAAGGCTATTTATAAGCTTTTACTGAAATACGGCTATAATCCTTCTACTCCTAATATTATTAAACTATCTAAAGCGTTATACGGTCTGAAACAAAGCCCTAGAGAGTGGCAAGATAAGCTTAAAATCTTACTTAAGAGCCTAGGCTATCTCCCTCTTATTTCAGATCTAGGGGTCTTCTATAATGCTGAAACCTGCCACTTTATCGTTACCTATGTAGATGACTGTCTATTTATAGGGCCTAATATAGGCTATATAACTGATTTAAAGAAACGGCTTAATAAGGTCTACGCTATAGAAGACTTAGGGCCTGCCGCCTATTTCCTAGGCGTGCAAATTATAAGGGATAGACCTAATAGGCGTCTGTGGCTTAACCAGTTATAGTATGTAGAAGAGGCGGTTAGCCGCTTTAACTTAGCCGATTCTAAGCCTATATCTATTCCCTTAAAGCCGGGGCTAGTAAGTCAACTTCAACTAGAGGAAGATATTGCTAGCCACCTCTGTAATTCTATGGAAATTAAGCTCTATCAAAGCCTAGTAGGAACAGCTATGTATATAATGCTCCTTACTAGGGTAGATATTAGCTTTACCGTATAGTGGCTCTCTAGGTCTTTAAATAGACCTACAAAATCACACTTAAACGCTGCTAAAAATCTTTTTAAGTATCTTAATAGTACTAAAGACTATAGCATCTGTTTTAGCTATAACGGAAATACAGTAGCTGATCTAGGGCCTAAGCTTAGTAATAGTAGTAATACAACTACTAAGCTTAGTAGAGACTTTCACTCTAAGGAAGGGCCTAGGCCCCTAACTACTACCTCTACTACTATAGTAGATTCTAGAAATAGTAAAGGTAGTAGCCGGACTTCTATAATTAATAGTAGTCTAGTCCCTATAGGCTTTAGTGATTCTGATTTTACAGGGGATAAAGCTACTAGTAAATCCACCTACAGCTATCTATATAAGTTAGCCGGTAGGCCTATTAGCTGGAAAACGAAAAGAGCTACTACTATTGCTCTCTCTACCCTAGAAGCTAAAACTGATGGACTTATAGAGGCTATACGCGAAGTACAGTGGATTATAGGGCTATTTTCTGAACTTTATAGACCTATAGACTACCCTATTACTCTCTATGGAGATAATCAGGGCTCTATAACGGTGGCTAATGACCCAGCGCTACACGCTAGAACTAAGCATACCCTGCTAAAATTCCGGTACGTTAGAGAGCAGGTTAAGGCTAAAATAGTTACTATTATATATCTTAATACTAAGTGTATGCCGGCTGACGGACTTACTAAAGCCCTACCAGTTAGTGGCTTTCAGTCTTTTATTAGGCTTTTAGGCCTTCAACCTAAGGGAGCTTTCTACTAAGCTACCCTTTACCCCTATATATATACTCTATACTATATATATAGAAGGCCTGGCTTAGCCTAATTAGCTTATAAGACCAGTCAATAGTACCGGCTACTTTACAGCCCTCTGGAATCACCTAATTCCTCTATATAGCCTTAAAAGGCTTATAAGGTCCTAGCTACTGTAGTACAGTTCTATAGGCGCCCTTGTGCTGGCATCAGCTCCCTGCGGCGTTAGGGAGGCCTATATTACTCTAGCTACGTCTAGAAGTACTCTAGTATATAGTATAGCTATATTTGGAAAATATAGGCTCCGGCTATTACTAGTAGTATACTTTCCTTTAGAGGGGGATTCTCTATGTAACCTGTTATTTCCTTACTATATCTTGAAACAACGGAGTAAAAAAGGGCATAAAATTTAAAACCGTGCTAAAAATCGTTTTCTCTATAAGAGGATAAAGGCGTTTATAAGCCCTTTACTCCTTCTATACTCTAGTGCGTCTATCAGTCGCTAGGGTATAGAATATTTAGATATTATATATTACTATACGCTTTAAAGCTATAGTACCTATACCTTTAAATAGGTTATAGGTTTGATTTCAACATCATATATATTCTTACTTCTTTCTATATATAATAGGGGTTTATCCTATATATATATAAGGGCATAACCCCTTTGTCTAACGGAATAGTTTTGCTCTTACGTTCTTATTTCTTAGGATTCTTCTATTCTTTACCTATATATAGCTTTCTAAGGCTTATAAAGGAACAGAAGAATAGAGGGGGTGTTAAACGTACAAAATAAGCTATAGCGCTCTAACGGTTATAGCTTAGGCAAAACGGATTTCAGTTCTCGAACTACCAGATATATAGCTATATTCTAAGGGTGGACCCACTTTTGTGGATACTGCTGACTAAGCTATATATTCCACTATATAGCCTAGAAATAGCTTTAAAAGGCTTTTCTATTTTTAGATTTATGCCCCACTTTTGTAGAGACAGCCTCCTTAGGCTGTATAAGCGCTAGAAATAGCCTTAAAAGGCTCTTCTACTAGGTCACCTACCTACCCTGTACCTACCCTGCACCGCAGGAGCGAAAACAGAACTTATAGGAAAAGTCGTGCGGCTTACCCTGCAGCTTAGGTAGCCGTAAGTCGATTTTTTAAAATCGCCAGCTTATTTGGTTTTTCGGGAAGGCGCCATGCACCTACTAAGGCGCTCCTGCCGTGTGGAAGGCAGGAACGGTCCCGGAGGGTATATGTAGGGAAGGAAATTGCAAAGCCTTACCTACTAGACTAGAAATCAAATTATACGTT